>CM055067.1:6980132-7200940 GCA_029204045.2 Tillandsia leiboldiana | reverse complement strand
GATTTGGAAATTACAAACTTCACCGTGGAGTGCCGGAAATTCAGAAACACTTGGAACAGGTGTACTTTCGATTTACATCGAGGTTCGGGAGGTTCCGGACTGACGCGGAAGGACCCGGAGGCAAAAAGTGAGTCGAAACTGGCAATTTTGGAGCCGGTATTTGATTTGAGCACCCCGACTCAACGGATGAGCTTTTTGAGGAGAAAAAGCTGTGGACACGTGTACTTTCGATTTACAGCGAGGTTCGGGAGGTTCCGGACTGACGCGGAGGACCCGGAGGCAAAAAGTGAGTCGGAACTGGCAATTTTGGAGCCGGTATTTGATTTGAGCACCCCGACTCAACGGATGAGCTTTTTGAAGAGAAAAAGCTGTGAGCACGTGCACTTTCGATTTACAGCGGAGTTCGGGAGGTTTCGGACAGCGGCGAAAAGCCCGAACGCAAAAAGTGAGTTGGAGTTGGATTTTTGGATTAAGTTAATTATTTAATTAATTTAGTTTCTTTATTTAAGGCTCCCTGTAGCAGCAGAGAAAGGAAAAAGAGAAAGAAAGGAAAAAGAGAAAGAAAGAAAGAAAGAAAGAAAGAAAGAAAAGAGAGGAAAAGGAAGAAGAAGAAAGAATTGGGTTTTGGAGTTGAGCTTGGCCGAGGTTTTCCCCCGTGGTGGCCGTGAAGAGCGTGGATGCATTTTTGAGGTGGGTATTTTGATGCTTTTATTTTTGAAAAGCGAATTTTGGAGTTTTTGAGTTTGGTTTTTGTTGTTGGAGAGCTTTGGGGATTTTAATTGGTTTTTAAAAAGCTAAAAATGGATTTGTCGGATTTTTCGGGATTTTTATAATTCATGGTAGAATTTTCCGTCGCTGGCGGCCGCGCGCGCGCGCAACGGCGCACGCGCGGCGCCAGGGTGCTGCTGTTGGCAGCACCCTGCGGCGACGTGCCGCTGGGCGCGGCGCCGCGTGCAGCAAAGTGCTGCACGCGGCGCTGCCAGGCCGCGCGCAGGCGCGCGCGGCAGGGCCGCGTGCAAGTGCGCGCGGCACTGCCTGGCCGCGCGCAGGCACGCGCGGCATGGCCGCGCGCGGGCGTGCGCGGGCCGCGCGCGGGCCTGCGCCGGCGCGCGCAGCGCCGCTGGGCGCCGCACGCAACGCCGCAGGGCGCTGCGCAGCGCGCTCTGTCACCGCGCAGCAGGTCGCTGCGCGGCGCGACCTGGTTTGGCGCCGCGCGGCGGGCCTCCCTCGTCGCACGGCAGGGTTTTTCGACGCTCGGCGTGCTCCCGGACAGCGGGCTGCACCTCGGTTTGCGTGCCGGCGCTGTTTTTCTCCGTCGGGCGTCGTCTTCGCCGTCGGGCGTCGTCTTCGCCGTCGGCGCTGTTTTCGCAGGATTTTTCACGAGCGGTTTCGCTAGCAGTTTTCGCAGGGTTTTTCGCGAGCGGTTTCGCTAGCAGTTTTCGCAGGGTTTTCGCGAGCGGTTTTCGCGAGCAGTTTCGCAGGATTTCGCGAGCTGTTTTCGCAAGCAGTTTTCGAGCTGTTTTTCGCCGACGGAGCAGTTTTTCGCCGCCGGAGCAGTTTTTCGCCGCCGCGTGCTGTTTTTCGCCGTCGGGCGCAGTTTTTTCGCCGCCGCATGCTGTTTTTTCGCCGTCGGGCGCAGTTTTTCGCCGACGGAGAAGTTTTTCGCCGCCGTGTGCTGTTTTTCGCCGTCGGGCGCAGTTTTTCGCCGACGGAGCAGTTTTTCGCCGCCGCGTGCTGTTTTTCGCCGTCGGGCGCAGTTTTTCGCCGACGGAGCTTTTTTTCGCCGCCGCGTGCTGTTTTTCGCCGTCGGGCGCAGTTTTCGCCAACGGAGCAGTTTTTCTTTTTCGCCGTCGGGCGCAGTTTTTCGCCGACGGAGCAGTTTTTCGCCGCCGCGTGCTGTTTTTCGCCGTCGGGCGCAAGTTTTTTCGCCGACGGAGCAGTTTTTCGCCGCCGCGTGCTGTTTTTTCGCCGTCGGGCGCAGTTTTTCGCCGACGGAGCAGTTTTTCGCCGCCGCGTGCTGTTTTTCGCCGTCGGGCACAGTTTTTCGCCGACGGAGCAGTTTTTCGCCGCCGCGTGCTGTTTTCGCCGTCGGGCGCAGTTTTTCGCCGACGGAGCAGTTTTTCGCCGCCGCGTGCTGTTTTTCGCCGTCGGGCGCAGTTTTTCGCCGACGGAGCAGTTTTTCGCCGCCGCGCGCTGTTTTCGCAATCGGAGTCTGTTTTTCGCCGTCGGGCGCTGGTTTTCGCCGACGGAGGCTGTTTTTCGCCGCCGGATGCTCGGTTTTCAACCGTTTGATTGATTTTGCGATTTCTTCGCTTATGGCAGCTTGCGGTGCGGTTTTTAGCTTCCGCCGGGGGCGGTTGTGGGTTTTTCCGTCGCGTGGACCCGCAGGCTTGTTTCGGGACATCCGCGGAGCGCGCGGTCATGTGGTTGGACGCAGCGTGCTCCGTTTTGCGTGCGAACCTCGTGGAGGCAAGGTAATCCCGCTGAGCCCAATTGCAAGTGTCGACAAGCAATTGGTGGCGAGCTGAGGTGGGTTGGTTTTTCTCTCCAAGTCTACGGACTTCCTTCTAATTCTATTGTGATAGGACTGCATGCTAGTTTGAGTGTTTTCTTGGAACTTAACTAGCACCCCCGTCATATGTGCATGTGTTTGACCAGACCGATAGAGAACCTTAATCTGGGCTAGGTTATTTTATGCTTTAGACATCCCACACATTGCATATCCTTCTGGACATAGAGTCCTTCGCCCGGGTAGTGGGCCGAGTGGTCAGAGTGTTGTGGGACGGGTGTTGCACTCGGGCTGTCACGCCCCGGGGGTTCGAATCGCGCGGAAGAGGAGCCACCGATGCCCCTGATTCAGCCATATATTTTTTTTTTGTAAAACATTACTCCCCGGCGCGTGCACAGACCCGCCGCATACACAAATTCGCTCTGCAAATGAGCAGAGGCCCCTTTGTATATGCACGGCGTCTCAACTACAAAGTGTCTCACAAGGCGTAGTACATACAATCTCTAACCACATCAGTTGGGGTCTCGTACACATACAACCAAACAATTCACGTGACATTCTAGCATTCACTTAGAGCATAGAGGCCGGTGTTTTGAAAGGATAAATAATCACAAGGTTTTGAAAGCGGCATCCACACGATGCCCTCGTTTGTGAAAACAGTTCGTAAACACATAAATCCCACAAGGTTTATAAAGCTTGGTGCCCACACGACACCCACGTTTTAAAAATAGTTTTCGCAAACGGTTTTCTTTGTTTTTCATCGTTCAAAACGGCCAAGTAAGAGAGAACGTAGTATTCATTCAATTATTCAAAAAGAAAGGAAAGAAAAGGGCAACATCCACTTCGACCCCACGGGGGTGTCGCAATCCACAACTAGCTACCATGAATAATAAAAGAAAAGGGAAAGAAGAGTCACTGTATCTGAAGTCACCCATAAATCAGATCAGCACCCTAACGTCCTCACCGGCGCCCTAGCACTCGCCCCTGGACGAACCTGTCACGAAGTGGGAAGTCAGTGACTAGAAATAGCATGATAAGCGTAGTAAACAAAGATAAGGCAAACCACAAACACCGGAGCAACTATCCCTCCCATGCACCTTCCACCTTAACCACACCCTGTATCATTACGACATCGGGCACCTTCCCCGATGCCCACCGCCGAGCACCTGCCTCACAAAGCAACATCGGGCACCTTCCCCGATGCCCACCGCCGAGCACCTGCCTCACAAAGCAACATCGGGCACCTTCCCCGATGCCCACCGCCGAGCACCTGCCTCGGCCGCCGAGCACCTGCCTCGACGTCACCGCTCACACCCCCCACCCATGGGGGCCCCCATTCCTAACGCCACCTTCGCGTGGGGTACACGGGTCAACGTACCACTTTTCCGGAAAAGCACACCCTTGCGGTGGCCAAACCGCGGGTGTGCGTGTAGCAAATTTGAGCCTCAGATTGACATTGAGTATCATAACATAACATAACAGGGTTAGTGCATAAACAGAAGGAGACTGACAATTCCACCTTGCCCCAACATGCTATTTCTAACAGTTAAACCCCATTCCCGAAACCCCCGGGAACGTACCCACCTTGTGTGCGTCGTCCTGCGTTCGTCCAGTCCGCGTCTGTGCTCCAGTCGCCCACAGCGTCCCGCACTCCTGAAGGAACATAGGCAAATCGAGACTTAGAAGTCCGAAACTTACAACGACTCCCTACAGCGTGCGGCGGAGTTCTTCGCACGGCACCGGCCCGTGCGACGAACACCCTGTCAGGGCGCAGCCCCGCGCGGCACCAGCCCGCGCGGCGCCCCTCCTGCGGGCGGCCCCGCGCGGCCGAGCGCCGCGCGGGCGCGCGGCCCGCGGTGCGGGGCGACCCCGCGCGGCACCAGCCCGCGCGGGCGCCCCTCCTGCGGGCGGCCCCGCGCGGCCGAGCGCCGCGCGGGCGCGCTGCCCGCGGTGCGGGGCGACCCCGCGCGGCACCAGCCCGCGCGGCGCCCCTCCTGCGGGCGGCCCCGCGCGGCCGAGCGCCGCGTGGGCGCGCTGCCCGCGGTGCGGGGCGACCCCGCGCGGCACCAGCCCGCGCGGGCGCCCCTCCTGCGGGCGGCCCCGCGCGGCCGAGTGCCGCGCGGGCGCGCTGCCCGCGGTGCGGGGCGGCCCCGCGCGGCGCCAGCCCGCGCGGGCGCCCCTCCTGCGGGCGGCCCCGCGCGGCCGAGCGCCGCGCGGGCGCGCGGCCCGCGGTGCGGGGCGGCCCCGCGCGGCACCAGCCCGCGCGGGCGCCCCCCTCCTGCGGCGGCCCCGCGCGGCCGAGCGCCGCGCGGGCGCGCGGCCAGCGGTGCGGGGCGGCCCCGCGTGGCACCAGCCCGCGCGGGCGCCCCCTCCTGCGGGCGGCCCCCCCGCGGCCGAGCGCCGCGCGGGTGCGCGGCCCGCGGTGCGGGGCGGCCCCGCGCGGCACCAGCCCGCGCGGGCGCCCCCTCCTGCGGGCGGCCCCCGCGCGGCCGAGCGCCGCGCGGGCGCGCGGCCCGCGGTGCGGGGCGGCCCCGCGCGGCCGTGCGCCGCGCGGGCGCGTGGCCCGCGGTGCGGGGCGGCCCCGCACGGCACCAGCCCACGCGGGCGCCCCTCCTGCGGGCGGCCCCGCGCGGCCGAGCGCCGCGCGGGCGCGTGGCCCGCGGTGCGCGACGGCGCCGGGCCTCCTCCCTCCTCGTGACCAACAAAAGAAAGAAAGAGGGAGATTCCCCCGAACGAAACGCGTCCGACTCACCTTGATGTGCGAAAGAGGAGGAAGAGAGGGATCGTCCGCTTGCCTCCACCGGTCCACCCTTGCGGTGTGCTTGGTTTCTCTTTGCCGGCGGCTACGAGGGAGGAAGAAAAAGAAAAGAGGCGGCCACCAAAAGAAAAATAAGAGGAACCCTAATCCTCTTTCCCTCACGGCTACATATATATACTAAGAGAATTAGGGTTTACCTTAAAAGGTGTGCGGCTGCCAACACGGATCCCGAGGCGTCTAAGGGGGACCCCAACTTCGAGAATTAATTCTGGTCAGACCGGGAGTCGGAAAAATAAACCGATCGCGCCCACGCGCTCCGTTCCGCGAGCTCTACCGCCTAAAATTATTTGCGGGCCCCGACGGTCTGTCCGGAAAAATGCCAAAAATGAGGCCCCCGGTCAGGCATTACAAGAAGAGGGTGACCAGAAGGGTTAAGGAAAAGCCGGGTCTTACACCACTTACCGCTAAAAACAAGTTTCGTCCCCGAAACTTAATCTTCCCCAGCGGCGAACAGGTCCGGGTAGCACTCCCTCATCTTTGACTCGGGTTCCCAAGTTGCCTCACGCTCTTCTTGATTGCTCCAAAGCACCTTTACGTAGGGAATCGTCCGACTACGCAGCTTTTTGTCCTCCCGGGCTAGGATCCGCACTGGTACTTCCGCGAAACTTAGATCCTCCTTGAGTTCAATCGCGGAGGCGTCAAGCACTCGCGATGGGTCGGGGAGGTATTTCCGAAGCATGGATACGTGGAACACATCATGAACGCGGTCAAGGTTCGGCGGTAGGGCGAGGCGGTAGGCTACCGGGCCGATGCGCTCCAGAATCTCAAACGGCCCTATGTACCGCGGGCTCAGCTTGCCCCTCAACCCAAACCGCTTCACCCCCTTCGACGGCGACACCCGCAGTAACACGTGCTCTCCCACCTGGAATTCCAAGTCGCGACGTCTCTGGTCCGCGTAACTCTTTTGCCGGCTCTGGGCGGTCGCCAAACGTCGCCTGATGAGGCGCACCCTTTCCTCTGTCTCGGCCACTAGGTCCGGCCCCAAAAACTTTCTCTCCCCCAGATCGTCCCAGCAGATCGGGGATCTACAGCGTCTGCCGTACAACGCTTCGTACGGCGCCATCTTAATGCTCGCTTGGTAGCTGTTGTTATAAGCGAACTCTGCAAGGGGTAGGTAGCGCGACCATCCGTCTCCCAAATCCAGCACGCACGCCCGAAGCATGTCCTCGAGTATCTGGATCACCCGCTCGGATTGCCCGTCCGTCTGGGGGTGAAAGGCTGAGCTGAAGTGTAACTTGGTCCCCAAGGCTCGTTGTAGACTCTTCCAAAAGTTCGAAACGAACCTCGTGTCCCTGTCCGAGGTGATCGTCGTTGGCACCCCGTGCAGCCTTACAATCTCGCCGAGGTAGACCTGTGCCAGCCGGTCACGTGTCCAGGTCGTGTGGATGGGTAGGAAGTGAGCTGACTTCGTTAGCCGATCCACGACAACCCAGATAGCGTCGTGTCCCTGTTGCGAACGGGGGAATCCGGTGACGAAGTCCATTGTGACTTGCTCCCACTTCCATTCGGGCACGGGTAGAGGTTGCAATTTCCCCGCCGGCCGCTGATGCTCGGCTTTCACCTGTTGGCAAATCAAACAGTGAGCCACGAACAGCGTCACATCTCCCTTCAATCTTGGCCACCAGAAGGTCTGTCGGATATCCCGGTACATTTTGGTGCCTCCAGGGTGCGCCACGTAGGGGGCGCAATGTGCTTCAGTCAGGATTTCTTTCTTTAGATCCGGCAGATCGGGCACGCAGATCCGCCCTCGGAACCGAAGGGTGCCGTCCGTTCCCACTGCAAAGTCTCCTTCTTGCTCCGGTGAAATCCTATCTCGTTCCAGCTGTAGCTGCGGATCCGCACCTTGGCCTTCCCGAATCCTCTCCAATAGGGTCGGCGCGACTGTTAGGGTCAACAGTCGCTCAACCGTCCCTGCTGGTACCACTTCCAACCTCAATCGTGAAAATTCCGCGATCAAGTCGTTCTGCTGCGTGATCGCGCCCGCCGAAGTTCCTTCTGCTTGTCCCTTTCGGCTTAGAGCGTCGGCTACCACATTTGCTTTCCCCGGGTGGTACTGGATGGTTAAGTCGTAGTCCTTCAGTAGCTCCAACCACCTCCTCTGCCGTAGGTTAAGCTCCTTCTGGGTGAAAAGGTACTTAAGGCTTTGGTGGTCCGAGAACACGTTGCAATGCACACCGTAGAGGTAGTGCCTCCACAGTTTCAGAACGAAGACCACTGCGGCAAGCTCCAAGTCATGGATCGGGTAGTTCTGTTCGTAATCCTTGAGTTGTCTTGAAGCATAGGCAATGACTCTTCCTTGCTGCATTAGTACTCCTCCCAGTCCTATTCGCGATGCATCGCAGTAGACTTCGTAGTCTTCTCCAGGGGTTGGTAAGGCAAGCACAGGCGCTCTTGTTAACCGTTTCTTAAGTTCTTCAAAGCTCTCTTGGCATTGGACCGTCCATATGAACTTTACTCCTTTCCGGGTTAGGCGGTTCAGAGGGGTCGCAATCTTCGAGAAACCCTCCACGAAACGTCTGTAGTATCCCGCAAGGCCCAAGAAGCTGCGCACCTCTGTCACTGTGGTCGGCTGGGGCCAGTCGGTCACCGACTCCACCTTCTTGGGATCCACTGCGACTCCTGCTGCTGAAATGATATGCCCTAGAAACCCCACTTCGCGAAGCCAGAATTCGCATTTCTTAAGTTTTGCGAACAGCTCCTGCTCCCTAAGGGTCTGTAGAACAATTCGAAGGTGCTCCTCGTGCTTCTCATCGGTGGTGGAGTAAATCAGGATGTCGTCGATGAAGACCACAACGAACTGATCCAGGAAGGGTCTGAAAACTTGGTTCATCATGTCCATGAACACCGCTGGGGCATTGGTAAGCCCGAACGGCATTACTGTGAACTCGTAATGGCCATACCGAGTCCGGAATGCCGTCTTCGGAATATCCTCGTCTCGAACTCTGAGCTGGTGGTAGCCCGACTGCAGGTCGATTTTTGAAAAGACAGTTGCACCCCGCAGCTGGTCAAAGAGGTCATCAATCCTAGGTAAGGGGTACTTGTTTTTCACTGTGACTTTGTTGATTTCCCGGTAGTCGATGCACAACCGCAAGCTCCCGTCTTTCTTTCGTACAAAGAGTACAGGTGCGCCCCAAGGGGACACACTCGGTCGGATAAACCCCTTGTCCAGAAGGTCCTCTAGCTGCGCCTTAAGTTCCTTCAGCTCCGCGAAGGCCATCCTGTAGGGGGCCTTCGTGATTGGTCGAGTGCCGGGTGGAAGCTCAATGGGAAAGACAACTTCTCGCTCGGGGGGTAATCCAGGTAGTTCGGCCGGAAAAACATCTGGGAAGTCCCTCACCACAGGGATGTCGGGGAGTGCCGTGGAGGATCCGGCGGCCAGGGCCACCGACACCAAGTAGGCCATACACCCGCCCTCTACCAGCTTCCTGGCTCGGGATGCAGGAATCATGGAAGAAAAGGAAACGCTCTTGCAAGCCAAGTACACGTTCTCCGGAAAATCGGGGTACATCAGTCGTACCTCGCGCTTCTCGCAGTCTATGACCGCAAGGTACCACGTGAGCCAATCCATTCCGAGCACTACATCATACTCTTTCAATGGAATGACTACCAGATCCCAGGGGCACGGAAGCCTTCCCATCCATATAGGGCAGGAAGGCACCATGTTGCGTGCCTCCAAGGATCCCCCCGCGGTGTGTACGGTCATCAAACTGGGTAAGGGTCTCAACTCAAAATCATGGGTCAGTGCGAAGTCTCGGGACATAAACGAGAGGGTCGCTCCGGTGTCAAAAAGGGTTCTAGCGCGATAAACAGAAGCAAGAGTGATACCTGCGACGACGTGCTCAGACGGGTGCGTCTCCTGCTGACCCATCGAATAGACGCGGCCTCCCGAAGGCGGTGGCTTTTCCCCTACAGATCGGGGTGCTGGCGGTCTGGGGGCTGACGTCATTGGCGCTTTCCCCCGCCCTGCGTGCTGGGGTGAAGGCACGGAGGCTGCTGAAGATGTGGTGCCTTGGTTCAGGGGACAGTTGAAACGGAAGTGTCCCTGCTTGCCACATCGGAAACAATGGTCCTGTCTCTTGGAGCAATCCATCACTCGGTGCGCCCCGCCGCAGATCACGCATGAGCGGTCCTCCGGGCGTTGTCCCTCTCCCGGCGCTCCCCTGGTCCTCGAATAATTTCTCCATCGTATCCACCCATTTCTCCACAACCCAGGGGTCCGTCGTGTCCCCTTCGAACGTTGGCGGATCGTATTTCTTGAAGTCGGCCAGGTTGGCGCGCACACGGTCTCGCTCGTTTGGTAGGTTCGCCCCCTCCTTCGCGACGTTGGCGGTCGCGGCGGGAGTGGGTAACACTACCGTCACACTCGGAGCAATTCCGACGATTGGTGTCGCCGCCGGCCCTGCCGTTGCCGTCGAAGGGGCCACCTCTGGGGCCGAGGCCCGGGTGGGGGCAGCCCCTCCTTCGGTCTCCATCACCGGTGCAGCTGGCCCCGGGAGAGGGCCCGGGGCAACCTCTGCCGTCGCAGCGGCCTGCTGTTGCTGCGTCAGTTGGCGCACGCGGTCGTTCAGGGCTGCCAACTGTTCCGCCATCTCTTGTAGCTGCTGCCTTAGGAGCTGATTCTCCGCAGTCATCGCTTCCGCTGCGTCCGCCCCCGTGTCCTCGGCTGTGGATCTAGTCCTGGCCATGATCTGAACATTTGTACGAACCAGTTACTCCTAGTTTAAATAAGACGGCACGCCACTAGTGCTGGCACTAGAGGGAGAAAAGAAAAGAACACTAATTCCCTCCCCCCTTTTTCCCCCAACGAGCACTCGCGTTTTATTTATCCCGTGTTCACTTTATTACTCAGTAGCCAGAGTATTGCGCCCGTGGATGTTAGGCCCCGACTGTTGTGGTTAAAGTTTACCTCTCTGATACCATCTTAATCTGTCACGCCCCGGGGGTTCGAATCGCGCGGAAGAGGAGCCACCGATGCCCCTGATTCAGCCATATATTTTTTTTTTGTAAAACATTACTCCCCGGCGCGTGCACAGACCCGCCGCATACACAAATTCGCTCTGCAAATGAGCAGAGGCCCCTTTGTATATGCACGGCGTCTCAACTACAAAGTGTCTCACAAGGCGTAGTACATACAATCTCTAACCACATCAGTTGGGGTCTCGTACACATACAACCAAACAATTCACGTGACATTCTAGCATTCACTTAGAGCATAGAGGCCGGTGTTTTGAAAGGATAAATAATCACAAGGTTTTGAAAGCGGCATCCACACGATGCCCTCGTTTGTGAAAACAGTTCGTAAACACATAAATCCCACAAGGTTTATAAAGCTTGGTGCCCACACGACACCCACGTTTTAAAAATAGTTTTCGCAAACGGTTTTCTTTGTTTTTCATCGTTCAAAACGGCCAAGTAAGAGAGAACGTAGTATTCATTCAATTATTCAAAAAGAAAGGAAAGAAAAGGGCAACATCCACTTCGACCCCACGGGGGTGTCGCAATCCACAACTAGCTACCATGAATAATAAAAGAAAAGGGAAAGAAGAGTCACTGTATCTGAAGTCACCCATAAATCAGATCAGCACCCTAACGTCCTCACCGGCGCCCTAGCACTCGCCCCTGGACGAACCTGTCACGAAGTGGGAAGTCAGTGACTAGAAATAGCATGATAAGCGTAGTAAACAAAGATAAGGCAAACCACAAACACCGGAGCAACTATCCCTCCCATGCACCTTCCACCTTAACCACACCCTGTATCATTACGACATCGGGCACCTTCCCCGATGCCCACCGCCGAGCACCTGCCTCACAAAGCAACATCGGGCACCTTCCCCGATGCCCACCGCCGAGCACCTGCCTCACAAAGCAACATCGGGCACCTTCCCCGATGCCCACCGCCGAGCACCTGCCTCGGCCGCCGAGCACCTGCCTCGACGTCACCGCTCACACCCCCCACCCAAGGGGGCCCCCATTCCTAACGCCACCTTCGCGTGGGGTACACGGGTCAACGTACCACTTTTCCGGAAAAGCACACCCTTGCGGTGGCCAAACCGCGGGTGTGCGTGTAGCAAATTTGAGCCTCAGATTGACATTGAGTATCATAACATAACATAACAGGGTTAGTGCATAAACAGAAGGAGACTGACAATTCCACCTTGCCCCAACATGCTATTTCTAACAGTTAAACCCCATTCCCGAAACCCCCGGGAACGTACCCACCTTGTGTGCGTCGTCCTGCGTTCGTCCAGTCCGCGTCTGTGCTCCAGTCGCCCACAGCGTCCCGCACTCCTGAAGGAACATAGGCAAATCGAGACTTAGAAGTCCGAAACTTACAACGACTCCCTACAGCGTGCGGCGGAGTTCTTCGCACGGCACCGGCCCGTGCGACGAACACCCTGTCAGGGCGCAGCCCCGCGCGGCACCAGCCCGCGCGGCGCCCCTCCTGCGGGCGGCCCCGCGCGGCCGAGCGCCGCGCGGGCGCGCGGCCCGCGGTGCGGGGCGACCCCGCGCGGCACCAGCCCGCGCGGGCGCCCCTCCTGCGGGCGGCCCCGCGCGGCCGAGCGCCGCGCGGGCGCGCTGCCCGCGGTGCGGGGCGACCCCGCGCGGCACCAGCCCGCGCGGCGCCCCTCCTGCGGGCGGCCCCGCGCGGCCGAGCGCCGCGTGGGCGCGCTGCCCGCGGTGCCGGGCGACCCCGCGCGGCACCAGCCCGCGCGGGCGCCCCTCCTGCGGGCGGCCCCGCGCGGCCGAGTGCCGCGCGGGCGCGCTGCCCGCGGTGCGGGGCGGCCCCGCGCGGCACCAGCCCGCGCGGGCGCCCCTCCTGCGGGCGGCCCCGCGCGGCCGAGCGCCGCGCGGGCGCGCGGCCCGCGGTGCGGGGCGGCCCCGCGCGGCACCAGCCCGCGCGGGCGCCCCCCTCCTGCGGCGGCCCCGCGCGGCCGAGCGCCGCGCGGGCGCGCGGCCCGCGGTGCGGGGCGGCCCCGCGCGGCACCAGCCCGCGCGGGCGCCCCCTCCTGCGGGCGGCCCCCGCGCGGCCGAGCGCCGCGCGGGTGCGCGGCCCGCGGTGCGGGGCGGCCCCGCGCGGCACCAGCCCGCGCGGGCGCCCCCTCCTGCGGGCGGCCCCCGCGCGGCCCGCGGTGCGGGGCGGCCCCGCGCGGCACCAGCCCGCGCGGGCGCCCCCTCCTGCGGGTGGCCCCGCGCGGCCGAGCGCCGCGCGGGCGCGCGGCCCGCGGTGCGCGACGGCGCCGGGCCTCCTCCCTCCTCGTGACCAACAAAAGAAAGAAAGAGGGAGATTCCCCCGAACGAAATGCGTCCGACTCACCTTGATGTGCGAAAGAGGAGGAAGAGAGGGATCGTCCGCTTGCCTCCACCGGTCCACCCTTGCGGTGTGCTTGGTTTCTCTTTGCCGGCGGCTACGAGGGAGGAAGAAAAAGAAAAGAGGCGGCCACCAAAAGAAAAATAAGAGGAACCCTAATCCTCTTTCCCTCACGGCTACATATATATACTAAGAGAATTAGGGTTTACCTTAAAAGGTGTGCGGCTGCCAACACGGATCCCGAGGCGTCTAAGGGGGACCCCAACTTCGAGAATTAATTCTGGTCAGACCGGGAGTCGGAAAAATAAACCGATCGCGCCCACGCGCTCCGTTCCGCGAGCTCTACCGCCTAAAATTATTTGCGGGCCCCGACGGTCTGTCCGGAAAAATGCCAAAAATGAGGCCCCCGGTCAGGCATTACAAGAAGAGGGTGACCAGAAGGGTTAAGGAAAAGCCGGGTCTTACACGGGCCCGGGGGCCGAGTGGGGTCTGGTGGCTGGATTAGGCCAGTGTTAGTGTTTTGGGAACCGTTTCAGATAAACGGTGGTCCCGAGGTTTTTCTTTTCGCTGTTCTTCTCGTCACCACCATGCTGTGATCATGGTGCACGTGTGTTAGCAGGACCTTAAACCCAGAACCTTTTTGGACGAATACATGATTTTAGTCAGCCAATGTTTCTTCCAAGCCTCGCAAGGTTGCCTGAGTCTGTTCTTGTTTGATAGGTCGAGGGCATTAGCTCTTCGAGGTTTGGGCATAAAACTTGATTTCAAAGGGGTTTTCCTAAAAAGACTAAAAATCATTAAAAAGATGGATTTCTCTGAGATCGAATGGTTTTCTGAAATAAATGACATGGTTTCTTATAAACTTATCCACCCGAGCGGATTCGTGTGATCTGGGTTCTAAGGGCTGTTTTCTCTCTTGGGGACGTAGGTGTTAGTCTCCCGGGGTTTCGGACCCTTCGCAGATCTGGCTGTGGAGCATCTCCGGCCGTGAGTTTGTGTGTTGGGTTGAGTGGGGTGTTGTTGTGGGAGCCGTTGAGAGAGACGGTGGTCCCAGCCGTGTAGTACTTTCGTTGAGTGGGTCAGTGTTGTGAGATTGAGTCGTGGAGGGTTCTCCGACCGAGTTGTGCTTTGAGCATCGAGATACCGATCTGTTTGATCGTGGACTATAGCCTGCAGGAGCCACTTGTGAGACAGTGATTCAGTTGTGATACTTGAGTTCGGTGGGGTCGCACCCCTCGAGCTACGCCCCGGGTGCGTTGATGATTCCGAGCCTGATGAGGCTGCGATGATGATACCGGGCCTGACGAGGCTGCGATGATGCGCCTAGTTCCTATACTAGAGGTCGCTTGATACCCCTGGCCGAGCTACCATGGGGTCACTTTGTGAGATATCGAGATTGTCCGATTGGACACCCTGGTTGATACACTAGGGGGCGCAGGCTTGACTCGACTGGACCCTATGTGGCAGTCGCTGAGATTTGGGTTACACTGAGAGAGTGATGGCATAGCATGTGTCATAGTAGAGTGTCTTGAGCATAGTACTTGTGACATATTGTCAGCAGTGAGTGGCTGCATACCATCATCCATATTCTCTTCCTATTGAGCATAGTAGATTGAGGCATGATAGCTGTAGATTCTTTTCTAACTTATTTTCAGTATCACAGTCTTTTCTGTTATCTTATGCCTCTAGTAGACTTAGTGGGCAGACCGTGGTTCTTGGAGACGGTACCCACTGAGAACTACTGTAGGATGTAGTTCTCACACCCTCTGTCGGTGACAGGTTGCTGAGGCTTTCTTCCGTTCCTGCCGGGCTTGACTGGACGGACCGAGGACAGGGAGTCGCGTGATAGTTCCCTACTAGCATTGTTACTTTAGAGTGAGGTAGATGTACCATCCCAGACTGTGGGAGTTGACTATGTTTGGTTATATTTCCTGTTTAGCTATCTCCCATTTGGATTCGTAGATGTTGTATAGGCGGACGTTTTTTTGTATCATCTGGTTTTGGGAGATAGGCTATGTGTTGTTGCAGCTTTGTAGTAGTGAAATTTTATATTACAGCTTTTTTATCCGCTCTGATATCTGTGTAGCTGTAGTTCTGTCTTTGCAGGTTAGACGCTTCGTCTGTACGGCAGTTTCCGTATAGATGGCGGATCTGCTAGCGAGCCCGGGTCGCAGTTTCGACCCCGGGGCGTGACACTATCAATCACATAGTGTAATGCTTCCCTTAGGTAAGCTTCTATTAATCATCATCATGACATCCACTATCGCAATTCTTATAAAACATAATATGAATACTACTCATGCGATTCTCAAATAATTACCGATACTAAGCTTACCTCTCCATCACATACATAGGTACACTAACATGCAAATATTCTATCAGATAGAATTAGAGAACCGTCCACCGGTTCTGGAGACGGAGCAACCCACCTGAATCACTTTTCGCAGGCAAAGCTGAAGTCGGTGAAGTGCGTAGTCACTCACTATCCAAAAATCCACCGAAAATCGCACCCTCGGTACTCGGTCGCGCAAGCCTCTGCTCCAACTAACATCACAGCCAACAATCAATCAACACCACTAAACACCCCAAACAACACTTGCTGTTTTGCCAAAACAGCATAGAGAAGGGGATTTTTCACCTGCGTGCAGTCCTCAGAAAAATCCAAAAAAATCACGGCTGCGATCCTCGCGACGAGTAGATGCAAATCGAGTATTTATACTCCTCGTTCCGACACCCGAAGGCCAAGATACAAATAGAACATCGCGGTAAGCCAAACTATCCACAACTCGCAAATCTGCGGAAATCAGTCACGAAGAAGCTTAAATATCACCTTTGAAATGACCTCCAAAAATTCCCAAAAAAATACTTTCGCATTCCTCTCGAAGCGTAGATGACGATCGAGTCCTCACACGCCCTGATCCGATGCCCGTAGGCCGAGAAATCCCAACAATACTCCACCGCTGTCCCAAACATCGTAGCAGTACAAGGGGTCAAAAGGTACCTCGGGAAGACCACCAAAAACTCGAAACGGAGTGAGGTGATCAACATAAAAATCAAAGTCGTACCTCTCATGTACGCGCTGCCACAAAAATTGGCTCAAAACTCTATCGGGGTAGCTCAGGGGGCCTCGCGCACTGAAATGCGACGGTAGAAGCCACAATCGAAGGAGCGTCGAAGTGCGCCGCGTCCCGCGGCCTCCAAAAATTCTGGGAATCCATCAAGAAGTAGAGGACAAGGTGAGGAACAACCTTCCTTAAGGCATCAACCCAAGAGGAGCTCGGGAAAAGGCCGAAAGAATAGAAAAAGGGGCTATTTATAGCCCAAAGTCCACACACAAGAGGATCCGGATTCGGGCACCCGAATCCGGCCCCGGCCCGCTACTGTGCGCGCCCGGAATCCTCTGGGTGCGCCACGTGGCCTTCTCCGCGCCCCGCGCGCCCAGCGCACGCGCCCCCGCGAATCACGGGGCGACGCGTGGCAGCGGGGTTCATGGCGGGGCGCACGGGCCGCGGTCCACGCCGGGACTGCCGGGTCGCTGCGCCCACCAATAGGCGCGCGCCACGCGTCCTGGCGCGGTCCACCGTGCGCCGCGCTCGGCGCGATTGGCGCCTCGACTCCCGCACTGCCGCCCAGACAATGGGAGCTCGCCACGTGGCAGCCTCCGCGTTAGCTGCGCCCGGTGCACGCCCAAGCCCCGTGGACCCGGCAACCCGCGCCGCTGCCCGCGCCTGCCCGCGGCGGCGCCGCCACGCTCCGCCGCCTGCCCGTGGCCGCCGGTGCTGCCCCCGGCCGCCGGAACAGTACACCAAACCTCGAAATCCGTGTTTTGGCATTCGGGCTCTGAAAAATACAAGCAAATAGTCTGTTTTCACCGTTTTCGCGCGCTGAATCCAAATCCGATGTCCGTTTTGCCCAATTCCACTTCTAAAATTTGTCGAAGGCATCCAGATAAGTAATCTTAATCCAAATTTCGCGCTGGGTCCAATCCTGAGGTCCGATTTGCGCACAAGCACCTCCATCACACCGAATAAGTCTCCAGAAGTCGCTGATCACACTGCAAAAGCTCTGCGGAGATCCGGGTCATCACACTTTTCTTCCATTTTTTAGCGATAGCAACTATCCTATTGTCTGTTTGATCGAGCAGACATCTTCATAATAGACTTGACACGGTCAAAATAGACATTAGGCCATTGCTATTGTCGCAAGCATGCATTCACTATCATCAAGAACCCGTGGTTTCAATATCACCTCTGCTATCATCAACAGGTGCGCAAATGATATGATGACAATCCTTGTGTCGGGGTGATTGAGTGGTCGTCTTCATGACAGGCTCGACACGATCAAACCCGATATTGGATTGTTACCTGTATTGGATCTATAATCACGTTTACTATACTGAGTGACCATCTTCGTGATAGTCTCGATACAGTTAAACCCTATTTGGACCATAATATTAACAAAAATACTATAATAAAATAAAATAGAATAAATGAATAAACTATAAAATAACAAATATTTGCCTTGGATCGCCGTCTTTATGATAGGCTAGATTCGATTTGACTCAAACCGGGTTGTCGTCTTTGCGATAGGCTTGACCTGGTTCGTTCAACCAAATCGCCATCCTCGCGATAGGCTTGATTTGGATTCCGTTAAATTGGGTCATCATCTTTGCAATAGGCTTGACCTAGTTTGTTAAACCAAATCGCTGTCCTTATGATAGGTTTGATTTCGGTTCGGTTCGTTAAACCAAACCGTCGTTCTCGTGATAGTCTTGATTTGGGTTCGGTTCGTTAAACCAAATCGCTATACTCGTGACAGGCTTGATTTGGGTTCGGCGTAAATCGGATCGTTGTCTTCGTGATAGACTTGTCCCGGTTCGTTATACCAAATCATCGTCTTCTTGAAAGGCTTGATTTGGGTTTGGTTTAAACCGGATCTATCATGCCTCGTGGTGCAGTGAAATCTGGGCTCGCCAATAGATCTGCAACCTACACGAGATATCCCGCACAAGTAAAGCGTCTACCCTGCAAGAATGAAACACATCTATAACTATAAAAATATCAGAGCTGATATAAAAACTGTTAACATAACTAGAAACGTAGTTCACTGTACATCTAATACAACCACAAATACAATAACAACTCTCAGGGCTGAAGTAAAAACATAATATCAAAATGTACATGAATTGTTCTCCTAAAATCTAGCTTATCACAGTTGACACCGTAGGTAGGAATCTAGCTCGCGATTCTCTGACCTCAATTACTAGCACTATGGATGTTGAAGTCTTTGTAAAAGGGGCAACAACTGTAGGTGTGAGAAAGTAGTTCTCAGTGGGTATTATCACCAATGCAGACGATCTACCCACTAGATCCACTAGAGGCAAAAGTAAGCATCTACTACAAAAATTGGAAGGTAAAGCTGAAAATAAAATCTACAGCTACTATACCTCTAATCTAACCATGCAAATAACAATGGCATGGGAAAGGTACATGCATCAACTCACAAAAGGAAATCATCACTAACCCAATCATACTGAGTTCCACATCCGGTCCAGTCAAACCTGTGCCCACCTACAGCCACAATCAACCTCAAGGTGGTCGGTCGTATTCCATAACCACACCGAGGGTTGGTCCACGGTAGGTTGTCCCCGTAGGGCAACAAGGACATCAAAGCAATAATTGCCCAATCTCCGGAGTGGCACTCGAGGGCGTGACCCTGCCGAGAAAACACGTCTATCTGTCGAGCCCAAATACGGCTCCTCGGGCTATAATCAATGTGAATGATCAATTAGATCAAGGGTCAATAATCCGCGTGCCTAAAGCACAATCTGGAGTAAAACTCTACGGTCCGAAACCACCGTCAACCCAGACGGCATCCAACAAAAATCTCCCAGCCTACAACTGCTAACATCAGACAGCTCGGTTCCTTTAGCACGAGTACAATCAATCCTACACTAATCCATACATTCCCAACCCGACAACTAGGGTGAGTTACAAACAAAAACTATAGTCGAAAAGAAACAACATTGGATGCAGAGAAATAGATTAATAATAGTGTAGGTTAAGCATGCTAGCAATTTGACTAAGTTACAATTATAGTTAGTTAATTCGCGAATTATTCATGAATTATTTGTGATTTATTGGAATTCCGAATTAAACGGTTCGTATGCGATTTATTTTTCAAAAATTTGAAATAAAACATGAATTTTTGGGGTAGTTTCAATAATTCACGAATAATTCGGTGAACGTGAATTATCCGGCCAAAAATTCGGGTAAAATTTTTTGATAAAATTTTTGTGTCTCGGACTCTCCATTCGCTCGCCCGAAAAACTCTCTAAAAAAAATTCTCGCTCACCATCTACTTTATTTTGTTGCTCTCTATTTTTATATTCTTAAGAATTATAACTATTTGTACTAGTAGCATAAATTTGGAGAAAAAAAGTTTAATTTAATAGCTGAATTTTTTATCCCAAATTTTTAATTGGTGAACTTATACTTTCCGTATAAATCGTGTATTCGAATAATTGACGAACCCGCTTTTTAAGCCTTATTTTCCAACAAATTTGAAAATTGGAATAAGAATTTTATTCGCATTATAGATGTGACGGCTAGCTAACTCTACTGCACTCGAAAACCTACTAAGCATCGGAACACTATAGGATAGCCAATCGAACCCAATATGAACATAATTCAGGACGAATATAATTAAGATAAGTGGTGAACCAAATCATAATGATGAACCAAACTAGATTATAGGCCAATTCAACTTAAACAGAACCATAAAGGATCCAATTTGAACCGAATCATAAGTCGATTCAACCTAAACTGAACAACAAAAGGTCTTAGCCGAATCGAACCTGATTGCAAGCTGGTTCAATTTAAACCAAACCATAAAGGGTCCAATTTGAACCAAATCATAAGACAATTCAAGTTAAACTGAACCACTGAAGGTTCTAGCGGCATTGAACCGGATTACAGGCCGGTTTCAACTTAAATCGAACCATAAAGAATACAATTTAAACCAAATAATAAACTATTCAATCTTAACTGAACCACTTAAATTTTTTGCCTAATCAAGCCGGATTACAAGCCGGTTCAACTTAAACCAAACTCAAATCAAATGAGTTTTTAGCCAAATGACAAGGGTTCGATCCAAACCTAATCCAAAGGAGTTTCAAATTGAGCTGAACTATAAGAGCTTAATTTCAATCAAAATAAAATGAATCTTGAACCAAACTATAAGGTTACGATCCAAACCAAACTGAACTATAAAAGGGTCCAAGTTGAGCCGAACAATAAAGGCTCGACCCAAATTAGATTCAAAGGGTGTCCAACTAAGTCATAAGGGTTTGACCTGAACCAAGTCTCAATGGATCCTGCATCAAAGTATAAGAGTTCGATTCAAACCAAATTTAAAAGGGACAAACCAAGTGAAAGCCTAAGGCGGCTCAATCCAAATTAAATACAAAAAGTTCAAACAAATTCAACCTAAACCCAACCTAAACAAAGGTTCGAACTAAACTTTAGAGATGATCCAAATCAAGCAAAACTAGCTCTGCCCAATCTGCAGCAGATCAAGAGTTCAAACCGAGCATACTTCAAATTAATCGATTGAGGCAACTTAATAGACTCACAATCTAGATTCTAACAACCGCGATGTCGATACACTAACGCAACCAAATTCGAACGACCACAAAGTATTAAACTAAATAACCCAAATTCAAACGACTGCAAATTCGTTAAACTAAACAACCCAAATTCAAACGACGACAAAGTCGTTAAACTAAACAATCAAGATTCAAACGACCGCAAAGTTGTTGAACTAAACAAACCAAATTTAAACGACCACAAAATCGTTACACTAAACAACCCAAATTCAAATGGCCGCAAAATCATTAAATGAAACAAGTCAATTTCAAGCTGACCACTATGTCATTAAATTGAACTACTCAACTTCAAAGCCACCACAATCTCAATCTGGCTGCCATGTCGCTAAACTGAGCGCCTCAACTTCAAACCGACCGCTATGCTGCTAAACTAAGCACCTCAATTTCAAACCGACTGGCATGTCACTAAACTGAGCACCTCAACTTCAAGCTGACAACCATGTCGTTAAACTGAACACCTCAGCCTCAAACCGATTGCCACGTCACTAAACTGAGCAACTAAATTTCAAATCGACGACCATATCAACTTCAAACCGACCGTCATGTCGTTAAATGAGCACGTCAACCTCAAATCGATAGTCGCGTCACTAAACTAAGCAACTCAATCCAATTTGACTGCCAAGTTATTAAACTAAGCAAATCAATCAACTATCATATCATTAAATTGAGCAATCTAATTTTGATTGACCACCAAATTCATAAACTGAGTATTTTACTTATGTACAATGGATGTATGTCTCTGCTTAAGTCATGTATTTGAAAATTATATCCACATATGGTAATCTTCACAGTCTGGTCTCTTTTTATCATCAGTATTAAATTTGGTCTCTTAATCCATAGTTTCTTAAAACTACGAGTGTAGGATAATTAATAGCAAATTCTGAAGTTTATTAGAAGTTACATATCTACAAATCTGATTTTAAATTAAAATTCAAATAAATTCGATGTATACCATAAATTTTATGATCACTCATCGGAGAAAGATCTCGCGACGGAGGATCAATTCGTTTGCGGCGGCAGACAAGAAGGCGCTCCACACACCAACTCTCATTAATTCAATGGTGGCCCCCACCCACTGCAATTGCTCATAACCAAAAGGTGAGCCGAATTAAATTGATGGTGACACCCCATCCCTATAAAAACCTAAAAATTAAAGGATCTGACTTCACACAGCAACTCTCAACAAGCCGCACCCACCATTTATTTATAACTGAAAAGCGGGCCCTACAGGTAGAAACTAAAATCGAAGTAAGGTCCCACCCAAAATTAAGGACTTGATGTTATTTAAAATTGAGAATTCATAGCGTTATAGATGGAATATGTACAAACCACGTAGATATAATAGTAGTACAAATTCTTAGAAATAAGAGAATTAATCATCTTCTTCAGATTTAGCAACATTCTCTATTATCTCTTCATACTCTTTAATTGATAGTCTTTTAAATAAGGATTTAGTAGGCCTCTCTTAATTAGATATAGTGTAGTAATGCAGTTGCTTAGCACTATTTTTATATTTTGAAAGATTCAAAGAAATTTAAAAGTGTTTTAGAAAAGTACGAAACCTTCTTCAATATTTCATCTTACCAACTGATATGAGTTTTTTTTTTTTTTATGTTGACTGCATTAAGTACCGATTGAGGGCATAGCTGTTTGTTGGCGCTTGACATGAATGCAAGGAACATAGATGTGTTTAGTTAATGTTTGGTTTAGCCTCTTTTTTGCATGTGGTTGTTTGGAGGCTTGGTGTGGTATTGAAAATAAAATAAATTTAGCGAAAAGTGTAAAGCAACTAAGATTCGAACTCATAATTTCATATATATATACCAACCACCTAAGCTTTTGTCACTTACACTAAGGACAGTCAATGTATTAAAAATAGTTAGGTTGCTTTATTTACATGTTCAAGTAAATTGTGCTAGGGTGTTTGCTCTATGTTTTATGCTTTCTAATACTCCAAAAACTATGAAAAGAGCGGAACTCAAGAATATTGGGCAACCGACAACCTCGGTACGAAAATTTGGGAAGGAGATTTGTTTCTGTAGTTAAGCTTTGGATGTCAATTCTAAGGGGTTGAGAGTGCTTCTGGTTTTATATAGCTTAACTCTTTATTGTTCAATTTTGTTTATTTTGTTTTGTGGTGTTTATTTCGCTTTGTGATTTTTTTTTTTTTTTTTTCATTTTCCTTTTTATTAGGATTGTATATTTTCTCAAAGGTATATCTTTGTTTAATAAAAAAAATATACTCCATTTATGAAACACACATGGATCACCCTGTTTCTTACACTATGAAAATTGTTAAAAGGGCAAAAGAGTATAAAATTGGTTGGCTGATGAAACGACCCTTTCTCATATTGTAATTACCAATAATATAGATGACACAAAATTAAACTTCCTTTTCAAAATGTACCGCTGCCAATGAGTCTGTTGGGAATCTGGTACTCGTCCCGATATCAGATTCTGTGAATTCGTAACGCACTCCGATACCGCAATCAACATCGATACCGCCTAGTGTTGGAATTCCGCAGTGAAAACGTCAAATCGAATTTTTATTATAAACCCGTCTCCTTAATAAAACTGGAACCAATACAACCACATAGAGAAAAAAAATTAAAACAGAAAATATGCGGGTGAAATAAGTTTCATTAACCAAGAAAAGAATTACACCGACTCTTCTTCTGCAATAGAGTAGCTTCAACCCGAGCCCTCCTCATGAATCTCTCTCACCCTTCTCTCGTCTTCTAGAAACCTAGAAGATTTCTCTCTTTGAACACACCTATACGTGCATCCAAAATTATGGATACCTTGGCCATGCCATATAGGTGCGGCTAAACCCTAGCCCCTACCACCTCCATCTCACATGGGTGTAGTTAAACTCTACCACCACCACCGTGTCATATGAGTGTGACCACCACCAAAATAATAACACTTATGCTATATTTATAGTTTACATCAAAAGCTATCCAAATTCTAGTCTAAATAAATTTTTATTTTAATTAATATTTAAATCTTAACAAACTTATCTCCAATAGATTTAAATATTAATCTTAATCTAACTAGAATTCAACTACAAATCTAATCAAATCCTAACAATCTCCACCTTAATTTGATTTGTAGTCTTCAATCGCTACATCGAGCTCTCTACCTGTCACGCCCCGGTGTCGAAACTGCGACCCGGGCTCGCTAACAGATCCGCCGCCCATACGGAAAGCCCCGTATAGACGAAGCGACTAACCTGCAAAAGAAAGATACTACACTATACAGATATTAGAGCTGAAAAGTAAACTGCTATAAATAAAAATAAATACAACTCCAAGTCCTCACAAATACAAAAGTCTCTCAACTGAAAAAGAAAAGTACAAATCTGAACCTCACTACAAAGGTCTCTCAAAATAAAACTCTCAAAAATAAAAAGGGGGTACATCTACTCTCTCAGGAAGACGACTGGTAGGGATCTATCTCGCGACTCCCTCACCTCGATCAGCAGGAACAGCAACAGGAACAGCAGGAACTGGAGTAGAGGTCCCTGGGGAAAAATACACCACGGCGGGTGTGAGAACTACATCCCACAGTAATTCTCAGCGGGTACCGCCAACAAGCCCGACGGTCTGCCCGCTAAGTCTACTAGAGGCATAAGATAACAGAAAACTGAAGAAAGGAAAGCTGAAATAACTCTACAGCTACCCTGCCTCTATCTACTATGCTCAAAGGGTGATACAGATGAAAATGATGCATCGACTCAAACTCAGTATACTCAATCAACCCAATCTACACTGACTGCCTCCTCGGGTCCAGTCAAACCTGCGCCCACCTACTGCCGCACATCCACCAGAGGACGGGTCTACCGTAGGGTGTCCGTGACTGCCAAAACTACCCCAGCCAGAGGGACTGCGTCGACAAGTCGCGATAGCAAAGTAACAGGCCCAACTCTGGAGTGGCACTCGAGGGGCGCGACCCCACCGAGGAAAGTATCCGCGCATCTCTGTCGAGCTCAATGTGGCTCATGCAGGCTATAGTCCAAATCCACGATCAACAAGATCGACAATAACCAACATCACATCTCTAACTCACTAGCTGAAAATATCCAACAGCTAGGACTGCCGTCAACCCAACGGCTCCCCAAAACAGAACACCAAACTCACAGGTAACACAGGAAGGACCGACACCATAAGGGTTCGAAAATCCCGATAGGTTGGTGCCTAGAACCCCAATCAAACAAGAACAGAATCCAGGCTCCGCCTATCGAAGTTTCCGACCCCCTTACAGTTTGGGAACACAACTCCCTCGGTAAAACATGCGGAGGAAACCAACCAGGGCCCGAAAGTTCCAAAGGACCAACACCTACAACCCTATCAAACAAGAACAGGTTCCAGGCACGGTCCCCGTAGCTTTCGTCTCGAAACAGAAACAGAAAAGGCCCCTAGAAAGAATAACAGCTCGACATGCAACTCACTAGCAGGGTATACTCCACAACCGGCAACAATGAAGGGTCCGAGAACCTCGAAAGACTAGAACCTACAACCCAAATCAAACAAAAACAGGCTCTAGGCATAGCCCCTCGTTGTTCTCGACCCAAAGAAAAGGCAGCCCTTAGAACCCAGACCACTCGAATCATCTCGAGTGGGTAAGTTTATAGGAAAAAGGTGACATTTATTACTGAAAGCCATTTTTCACTCAAACCCACGCGGGGTGAGGACTAAAATAGTTTCTTTTTGAAAGCCATCTTGATTTGAGAGAAATCCATGTTTAATGATTTTTAGTTCTTTTTAAGAAAACAGTTTGAAAATAAGTTTTATATCCAAACCTCGAAAAGCTAATGCCTTCGTCCAATCAAACAAGAACAGACTCAGGCGACCCTTCGATGCTTGGAAGAAAACATTGGTTGACTAAAAATCATGTGTGTGTCCAAAAAGGTTCTGGGTTCAAGGTCATGCTATCACTGGTATACTGCTGCCACTAACACAGTGGCGACAAAAGAAATACAGAACAAAACATCTCGGGATTACCGTTCACGCAAACGGCTCCCGCCACAGATAAAAGACTAACAACAACTACCAGACTCCACTCTGCTCCCAAGCACGAGTGTAACATGCATCCCACACTAAGAAGAACTCGACCACTCGGCCCACTACCCGGGCGAGGATAACACTATGTCCAGGAATAGAATACGAAGTGTGGATGTCTAGAGCATAAATAAACCTAGCCCAAGTGAGGGTTTTCTACTAGTCTGGTTACACATGCAACATATGACGGGGGTGCTAGGTCAAGTCCCAAGATAATAATAATTTAACAGATTGTAGGAAGCAAAAGAATCACATGATCGTCAAATGACACTAGGAATACCAACTCTCACATTCTAGCATGCTACATAGTACGTACACAACTATGCATGATCCTACGTCAAAAGAATTAGTGTGCGTTCTATAGATCTTGAAGACGAGGCAACCCACCTGATGAGCTAAACTGTCCAAAGTCCCACAGCTGAAAATACCCAGGAACAGATAACACCAAAATCCTCCAGTTCCAACGGGTTTAGAATTACCCGCAAACCCTCCTGGGTACAACAAAAGGTCCCCAATTACACTTAATTCCAACAATTATCCAAGTATACACAATCTGCGAAAACAGTCCTAAAGATGCGACATTTTCACCTGCATAGAGGGCTCCGAAAAATCCAATAAAAATACTGCTACGATCGTCGCGTCGAGCCCTTCGAAAAGAGTACCTGCACGTCCAATCTGAGCCCTGTAGGCCGAGTTACAAATTCCACAACACGGTAAACGCGAAACCCCACAACAAACAACTGTAATCCCATGCACAGATAAAGGGAGAAAAATATACCTCCGGGCAAGCCTCAGAAAAATCCCAGAAAAATACAGCGATAATCCTCGCGACGAGTAGATGCAAAAAGTGTATAGGCACGCCTCAATCCAACGCTCGAGCGCGGAGAAATCCACAAAACAACCTGCTGTCCCCGAAATCCCTACAGCAAACAATGGGTCCCAGTAAGCACGGAAAAGCTCTAAGAAAAACCCGAAACTAGGGGATGCTAAAGATACCAAGATCGTAGCCCTACCTGTCGCGGATCCAACGGCGTAAGAATCGCTCGAAAAGGTGGTCGGAGAAGGCCGGGGGAGCTCGCGTACCGAAACACGACGGAAGGAAACACCGACGAAGGAGCGTCGTGACGCGCCAAAGAAAAGGAAACCTCGAAAAACGTGCCAGGTAAAATCCCAGAAATACACAGATGGATGCAGCACAGCACGGGGATCAACTTTGCTGAAGGCGTCGAGGTGAAAGGAGGCTCCGAAATGCAGAAAAGAGGAAGAAGAAGGCAGCTCGGGTCCTTAAATAGGCCACAAAAACAAATCAAATAATGACGTTTGTGTCCTTGGTTCCGGGCGCCCGAAATATTTCGGGCGCCAACAGTGCCGCGGTCCACTGCCTCGCAGAGCGCCCGAAACTACCCGGTTCCGCCACGTCACTCGCCAAACAGCGGACAGCCACACTGGCCACCCAGCAAGCGCCACGTGGCCCCACCCGAACGACGACGCGTGGCGTGAACCCGGTCAACGCGCGCCTGGCGCGCCCATGTGCGCGCTGCCAGCACCGCCTGCGCTCTCTGCCAGGCACGCATCCCGAGGCCGGCTGCACCAGCTCCGAGGACCAAGACCACTGCACCGACCAACCGCCCGCTGCCACGCGTCCACGGTGATCCACTCAGAAGACGCCACGTGGGAAGACGCTCCTGTTCACCGCGCGACTGCCCGCGCGCCCGCGCGCCTGCCCGCGCCCGCGCCGCCGCGCTCCGCCGCTGCCCGCCGGCCGCCGGAACAGTACCATGTGCCTCGAAATCCGTGCGCGGCGTCCAGGCTCCGAAAAATGCAAATAAATAGTCCATTTTCAACGTTTTCGCGCGCTGAATCCAAATCCGCTGTCCGTTTCGCCAAATTCCACCTCCAAAATTTGCCGAAAATTTTCGGAGAAGCAAACTTGATCCGTTTTTCATGCCGGGTCCAAACTGGGGTTCGATTTTGCGCGCAATCACCTCTAACATACACCATAGGTCTCCAGAAGTCCCCAATCACACTGCAAACTCTCTGCGGAGATCCGGGTCATCACACTACCGCTCCACCTTGAGCGACTGCATCTCTGTACGATTCGATCTCGCTTTTGGCCCCTCTTAGCTCCACCTGAAGCCGAAAAATCACATACCTTCAACTTCAACACGCCTAGCGAGATCAAATTGTGTTTGCCTCTCATGATGATCGGTAATCTAGTACTTTGATATTGATCTCTCTTGAGGATCAGTAACCTTTAGCTCCGATACCAATTGTTGGGAATCTAGTTCTCACCCCGGTACCAGATTCTGTGAATCCGCAACCCGCTTCGGTACCGCAATCCATGCCGGTATCACCTAGTGTTTGGATTCCGCAACGAAAGTGTCAAATCAGATTTTTACCAAAAACCCGTCTTCTCAACAGAACTAGAACCAACACAACTATAAAGAGAAGAAAAAGCAAAACATAAAATATGCGGGTGAAATAAGATTTATTAACTAAGAGAAGAATTACACTGACTCCTCTTCTGCAATAGAGTAGCTTCAACCCGAACCCTCCTCTTAAATCTCTCACACCTTTCTCTCGTCTTTTATAAACCTAGCCACCATCGTATAGATGTGGCTAAACCCTAGCCCCTATCAAATCATATGGGTGTGGTTAAATCCTACCACCACCACTATCTTAGGTGTGGCTAAACCCTACCACCACCACCGTGTTATATGAGTGTGGCCACCACCGAAATAATAGCACATATGCTATATTTATAACTTACATCAAAAGCTATTCAAATTCTAGTTTAAATAAATTTGTATTCTAATTAATATTTAAATCTCAACAAACTTATTTCTAACAGATTTAAATATTAATGTTAATCTAACTGGAATTCAACTATAAATCTAGTCAAATCCTAAATGAGTCCCTAACTATATAACATTTAATTTGAAACAAAAATATCCCACTTGATGAATCAGCTCACTCCTAACTAGTTGGTAATAAAAATCGTTTATATCTAACTATGAAAGTAACTTGAAACTAGAAAAAAAAAAAAAAAAAATGGTGGGTCAACTTACATCTCTGCAAAACCCAAAAAAATCCTAAATTCTATTGAATTCAAACCGAGAAAATCTCAAGTTAGATTTTTTTTTTTTTTT
This sequence comes from Tillandsia leiboldiana, assembly GCA_029204045.2. Classification (NCBI taxonomy): domain Eukaryota; kingdom Viridiplantae; phylum Streptophyta; class Magnoliopsida; order Poales; family Bromeliaceae; genus Tillandsia; species Tillandsia leiboldiana. Next base: position 7,172,429 of record CM055067.1, on the reverse strand, counting down.
TTTTTTTTGGTCATAAAAATCTCTACTATGACACCAACTTGCCAAAGCTGTAACATGGTGGATTAGGTCTAGAAAAAATAATTTTCTTTTTAATTTATTTTCTTCTTCGATGTACACATTTTACACACCGTAGATTTTACAATTAATGTGTTAAGATTAAAATTTAATCATGTATATATGTTATACAATATTTAAAGGTTTTGTATAAAAAAAATATATTGTAATAACCTTTTACTCGGACATCAAATAATTTTTAAAACTAAAACCAAATAAAAACCTATTATTTGATTTATAGGAAATTAAAGTTCAAGATTTATGTGTGCTAATATTGTTGCTGGAATGACAAATTACATCTAATTTAAAAGACTACAATGAAAATGATCCGATTGAAGTTATTAGGAGAGTTTCAAGAGCTAATTGCAATGACTATAAGATTAGGGACTTAATTGAAACTTGGTTAAAAGGTTAAGAAAAATACTTTTTATACATCCGAAATCGGGTGTACATCTTACACCCATCCATTCTAGAATGGGATAAATTTTACTGGCCACTTCGAAGTGACCAATAAAAAAATTCCCACCTCAGAATGGGGGGTGTATATCGTACACCTGTATTAAATTTTACTAGTCACTTTGAAGTGACCAATAAAAAAGTCTCCATCTCAGAATGGAAGGTGTATATCGTACACCCGATTTCGGATGTACGGATAGTATTGTTAAATACAACTTTTAGAAGATTAGGGACTCGGTTGATACTTGGAACTCGATACAATTTGATTAGTATAAGGTTAAAAACTGCTGGATCAAGGTGAAGCCACGTTCCAACTCAATTCTATAATCAAGCGTCGAAGATACAGGTTATTGGATGCCATGTTCTGAAACATTATTAAGCCTGTTTCAAAATCAAACTCATGTTCCCGAACCTAGAACTATGTTTTGCAAAATCCAGAGGTGTTGGAGGTTGGTCTGTAGAGTCATGTTTCGGAATCTCCTTCTTCATGTTCCAAAATCTCGTTGTTGTTCCGAAACAACTCCTATTTCAGAAACTGACGTGCTGAGACTTGATCAGGACTGTCAGGTTTCGGAGCTAATTATTTAGGTTCCGAAATCAGATGACCGTCGTGAACAAGCCAAGTTAGATTCGACTCCAATTTGATCTGATCTTGTGGTTTCTGATTTGGGTTTGACGAAGAACATCTTGTGGAGGAGTTTTAAGTAGAGATCGATATCTAGAAGTGAATCGAAAAACTCAGATGAACAATAGGGATTTCTTACCTTTTATTTTGGGGTTTTGGAGTTTGAAATCTAATAATCCCTGTTTTAGTGTTAGAGGTTCATTGTGAAATTCTTTCTAAAAGGAAAAAAGAGTGGGAGAATGCTGATAGGGAGATTCATATATCCAACTCTACTCTTTGTGTAATAAATTAATTGAATAACACAACGGGAAGATCTTGTCCATGGATGTAGATTGATGAATCATTGGACGAAACCACAAAAAATTCTTGTCCTTGTCCTTTGTTTTTTTTATTTCTTTCTGTTGAAAAATGATGGTGAAAAATATTAATGGCAATTTTACAAATACTTGGTAGACAATTTTACAATTCACATCCTAAACACCCAAATGGAGATCCAAGTACCAGAGAAATAACAATAAAAATTAAACCACAAGAACACAATATTTTTACGTGGTTCGGCTATGCCTACATCCACGGGAGAACAAGCAAAGAAGCTTTCACTATCAAATCATGGAGATTATAAGAGAGATACAAATAGGAGAGATATCATCTTTTCTCAAAGATAAAGAGAAGCTCCAGCAATCTCTAACTCTATCTAAATGGTGCAAGCCATACCTCACAAGGAAGATCTCACCTCCATCTTGATAGAAGGAAGATGAAACCAAAACCCTAAGGTTTTCTCTTTTTCTCCTACTTCTTTTTCTCTCTATATATTTTCTTAATATTCTAATCACCCGTACTTTAGCCTTTAAAAGATGAAGCTATTAAATATGGGTCGTTAGATTAAAAGAATTACGATACAAAAGCTTACAAGTAAGAGGCCCAAATATATAATGAGAAAATATAAAAAATATAATATTTGACTTCACCAAATTATATAGCCCAAATAATAAGGTCCAATGTAATTAAATCAACAATCTCCTACTTGAAGGCAAATATTCATCCATCAAATAAGCTTCATCACAATACATTGTTCTCCAACCACTCCATCTACGTCTCGATCAATCCGGAGTGCTTCCTACAAAATTTGAGCTTTTCCGTAGGAACAACCTTTGTCAATATATCCGCAAGATTTTTGTTTGTATCGATCTTTTCTACATCCAAGTATCGACAATCTAATACCATCCGATTAAACTAAAATCGAACGTCAATATGCTTAGTTCGGGAGTGATACGCCGCATTCTTTGCAAGATGATCATGAATTGCACTTTGATTATCACAATGCACAACATATTTATTTTGCTTCACTTCGAATTATGTAAGTAATCGCTTCAACCAAATCATTTCCTTTGTCGCTTCAATCATGACAGCATATTTGACTTCCGTAGAGGACAAAGCAATAATGTCTTGCAATCTAGACATCCAACTAACCGCACTACCTCCGAATGTGAAAACATATCCCGTAGCGGACTTTCTTGTCTCTCCACAACCAGCATGATCGGAATCAACATATCCATTCATCTCTAAAGAAGTTCCACCAAAACACAAGCAAATATTTTGTGTGCCCTTTAAATACCGAAGAATCCACTTAACGGCTTGCCAATGCTCCCATCCCGGATTAGACATATATCGTGAAATAACTCCAACCGCATAAGCTATGTCCGGTCTTGTACAAACCATAGCATACATCAAACTCCTAACGACGGAATTATAAGGAACATTCTTCATTTTATCTCTTTTGATCTCATTCTTTGGAGAGTTCTTCTTGGATAACTTGAAATGTCCGTCTAATGGAGTAGAAACTGGTTTACAATCATTCATTTCAAATCTTTCAAGCACCTTGGAAATATAACACGATTGATTAAGCCATAACTTGCCATGCTCCCTATCCTTTTTAATTTGCATGCCCAAAATCTTCTTTGCTTCATCAAGATCCTTAGTAGCAATTTTTTTTGACATGTCTAGCTTCAACTTTGCAATATCATTTTGATCATTACTAGCAATCAACATATCATCCACATATAGTAACAAAATAGTGAATGAATCATATGTTGAACCTTTAAAATAAACACAATGATCAAAATCACATCGTTTGTAGCCTTCATCTTGCATGAAAGAATCAAACTTCTTATACTATTGTCTAGATGCTTGCTTTAAACCATACAATCCCTTCTTTAGATTACATACTAAATTAGGATTAACTTCATCAACAAAGCCTTCGGGTTGAAATACATAAATTTCTTCATCCAAATCACCATGCAAGAAAACGGCTTTAATATCAAGTTGTTCAAGCTCAAGATCCAAATTTGCAACCAAGGATAAAACGACTCTAATTGAGCAATGCTTAACAACAGGAGCAAATACTTCATTGAAGTCAATACCTTGCTTTTGTCCATAGCCCTTAACAACAAGCCTTGCTTTATACCGCTTGGGTCCATCGGCTTCATTCTTGATCACATAAACCTATCAATTTTTCAATGCTTTCTTTCCAATCGGAAGCTCTACCAACTCCCAAGTATGATTTTGATGTAAGGAATCCATCTCATCCTCTATTGCCCTTTGCCCCTTTGCTTCTTCGGGACAATCTTTTGCTTCTTGAAAACACTTGGGCTCACCCGAATTAGTAAATAAAGCATAATATAAAGAACGGGAATACCTTTGTGTGGGTTTATGCGGCCTAGTTGATCTTCTCAAATCATGTGCCGATGGTGTAGACACATTATCTTCACTCTCATAAGAATCATGTTGAATTTCAATAGATTGTGTGCTTTCTTCGTGATTATCATTACTATCATGACCAACATAACTATCATGAAGTGGAGGATGAACTTCAAGTATATCTTGAGAAGAACGATCAACTTGTAGATCAATAACAAGCTTATCCTTCTTTTGCTCTTCTTCCATGCCTTCTTTAAACATTACATCCTCTCTAAACACAACATCCCAACTCCGAGTAGTTTTTCTAACAATGGCATCCCAAAGCCTATAGCCCAACTCATCACCTCCATACCCAAGAAATACACATTTCCTTGATTTCACATCAAGGTTTCTTCTACTTTCTTTCAAAATATGAACATAAGCTTCACACCCAAATGTTCTCAAGTGCCCATAGGAAATGTCTTTGCCACTCCATATAATTTCCAAAATTTCTCCATCCAATGCAACACTAGGTGGTCTATTAATCAAGTAAACGGCCGTGTTTGCCACTTCGGCCCAAAAAAATTTTGATAGGCCAGAGTGAGATAACATACTTCGAATTCACTTCACAATGATTTGGTTCATTCTTTCAATAATCCCATTTTGTTGAAGAGTATAGGGAATCGTCTTCACTCTTTTGATGCCATTTTCTAAGCAAAAAATCACCAAAGGCACTAGAGCAAAATTCACGACCATTGTCGGTTTACAAGCACTTAATAAAATATTCACTTTCTTTTTCAACACGGGCTTTAAATTTCTCAAAAGTCTCAAAAACTTTATCTTTTGAAGCCAAAGGATAAATCCAACACTTTCTAGAATAATCATCTAAGAAAGTAACAAAATAGTATGCACCTCCAAGTGACTTAACATTAAAAGGACCACAAATGTGGTGACCCCGATCCCCGTGCAGCTTTTCCCATGACCCATGTAGTGAAACACCTATTAGTGGTGTGTCAGACCCGCAACGCGTCAAATGGACGCGTTGGACGGACTCAGTGAGGTTTCTGGATCAAGCCTATCCTTCGGTTGCTTTCGCCGAATTTTAGAAAGGGTTTCAGGCTAATATGAGACCGGATTTGGATTCAGCGCGAAAAAACGCTGAAAATCGGCTATTTACTTGTATTTTTCGGAGTCCGAATGCCCAAAAAAGGCCCCCGGAAGTTTTCTGCGCGTTTTGGTGCATGGGGGGAGCTGTAGACCGAGGGGAGGAGCCACGTGGCGGCTCGGGATTGGTCGGCTCACGTGGCTCGGTCCACGCGGCGCTGCGGGTGCGCGGTCCATGGACCTAGCGCGTGCGCCGGGCGCAGCGAGTGCCGAGGCGGGACGTATGGCGGTTGCGGATTGGGCCGGCCACTGTGCGGGTCGTGCACGGTGTGGTGGGGCAGGTGGCCATACACACGGGGCAAGGGGGCGCGCCACGCGTCGCGCGGTGGTTGGCTGGCGCCAACCACCCGCGCGCATAGGTGCGCCGCGTGGCACGGCCCCTCGCTGTTGCGTGGGACGGGCCATGTGGCGCGCCCGGGTGAATCCGGGCGCTGCCGTGGCCGTTCCCTGTTTGGCGCACGAACATTTCGGGCGCCCGAAATTGTACCCCAAAGGGGTATTCCCCCCCCCCCCCCATTGTTTGACTATAAATAGCCTTTCACCTTGGGTTTTTGGGCTTTTCCCGAGCTCTTATGTGGATAAGCCCTGAAGCAAAGTTGATCCTCATCTTGTGTTGCATCTTGCGAAGGAGTCTCGGAATTTTTGGAGGGCGCGGCATCGATGGCTTCGGTGATTCGGCGCAGTGCGACGTTTCTTCTTCGGTGGCCCATTTCCGTCGCGTTTCGCTCCACGAGGTCAACAGAGCTACTCCAAAGGACTTTTTGGACGATTTTTGCGGCGTCGGTTTCACGAGAGGTAGGCCTTCGATTTCAGTGCTGATCACCTTGCTTCATTTTGAGTTCTTGGCATGGTTTATGAGGCTTCTTTGAACCTCTTTGTTGCTGGTGGTTTTTCTGGATAGCGGAGGTTTGTCGAATTTTTATCTCTGTGCTCGAGTATTGGATTTCGGCCTGTGAGGAATCGATCGACATCTACTCTTCGCGAGGATCGCCGTCGTATTTTTATTGGAATTTTTAGAGATTATCTCATAGGTGGTAATTAAGCTTCTTTGAGACAGATTTTACAGCAGCTTGTGTTATGGGAATTTTGACTTATTGCAATGTTTGGACCGTATCTTTGTACCCAGGAGGAGTTTTTTGGTGTTTTTGGACCCGTTGGAATCGTGGGAATCCGAGGATTTGTCCCCGTTCAGTTTCAGCCTTTTTGGATCTTGGATTGACGCTCGCTTCAGGTGGGTTGCTTCGTCTCCAAAACCGGTGGACGGTTCTCTAACTCTATATTGTTAGTGAGCATGCATTATGTGAGCAGTATTAGAAAGCATGTTGTATCAGATAGGATTTTCTAGTGTAGTAATTCTAATCATGTTGATTATTACTTCCTATCTGTGTTGATTAAATGTTAGTATTGGACTTGACCTAGCACCCTGTCATATGTTGCATGTATAACCAGACTAGTAGAAAACCCTCACTTAGGCTAGATTTATTTATGCTTTAGACATCCACACTTTTCTTTCTATTCCTGGACATAGTGTTTTCCTTGCCCGGGTAGTGGGCTGAGTGGTCGGGATTTTTTTTAGTGTGGGATGCATGTTACACTCGTGCTTGGGGGCAAAGTGGAGTCTGGTAGATGTAGCTAGTCTTGTATCTGTGGCGGGAGCCGTTGGGTAAACGGTGGTCCAGGGTTATCGTACTTCGCTGTTTTCTTTATCGTCACTATGTTAGTGACAGGGGTATACTAGTGATAGCAGGACCTAGAACCCAGACTATTTTTGGACACACATAATTTTTATAAACTAATGTTTTTCCTTCCAAACTTCGAGGGGTCACCGGAGCCTGTTCTTGTTTGATTTGGGTGAAGGCAATAGCCCTTCGGAGTTTGGAAAATAAAACTTATTTGAACTGATTTTATTAAAGAACTAAAATATATTAAATTGGGTTTCTCAGATTAAAATAGTTTTCAGTAATAACTGTCATCTTTTATTACAAACTTCATCACCCGAGAGAGTTTGGGTGACCTGGGTTCTAGGGGTCGTTCCCTTATTTCGGTTCGAAAGCTACGGGGGGTGTACCTGGAACCTATTCTTGTTTGATAGGGTTGTAGGTGTTGGTCTCCCGGAACTTTCGGACCCTGGTTGGTTTCTTCCGCATGTTTTACCAAGGGAGTTGTTTCTCGAACTGTAAGGGGTCGAGAACTTCGAAAGGTTGAGTCTGGAGTTTGTTCTTGTTTGATTGGGATTCTAGACACCGACCTTTCGGGATTCTTGGACCCTTACTGTGTCGGTTGGTTCTTTCTCGTTTGTGAGTTGGATATCCTGTTTTGGGAGCCGTTGGGTTGACGACGGTCCCGGCTGTTGAGTACCTCCAGCCAGTGGGTTAGTATTGTGAGTTGGACATTGTCGATCTGATTGATCATGGATTTGGATTATAGCCTGCATGAGCCATATTGAGCTCGACAGAGATGCGCGGATACTTTCCTCGGTGGGGTCGCGCCCCTCGAGTGGCACTCCGGAATTAGGCATTTTACTTTGCTATCGCGACTTGTCGACGCAATCCCTCTGGCTGGGCCAGTTTTGGCAGTAACGGACACCCTACGTAAGTCCCGTCCTCTTGTGGATGTGTGGCAGTAGGTGGGCGCAGGTTTGACTGGACCCCATGTGGCAATCACTGTGATTGGGTTGATTGAGTATTTGGGTTAGAGTCGATGCATCATTTTCATCTATATCACCCTTTGAGCATTGTAGATAGAGGCATGATAGTTGTAGACTCTTTCCAGCTTATCTTTCCATTATTACAGTTTTCCTATTATCTCATGCATCTAGTAGACTTAGTGGGCAGACCGTCGGGCTTGGTAGTGGTACCCACTTAGAACTACTGTGGGATGTAGTTCTCACACCCGCCGTGGTCACTTTTCCCAGGGACCCCTTTTCCAGTTCCTGCTGCTCCAGTTGCTGACCCTTCTGTTGCTGATCGAGGTGAGGGAGTCGCGAGCTAGTTCCCTACCCGTCCTTGGAGTATAGCTGTACCCCTTTTGGAGCTTAGTAGTACAGTTTGCTGGATTATTATTGTTGGTTACTTTTGAGGGTTTTATTTTTGAGAGACTTTTGTAGTGAGGTTCAGACTTGTACTTTTAAAGTTATATTATTTTATTTCAGTAGTCTACTTTTCAGCTCTGATATCTGTATAGCTGTAGTATCCTTCTTTTTGCAGGTTAGACGCTTCGTCTATACGGGGCTTCCTGTATGGGTGGCGGATCTGTTGGCAGGCCCGGGTCGCAGTTTCGACTCCGGGGCCGTGACAACAAACATCGGAATAGACCAATTCCAATAGCTTGCACTTTCTGTGCATCTCATTTCTTTTGAAGTTAACCTTATGTTATTTTTCTATAATGCAATGCTCACAAAAATCAAGAAATGAATGCTCAAAGGAAGGAATAAGATTATGTTCTTGTAATACCTTCATGCCATGCTCACTTAGATGACCAAGCCGATTATGTCAAACTTGCATATCTTCACCTTTACTTGTAGTAGCAACCACCAAATTTGAATCATCATCTTTTTAAGCTATTCCATGAAATGTATAGAGGCTTCCATCCTTTTGCCCTTTTAAAATAGTCATACTACCCTTTGATATCTTCCAAGAGCCCTTTTCGAAAGTGATAACAAAACCGGAAACATCCAATGTCCCGTCGATATTAAATTCTTTGTGATCTCCGGAACATGGTGCACATTCGTCAATATATGTTTCTTGCCATTTGTTTGTTCTATAACAATATTCCCAGTGCCCATAATTTTACATGTCCGATATTATCAAGATAAATATATTCACCATCTACTTCTTTATATGTAGAAAAATATAATCGATCCGGACATATATGAAAAGAAGCACCGGAATCTAAAACCCAAGTGTTTGCACAAGAAGAGACCGTGCACGCAACACTTAATGTCACTCCATCTTCACCATCCGATGCGTTGTTAGCTTCATTCTTGACGTCCTTGTCTTTACCTTTTTGTTTATTTTTCAAAGCATAACAAATCTTTCTCACATGGCCCGCTTTCTTGCAATACCAACAAGTTAGCCTTCTATCTTGTGATTTTGACCTTCCTTTACTTTGAGATCTTTCTTTTGTGTTAAAAAATTGGTCTCGCTTCAATGACCTTCCTCTTTCATCAATAGTTAGTGCTTGGCTCATATCACTAGACAATTAATTTGTGGCTTTACGAGTTTCCTCATTCAACAACGAAGTAACAATATCATTCAACTTGAATTTGTTCCCCATTGTGTTTGCCACCATAGTAACAAGGGTATCTCAACTTGAAGGTAAAGAACTCAAAATGAGTAAACAAAGGACTTCTTTATCAAGATTGATTTTGAGAGACTTCAATTGTGCGGCAATAGAGTTGAACTCACTCACATGCTTACGACTAGTTGAACCTTCTTGCATCTTCAAGAGAAAAGGCCTCTTCATTGCATGCATCATGTTCACACCGGAAGGTTGCTCAAATATATGATTGCTCCAAAATCTTCCATAACTCGGATGCAGTCTTACATTGATAGACATCAAACAAAATCAATGGTGAAATGCATGGCCTAATCGCCGCCAAATATTTTCGGTCAAGTATGTCCAATTCATGATTATCCATGGTAGTGTATTTTGCACCTATTCCCAATATTGACAAATCAAGCTCTTTTGCAACCAAATAATCCTCTATCATAATTTTCCATATAGCCCAATTGCTCTCATTCAACTTCTCAAATTCTATTGCTTTCTCCATTAGAAAAATGAGTGAATGGCCGCAAGTGAATGCTTAGATAACCACCAATCAAGCTCTGATACCAATTGTTGAAAAATGAGGGTGAAAAATATTGATGGCAATTTCATAAATACTTGGTAGGCAATTTTACAATTCACACCCTAAACACCCAAATGGAGATCCAAGTACCAGAGCAATAACAATAAAAATTAAACCACAAAAATACAATATTTTTACGTGGTTCGGCTATTCCTACATCCACGGGAGAACAAGCTAAGAAAACTATCACTATCAAATCATGGAGATTACGAGAGAGATACAAATAGGAGAGATATCATCTTTTCTCAAAGATAAAGAGAAGCTCCAACAATCTCTAACTCTATCTAAATGGTGCAAGCCACACCTCACAAGGAAGATTTTATCTCCTTCTTGATAGAAGGAAGATGAAATCAAAACCCTAAGATTTTCTCTTTTTCTCCCACTTTTTTTTCTCTCTCTATATTTTCTTAATATTCTAATCACCCGTACTTTAACCTTTAAAAGATAAAGCTATTAAATATAAGTCGTTGGATCAAAAGAATTATGATCCAAATGCTTACAATTAAGAAGCCCAAATATATAATCAGAAAATATAAAAAATAAAAAATTTGACTTCATCAAATTATATAGCCCAAATAATACGACCTAATGTAATTAAATCAACACTTTCCATTCTTGTGCTTGTTTTCTCCATCTATCTCATCAAGTTTTTATACATGAGGTTGATCTCATCAAGTTTTTGTAGATAAGATTTAATTTTTTCGATGTACTATTATGTCAAGAGGGTTTGGAGGCCTACTCGCGTTTAGGGATGTCAACGGGTCGGATTCAGAACAGATTTTTAAAAATCCGAATCCGAACCGACTATCAAACCCAAACCCGAACCCGAACCCGAACCCCAACCCGAAACAATTATTTTTTTTTCTCTTACAATATTTCAAAATATATTATATTAAATTTAAAATTTTAAAATATAAATTTAAATATAATATCAAATATTTATATATATATATATATATATATATATATATATATATATATATATATATATATATATATATATATATATATATATATATTATATAACATAAAATTAATTCGGGTTCGGGTCGGGTTCGGATTCGGGTTCGGCTCGGGTACAATCAAAATCCATATCCAAATTCAAATCCGTCGGATTTCATTTTTTATATCCATATCCTAATCCATATCCGTTTAACATCGAGTAAATCCATTCCGTTTGGATTCGAATTCGGATTCGGATAAAATTTTGAATATCCGTGAGACATCCCTACTCGCGTTATCCCTTGCCCTGGCCCGTTCTTTTATTATAGACCTTCTTAAAAAAAAAAAAAAAAAAAAAAAAAAAGAAGTTTTTAAAATTATTCTGTTTGAATGCCACATATATACACAACCTAGGGCCAAGGCCCATCTAACGCTCAGTGGTGGATCTATATTGGTTAGAGTGGTGTCGACTGACCCCACTAGTTAGGGGCTGGCGGTTCGGGGTTTGGAAGTCACAGGGTGTGCTCTCTGGCGGTCTCGGAGTCCAATTTCCCTCGCCTTCAGGCTGGTCCGTCCACGGCTTCTCCTCACCCGGCCTCGACCCTGTCGCTCGGTTCTCCCTCAGGGGAGGCCGATCGTTTACCATCTCGCGTTGCTCACCAGCCGAAAGGTACGGAGCCGGAAGGTACAGATCTGGGGATTTCTGCCTCCTTTGCTTCGGGCATTTCGTGGGAATACACTCCAAGGAAAGCCGAGGATCACGGCAAGGGTTTGCTCTCCACACCTTGTCTGGACCTTCTTGCAACCGGGAAGCTTTTACATCATAGGCGAAGCCCCCGGTTGGCGGACAAACATCGAGGTTCAAAAAAGTCATCTCTTCTAAGGGCCCAAGACCTCATGTGCAAGAAACTTAAATTGGTGAGCTTCTCTTCGACGTTCGAGCGCCCGGTTTCGAAAGCATCCGCTTCCACTTCGGCTCCTCCCCCCGCCTCTCCGGTTTTTGCGGGAGGCAGCTCGTCATCTATTCCTCCATCGACTGTGCCGCCCGGACCCCCGAATTTCGGGCCTGCACCTTCCTCCAGATCGGATCTTCACAACCCTCTTTCGTTGGTGGAAGTCCAACAGATCAAGAAAGCCTGTGGTATTATCTCTTCGGACACTCCCTCCTCCTCAGTGTCGGGAGCTGTTTTGGGTGGCGGCGGTAAGGAGAGCGAGGGTCCTTTGGCCTGAGGGCAGTTGTCCTCCTCTCCTTCTTCTTGCTGTCGGTGTTACCTATCGCTTTCATGGCCAGAAACAGGCTTTATAAATTCATGTCGTGGAACATTCGAGGCCTTAACGATCCTTCCAAATGCGCCGCGGTCAAGTCCTTTATCAAGAAGGCTAATTGCAGTGTGGTTTGCCTACAAGAGACCAAGCTCTGTTCCACTTCCTTTTCCAAATTCCTTACTTTCTGTGGCTTCCACCTCCGGGATTTTCGCACCCTTGATGCTGTCGGGACGAGGGGCAGCCTTCTGACTGCTTGGAACCCCACCCTTTTCGACTGCGTGCATGATTGGGTCGGGGCCTTTTCGGTTAACCTCGTCTTGAGAAGAAGGGTGGACGGACTGGTATTCACCGTCTCCAACTTCTATGGACCCACTGCGGCGGCCCTAAAATCGGCTTTCTTCCAGGAACTTCGTTCTATTGGCTCCCAATCGGCGGGATTATGGTCGCTCCTAGGAGATTTTAATGTTCTCCTATCTCTTCGGGATAAGAACGGAACTCCCTCGAATTTGAACGACATCCTCAACTTCAGGACTGTGGTGTCTGATATCGACCTCATCGACCTTTCCATTCTGAACAAGTCTTTCACGTGGTCTAACGGCAGACGTCTCCCTACTCTGGAACGTCTCGACCGTGTTCTCGTGTCTAAAGACTGGCTTCTCTCTTTCCCGCGCTCTACACTTCGTGCCTTACCAAGGCCAAGGTCCGATCACACTCCTTTATTGTTAACGGCGTTCTCTTTCGTGCCTTCCCCTAACGTGTTTAGGTTCGAGTCCTACTGGCTCCGTTACCCGGCTTTATCTGGGGTGATCTCTAAGGCGTGGAATGATAGCCTTAGCGGGGCCGGCACTGTTAGCAGAATCGCGTCGAAGTTCAAGAATGTCCAGCTTGCACTTCGCTCTTGGAGTGCGGGGCTCAAGAACTCTTCTTCTCTCCAAGTTGATCTTTGCCTTGGGTGGCTCGAGTGGCTTGACCTTGCTGAAGAAGCTAGGCCTCTTAATGACTACGAATGTTCCCTTAGACCCCAGCTCAAAATGAGACATGAAGAACTATGTCTGCAGGAGGAAATCAAGTGGAGGCAGAGATCAAGGGTGCAATGGCTAAGGGAGGGGGATGCTAATACCAAATTCTTTCATCTTAAGGCTAGTTGTCGGCGGAATAAAAACTTCATCTCTCATCTAGCCGACGAGGCTACCACTCAGTTCTCCCATGACGCCATCGCTGCCCTCCTGCTCTCCTTCTTTGTGAGACAACTTGGAGTGGCCGCTGAAAGACGGTCTACACTCAACTTTGACTCGCTGTATCCCCCTATCGATTCGGAGGTGGACTTTCTGAGCCTCCAGGCCCCTTTCGAGGAGGATGAGATCAGATGTGCGATCTTCTCTTGTGCGCCAGACAAAGCCCCTGGGCCCGACGGCTTTCCTATGCTGTTCTTTCACCGCTTTTGGCCCGTTATCAAAGCGGGCATATTGGAACTCTTCTCCACCTTCCACAATGGTGGCCTCGATCTCCGCGAGATCAACGACAGCTGGATTTGTCTCATTCCGAAGAAATGCGAGGCACTCTTCGCTAGCGACTACAGGCCTATCTGCCTTGAGAATAGCCTAGTCAAGATTATCGCTAAAGCGTTGGCTACTAGACTTCAGCGCATCTTGGACAAGCTTATCAACCCGTTTCAGACGGGTTTCATTAAAGGCAGATCACTCCTCGACAACTTCTACTGTGCCCACATTCTAACTCATCATCTTCACTCAACAAACCATCAAGCTGCGATTCTTAAAATCGACTTCGAGAGAGCATTTGACCAAGTCGATTGGAGGTTTCTGCAGGATTTGCTTTTAGCCAGGGGATTCGGCACCAAGTGGACAGGATGGATTATAGACCTCTTATCTTCTTCCAGCACGGCGGTCTTGCTTAACGGCAGTCCGGGCCTCTCTTTTTCTTGCAAACGCGGATTGCGTCAGGGCGACCCTCTATCGCCTCTCCTCTTCCTCCTTTGCATCGATGTGCTATTCCGAATGCTCCAGGCGGCTGCAACTTCCAACCTTCTCCCTTCGGTGGGCATTGGGGACATAAGGGTCCACACTCTCCAATTCGCCGACGATCTCCTTATCTTTTTCGATGGTACTGACAGATCGGCGAGGGTCATCAAACTCATTTTGGATGCATTTACAGAGACTTCTGGTCTTAAAATCAATTATGGCAAAAGCTCTATCTCTTCGATTAATCTGCCGAGCTCTAACACCGATGTGCTTGCATCCTTCTTCGGCTGCTCTACTCAGGGATTCCCCATCAAATACTTGGGCTTACCATTATCACCTAGGGCTTTGCGCAAACCTGATTTTTTTCCTATCATCGAGAAATTGGACAAGCGACTGGCGGGGTGGAAGGGTCTTTTGCTCTCAAGGGGGGGCGTCTGGTGCTTCTAAATTCGGTACTCTCTTCCATTCCGTCCTTCTTTTGTGCTGCTTTCCGACTCCCTAGTTGGGTAGTTAAATCGATTGATAAGATTCGCCGGAATTTCTTCTGGAAGGGAAAAATTCTAAATAGCGGCTTCCACTGTTGGGTTAGATGGGAGCATTTATGTCGACCAATCATTAGCGGGGGCCTGGGTATTCGTGACCTCCGCAACTCCAATTCGGCTCTTCTTTTGAAAGGTTTATGGACTTTTCATCATTCTAAGGCGCTCCCCTGGGTGCGAATGTTGTCCCTGAAACACTACGCCCGTAGGCCACCCCTTTCTGCTGAGGCGGTACCGGCGGGCTGCTGCCCTATTTGGAAGGGCGGGAACTACTTCTTCTAAAGGCTGCGACCACTAGCTTCCTTCTCACGAACACTGAAGACTCGATTTCCTGGAGATGGAGCACTAACGGGTCCTTCTCGGCCAAGAATGCTTACAACTTCTTGGCCTTTGACGGGGTGAATGACAGCAAGATAAGAAATCTGTGGGGTATTCGTATTCCGATTAAGATAAAAATCTTCTTGTGGTTAGCAGCTAGACACAGGGTGCTCACAGCTGAGCTGCTTTATAGAAGAGGTTGGCAAGGACCTTCAATCTGCATGTGCTGTGGGGCAAGTGATGAAAATCTGGATCACCTATTCTTCTATTGCATTTTTGCGAGGTCGCTTTGGGAGGGGATACTTCAGCTCTGGCCTATCACTCGTAACAGGATACTATTTTACTCGGGGGACTTCGCGAGTAGATGGGAAGGAGCAAGGGTGACCTTGACGGGTCAAGCTAAAGCACACTTCGATCTGTTGTTTGCCGCTACTTGTTGGGAAATTTGGCTTGAACGCAACCGGCGCATCTTTACTAATAGTTTTTCCCAGAGTGTCTCTTGTGCAATTAGAATTCATTACACCATCAACCTTTGGTCCTTGGCTCTAGGGTGATCCTCGGGGCATCATTTTCTACACTCGGGGATCCCTTTCACTTTGCGCCTTTTTGCTTGTCTTGATCCGATCTAACCTTAGGTAGAAAGGAGAAGTTAGAAATCCACTGGTGCTGCATCGCTGGATCTACTTAATTTCTTTTCTTAGTCTGGTTTTGGCCATCGAGCGCTTGCAATCACTTC
This sequence comes from Tillandsia leiboldiana, assembly GCA_029204045.2. Taxonomy (NCBI): domain Eukaryota; kingdom Viridiplantae; phylum Streptophyta; class Magnoliopsida; order Poales; family Bromeliaceae; genus Tillandsia; species Tillandsia leiboldiana. Next base: position 7,156,825 of record CM055067.1, on the reverse strand, counting down.
CATGGTTCTTCGGTTTCACTGGAGCTCCTTTTCCCCTTCTCTTCACCAATTTCTGGAAGTGAAGTGTTATTTACTTCTTCTCATCCGGCACTTCTTTGCTCTGCTCAGCATAAATCTTCTGGAAGCGCGCTGCGAAGTTCGAGGGCGGTATATCTTCTATTTCTGCGGTCGGAATTGGCTTCTTATTGCCTTCGCTATGGGAGGGGGATGCTAGGCCTTTTAAACTTCTGGTGACGCTCAACTATGACTGTTCGTTGAATCCGGTGTCCTAGCAGTTCTAAACTTTTATGAGAAAACTTTTATGAGAAAACTGTTCGTTGAACCCATTTGGAGATTCGTTGGTTCTTCTAGCAGTTCTAAACTAAACTTTTATGAGAAAACTGCAGCACTTTGGCCTTTCATTGTGTAGATTTGATGATGGCAGGGTTTCTTTTGATACAACGTTCATGATGGCAAGGTTCCTTTGGAGATTCGTTGATTCTTCTAGCAGTTCTAAACATTTATGAGCTTTCACCCAGCAGCAGGATCGGTTTTTCTCTAGCTTTTTGTGGAACTTCAAATTTGCCCTGTTTTGCCTATTGCCAACTTGGGGGTCCGCGGCTACTACCAGGATACTGTCAAGATTTGCTGGGTAAGGCTCAACTATAGAGATTTAGCTAAAGTCACCTTGCGTTCGTTCATTTATTACTATCTAAGGGTGCTCTTGACGCTCATCTGTGGGATACTGGATTGGCACTATTTGTCCTTTGTTTGGAAGCTAAGACTACTATTATTATGACGGCCATGCACAAGGACTTCATCTTCTCTTCGTTTATTTTTGGTTGCTGTTTTGATGATGATTCCTTCTCACCCCATTGAAGTTTGCTAGGATAAGCCGGAGGAGAAGCCGGTGTTCGAGTTCTATTGTGCAAACCGACGGCTAAAAACTGCTTGGTTTCTTTTTATAACTCCAGCTTTCGCTCAGCAGCAGTTTTTCAGCACCTATGTGTTTTGGCTCCTGCTACGACGCTCGAGTACATGGCTGCTACTAGGGTACTGGCATGAGTGTTGTGGTTGGAAAAGGATCTACTAAAGTGAGATTAGGCTTTTGTGGTGAAAGGGGATCAAAATCGGCTTGGCCGTTGACTTAGGAGCCTTTGCATTTTGAATGGTTTTAACGAATGGAATACCTGGACCATCTATTGGTCAATCACTAAAATTGGGAAACCCATCTGTGTCCGGCTGTTACACAATTGGCGGAAATTGCAGTCTCTCATTGCGTGGTTTCGACCCTTTGTTCAGGATGGCAAGGTACTGATTGGAGTTTCTTTGATTCATCTAGCAATTTATAACGATTAATGAGGAGTTATACATCCTGGCTTGAAGGATTTGCTTTCACTTGTGAGGAAGATTTACTGGAACCCTTCATCTGATAGAAGGTCTTAGAGAAAACACTTTAGGCTGAGTTCTTTGTGATATTTTAGTTTGTAGTCTTTCTGGGTATTGGTATTGGGACTGCCATGCGCATGGACTTCAACTATTCTTCGATATTTAACGGTTACTGGCATTACGTTGGGCCGAGGTGCTGCGGCGGTGTGTTCCAGGGATGCTATTGCTGTTGAATCTGGTTGTGTTGTTTAGGAACAGTATGCGCTGTTAAATTAGCTCTTGCTTTCTTTTCGGGCTCTAACCCCACACTTGGGAGGGGAGGCCAACAAGGTTTCTTTTGTAGGGTTTCACCCTGTTTAATCAAAAAAAAAAGTGTCTTTACATCTCTAAAAGTGGGATCTATTTTGTAATTAACTTTACTTTGTTGGCTAATTGATTTAATTTTATTTTAATAAATAAAGGTGGCCAGTTGCTTTCATGTGTCATCTTTTTAAATTTTGAAAACTTAAATCCCAATTTAAAAAAAGTATCTATTAAAATATAAAAAAAAATATTTACACTTTGTTCAAAATAATAGCGGATTGAGCGAAAAAAAAAAAAAAAAAAAAAAAAAAACTCCTAATATAATGATACCTGAACGCATCGTTTCCAAAATATAAAAAAACGTTCAACATAATTGTAATTCAAAATGATACATATTTATTTTTCATGCAATATTTCTTAATAGTTGTATTTATTAATTTTATATTTTTAGGCAAACAGAGTTAGAACACTGTATTTCAGTGAGATTAATAGAAAATATATCGTAACCAACTAATTATAATATGCGCAACTTAATATTACATAAAGAAAATAAATAGAATCCACCTTTTTTTCTCACCACTTATAACTTATTCACAAATAAGTTCACATATCAGTGTGTTGTCAAATTTTTTAAGATTTTAATTCTAATATGAATAAAATCTGAAAGGTTGCTAATCTTTTAGTAGTAAAGAGTTTGAACACAGCAGATGAAAGATCAAATGGCAACTAATAGAGGAGGGGGAGCGTGAATTATTGAAAAATAAAACTCAAGTAAATTTAGTCTAAAATAAAATTGTACACTAAATAAATAAATAAATAAATAAAAGTAAACTCATATGACAAAGATAATTTATTCTAGCTCGTTTTTTTTTTTCTACCTTAATCGAGTCCTTGTTCTTCTTGAGGTACCAATTTAATCACTATTAATTAGCCTTTTGAACAGAAAAGGACCAAATAAGCAGCTTACAATTATATTTTATAATACTTTTATTATAATCTCTCAATATACTTCACAATTACAAAATAATGAATAAAAAAATAATTATTACTTAAAAAAAATTTCTCAATGTGAAGCTATATCCTTAGTGTAGTTGGGCTAAGAGCAGTTTATACCAAGATTCAAAATTTAAAACTTAATTACTTCATATTTTTAGGTGAGTTTATTTTTAAAATATGAACAAAGAGCATATTAGCTTTTCTCTTAAAAAAAATATAATAATAACAATAATTAAGAGTATACATGTTTCATTAAACTTTTTGTTTGACCAAGACTTTTGCAAAATATTATTTCAACTTTTGATTTGACCAAGACTTTTGCAAAATATTATTTCAGTAGAATTATTTAAGTTATTTAAAATAATAATAGTTAGAAAGATATCAACAGTTTTCAATAAAATACTATGTAAATGTTAAAAATCAGACTCCTGCTTCTAGAATTTTAAAAGCTCATTGCAGCTTTCTATCAAAGTAGGTAGTGTTAGTTTGGTTTAGTTTTTGAAGTCGTTCTTTGCTGGTTTGAAAGATAGTAAGAAGCTAATCAATTGATGAGTAAATGTGTTTAACTAAAAGTCAAAGTAAATTCTTTGGAGCAAAAAAAAGGCAGAAGATAAGTTTTTCCTAGTGATAAGGACGACATGGGGTTGAGGCAGGGGTGTAAAACGGACCGGGCGGCCCGGGCCGGGCGGCCTCCCTGCTGTGGCTCGGCACGACTACTGTAGCTTCGTATCGGGCCCGGCCCAATCTGGCTCGTCGGGTCGTGCTGGGCCGCCTCGTTGGAGCCCGGCAGCACAGCCCGGCACGGCCCGTGGCGGGCTTGGGCCATGCCGGGCCGAGTAGCAAGCAGTGGCCCGGCCGGGCTAGCACGGCCCACGTGAAATATGGCCCAGTAATGTAATAAAGGCTTAATATAGTCTATAGATATAGGTCTGGCTTTTGCCCGGCGTACATATATCTTTCCCAAGGCCCTTGGGAAAGAGCTCAACCCAATCTTTCCTAAGGGCGAGCTCTTTCCCAAGGGTGGCAGACTCTTGGGCCTTGGGCCTTTTGCTTGGAAAATAGGTAAAAGTAAAGTTGTAAACCCGGCTCTATTTAAATTATAAAAAAATTTAAAATATAGTTTTGATTTAAATTACTAAAATACCTTCACTAACATTCAAATTTTTGATTGTTAGAAAGGGTATTTTCGTCAAAAAATTTAAAATATTTTTATATTTTAAAAAAAATTAATTTTTTTTTACATCTATAAATACTTCTACAAATCTTCAAATTTATCACAATAAATAATTTTCATTCATTCTCTTCTACACACACAATACATTAATTCTTTCTTTTTTCAAACTTTCTATATAAATTTTTCTTTTTCTCAAATTTACTTTACAAATTTTTTAAATTTTTTCAACAATTTATTTTTACAAAATCTCTTTACAATCTCACCATACAAAATCTCGATTTCAAAATAATATTTATTTTTTTACGGTTTAATATTCAATCTTTTTTTTCAAATTGTTTTTATTTAATTATTTTTTAATTTTTTGTGTTTATTTAAATCTTAAAATTTATCACAACAACTATATTTTCATTCATTCTCTTCTGCATACACAATACACTCATTCTTTCTTCTTTCAAAATTTCTATATAAATTTTTCTTTCTCTCAAATTTACTTTACAAATTTTTTATATTTTTTCAACAATTTATTTTTACAAAATCTCTTTACAATCTCATCATATAAAATCTCAATTTCAAAATAATATTTATTTTTTTTACGATTTAATTTTCTATTTTTTTCAAATATTTTTATTTAATTATTTTTTAATTGTTTATGTTTATTTTTTATAATAATGTCAGGTGAATTTTCTCATAATGATTTTTCTTGTACTGATTATACTCCTGAATATTATATTAGCAATCAATCAGAAACTGCAGCGGGTGGCTCTACACAAGGTGGTGACAGCTCGCAAGCACAACAAAATTTAGACGCAAATCTTAAAAAAGCGTCTAAACGAAGAACAAGTGATGTGTGAAAATATTTCAATATCAAAGAAATTGAAGGACAAGGTTTGCGAGCTGTTTGTACGGTATGTGAAGTCCATTATTCTTGTGATAGTTCTGGTAGCACGGGTCATGTTAATCGACATATGCAGAAACATCTTGCAAAAGAAGGTAAAGAAACAAAACAATCGCAACTTGCTTTTACTTCTAGTGGAGTTAATACATTTCAATATTCTCATGAACGAAATAGAAGAGAACTTGCTTTATATATTGTAGGAGAAGAGCAACCATATACATTCGTCGAATGTCCATATTTTGAATATTATGTGAAAACTGCTTCAAATCCCGCATATAAAAAAAATTCTCGAAATACTAGTCGTAAAGACTCAATAAAAGCTAGACAAAATATAATTAATATTTTAGAAAATTTGAATTAAAAAATTTTACTTACTTCTGATATTTCGACATCTCGAAATGGCCGTAGTTTTATATGTGTTACTGCACATTGGATTGATTCTACTTGGATATTATAAAAACGAATTATTAGTTTTCAAGAACTTGAGTTTCCACACACTGGTACTCATATTGCTCAAGCGATTGAAAATATTTTACAAATTTATAAAATTAACCAAAAAAAATTTTCAATTAGTTTTGATAATGCTAGCAATAATATAACGACATTTCAAAATTTGAAAATTATTTGCATCCCATTTTAGATGGAAAATTATTTCATAATAAATGTGCATGTCATATTATAAATTTATTTGTACATGAGGGTTTAAAATAATTAGTCCACAAATAAAAAAAATAAAAGATTGTATTATGTTTATTCATAGTTTTGGTCCAAGAAAACAAGATTTTAAAAGATTATGTAGACAATTGGGTCAAAAATATAAAAAAATTATTTTTGATGTTCAACATCGATGGAATTCCACATATAAAATGTTGCAATATTGTTATGAATATAGAAATATTTTATCTATTTTTTACAACGAGAGAATGCAGTATAATCCCATAACTAATGAAGAATGGGATATTGGTCAAATTCTTATGATTTTTTTACAACCATTTTATGAGTCAACCAAACTTTTGTCCGGTGTGTATTATCCTACTTCATGTCATTTTTTTAATCAAATTTTACTTATGAGTTGTCATTTTGCTGAATATAGAAATTCTCCTGATTTATCTCAAATTATTTCTTTTATGGAATTCAAATTTAAAGAATATTGGAAGGAAATTCCCACTGTACATCTTTTGGCCTCTGTAATGGATCCTAAAATTAAATTAAATGGAATAGAAATTGCTCTTACAAAATATAATGAATTTTTGGAAATTAATTCAACAAATTATTCAAGTGAGGAAAATATTTTTCAAATAGTATATAATTCTTTATATCAAATGTATAGTATTTATGCAGCTGCTTCGGGTAGTAAACGATCATATTCTTCACAATTGCAAAGCAGTAGTAGTAATAGTGGTAAAACTAATAAAAATATGCTTTTATCTTTGGTAAGGAAACAAAAACAAACTGATTTTAATAATACAACTTTTAACGAACTTCAGTTTTACTTGCAAACTGATTTTTCAAATCTTTTAAACGAAGATGAATTATATATGTTATATATTTTAGCCCGGTGGAAAACACATGAAAGTACATATCCTGTACTTTCTGCCGTGGCACGTGATTTACTAACTGTGCAGATTTCAACAGTGGCATCGGAGTCTGCTTTTAGTACAGGTGGAAGAATACTAGATGATTACAGAACTCAACTTAAGGAGAATGCGGTCGAGGTTTTAGTTTGCTTAAAAGATTGGCGAGCTACAGAATTAAGAATGCAAGATAAAGGAGGTCATGAGTCTATATCTTCAGATGAAACAGAATCAACTGCCTAAAAATAATCCAGCACCTGTGACAAGTTAAAGTGCAACTTTTTCAACTACTTTATTACTCGTTGTACCTCACTTTTTTTATTTGGTACATCTCTTTATTAGGTGATTTTTTTTTTAAAAAAAAATGATATAATGAAGAGAAAATAATGTTGATTTTTTTTTTTTTTTTCTATTGTTTGCTAGTTAGTTGCCTTTGTAAATCATGCTATTTTATTCAAATATATTTTAATTTTTTTTTTTTTTACTTTTCTTTAATGTAATTATATAATATGATTAATTCGAAATTTATGTATTTTTTATAATTATTATTTGTTTAGAATATTAATTTTTATTCAAATAGTAAAAATTATGAAAAAAATATAATATTAATTTTATATTAAAGTTGGTTATTGGTAAAAAAAATTAAGCTAAAAAATTAACATAAAAAATTTATGTAATTAAAAAGTTAAAATTATTGTTCTCTAAAGTTTTAAATTTTATATAATATTAAAAAGTTAAATTTATTTTTTGTATTTTTACTTTTTGTATAATTTATAAAATTTTTAAAATAATTTTAAGGAGTTTGGCATAATTGTGTAAAGTAAAAATTATGAGTCAAAAATTATAGTTTAAAAATAAGTTGTCTTTTATTTTTTAAAAATATATTTTTTAGAAAAAAAAAAGTACAAGAAAAAAAGACAAGAAAAAAACTGAAAAAAAAAAACTGGGCTGGCACGAAGCACGGCCCGGCCCATACTGGGTGGGCCAGAAGGCCGGGCCGGGCCTCTTCCTCTGAAAATTTGGCTCGGCACTGCCCGGATTTAAATCCGGGCCGGGCAGCTGGCCGCTTGGCCTCTTGCTCATTTCGGCACGGCTTATGTGGGTCGTTCCGGTCCAGCACGGCCCACATTACACCCCTAGGCTGGAGACAAATTATTTATAATGAACCTTGAACTTTAGCACTTTTACAAATAGGTGCCTAAACTTTTAAGTTTGGAAACTAGATATTCTAAACTTCAACAAATATATAGTTTAATAGGTCCTCGTCGTGCAAAGTTACTGCAGTCTTTTTCTCTCTTTTTCTTTTTTTTTTTTTTTGAGAAAAGACATTATTTTGATTGCCTATTTTTACAGATAATTTTGTATAAATTCAAAACGCAAAAAACCTATTTTTTCTCCTTTAGTAATAATAATTAAGCACATTTTTAATTTGTATTGTTTTTTCTATATGTTAAGAGAAAAAATTATATATATTACTCAACTATATACAATACAAGTGTAATGTCCCAACTTTTTAGAAGTCATCTATTCTAGAACTACTCTACATTTAGCACACTTAACTCTCGACCCTAACCACCATCCAAAATGCTATAACCCGATTAAGGAATTTAGTCCTATTATATATAGGGCTATTTCAAATTCCAGAATAATTCTAGTTCAGTTGAGACTTATCTCACATTTGCTTAACTCTCTTAATTTGTTGGACCTAATCACCGTCCAAAATACTAAAGTCGGGTTAAAGGATTTAGTCCTAATATATGTTATATACATGACATTTTCAAAATCTTGGGTAATTCTAGCTCGGTCGAAATTTATTTCATATTTTCGATTTTCGACTGGTGGTTGGCTTTGATACCAACTGTGCTCTTTCCAACTTTTCAAAGATCATCTATATATTCTAGAACTATTTTAGTTTTAGCACGCTTAACATTCTTTTATATTTTTCTTTATATGTTGAATCTACACAGTTGAAAAGCTTCTTTTCCTTTCTTGTAGTGTTATTGTTTTGTAAGCGCAGGGCCAAGAGATTTGTTGGTAATTTGTTGCATGGAGTCTTTCTTACGTAATTAATTCTATTGTTCTTCATTTTCTTTTTGTTGAACTGGAGAGGTTTAGAAGAAAGATAAACCCTTGAATATTTTTATGAGGATTGCTACATGTACACTCCAAAGGGGTGTACATCCTACATCTCCACCCCTTTAATGGTGACGATGTTTTTTACGGGTCACATCAAGTGACCCCTCATCACACCCCCACCCTTAGATGGGTGGGGGTGTGAGATGTACACCCCCTACGGGTGTACAAGTAGCATTTTCCTATTTTTATGTGCACATTAGAATTTTAGTTATATTAAATATAAATTAGAGAGAAATGATTCGGTACTTAATTTTATAAATAAAACCAAAAATCTTAACAGTTGATCAATAAAAGATAAAAGTATCATTTTATTCTTTAACAAATTAAAAGAAAACTTCATGTCAAGAATATTTTTGTAATTAAGCATACAAAATTGTATTAATTGATATTATTTCTACAAATTTAGGCTTTAATTATGCACTAATTTAATTATTAATTTAAAACGTTTTAGAATTATAATTTACATATTAATTTATATCAATATTTTAAAAAAATTGAATGTGGGTAAATATTTAAATTCAACATATTTAATATATTTTAAAAAATTTAGAATTTCTTTAATTTAGACATTATATATATGTTTAAAAAAAATTAAATTCCTATAATTTTGTATTACTATTTAAAAAAAAATAAAAGCGTATAAATATTTAAATTCAACATATATAATATGATTAAAAAATTTTAAAATTCCATTAATTTTGTATTTCTATTTTAAAAAATTGAATGTGGTTAAATATTTGATTTAATAGAAATATAGGATATAATTTAAATTTACTCTTAGAATAGAATTATAAGGGCTAAATCAATTCAATTTTTAATAGCAAAAATTAATCTTTTAAAATAATGAGATCATGTATTATAATTTAAAATATAAACTGAAAATAAATTTGAAATTTATAACCTAAACAATATATAGAAACCTCCTATATATAAGTCTAAATAGTATAGTGCAATTTAAACTAACGTTTGAATAAATCTAACTACACCATTTAAATTTTAAACTTATAATAAATCTCCATTATAGAGTTTTAATAAAATAAGCAAAATTAGAACTATAGATAAATTAGATAAATCTTTATGGAACAAATCTAAACTATTTATATATTTTATCAATTTGATTAGTCTTAATTGATTTCATTTATTAAGTTGGTTTTAATTTTTATCTTTAAAACTTTTCAGTTTTTAGTCCATTTTTTAAATTTTAGTTCATTACCTTTCACTTTGCAATTAGCTTCCTAACTATTATTATTCATTTTAATTTAGTATAAATGATTTAAAAATCAGTTGATTGAACTGACTAATCCAATCTATTAAGCAGTTTGGTTCAATCTTTTGAACTGAATAAGATTAAGGATAATCTTGAACCATTAGAAATAATTAACATTTTAAAATATAATGATATTTTAATCGAATAATAAATATTTTAAATGTAAACATTAAAAAAATTAAAATTAGTGGTAAAAAAAAAAGGTAATGGTTAAAAACTAATGGTCAGCGATGTCAACGGATTAGATTCAAACCAAATTTTAAAAAATCCGAACCTATCAATACAAAAGCCCGCATTCAAATCTGACAGTATATTAAGCTAATATTAATGATTTAAAAACGAGATTAAACCAACTGGTTCCACAAGACCATAATAATCCATAAAGATAATAAATATTTTAAAAATAATTTTAAACTTAAAAAATAAAAAGGTTACGATTACTAGTCAAAAAAAAATTATTGGTTAAGAATCAATGGTTAGCGATGTCAACAAGTTAGATTTGGATCTAGTTCACAAAAACCTGAATCCCAACCTAATTACCAATTCCAAAATCTGTATTTGAACCCAATGAATTTCAAAAATCCAAGCCCACACCTAAACCCGGCTAAAATTCCGAAAGACAAACCCAAAATCAAAAACCTGAATTTGAAATAATTATTTTTTTTACCATATTTCGAAGAGATAAATAAGAGAGAAGAAAATAATAATAAAAAAAAAAGAAGTAAAAAAGAGATGTTAAATTAGATAATATAATGAAGGCAAAATTACCTTAGTTACTCATAAATCCCAAGGCCAAAAATGGCTTTTTGGAAATACCTTACTCTCTCAAAAGTGACTTGTTGAATAGAAATGAATGAACTGCATAATAATAATAATAATAATAATAATAATAATAATATATATATATATATATATATATATATATATATATATATATATATATATATATATATATATATATATATATAGACTACTATCCTATCGATATCATTAAATATTTAATGCTATTAAATTTTCTATCCTTAAATCAATTCTAATCAATTATTTTGATCATTTTCATCTGTTAAACTTTATTATTTTCTAACCACCTATTAAACCCAAAAGGCCGACTATCATCTCAACTACACATCTTTTAATTCAAGGAATAAAAATTTAATAGCACCAATAACTTAATGCTATTAATAGTATTCCAACATATATATATATATATATATATATATATATATATATATATATATATATATATATATATATATATATATATTAGAGTTTATATACTTTCAAAAGCACAAGCCCTACCATGCTTGTAATTTTTTTACCATTAAATTTACATTAAGATTTGTGCAATTGTACTATCTCTTTCCCTCTCTTTAGTTAACTTTATAATTACACAAATCTCAATACAAATCTAATGATAAAAAATTTACAAATATAGTATGGCTTGTGCTTTTAAACTCTACTCTCTCTCTCTCTCTCTCTATATATATATATATATATATATATATATATATATATAGAGAGAGAGAGAGGAGAGAGAGAGAGAGAGAGAGAGAGAGAAACATTGCTCTAGAATCCTAGCATGTACCTAAAAGCTCAAAATCTTATAATAATCAATTGTTTCACAAGAATTATAGGCCTAAATCTTAGATAGTGAAAAATATTTTTATTGAACATTTCAGCTACTCCCAACTCTAAAACAATTCACCAAACACCAAAACAAACTCTAAAACTAAGCACCACAAAACCAAAAAGAAGATCATCAAAATATTTATGTTTGTTTAACAAGCTCAATTCAATCTCTAAAAAAAAGATGATTATAGCATCCGCAGTTATTGATGCGTGTCACTCAACAGATCAGTCGAATCTTAGGTACAATGTATAAATTATCAAAATGCTGCATGCATTTAGTAAGAGCATGATAACACTCACAAAATTTGAAAATACAGAATAATACCTTAAACTTCCCAACGATCATGCATTCTACAGTAAAAGCTAAAAAAGAAACAACTTTTTTCTTTTCTCAACTGACAATAGCAAAATTGTAGGTAGTAGAGCTACAAAATTCTGCCGCATATAACACATTCAGCTGTCTTCCAACTAACATTTCTCTTCGAAGAACTTTCTCCCAGTCTTATCTCATATATAGAGCATGAAGGGTTTCTAGCCTACTTTGTTGAAGAGGATGGTACAGTGCTCTAAATATACTCGAACCAGACATTTACTCCGAAGCAAACTTACAGCGTAAGTTGCCTTGCACTAATGATGAAGTGAATTGAATCATCTCACCTGAAGTATATTTGGTTAGAATCTCGTAAACTTCCTCTTGTCATCACCACCCTGTCTTCCATAGGGATTGGAGGCACTTATTCCATGCCGACGGCCCTCGACTTTCCGCATCGTCTTCCTAAATTTGGATGCACTGCTCTCCAAATCTAGATTTACCTTTGGAGGATTGCTAAAACAGAAGGATGCTGCGACATCCTGTTATATAGCAGTAAATTTTAATTAGCCAGAGAAAAATTAGAGGAAAAAAAAGTTGACACATAAATAAGAAACAATACATGAAAGGAGCTTTCTCAAGTTTTCAAGTTGTGACAGTCAATAATTACTAGGATAAGACTACAACTGGTTCATAAATAGTAGTTCGTAACAAGTAACCTCGTGAGATAAATAAAATAGTTTACAGCGGCAATTCACTTCCATCAATTACTAGCTTTATTTTTTGTAAGAACCTGCATAACCTTGTAGGGCATTACATGCAGTGAGACAGAAAAGAACCAAAAAGAAACTAGTAAGCACGAAGTTTGATTCAGTACCTTGAGATTTAAGTGGTGCACATTGAAGATCTGCTTCATCGAGTGCGAGTTGTATGCAAGAATGTAGGATCTATATGCATCTTTAGCAGACTGATTCAGATAGTAGTTCTCTCCTATAATCTTTTCCTGCATGATACCTTCAAAAGTTAGTTCCCAGAAACAAGTCTAAGAGAGAAAACTCCATTAATAAGCCACCAGAATATGTACCAGGTGTGGCTGCAAATTTGGCACCTTCTTCTCGTTGAATTCGTATTCTTTCAGAGGAACTTTAGCTTCCTGCCAGCAGCCATCAACTGAATAAGTTATCTAATGTTCAAAGACCCTAATTACATGATAATTAGATCTTTCTGGGAAGGAAATTCAATACCTTCAAATAACTAAGAAACTTTAACTCCTCTGGCAACAAAAACAACAAGGCATGCCCTTTTCCACCTTCCCCACGAGCTGTTCGGCCCACTCTATGAATGTACTCCTGCAGAACTCGAACAACTTTAGAAGCCGAAGCAAAGAGGGGAATAAAATTACAATAAAGATATTCCAAGAATATTCAGCTGAGCTAACCTTTGGTTCATCAGGGGGATCATACTGCACAATCCAGTCCTACAAAAAGGAGTAAACCTACTGAGAGAATAGAAAAAGGAAGAATGGGAGAAACACAGGTTAACTGAAAACTGGGTGGCTCTTGCAAAAGTAAACCACCATTTCTTTGAATTCGTAGTTCTTATTCACTTCTTTCTATTTTTGCAATTTGGAACCTAAATCTACCTTTATGGACTGAAATACCCACAGCACTCATGATGAATAGGCATCAGAGATTCCAGCCATGAACATTTTGGTTCATAAAAAGATGCTATCCTTCAAATCTGTTTTTTAAAATAAGGGATATAATAGCAAAACTGAAGAGTGTATTTCCTTTGAAAAATGGTCCGAGACTAACCACCGCAGGAATATCAAGTCCACGAGCTGCCACATCAGTACATAACAAGATTCCTTTCTCGGCCTTGCAGAAGTCAAAAAAGGTTGTAGTCCGTTTCTGCTGCTTTTGCTTCCCATGTATGTCTAGACAATCAACTTGAATGTATCTCAAAAGTTCTGCGTGGAACTTCACTGAGTTACAGGATGAAAAGAAGACCATGATCTTTTTAGAGAGATTCCTCTTTAGGAATGCGTGCAAAACCAAGAACCTCTTGTTGCTTGGGATGACACAATAGCCTTGCTGCAACCCTTCAACAGTCACCTGCACCATCCAACTTGTCACTACCACTTTAACGGAACAGAAGGTTAGAAAATAATGGCGCAGTCTAGGACACTAGCTGTTTTTGTCCTTTTTCTCACCTTTGATCTCCCATCATCAACTCCAATATATACTGGTTTATCTTTTCCTTCCCTATTCTTAAAGGACAACCGAGCAAAATCTTCAACCTGAGGACATGCAGAATTTGTAAGAAAAATAAACTGTCAACCAAAAGACAAATAAAAAAATGCACAGGTGTAGAAAAAACGCATACCTCCTTAGTCTGGGTGGCAGAAAAAAGAACTGTTTGCCTATCCTGCGCATCAAAATTGCAATGAACTCATAAGAAAATACATAAAAATCAATTTTGAAAGAGACAATACTGATGTAATGCAGATAAGATGATAGCATCATACACGATAACTGCAAAGCATAAGAATTACATCGTACATCTCAAAATTGAATGCTTTCTACTGGTGGCATTAGATGTATATATTTTTCTAAAAGATTCTGTGATTGATCTGCTACCATGGAAGTCATGGTACAAGAATGAAAGAAGAGATTACATTATGATCAACAAGGAATAGAATCAGAACATGAATTCTCATATGGACTAGGTGACAGAAAAAAAAAAAAAAAGAGTGAAATTAAATTGAAAAGCCTCGATAGATATTATACAAATCAAGCATCTTCTACAGCCTCCACATAGGTAGATTGGAAGAGATCATCGATAAATTTACTCACATTAGCGTGGCCTAAAAGACTCAAACCCTGTATGATTTGACAAATCTTGATAAGGGTATGTTCTTGATTAACTATAGCAAGTCACCATTTATATGTTAGAAGAGCATTTTTTAATAGTAGTAGTCTATAGGCAATCTCCCATGGAGACGGAGAATTCCCAGGATTTTCAAAGTTTATATGGTCTCACTTTGATACATATGGTTCTGCATGCGGGTTTACCTTCATAGATTGCTGATCCACATGTAACAGATAATCTAGGTAAGCATTGTAAGATATTTGCATTGGTTTTGTTTGCAACATGCATCTTCTTTATCACTTTTGGCTTTCTTTTCCATTCAGTCACCAAAAGATACAACAAAAAGATAAAAACTGTACACTTCCCATATTGATGAAACACTACTATATTTGCCCTTGCCCTAGAGAATGCCACAGGGTATCATGTGCAGTGCTCTCCTCACTGACCTGATTGATACAAGTCAAAAGAATAAAGATTGGGCACATAATTACCAGAACAGAACATTCTACGTGAAGCAGCAAAACTAAAATATTTTTCTTGCCAGGCACAAGCTGAGATTTTATGTTAAAGCGAATGGAGGCCTAGCTGTGGTTGGATCCTTTTGCAACATAACATAAGCATTACATAGGCCAAAAGTAGTTTGATTAGGTTAGATTTTGAGGCTTGGACAAAAGGCTTCAATCCCTAGCCGAGATCAGAACAAAACCTATGTGTTAGGCACCAATACAAGCGAACACAGTTTATGAATTCCAGCTGTTCATAGGAACGACCAAATAAACTAGCTCAAGTTACAAACAAAATTTACATACCTCTGGAAGGCGCTTAAATATTTGCTTCATATCTTCCTCAAAGTTCTCTTCTAATATTCGATCTGCTTCATCAATAATAAGGCACTATAAAGGAAAAGGATCACAAATATTTAGTAACTTCCTACAATAAATGAATAAATATCATTGAAAATCATAAGCATGATTAATCATATAAAAAGGTTTGTTTCTGTGAATGTTATTTAAATCGAGTCGAACAGCATAACAGAACAAAAGAAGTTACACCAGCGAACTATAATATAAATATTTCATATACATGGAACCGCACATATAGATGATATATGCTCACATGTTCACCATGCGAAAAAAAAAACGTGTCACTGTGCACAAGATTCTGTGCAGCTTTGCCCATTACTTAGAAACCCTGCTTCTGTGAAGCAAGTAAAACTACATCTACTAACTATGATATTTAAGATTTGAGGTCTGAAGCCAGCAGAATTTACCAGTTCTCATTTTTACAATAACTCATCAAATAATTTCCATTCCCATACATAACTTTAAGATTCTAATTAATAGTAGGTAAGTTTTAATCTATGACCAGAAATATATTTTAGTGCTGTCTTTCCAATTACACAAAATTTGTTTGCTTGAGAATAAATAGAGACACGAGGAAAGAAAAAAAAGTAGATCAATAGTTCACGTTATTCACTTGCTTCTTGCATTGGGGAAGTTGATTTTAACATCTAGAAGGATCAACTCACAGAAGATAAAACTACTGATGGCATAAACTTTTTTCACTAAAACCATCAATCATCTGTTAAATATCGAGGTTTCACTTATTTGGGAGGAATCAACACTACAGAAAATCAAGATGCCAATAAGTCAAAAAGACGTAAAAGGAAAAACAAGTTCACTAAAAGCTCATATTTAAAAGCAAAGCACAGTACTATCATTACCTGTAATCTTCTATATATAAAACCCTTTGTGTTCTGAAGATGGTCCAAAAGTCTTCCAGGTGTAGCTACTAATAGATTAACTCCCTTTGCAAGATGCTCTGCTTCTCCTCGCCGATTATTACCACCCATAACTAATCCAAGAGTTTGTGAGTGGTACTTCAAAAGATCCTTTGCGACGGCATGTGTCTACAAAGCAATGCAGACAAGTTTAGCATTTATAATAACTCTATGCACCAGAATCTAGGCAATGTAACACCTTACTCTCGAGAGAGAAAGGGATTATAAATCTAATAATTTTGCACCAACAAGATATAGAGATAAAAATTAATAAGAATCTCACCTGAATAGCAAGCTCTCTTGTTGGACAAACAATAATTACTCCAGCTCCATTCCTAGAAGTGAAATGAGCATGATACAGCAACTCTACAGCTGGAATCAAGAAAGCCAGAGTCTTTCCCGAACCGGTTCTCGCAGCCCCCATGACATCTTTCCCCTCCATCAGATGGGGTATAGCCCTAGCTTGAATCTGCAAAACAACGATCAAAACCCGTATCAAAAAAGACTAGTTTCACAACTCAATCACAAAAAGAAGGTCTACTCCCAAAATCCAAAAACCCCATCAAAACCCTAATTTCGCAACTCCATCACACAAAGTAACGATTCTTTTCACCAATGAAGTAGGCCTACTCCCAAAACCCAAAAACGATTCTTTTCATAATAGGCCCCAATATTGCAACTCCATCAAACAAAGAAACGATTTTTTAAGCAATCCAACAGTTCTATTCCCGAAATACAAACCACCCATCAAAAACCCTAATTTGGCAACTCCATCACGAAAAGGAAGTATTTTTTTTAAAAAAAAAACATTGTAAGCACGTAGTTCTACCCCCAAAAGCCAAAATCCCCATAAAAAATCGGAATTTTGCAACTCCACACACACACACACACACACACAAAAAAGATCTGTTAAGTAATGAAACAAGTACACTCCCAAAACCCTAACCCTCGAAAAGAGAGACAAAGAATACCGACCTGGGTCATGTTAACAAACCCCATCTCCTTGATCGCCTTCATGGTGGGATCGGAGATGGGGAGGTCGGCGAAGGGTTGAGTGGTCATAATTCCCAAGCCCCCTTTCTTCCTCTTCTTCTCCACCTCCTCCTCCACCTTCGGCTTCTTCGCCTCGGGGGCTCCCTCTTCGTCTCCTCCCTCTTCTTCCTCGCCTTCCACGTCGCCTCGGCCATTGTTCTCGTTCTCCCCATCTTCGTGGCGCTCCTCCTCTTCTCCAACGACCACGGCGCCATTGTCGATGGTATTGGCGTCGGTTGCAGTGGTGGTGGCAGTGGAGGTGGTGGAGGAGGATTTCTTCTTCCTCTTCCCCCTCTTCCTCACCTTCGCCTCCATGGTGGCTTCTAGGGTCGCAGCTCCCATAGCGGCGCGGGAACGGGCAGAGAGAATCGCGGTCTCGTCCTTTGTAGTAAACCCTAATTTAAGGTTTGGAAACTAGGAGGAAAATAAAGAAAAAACATTTTTATTTTGTTAATAGAATAGAATTATTATTTTACCTTTTTGGTAGAATAATAATTTTTTTCTCTTACATCTCTACTAATTTAATAAAAAAAATTATTAATTAATATATTATATATTTATATATAATAATTTATTTACTAATTAAGTATATAAATAATTACTTATTTAATTTATTACTCTGATAAATATTTAATTAACTATTTAAATAATTAATTTATTATTTATAATTAATTAACTGATTAAAAAATTAATTTTTTAATATGTTTATATA
Source organism: Tillandsia leiboldiana (assembly GCA_029204045.2). Classification (NCBI taxonomy): domain Eukaryota; kingdom Viridiplantae; phylum Streptophyta; class Magnoliopsida; order Poales; family Bromeliaceae; genus Tillandsia; species Tillandsia leiboldiana. The sequence continues at coordinate 7,138,778 of CM055067.1, read as the reverse complement.
ATAACTAATATTTATATTGATTAAATAATTAATATTTAATTATTTATTAACTAATTATCTAACTATTAAATAATTAATCAATGGATTTATTAATTTATTAAAGTACTTGTGGTTAATTAACTTATTAATTAATAGTAATGGTTGTTCCTTAATTTATTAATTAATATTTAAATTAATAGTACTCATTTATAATAAATGTATTAATTAAGTTATCTATGATTAATTAGTTAATTAAAGGGCAATGCTACCTCTACACCCAAAAATAGGTGTAGAGGGTACACCCCACCTATCCAAGGGTGGGGATCTTTCCACCCATCACTTCGAAGTGATGGGTGGAATTCACCCCACCCTAGGATGGGTGGGGTGTATGATGTACACCCAAATATGGGTGTACATCAAGCATTTTCCATATATAAATCTCTGGCTAAATTGACGTATACCCATCCCGTTAATTTAGGAAGAAGTGAGGCTTATATTTTTTGTTTATTTTTTTCTCTTTCTCCTAAGATTTATAATGGCCTACAACATTGATTAAAATTTTTGAAATATATATATTTTTTGGCTAAATTACAGAAAACCTCCCTATAATATCTCGCTTTTTCACTTTGTCTCCCTGTCTTTCAAAAACCTATATATATTTTGCTCCCTCGTAATTATAGAATTGTGCATTTACCCCCCGCCGTCAAGCATTTCATGAGTGAACCGTCAATTTCTTAGATGATATACCGAAAATACCCTTCTCCCCTCCCCCCCTCCCCATCCAAATCCAACCCCTCTCTCTCTCTCTCCTCCCACCATCATTCCTGCTCCTCTCACTCGCCTCCTCCCCCCGCGAGCTCCCCCTTCTTCTCCCCCTGCTCCTCAAACTCGGCCTCCTCCGCCATTACCCCAACGCCGACGCCGATGGTGGTGGTAATGGCGATGGCGATGGTGACCTCCCCGACGAGCTCTGTTGCACCCTCCTCAAGGGCTTAGCCAAGCACGGCCCGCTCGAGGCCGCGCTCGCCTTCTTCGCCACTATGAGCGCCCGCGCCCGTGCGGTCGTGTATAACTTCACCTACTTGCTCAAGAGCTGCAGCGACCGTGGCGACCTCCGAAGGGGCCGCGAGGTCCACTCCCTGCTGGTCTCTCACGGGTTCTCCTCCGACCTGTTCACCATGACGGCGCTCATGAACATGTACGCCAAGTGTCGCCGCGTCAGCGAGGCGCACAAGGTGTTCGGATGGAATGCCGCGGAGGGATTTGATTGCCTGAAACGCGATGGTCGTCGGGTACGTGCAGAACAGCCTCGCGGAGGCGGCTTTGCAGACGGCGGCGCGGATTGGTGGGGGCGACGCGGAGATGTGGCCGGGTGTTGGGTCCTTGAAGATTAGGAGATGGATAAGGGCATTATCATCATTTTGCCTGTTCTGTTAATCCCGTTGCCCCCTAAAGATAATTATGTAATTACGAATGGGCAAAATGTCGGTTTTTGAAAAACAGGGGGGCAAAGTAAAAAAATGGAATATTATTGGAGGGTTTTATGTAATTTAGCCATTTTTTTTTTATCTCTTCCTTTCCTTTCGAATTCTTGGAAAACCTCCATCCTCTTCTATTTCCTCCCTACCCTTTTTTCTTTCTCATTTTCTAAACCCTAGATCAATATCAGTATAGTGAGCGAAGAAGAGAAAGAAGAAATGGCCATATTTTTGTCTCCCACCATCTCCCTGTCATTTTTGCTTTTTCTCCTATAATTGTTACGTTCGCGAAACACCCATCCCTCTGCGCCGCCCTGTCCTTCGTCTCTGTCCACCCCCCACGACGGCGCTTTTCTTCTCTGCCACCTCCACTGTCGTGCCCCCTTTCGTGCTATTTGAATCTGACGTTTGGAACAAGAACAAGGGCAAGCCCAAAACTCTACACAACAGTATCTTTTTTCTTACTGTCGTAAAGTAGAAAATTTCGCGATGGCACGACGTACAATTAAAGTTGGATAATGGAGTGTTCAACTTCATCTTCGAGCTCCCAAATGAGACGAGCATGAAGATGGAAGCCATGACGGGTGAGTTTTACACTCCAATTAAGCAGTATACGAAAAAGATGAAACTACAATACTACTCATAAGCAAAAATTATCTTCATAAATTAATATTTACTTTTTCTTTGATACAAATTTATAAACCATACAATATGTTCATGTCACTGATATTTTGTAATAAAAAATAATTTAATAAAATTATTAAATTTTAACAAAAAATTTATTGAAATTTCTTAAGAATATTTGTATAATAAAAAATAATAATAGTACAAGTAGTGTCAAAACTTTTAAATTTCAAACAACAACCCTGTCAAAATCCTGTTGGAGATGAGTTAGGTACCTGCGATGGAGCCAGCGATCCCTGATTCTACCATTGCCGAAGTAGATGCCACCACTAATGGAGTCGATATTAACCGGTCAATAGCTCCTAATAATTCAATTTTTTTTCATTTCCTCTATATGTACACACTTTCTGAACAATCTTTCAATCGAGGAATGTGTGAAGTGGTTTTGGAAAACTACATAGCTACTATGATATTTTTGGGAAACTTTAATGGCATGGTATGCTCTATCCCACCTACGAGGCTACTTGGAAGCGCAATAAGGGAAAGTGACATGGGGGAAAAAGACGTTGGGGGAAGAGTTTTTGCTACTTGGATTTCTCTTTATGGGCTCAAAATACGAGACCTGTTTTTTTAATGATTTTGGTAAAAATAATAAGCTCGACAAATTGGGACGAATGACTTTTTCTTTTCTTTTTCCACCATCTTCGTGTGTCGTGACATTCATTGACTTAAGGGGCATGACCGGTGGGCTTGGACATTTATCAGCTGTTTCCCTACTCGAATGCACAGAGCATGAAGCCTGAATCCTACTTTCCTCGTTCTCTCGTCGGGCGGGATGCTTGACCTATCCACTCTTGGTTCTACCCACACCCAGCGCCAAATCCAAGCACCCGATAGGTTTTTGTTTTACATTGACTATCCTGGATTGACTAACAAGCCAGTAATCGGCGTACGATACTTCATGCGTGCGGTTCATTGGTGTGGACGAGTGCTTGGCCAACCTCGCTCCAAGGTTGGTGAATAGGAAAACCTTGGATCCAAGAGGATGGGATCGACATCTCGGAATCTTCTTCCAAGTGCTTCTATGGTAGAAAGCTTAAGGCTAAAAGTGCCCGATTTTGGATCACTTTGACTGACGAGGAGGCCAAGAGCCTCTGCAAGTTCCTTAGCTCTAGCGCTTGAGCTTCGTTGTCTTCCTTTTTTGTTGGACATTTTTGGGTGTTTCTCTTTTCGCTTTATTTCACATCGCCGGTTGGAATGTAAGAGGTCTTAACTGTAGTGCTCCGGCTTCGCTAAAGTAGCCTAGTGCGGGTAAGTCACTCTAAACATATTTTAAAATATGATAAAAATAAGGTGGAACAAGTTTGGTTCGAAGCAAATAGCGTTCGAATCAAAGTTGAGTTGGCAAACGGGCGAAATCGGGCGAAAACGGACGAAAACAGCTAAGTCTGGAATTTTTGGCCAACTTTCGGGCGCCCGGGCTGCAGTAACGGGCGCAGGCCCGAACGCACGGTCGTACTTCCTATGGTGTCCCAATTTTTTCGTGCGACTTGACTGGGTGGTCGGCGGTGAGAAAACACCTATTTTTGGTGTATCGAGTGCATTGTGCGTCAAATGGACGCCAAAAACGGACTCAGCGCGCGAAAATGTTGAAAATCGGCTATTTTCAGGCAAAACGAGCTAACGGGCCGATTTTTGAATTGGGCCGGTCCACGGCCTAATTGCGCATGCACCGGAACCAGCGAAGAAGCCGGGTGGGACCATGGCAGCCCTTGATTGGTCGGGCGGCGGTGCGGGAGTCGAGGCGCCAATCGCGCTGGGCGCGGCGCACCGTGGACCGCGCCAGGACGCATAGCGTGCACCCATTGGTGGGCGCATTGACCCGGCGGCCCCGGCGCGGACCGCGCCCCGTGCACCCCGACGTAGACCCCGCGAGACACGTGGCGAGATCCCGTGCTTCCGGGTGCTGCTCGGGGACGGCCCAGATGGCCGCCACGTGTCTTTCGGGCGCGTCCTGTAGCTTTCGAGCACCTGAAAGATGGGCCCGAATCCATTTTTGGGATTTTCTGGTTGTCAACTATGAATAGCCCATTCCAGCCTCCATTTGAGGACTTTTTCTGAGCCTTTTTGAGCTCTTCTTTGACAGGGTGATTCCTCTTCGAGTGTTCTTCGATATTTGGCATCCCGGAGAATTTTTAGAAGTCGTTTCATCAGCTTCCTCCTCGACATCGCGAGCTTCGACGTGCCTTCGACACCTATCTTTTTCGTCAATGCTTCGTCCGCGGGCTCCCCTGGGCTGACCCGAGAAAGTTTTTAGCTGATTTTTGAGGCACCGTTTCCACGAGAGGTAGACCTTCGATTTCCTTATTTACTGTTCTTGTCAGTTTTGGGTTTTTATTAGGTTTTTTGGAGCATCTTTGAACCCCTTCCTTGCTGTGGATTTTTCTAGATAGCTGAGCTTATTTGATTTTTATCTCAGTGCACGGTTGTCGAATTTCATCCTGTGAGGACTCGATCGACATCTACACTTCGCGAGGATCATAGCCGTATTTTTCTTGGAATTTTCGAAGGACATCTCAAAGGTAATAATTTGACTTCTTCTGGACTGAAATTCTACGTGGCTTCTGTTTTTGATATTTTTGCTTATCGCGGTGTTTGGTTTGTATCTCAGTGTCCGAGAGGAGTTTTCAGGTGTTTTTGGGTTCGTTGGAATTGTGGAAACCTGAGGATTGCCCACGTTGAGTTTTGGCTCATTTGGACTTCGGATCAACGCGCGCATCTAGGCGGGTTGCTTTCGTCTCCAAAACCGGCGGACGGTTCTCTAATTCTATATGATAGAAAGCATGCATGCTAATGTACAACTTATGTGTTTGAGGGGTAAGCATGAAAATTATTCTAAGTCATGGGGAATTAATGCTTACTAAATTTATGGGGTATATTCTAGTAAATTTGAGAACTTGCATGTTATCTGATTATTAGATGAGGTTGTGAGCTATCTGGCGGTTATGGTTACTTATGCTAGTTGAGAGCATGTTGAGGGAGATGTTGTTTACTTTGGTTGACTTTGAGATCATGTCTGTTAATGTTCCCTAATTATGTTTAAGTTAAACTAAATGCTATTTTTGAAACTTTGACCTAACTCCCTGTCATATGTTGCATGTTTCAACCAAACTAGTAGAAAATCCAAACTTGGGCTAACTTATTTATGCTTTAGACACTCCCACACATTTATTCATTTCTTTTCTGGACTTAGAGTATTCCTCGTCCGGGTAGTGGGACGAGTAGTCAGGATGTTGTGGGATGCATGTTACACTCGCGCCTGAGGGCCGAGTGGAGTCTGGTAGCTGTGGTTAGACTAATGCTAGTTTTGGGAGCCGTCTGATTCGATGGTAGGTCCCGGCTGTTGAGTATTTTTCCAGCCAATGTGTCAGAGATGTGAGTTGGTCTTTGCCGATCTGATTGATCGTGGATTTGGATTATAGCCTGCATGAGCCATTTTAGCTCGACAGAGATGCGCGGATACTTTCCTCGGTCGGGTCGCTCCCCTCGAGTGCCGCTCCGGAGATGGGCCTGTTACTTTGCTATTGCGGCTTGTCGATGCAGTCCTTCTGGCTAGACCCTTTTTGGGCAGTCACGAACGCCCTACGTAATTCCAATCCTCCGTGGATGTAATGGTAGTAGGTGGGCGCAGGTTTGACTGGACCCTTTGTGGCAGTCAGTGTAGATTGGTGATTGTTTAATCGAGATATAGTAGATGCATCATTTTTCATCTGTATCACTCTTTGAGCATTTAGATAGAGGCATAGTAGCTGTAGAATTATTTCCAGCCTTTTCTTTATAGTACTATACTTGTTACTTTATGCCTCTAGTAGACTTAGTGGGCAAACCATCGGTCTTGGTGGCGGTATCCACTGAGAACTACTGTTGGTTGTAGTTCTCACACCCTCTGTTGGTGACCTTTTCCAAGGACTTCTTCTCCTGTTCCTGCTACTCCTGCTGTTGCTGCATCATCTGACCGAGGTAAGGGAGTCGCGAGCTAGATCCCTATCCGTTCCCAATGAGAGAGTAGATGGACCCTTTTTGGAGTTGTTTTAGTACAGTCAGTGGTTTGGATGTATCATGTACTTATTTTATTTTGAGAGTTTCATTTTGGAGAGACATATGTATTGTGAGGACCTGACTTGTACTATTTGGAGATTGTATTTATTTATCTCTTTCAGTAGTTTACTTTTCCGCTCTGATATCTGTATAGTGGTTAATATTATCTTTTGCATGTTGTTCGCTTCGTCTATACGGGGCTTCCCGTATGGGCGGCGGATCTGTTGGCGGGCCCGGGTCGCAATTTCGACCTCGGGGCGTGACACTTCCGGATCCTCATCCCTGGCTGTACTTTCGGGCGCCCGAAATGTCCTGCGGGTGCCCGGATAAACACTAGCGGGCTTAGGGAGGGTCGTTTGAATGAACAGTGCCCCCGGAGAATCGGGCGCCCGAATCTCTGCGAAAACTACATGGGTCCGAGGGAAATTGGGGATTTTGATGGGGGCATTTGGGTCATTTCACTCCTCCCTATCACCCAACCTACCCTCCTGATAAAAACCCACCCATCCCACTCTCTCTCTTCCATTCTCTCACTCTCTCTATTTCTCTCCTCTCTCTCTCTCTCCGTGCTGTCCCGAGAAGAAAAAGCAGAAGAAGAAAAATAAGCAGTAGAAGAAGAGGTGGCTATTGGAAGGCTTGGGCTGGGGTTTTGATCTCCAGAAAAGCTTGGAGATAATGGAGAAGGCTTCAAGGAAGCCTTTCAAGTGAAGAAAGAAGCCCTTTCCCTTCCCTCTTGGCCAAGAGCTCAAGAAGAGGTAAGTGGAAGATTTATGGTTTTCCATTTTAGAGCTTTTTATGTGTTTTAAAAGAGATGGATGGATCTCTTATGAATGTTTATCCCATTTTTGGAGATTTTCTTGAATAAGAAATAGATCAAGCCCTAGTTCTTGCAAAAAGAACTTAGAGGTGGAGGATTCTTCCGAAAATGGGTGATCTCTCTCATTTTTCTTTACTTTTTGATTTAGAAGCATGATAGTAAGTATGTAGTGTAATGTGATTATGATTGTGGATAAAATAGGGTTTAGCCCTAAAAGAGAGCTATGTTAAACCTAGTGTAGGTTGTTTTTTGCATGAGTAAAAATGTTAAAGATTAATGTATAGTTGTAATCATGTTAGGGTATAACCCTAGTAATGGATGCAAATAAACCTAGAGGAAGGTTTACCTTGCAAGTGCATGATTGATTATGACTTAGGAGAAAACTTGGTCAATTTACATGAATGTGGAACTAGGAGAAAACCTAGACTAAGAGTTCAAAACGAGTGGCATGAAAACCTAGGTTGAAACATATGGCATTAGACTTAAAGAGAACCTAAGTCTTAAATTGAGTGGCATTGGACTTAAAGAAAATCTAAATCAAAGAGTAGGTGGCATGGAACTTAGGAAAAGAAAACCTAAGGTGAACAAGTAGAGTATAAACTCTAAATTGGAAATATAGAGTCTATGAAGTCTAGGTTATGGATATAACGCAACATAGAGTCTATGAACTCTAGGTTAATGATAAATTGCAACAATAGAGTCAATGAACTCTAGGTTAAGTATGAAATGCAACATAGAGTCTATGAACTCTAGGTTAAGTGTGAAATGCAACATAGAGTCAGTGAACTCTAGGTTATGGATGTAATGCAATATAGAATCAATGAACTCAATGTTGAATAAGAGATAAAAATGTAGAGTTAATAAACTCTAGGCCAAAGGTAATTTGAAACAATTTGTGTCCTCGAGACATCGTGATACCCTAAGGTTGTAAACATAGGGTTATAAGTGAGTAAAGGAAAGAATGAAAGAGGCTAAAGCTAAATGAAAGCTTAAAATGGCTAAATAATTAAATAAAATACCAAGTGGCTAAAGAGTTAAAAGATAAGAGTAAAAGAGGAAACGTGAAGGAAAAAGTGCCAACGGGAGGTGCTGAACATGTTTCAACTTCCGGGGGAAGTGTGTGAGCAAGTCTCAGCTTCCTAAATAAAATGAAGTGTGTGAGCAAGACTCAGCTTCCCGAATAAAATGAAGTGTATGAGTAAGGCTCAGCTTCCCAAATAAAATAAAGTGTGTGAGCAAGACTCAACTTCTCAAGTAAATATGGCCAAATATAATAACTTCAACCTAATTGATGGTCCACGAGACATCATAGCTATCCTTGAGTTAATGACCTAGGGTAAAAGATGAAAGAAAGAAGCAAAAAGTTAAAGGGCGAAAGAAGCCAAAAGTAAAAGAGAATGGAACTGAATGACACCCTTGGATGGGACGCTTGCCAGTTGGTAGCATGACTACCCGGGTTGGAACCCGTTGGGACTAGGTACATCTGAGTGGTACGACAAGAGGTGCATTTGGACCGTCTCGTCTTTTGGTAGCATGACTACCAGGCTCGGGCCCATTGGACGAGGTCTTTCCAAAGGGATAAATAACTTGAACTAAAGCAAGTAAAGAGAATGTAGAGTAGCCAAGGTGGCCGAGTTAGTATGACACCCTTTCTAGCGGTATAGTGGGCAAGCTTATGGATAGTAGCCTAGTATGGCATAGTATGGTAGCGTTGTGACATTGAGTACACATAGATAGTGTAGTAATATTTTTATATATATATCAGCATGTTAGTTAGCATATGCAATTTCCTTATCATATATTATCTTGCTATCTATTACTTTCATTAGACCAAGCGGTGTAGAACATATTTTCTCGGTGGTTGAACCCATTGGAAACTATATATTCGTAGTTCTCACACCCTTGGGTGACCATTTTTACATGTCCAGGTACAACCGTTGAGACATACGACAGGGGTAAGGACCCGGTAGCATAGAGACCTAGAGAGTCTAGCAGATATCACCCTTTTGTATTTTAAGTGAACTATGTATTATGAGGAAAAAAGATGTAAATTGTAATATTCGTTTAAATACAAATTGAGAGATGAAAAATATAAATAATTTTATATTGTGGTTCACTCATGTTATTGCTTTCATTGCATGCTTAAGTTGTTTGTTTAATGAATGAAAGTTTTAAGTTAGTTGTAGTTTTTATACTTTAATATTGCTCTTCTGCATACACTTGTTTGTGTTGATATGGATGCGACTGTTCCTTTTGGGTATAGAGAGGTCATGCCAGATTGGCGGGTTTGTTGGCGTGCCCGAACTATCCAAATTGGCGGTTTCGGGGCATGACATTAACGACCAGTTAAAAAGTGTTTTGTCAAGTTTGTAGTGTCCTCCGCCCGCCCTACTGTTTTTTGCCTTCAAGAATCTGAAGTCTTATATGTTTGTCATTCTTTCCTCTGCTCTTTTGTTGGTTCTAATTTCGGCAAATGCCAGGTCCTTTCAGCCTCGGGGGCCTTTGGAGGGCTCATCACTTGTTGGAGTTCGACCTTCTTCTCTTGTGAGGTGATTGTAAGAAATTTTTTGCTGACTCTCTCTCTAACGCACTTGTCAAGCAAAACACCTTTAAGCTAACAAATGTATATGGCCCCCTTTCTTGGGAAGGTAAAGAAAATTTTGTTGTGAACTCGTCTCCCTTATGGAGATCTGCAATAAAAAATAGGCAATATGTGGTGATTTCAATTTTATTCATTCTCAAAATAAAAGAAAAGGTAAAATCTAGAGTAGGAAATCTTCACAATTATTCGTGGATCTTATAAACGAACTAGAGCTTATTGACCTCCTACTGTCAAACCAAGCTTATACCTGGTCAAATATGCAATGGGAGCCTACCCTAGCCAAGATCGATAGATTTCTTTTGTCGATTGATTGGGATATCTCCTTTTCCCTATGCAAAGTGAAAGCGCTTCCCAGGGTCACATCTGATCACTCCCCAGTTATCGTCTTTACAGGAGAAAAGACTAGTTCTCGTATTTTTCGATTTGAGGATAATTGGCTAACCAAGGAGGACTTTCTCCAAAACGTGCAAAGGTGGTGGGGAGAAGTGGCACCCAAAGCCTCGCCTTCACTTATTATTTCTGTGAAGTTGCGGCACTGTAGGAAGAGAATCAAAGAATGGTGCAAGATTAGTTTCTACAGCCAGCATATTTAGAAGTTGAAGCTTACCTCAAAAAGTCAAGAAATTGATGAATTGGAGGAACGACTAGAAATTTCACATGCCTTGAGACATAAAAGTGCTTCACTCAAGAGAGAACTAGAGACTATTGTCATTAAAGAAGAGATACTTTGGAAAACCAAAACCAAACAACAATGGCTTAGAGCAGGGGACGTCAACACTAAATTTTTTCATGCAATGGCTAACAGAAGAAAGGGCTCAAACTTCATTGATCAAATTGTCTATGAAGGTACAAGGATCGACAGAGAGTAAGATAAGTGCAAATATTTCTTTGTCAAATTTCGTTATATTTACTCTCAACAGATTGACGACTCTATATTGCACGACAACTAGAGCGGTCTTTTTCGAACCATGAGAGTGGAGGATCTTGACCTGCTAACCTGTCCATTCACCACGGAGGAAATCAAGAAGGTTGTGTTCCAACTTGGATGCGATAAAGCTCCTGGTCCTGATGGATTCCCCCTTATTTTCCTCCAGACTTTTTGAAAAATTGTCAAGGAAAATTTCTTTAAAATCTTCCATGAACTTTTTGAGAATCGACTTTACACCGACCAAATCGACTGCTCCTTCATTTGTTTCGTACCAAAGAAAGAATGAGCTAACTGTGCCAATGACTTTCACTTCATCAATCTTATTAACAGTATTCAAAAGATTATCTCCAAGGCCCTCGTTAACAGACTGGAAGCAGTGATGCACTAATTATATTGAAGTCCCAGTCTGCATCCCTCAAGGATCGTCTTATTTTCAAAACCTATGCAACAACTTTTGAGCTAGTTACTTATTGCTCGAGGGTTGGAGTCGAGGAAGTGGACATTAAAGAAAACTTTGAGAAAGCATTTGATAGAGTTAAGTGGTGCTTTTTTAAGAGCATCATGTCATGGCTGGATTCCGGGGACAAGTAGTGGAGTTGAATTGAATAATGCATCTCCAACGCCAAAGTGGCTATTTTAGTTAACAGAACGCCAACCAGATGGATCCAAATAATTAAGGATTAAGGCAAGGAGATACACTATCACCTTTTCATTTTCTTTTGGTTGCCGAAGGCCTCTCTAGGCTGACTCAGTCAGCTATGCGAAACAATCTGTTACACGAATTAGGACCTATGGAAGAATGTCGGGTTGCTCTCATGCAATATGCGGATGACACTACCTTTTTCTGCGAAGTTAGGAAATGTTTCACGTGTAACCTCAGGTTTCTATAGGACATTTTCAAATTGTCTTTTGGACTTAAAATAAATGAGGACAAATTAGAGTTTTTTTATGCAGTAGCTCAGAGACGCGCATTTAGTGATCATCCTTAACTGCAAAGTCGGGACTTTGCTTACTCACTATTTATGTGACGCCCCACTTCCCAGGGGGTCACCCATCCTAGAACTACTCTAGCTCTAGCACGCTTAACTCTCATGTTCCTCTTGGATCTTGCTACCATCCAAAATGCTATAGCCGGGTTAGAGATTTAGTCCTATTATATCATTTATATAGAGGACTAATCCAAATTCCGGGGGTGTCACATTCTTCCCCCCTTTAAGCCCTGACGTCCACGTCAGGCTCAAGCACACTCACAAGCACCAGGCGATGTGAGACTCGTCTCGCTAGCCTTAGCCGACCTTGTGAGGAGCTGCACTCCACTCACAACGGTCATTAGCCGGGGAGCCTCGCTCTACCCGCTATAACCCTGGCTCAGCCTAGACTCATCTCACATTTCCGGCTGGTGAATGGCTCTGATACCAATTGTGACGCCCCACTTCCCAGGGGGTCACCCATCCTAGAACTACTCTAGCTCTAGCACGCTTAACTCTCATGTTCCTCTTGGATCTTGCTACCATCCAAAATGCTATAGCCGGGTTAGAGATTTAGTCCTATTATATCATTTATATAGAGGACTAATCCAAATTCCGGGGGTGTCACAATTTAGGGCTCCCGCTCACTAACAGCTGCTTAAAAAAAAGAGGACTGGATAAAGGTTATCAACAAATTAGCGATGCAAATACAAGGATGGCAATCTAAACTCCTTTCTCAAGGGGGCAGTCTTACTCTTATAAATTCCGTCCTCACCAATCTACCAACGTATTTCTTCTCCATCTTCAAAGTGCCAAAATGGGTCCTTAGTCGCATTGAAGCCCTACAGAGATCCTTCTTTTGGAAAGGATGCCACAACACTAGTGGTGGAGCATGCTTGGTGAATTGGAAAAGTGTAAGCAAGAGTAAAAAAAAAAAGGACTTGGGATCAAAGAAATGGAAGCAATGAATACAACACTCCTAATGAAGTGGTGGTGGACAATGTTTACGGAGGAAGAAACACATCGGACCAAATTAATTAGAGCTTTAAACTACAATAGAAGAATGCCCCTCACGGAAGGTAGCAATTTTAAGCCTCACTCCCAATGGTGGAGAAGTGTCCTGCAATGTAGGGACAACTTCAAATGCGGTGTAACTCTTTTTATAAGAGACTGTAAAAGCATCCAATTTTGGTTAGACAGTTGGCTAGAAGATGCCCATCTCCAGACAATGTTCCCCGATATCTTCGACAGTTTTTGAAATAAGAATATACGAGTTTCCAATTGCTAGGAAGAAGGGGTTGGAGATGGTGTATCATTTTTCGAGGCTTTGAAACATTTACATAGCACGATAGCCAAAAGATCCACCAATTAATGGAGATACTTAGAAATAAGCGCTCGTCAAGTGACCGAGATGAAGTGCGCTGGAGGTGGACTGCGAATCACCTCTTCTTAGTTAATACCTCTTACAACTTTTTCATAGACAGTAGGATCAAAGACCATTTGAGTTTCGGAATTTTGAAGCTTAAAATGCCACTTAAAGTCAAAGTCTTTGCTTGGCTGGTACTCAAAAAAAGAGTCCTCACTACGAACATTCTTCACAAATGTATGTGTGTTTTGTGCAAACGACCTTGAAACATGCGATCACCTTTTCTCTACATGTTTTTTCGTAGATACTTGCTCTTTTGCTTAAACAAGGGGGCCCCAAACATCCAAGTCTCGATGGACAGTAGAGGAATGTGGGCAAAGTTAGTAGACCTCCAAGATAAGCAGAAGTGCGTCAAGAGACTTACTTTTCTGTCTGCTCTTTAGTGCTCGATCTGGATTGTGCGGAACAATGTCATCTTCTAAAACAAGGTTAACAATCCGACTTTACTGGTTAAGAGTATCAATCATCTTTTGAGCTCCTGGGAGGTGCTTCGCTAAGGGTTTTTTTTTTTGGGGTCCTGGTTGTCTCCACCATCGTTGCTAAGTTCATTTTCTCTTAATGAATAAAGAGGGTCTCACAATCTCTTTCTAAAAAAAGATAAAAATGATTATTATATTGTATTAGATGATGTCGCGCTACAGAAAAAAGGTTGATCCACCTCTTTCTCAAAAAAGATAAATATAACTATTATATTGGATTAGATAATGTCGCACTACGAAAAAAAGGTTGATAAGCAGACTATAGGCTAGTATCGAAATAACTCACACTTTCAAGCATTAACCATGATGTATTTATTGTTGGGTACGGGGTAGATTCCTACAAAAAAAAAAAAAAAAAAAAAAAAAAAAAAAAAAAAAAAATTGTATAATTAAAAATTCTTTGAGTGTTGGAGGATACTTTCATATACAGTTTGATTTTTTTTATTTTAATAATAATTATATCTATACAAATATATGAATTTTTAATAACTTTGCCACGTGGCAAGCTATCTTTGACCCTCACCGGCCCCTCTTTTGAATTGAACCGTCTCTTTGAACCGAATCACCTTTTTTTTTTTTATTTGAATCGAACCACTCATCTCCTCTCCCTCACATCTCCCTTTTGTCACGCCCCGGCGTCGAAACTGCGACCCGGGCTCGCCAACAGATCCGCCGCCCATACGGGAAGCCCCGTATAGACAAAGCGACTAACCTGCAAAAGATCAACTACACTATACAGATATCAGAGCTGAAAAGTAAACTACTGAAATAAATATATACAACTCCTCAAATAGTACATGCCAGGTCCTCACAATACATAAGTCTCTCCAAAACTAAAACTCTCAAAAATAAAATGTACAAGATACAATCCCAAAATCACTGACAGTACTAATACATCACCAAAAGGGTACATCTACTCTCACTGGAAGAAGACTGGTAAGGATCTAGCTCGCGACTCCCTTACCTCGATCAGCAGGATCAGCAACTGGAGCAGCAGGAACTGGAGTAGAGGTTCCAGGGGAAAAATCACCATAGAGGGTGTGAGAACTGCATCCCACAGTAGTTTTCAGTGGGTACCACCAACAAGCCCGACGGTCTGCCCACTAAGTCTACTAGAGGTATAAAGTAACAAATGCAATACTGAAAGGAAAAGGGCTCGAAAATAACTCTACAGCTACTATGCCTCTATCTAAATGCTCAAGGAGTTATACAGATGGAAACATGATGCATCTCCTATCTCTCAAATACAATCACCCAATCTACACTGACTGCCACATAGGGTCCAGTGAAACCTGCGCTCACCTACTGTCGTTACATCCAAGGAGGACCGGACTTACGTAGGGTGTTCGTGACTGCCAAAACTGGCCCAGCCAGAGGGACTGCATCGACAAGTCGCGATAGCAAAGTAACAAGCCCAACTCTGGAGTGGCACTCGAGAGGCGCGACCCCACCGAGGAAAGTATCTGCGCATCTCTGTTGAGCTCAATGCGGCTCATGCAGGTTATAGTCCAAATCCACGATTAACAAGATCGACAATAACCAACAATACCAACTCACACTCACAGGCTGGAAAACCACACAGCCGGGACCCACCGTCGACTCAGACGGCTCCCAGAACAAAATACTGATCTAAACACAGCTACCAGACTCCACTCGGCCCCTAGGCGCGAGTGTAACATGCATCCCACAACAACCCGACTACTCGGCACACTACCCGGGCGAGGAAACTCTAAGTCCAAGTGAAAGAATGAATATAAGTGTGGGAGTGTCTAAAGCATAAATAAACTAGCCCAAGTTGGAGTTTTCTACTAGTCTGGTTGACATGCATCATATGACAGGGTGCTAGGTCAAGTTCCAACAATAGCAGTTTACTAACATAATTAGGAAGCAATAATCAAATACAATCATAATAACCTCATAAAGGGATCACCATCTCCTTTTCTAACATGCATCCTAACCACATCTCGCAATCATGCATGAGTATAATCAAATAGAGTTAATGAACAGTCCACCGATTTTGAAGACGAAGCAATCCACCTGGAAGTGCAAATCGATCCAAAGTCCAAAAAGGCTGAAACTGAATGGGGACAATCTTCAGATTCCCACGATTCCAACAGGCCCAAAAACACCCAAAAACTCCTCCTGGGTACAAAGATATGGTCCAAACATTGTAATCAACACAAAATTTCCAAGTTTACAAACTACTGAAAAATCAGTCCTGAAGATGCGCAAATACCCCTTATGAGCTAAACTCTAAAAATTTCAATAAAAATACGACGGCGATCCTCGCGAAGCATAGATGTCGATCGAGTCCTCAAAAGTTGAAATCAAATACCCGAGCACAGAGATAAAAATTTGACAAGGCTCTGCTGTCCAAGAAAAACCACCAGCAAAATAGGGGCTTGAAAATGTACCAGGAACCCCAATAAAAGCTCAAATCTGGGAGGAGTGGAAAATAAAAAAATCATAGATTTACCTCTCGTGAATCTGACACCTTGAAAATCGTCCAAAAATTCCGTCGGAGTAGCTCTGTGGACCTTGTGGACCGAAACGCGACGAAAACGTGCCACCGAAGAAAGAACGTCGCACTGCGCTAACTCGCCGAAGACGTCGATGCCATGGCCTCCAAAAAATCCGAGCCTCCTTCACAAGATGCAGAACAAGATGATCAACAAGGTTGCTTGAGGGCTCAGTCACAAAAGGGCTCGGGAAAAAGGTCCAAAGGCTCAAGAAAGGGGGCTATTTATAGCCCAAGCCCACCAAAAGGAGGTCTCGGATTCGGTCACAAGAATCAGGCGCCCGAATCCGGCCCGACCCACACACTGTGCGCGCCCGAAACGCTCACAAAGCGACACGTGTCCCGCCCGCGCCCCGCATGCCCGCCAATCGCGGCGCGCCGCGTGGCCGCGTGGTCCACGGCGGGAACCGTGGGCCGCGGTTCACGGCGGGCCGCCCGGGTCACTGCGCATGCCAAATGAGCGGGCGACACGTGGCCTGGCACGGTCCACCGTGCGCCGCACCCGGCGCGGAATGCACGCTATCGCGCGTGCGTTGACCTGCCAATCGGCGTGCGCCACGTGGTAGCTCCCTCCGTTGGCTGCTCCCGGTGCACGCCAAATGGGTCGTGGACCGGCCCACCCGAGAAATCGGCCCGTTTGGCCCGTTTCGCTCGAAAATAGCCGATTTTCAACGTTTTTGCGCGCTGTGTCCGTTTTTGGCATCCGTTTGACGCACAATGGGCTCGATACACCAATAATAGGTGTTTTCTCACCGCCGACCACCCAAACAGGTCGTACGGAAAAAAACAGGACACCACATCCTTCCCCACTAAAAGAAAGTTTCGTCCCCGAAACTAAGAAAACAAAACAGACGCACCTCAACCAGAAGCCTCGAACAGGAAAGGATAGGTATCTCTCATCACCGTCTCTAGCTCCCAAGTGGCCTCACACTCCTCGTGATTGCTCCAGAGAATCTTCACATACGGTATAGCCTGGTTGCGCAATTCTCTGACCTCACGAGCCAAAATCCGCTACGGGCGCTCCTCGTATCCGAGGTCCTCACCGAGCTCCAGTGGGGTGATGTCAATCACGTGCGAAGGATCGAATGTTAAGGATTTTAGTTTTGGCGTATTTCGTGAAAGTGTTTAAGTCTTGAAGATTGAAGATGAAGAAGCTTGGATCATATACCTCAATCTCAAGAAAGAAGAATTCAAAATGATCAGGTAAGTTTAACTAAACATTATTGGTGATCTGAATACTTCTTATAATGTAGAAACACTTGGATGGATTTTTAATCGCATAAAAATCAAAAACTGGACAAGTTATATGTTCAGGATCCGGAACAGGGGACTACAGTCCGGACCCCGAACGTTGGTTGGTTCATGCACAAATCCAGTCCTGAACATCCCTGTTTCGTTCCGGACCCCGAACGTGGATTTTGCTGAAACTGCATGAACAGTCCGGACCTTGAGATTTCGTTCCGGACCCCGAACGTGGAGTTTGCAGAAACTGCATGAACAGTCCGGACCGTAGGATTTCGTTCCAGACCCCGAACCTTGTTTTTTCAGGAATTCTCTGAAAAACAACGACAGTCCAGAACGAGCCTAATCCGGTCCGGACCGTCGTGCGGGAAAAATTCTGTTACAATCAGTTTTTTATTCTTATCCTCTTCCAATGGTTTCTAACCTATAAGTAAACCCTAATTCTATCTTTTAGGGTAATCCACAATAAGTCTTATACTCCGGGAAATGACGGAAAAATATTAATGGAGAAAAACTTATAGATCCACATATAGAGAAGAAAGGAAATAACTAGATTTAATTCTATGTTTCTTCATCTATATTAATTAATTTGATTCTAGGTTTTCATACTCAGATTTTGAGTAGAATCAAATTAATGAATACTTAGATGGCATTTTCGATCTATCTTTGATCTAAGTATTCGGCGGATCATCACCACCAACAAAACAACGATTTTCCCCAAAATCGGCGCGTGGATTCGCGTGGCCTTGTGGATTCAAGGTGCAACCACTCTCGTGGGTTCGGAGCGAGGTACGTTCGTGTGATCGAGACGTACTACCTGGTGGAGACCATGGATTCGGTCAGACGTCGTGGACTCGACGTTGGACGCCGTGGATTCGGCGTTGGACGCAAATCGTGGATTCGAGGCGCGTTGCGGAGCGAGCGGAGAAGATCAACTCGGAGCGTATGGAAAAAGGTTGAGTCATCTGTGAGTGCGTTATATCACCTTTGTACGTGTTATAATCTTAGTTGATTTCACCGTGTTATCGGTCCCGTGGTTTTTTACTCCAGTGATGGAGTTTTCCACGTAAAAATCTTGCGTGTTATTTTTCATTTCCGCATTGGGTTTTATTGCGCAAAGATTTTTGAGTGTTTATCGTTTACACCTATTCACCCCCCCTCTAGGTGTTTTTTCCCCTATTTAGATCTATATTAGAGTTGACCCAACATCGAAGACATATCTCCTCAGAAATAAGACGTGGAAAACGTCATGAACTCCTGCCAGGCGCGGTGGAAGGGCAACATGGTATGCAACAGGGCCTACTCTCTCAAGTACCTCAAAGGGTCCAATAAAACGAGGACTGAGCTTCCCACGAACTCCAAATCTCCGGACCCCTTTCGAAGGCGCGACCTTCAAAAAGACATGATCACCAACCTGAAACTCTAGGTCTCGCCGTCGAGTATCAGCGTAGCTCCTCTGCCGACTCTGGGCCGTCTCAAGATGTCGCCGAACTAATCTGACCTTTTCCTCTGCCTCCTGCAGTAGATCAGGTCCCAAAGTCCTCCTCTCATCCACGTCACTTCAATATAAGGGCGACCGACACTTGCGTCCATACAACGCTTCAAACGGAGCCATCTGAATGCTCGCTTTATAGCTGTTGTTGTACGCAAACTCAACCAATGCTAAGTGTCGGTACCACCCTCCTCCAAAATCCGGAACGCATGCTCTCAACATATCCTCGAGGGTTTGTATGGTGCCTTCAGACTGTCCATCGGTCTGTGGGTGGAATGTCGTGCTAAACCGGAGCTATGTCCCCAAGGCTGTCTGAAGGCTCCCCCAGAAATGCGATACAAACCTCGGGTCTCTATCTGATACAATCGAGGCGGGTACACCATGTAGCCTCACCACCTCATCTAGGTACAAGTACGCAAGTCACTCCATTGGCCAAGTCACCTGCACGGGTAGAAAGTGAGCAGACTTGGTGAGTCTATCCACAATAACCCAAATTGCGTCAGCTCCACTTTGCGCCCTCGGTAGTCCCGTGACGAAATCCATAGTGATGTGATCCCACTTCCACTCGGGGATTGGAAGACTCTGTAACTTGCCAGCAGGAACACGATGCTCTGCCTTCACTTGCTGACAAGTTAAACAGTGAGCCACGAATCTCCCAATGTCCCGCTTCATTCTAATCCACCAAAAGTGTGCCCTGAGGTCCTTATACATCTTAGTCCGTCCAAGATGAATGGTATAAGGTGTATAATGGGTCTCTCTCAAAATATGCTCTCTGATCTCAGAATCCATAGGCACACACACTCGGTCCCTATACGGAAGTACTCCCGAGGCATCTACTGAAAAATCCCCTATCTGCTCTGTCTGAATCTGCCCTCTAATCCTCGTCAAGTGGGGGTCCTCACTCTGTGCCTCTCTAATCCTGTCCAACAGAGTGGGCTGCACGACCATAGACATAAGTCTAGCAGAGACCCCAGGGGATACGACCTCGATCTGCAATCGCCTCATCTGCTCGACTAGCGGTGCCTGCTGTGTAATCATCATGCTCAAACTCTGCACTGACCTCCTGCTCAAAGCGTCTGCCACGACATTGGCCTTGCCGGGATGGTATAGGTGCTCACATCATAATCCTTCAGTAACTCTAACCATCGGCGTTGCCTCAAGTTCAGCTCCTTCTGAGTAAACAAATACTTCAAGCTCTTATGATCAGTGTAGATCTCGCAGTGCTCCCCATAGAGGTAATGCCGCCACAACTTCAGAGCAAACACAACGGCTGCAAGCTCCAAATCATGCGTAGGGTAATTCTTCTCATAATCCGTTAACTATCGCGAGGCATAAGCAATTACCCTACCATGCTGCATCAGTACGCAACCCAATCCGCTGTGAGAGGCATCGCTGTAGATCACAAATCCATCACCCATCACTGGCAATGCTAAAATCGGCGCTGATATCAATATCCTCTTCAGCTCCTCAAAGCTCTGCTGGCACTGCTTAGTCCAAATGAACTTTGTCCCGTTCCTAGTCAAACTGGTCAGGGGGGGTAGAGAGCTTCGCAAAGCCCTCTAAGAACCGACGGTAATAACCTGCTAGGCCCAAGAAGCTCCGGACCTCAGTAACCGTCGTCGGTCTAGGCCAATCCCGAACAGCATCAATCTTCGTCGGGTCCACTGCCACTCCTGCGGCTGACACTATATGGCCTAAAAATACAACCTCCCGAAGCCAGAGCTCGCACTTCTTAAACTTGGCATACAACTTCTTCTCTCTTAGAAGTTGTAGCACTATCCTCAAGTGCTCCTTATGCTCCATATCACTCTGGGAGTATATTAGAATGTCGTCGATGAATACCACAACAAACAAGTCCAAGTACGGCTGGAATACCCGGTTCATTAAGTCCATAAATATGGCAGGGGCATTAGTCAAACCAAATGGGATCACTGTGAACTCATAATGCCCGTACCGGGATCTAAAAGCCGTCTTGGGGACGTCCTCGGTCCTCACCCTCAACTGGTGATAACCGGATTGAAGATCAATCTTCGAGAACACCGAAGCTCCCTGCAGCTGATCAAACAAGTCATCAATCGGTGGTAAGGGATACTTATTCCGGATGGTCACTTTGTTCAGCTCTCTGTAATCCACACACAATCTAAACGATCCATCCTTCTTCTTCACAAACAACACCGGCGCTCCCCACGGAGATACACTGGGTCTAATAAAACCCCTATCCATTAGATCTTGTAACTGTGCCATCAGCTCCCTCAAATCAGCAGGTGCCATCCTATAAGGTGCCTTCAAGATTGGCGCGGTTCCTGGAACCACGTCAATCACAAACTCTATCTCCTTCTCCAGCGGCATAGTCGTCAACTCAGGGGGAAACATATCTAGAAACTCGCAGACGATGGGGATATCCTCGAGTCCCAGTGCCGCCGTAGGCACCTCAACAACAGTCGCCAAGAAAGCGGTACACCCTCTACTCATCATCCGCCTAGCCTTCGCCGAGGAAACGGTTGCTGCGAACAACGTGCCCTGGCAGCCTCTATAAACGAACTCCTCCTGCCCAGGCTCGCGGAGGGTCACAGTCCTCTCTCTGCAGTCAATGGTGGAGAAGTACCACGACAACCAATCCATACCAAGTACAACATTAAAATCCTGGAGCTGCCAGCAAGATCCAAGATCCCAACTGCACAGGGCAAGCCCTACAACACTCCTCGACATGCAAAATATGATATGGAATCTGAACCTCTAATGCATGCGACAATGAATCTATCTCTATACCATATAAGGATGCAAATGCTCTACTAATAAATGAGTGTGAAGCACCGGTATCAAAAAGAGCTCGAGCACGAACTACATAAATCAAAATAATACTTGCGACGATGTGGTCGGCCGCCGAAGCATCCTCAACCTGTGTGGCGTAAACTCGCCCGCTCGGTGCTGGTGGTCGTCGCTCTGGCTGTCGCGAAGAAGAAGCACGATCAGGCCTACCATAGGTCGCAGAAGGTCCAACCGTCTTTAGAGGAAAGGAGGGTACTGAGGTCGTCGAGTGTGCTGGGAAGCCTGCTCTGGGGCACGACGCCTGGAAGTGGCCAGTCTGCCCGCAACGGAAACATCGGCCCTGCCTCTGAGTACACTGGCTCGGTGGGTGCGGTCCTCCACAAATAACATATCTGTCCTGGCGCGGCTGCCGCTGGGACTGCTGCTGCTGCTGAGACTGCTGCGGCCGAGGCGGTCGGTGTCGCTGCTGCTGAGAGTGACGGGGTGCACCTGACCTTTGGCGCCCCTGAAACCCACGGCCCTGAGGAGGGAATCGTGGAGGTCTCGGAGGTCCCTGCCGACTCGACTGCCCCTCATCAACCGGTGCTGGGCGCTTCACCCCCGGAATCACTGCGGGAGCTGGAGCCACCTCGTCCATCACTGCCTCCCCACGCTCTACATAAAGTGCCTACTCCATCGAGGCATCCAGCGTCTGCAGTCTGCGCGAACAGACGAACTGATAAATGTCTCGGCACAAACCTTGCTCGAACATGTAGATCCGATGCGCCTCGTCCCTGGCCGCGTGTGGTACACTGGCCAACAACCGGTTGAAGTCTGCGATGTACGCCTACACGGGACGATCTCCCTGTCGGAGATTCTTCAACTCCTCCTCCAACCTCTGCCTAACACTCTCCGGGAAGAAGGCTCCAAGAAGTAAACTGCGGAACTCCGCCAGGTAAGAAGCTGAGTCCTAAGCGGACCAACAGGTCGAACACGCCGCCACCAGGCCTCGGCGTTGTGCTCCAAGAAGTTCATCGCCGACAAAACCTGAAACTGCTCCTCGATAAGTAAACTCTCAAAATGTCGCTCCATCGCCGTGATCCACGACTCTACCTCCCACGGCTCCATACTCTGCCCCGAGAAACGAGGTGGGTCGAACTGGCGGAATCTCATCAAACAATCTACCACCTCTCGCTGCTCTGCAAGGGTCAACTGTCCCGCCGACCCAGACGGCTACCTGCTAGTAACCGACGCAATAGGGGCTGCCGGTGCCGTCGGTACAATAGGGGGTGCCACAACCGGCGAAGAATATGCATGGAAACTCTCATGGGGTGCTGCAACAGGCTGCGCCCTCGACTCAAACAGCCTCCGACATCTGGGCCATCTGAGCCCGAAGCTCCTGTACCTCACTCTGCTGGCCCTGCTCTGACTCCTCCGGCTCGGGCTCAGAGAAAGAAGGCTGCGAAAACGTCAGCATCCTGCGCCGCGGAGGTATCGCTCACATGAAACAAAAAAAAAAATCAGAACCAAAACAACACTTGACCCAATCTAGCGAAAGTCAAAGGTATGTCCCCCTTCCTGTAGCACTATGTTGTCTGCAGCCAACATAGCCGCTTACCGAGAGAAGACATGTCAATCACTCATACCATCCTTGGGCGAGTTAAGAAACTCAATAAGGACTCTCGCTAAAAAAATCACGGCTCTCACGTGAGACATCCTAGGGTCCAACCACAAGCCTAGGGTTTCTAAGTCCATAATGACCTACATCCAAGGCTCTGATACCACTATAATCTGTCACGCCCTGTAAGACCTGACTTTTCCGTGACCCTCCCCGTAACCCCTTTTTCTTCGACTGCCCGACTGAGGGACAATTTTTTTGGTGTTTTCCGGAGAATCCGTCGGGGCTCGCGGACATTTTTAGGCCGAAGGGCTCGCGAAATGGAGAACGGGGGCGCGATCGGTTTTAGATTCCGACTCCCGGTTCACCCGGAATAATTTTCCGAAGTTCGGACCCCACTTAGGCGCCCCGGAATCCGTGCGGACGATCGGCACGTTTCTCGAGGTAACTATAGCCGCTGGATCTATCCCCTATTAATTAGTTATTCTCTTACCCTTTGAGGAATCTAGGGTTTTAGGTGTCCCCTCCTAGGTCCCTTCGTTCGGCGGCTAGGGTTTCCCTTTAAAAGTCATCCCGAGAGGGAAAAAGAGAGAGGGAAGGACGGCTAGGGTTTCTCTTTGAGAAACACCACGAGAGGGAAAAAGAGGAGAATAAAACGGGGACCCAACCCTTTTTCGCTCTTGTACGACCGACGGCGGGGCTTTCAAGGAAAGGACGGAGGTTCTTGCTCGCGGGATCAACCGGGCAACGTTAGGACGATCCTCTTCCTCTCTTTTGCCGGCGGATCAAAGGTGAGTTTTTATTAGTTCTGTGGTGTAGGCGTGTCGGGGTGGGGTCTTCACGGGGAACACCGCCGCCGCCGCCGGACCGGCCGCGGACGGGGCGCCGCGGGGCGCTTGATGCCGCGCGGGGCCGCCCCGCACCGCGGGCGAGGCACCCGCGCGGCGCCTGGCCGCGCGGGGCCGCCCGTAGGTAGGGCGCCCGCGCGGGCTGGTGCCGCGCGGGGTCGCCCCCGCACCGCGGGCGAGGCACCCGCGCGGCGCTTGGCCGCGCGGGGCCGCCCGCAGGTGGGGCGCCCGCGCGGGCTGGTGCCGCGCAGGGTCGCCCCCGCATCGCGGGCGAGGCACCCGCGCGGCGCTTGGCCGCGCGGGGCCGCCCGCAGGAGGGGCTCCGCGCGGGCTGGTGCCGCGCGGGGTCGCCCCCGCACCGCGGGCGAGGCACCCGCGCGGCGCTTGGCCGCGCGGGGCCGCCCGCAGGTGGGGCGCCCGCGCGGGCTGGTGCCGCGCGGGGTCGCCCCCGCACCGCGGGCGAGGCACCCGCGCGGCGCTTGGCCGCGCGGGGCCGCCCGCAGGTGGGGCGCCCGCGCGGGCTGGTGCCGCGCGGGGTCGCCCCGCACCGCGGGCGAGGCACCCGCGCGGCGCTTGGCCGCGCGGGGCCGCCCGCAGGTGGGGCGCCCGCGCGGGCTGGTGCCGCGCGGGGTCGCCCCCGCACCGCGGGCGAGGCACCCGCGCGGCGTTTGGCCGCGCGGGGCCGCCCGCAGGTGGGGCTCCGCGCGGGCTGGTGCCGCGCGGGGTCGCCCCCGCACCGCGGACGAGGCACCCGCGCGGCGCTTGGCCGCGCGGGGCCGCCCGCAGGTGGGGCGCCCGCGCGGGCTGGTGCCGCGCGGGGTCGCCCCCGCACCGCGGGCGAGGCACCCGCGCGGCGTTTGGCCGCGCGGGGCCGCCCGCTGGTGGGGCGCCCGCGCGGACTGGTGCCGCACGGGGTCGCCCCCGCACCGCGGGCAGCGCGCCCGCGCGGGCTGGGGGCCACGCGATGCTGTGCCCGGGCGGAGTGTCCGCCGCACGGGCCAGTACCGGGCGGGGAACTCCGCCGCACATGAGTGGGAGTCGGTGTGAGTGTCGGATCCTTAGTCTTGACTTGCCCTTGTTCCTTCAGGAGTGCAGGACATTGTTGGCGACGGGCGCACGATCACGGACGTACCGAACGCCGGACGACGCACGCAAAAGGTGGGTAAATTCGCCGAGGTTAATTGGGTAAGGGCGGACATGAGCAAAGGTGTTTCTCTCTAAGTTGCTCCTCGTGAGCAAAGGTGGGTTTCTCTCTAAAATGCTCTTCGTGAGCGAAGGTGTGCTCCTCTTCAAGTTGCTCCCACTGAGCAACGGTGTTTTCCTCCTTAAGATTTCCTCATGAGCAAAAGTGTTCACCCTTCTGGTTGTCCTTATGAGCAACGCTGACTCCGAATCTCGTTCTATTCGCTTTATCATCTGAGGCTCAAGTTTTACTACACGCACACCCGCGGTTTGGCCACCGCAAGGGTGTGCTTTTCCGGAAAAGTGGTACGTTGACCCGTGTACCCCACGCGAAGGTGGCGTTAGAGATGGGGGCCCTCATAGGTGGAGGGTGTGAGCGGTGACGCCGAGGTTGGTGCTCGGCGGCCGAGGCAGGTGCTCGGCAGAGAGGGGCACCGGGGTAGGGGCCCGGTGCGGTGTCCGGGGAGGGTGCCCGGTTTATGTTGGTGCAGGTTGTGATCATTGTTGACGGTATATGGGAGGGGGGTGACAGTTGCTCTAGTTACAGCGGTTTGTTTTATTATAGTATTCTTGCTCATCATGATTATTTCTAGTCACTGACTTCCCACTCCGTGACAGGTTCATCCAGGGGCAAGTGCTAGGGCGCCGGTGAGGACGTTAGGATGCTGATCTGATTTTGGATGACTTCAGATACAGTGACTCTACTTTCCCTTTTCTTTTATTATTCATGGTAGCTAGTTGTGGATTGCGACACCCCCGTGGGGTCGAAGTGGATGTTGCCCTTTTCTTTCCTTTCTTTTGAAATAATGGAATGAATACTACGTTCTCTCTTCTTGGCCGTTTTGAACGAAGAAAAACAAAGAAAACCGTTTGCGAAAACTATTTTTAAAACGTGGGTGTCGTGTGGGCACCGAGCTTTATAAACCTTGTGGGATTTATGTGTTTGCGAACTGTTTTCACAAACGAGGGCATCGTGTGGATGCCGCTTTCAAAATCCTGTGATTATTTATCCTTTCAAAACACCGGCCTCCATGCTCTAAGTGAATGCGAGAATGTCATGTGAATGGTTTGGTTGTATGTGTTCGAGACCCCAACTGATGTGGTTAGAGATTGTATGTACTACGCCTTGTGTGACACTTTGTAGTTGAGACGCCGTGCATATACAAAGGGGCCTCTGCTCATTTGCAGAGCGAATTTGTGTATGCGGCGGGTCTGTGCACGCGCCGGGGAGTAATGCTTCACGAAAAAAAAATATATATGGCTGAATCAGGGGCATCGGTGGCTCCTCTTCCGCGCGTTTCGAACCCCCGGGGCGTGACAGATTAAGATGGTATCAGAGAGGGTAAACTTTAACCACAACAGTCGGGGCCTAACATCCACGGGCGCAATACTCTGGCTGCTGAGTAATAAAGTGAACACGGGATAAATAAATAGGACACGAGTGTACGTGGGGGAGGGTAGAGATTTAGTAGAACCCTTTAGGAGCCGGGTTGCCTTGTCAGTTACGTCTCTATGTTTGTGATGATCGGTATGCTTTCATTATGTACGCAGATACAATACAATAGCAGCCCAACACAGTGAGCAACGACCGACGGAAATGGACACCGCAGCCGGGGCGAACCGCTTGCTGCGCAACCAACTGCGCGATGTGGCAGGACAGCTGCTGACTCTCACGGAGCGTCTGTGCATGCTGACGCGGGACCTTGAGAGCGTTGACCACTTCCAGCACGGCCCATGGGACGGTACCCCTCGCGGGATGCCACCGGCGAGATTTCCCACCTATCACGATGCAGTTAATTTGGCCATGCGTGCGGAGCAAGAGTACGCCCGGCAAGGGTGCCCCTACCCTGACCCGGCGGAGGACCCCTATCTGGCGAGCCGCGCGACCAAACGTCCGAAGGTAGAACCGGAGTCTGGACCGGTGAAGAAGGAGGGGCCCGGCCCATCGAAGCCGTGCGTCATTTGTGGCGGCGCACATCGAGTGATGGGCTGCCCCTGGCGGGATGATCACTGTTTCCGGTGTGGTAGACCGGGTCACACGCGTTACACGTGCCGCCAGAAGCTAGGCGTCACTAGGCCCCCGACGCCAGGACCTGTCGAACCAGAGGAAGCCGCCACCCCCGCCTTGCAGGGGAGCCCCAAACCAAGGTACCGGGCGAACCAACACCTGGAAAATGCAAGGGAGGGTGGGCGGGTACCCACAGGGACCCCGGAGTCGTCACAAGGGCCCTGCGTCATCTGTGGAAAGGCGCATCGAGTAACGAGCTGCCTCTGGAGGTACTCCCACTGCAATGGTTGCGGCAAATCAGATCACACCCGCGCTTCATGTCCGCGAGAGCAGGCCGCTACCGCCGCGACGCCACAACGGGAGGGACGAGAGGATACCGCGGCTCCCGACCCACAGAAGGACCGACCCGACGGCTCGCCGTCGGCGGACTCGTATGACACCAGGACCCTGCCCAACCACGCAGTGCGGCGCTGGCCCAGGGGTTGCGGGAGGGCTACCCCAGCCGCCCCAGCAGACGGAGCAACGTCCCGAACCGAGTGACGACAGGTAATACTTGAACTACTTCTTTTTAGTTGGGGACATCCGTCGAACCTGAGTTATACCATCCTTTCTTCATCTGTTATGGGTTTCGGCTATGTCCCGTCGTTAGTAATAGCTTCGTTGTTTTTCTGTCCGTTTTTCCTCGGATCTCTTGGGGAGGGGCGAACGCCTTTAAGAGGGACTGCGGGAATCCGCCGTCGGCATAGTCCGCAGATACTCCCTTCTCTTTCCGAAGATCCCTTCTTTTCTCCCATCCAAGACCAACCAGTTTTGGCCTCGATCTACTTAGGCACGCACTTTTTTTGTTTTATCCCACTTGGGGACCATGCACTTAGTAGCAAAAAGTGAAGAGCGGAAGGCACCGGCTGGGTGCATGGCCGCTCTACTGGCACGGGAACAGGGAAGGAGCTTGCAGCTGCGCGTTGACTACCCGGAATTTGATGAAGCCCTGTAAGAGCACGCACTTCCTTGAACCGCTCGGCCCGGAAGGGGGCCAAGTTCTTTTGGACGGCCCAATGCTAAGGAAAGCCGTGAAGAGCCTAAAAAGCAATTAACAAGGGCGACCGTGCTCGCCGTACCAACGCCCAGGGAAGACTTCGAAGTATGCTGCACTGCATCGCGAATTGGACGGGAGGAAGTACTAAGGCAGCAAGGAAGAGTCGTAGCCTATGCGACAGGGCAACTCAAGGACTACATGTAGAACTAACCGACACACGACCTGGGGTGTACCGCAGTCGTCCTCGTCCTGAGACTGTTAAGGTACTAACCCTTCGGGGCCCACGGTAACGCACCCACGGACCACCAAAGCCTTAAGCGCCTCTCCACCCAGAAGGGGCCGAACCTACGGCGAAGACGGTGGTTGGAACTATTGAAGGACTTCGACCTGGACACGGGACGTCGACACCAACTACTGCGGGCCAAGCTACACTTCGGCCCGGCCTATCACCTCAGATGGATGGGCAATCCGAACGGGCGATCTAGATCCTCGAGGACATACTCCGAGCATGCATACTGGTTTTGAACGGGCGGATGGCCACGCTACCTACCCCTCGTCGAGTTCGTCTACGACATCGATTACCAGACAAGTACCCGGATGACACCGTACAAAGCATCGTACGGAAGGCGCTGCAGACCCCCCCCCCCCCGATTTGTTGGAACGATCAGGGGCGAAGCGGGTCGGGTTGAGAGGCTAGTAGTGCCATAGTACGTGGGACTTTTTGGGATCCCGGAGTGCGACGGCCCCGTGACCCATCGCCTCGCCCTACCACCGAATCACGACCGAGTTCTGGTCGTGTCCACGCCTTCGTGCCTCGAAAGTATCCCCCAACCCGTCGCGAGTGAGTGACGACTCCGCAAATCAAGTTCAAAGGAAACTTGAACTATGAGGAAGAGCCGGTGCGGACCCAAGCGCGGGAGGACTGAAAAGCTACGAAGTCGGACATTTCCCGACGTGAAGGCGTTTTGGAGCAAACGGGAAAAACGTGAGACAACTTGGGAACCCGAATCGAGAGTGAAGGGGGTGCTACCCGGACCCCCTTCGCCGCAGGCAGGAGTTAAGTTTCGGGGACGAAACTTGTTTTTATTAGTGAGTGATGTAAGACCTGACTTTTCCGTGACCCTCCCCGTAACCCCTTTTTCTTCGACTGCCCGACTGAGGGACAATTTTTTTGGTGTTTTCCGGAGAATCCGTCGGGGCTCGCGGACATTTTTAGGCCGAAGGGCTCGCGAAATGGAGAACGGGGGCGCGATCGGTTTTAGATTCCGACTCCCGGTTCACCCGGAATAATTTTCCGAAGTTCGGACCCCACTTAGGCGCCCCGGAATCCGTGCGGACGATCGGCACGTTTCTCGAGGTAACTATAGCCGCTGGATCTATCCCCTATTAATTAGTTATTCTCTTACCCTTTGAGGAATCTAGGGTTTTAGGTGTCCCCTCCTAGGTCCCTTCGTTCGGCGGCTAGGGTTTCCCTTTAAAAGTCATCACGAGAGGGAAAAAGAGAGAGGGAAGGACGGCTAGGGTTTCTCTTTGAGAAACACCACGAGAGGGAAAAAGAGGAGAATAAAACGGGGACCCAACCCTTTTTCGCTCTTGTACGACCGACGGCGGGGCTTTCAAGGAAAGGACGGAGGTTCTTGCTCGCGGGATCAACCGGGCAACGTTAGGACGATCCTCTTCCTCTCTTTTGCCGGCGGATCAAAGGTGAGTTTTTATTAGTTCTGTGGTGTAGGCGTGTCGGGGTGGGGTCTTCACGGGGAACACCGCCGCCGCCGCCGGACCGGCCGCGGACGGGGCGCCGCGGGGCGCTTGATGCCGCGCGGGGCCGCCCCGCACCGCGGGCGAGGCACCCGCGCGGCGCCTGGCCGCGCGGGGCCGCCCGTAGGTAGGGCGCCCGCGCGGGCTGGTGCCGCGCGGGGTCGCCCCCGCACCGCGGGCGAGGCACCCGCGCGGCGCTTGGCCGCGCGGGGCCGCCCGCAGGTGGGGCGCCCGCGCGGGCTGGTGCCGCGCAGGGTCGCCCCCCGCATCGCGGGCGAGGCACCCGCGCGGCGCTTGGCCGCGCGGGGCCGCCCGCAGGAGGGGCTCCGCGCGGGCTGGTGCCGCGCGGGGTCGCCCCCGCACCGCGGGCGAGGCACCCGCGCGGCGCTTGGCCGCGCGGGG
Source organism: Tillandsia leiboldiana (assembly GCA_029204045.2). Lineage (NCBI taxonomy): Eukaryota > Viridiplantae > Streptophyta > Magnoliopsida > Poales > Bromeliaceae > Tillandsia > Tillandsia leiboldiana. Next base: position 7,108,527 of record CM055067.1, on the reverse strand, counting down.
CCGCCCGCAGGTGGGGCGCCCGCGCGGGCTGGTGCCGCGCGGGGTCGCCCCCGCACCGCGGGCGAGGCACCCGCGCGGCGCTTGGCCGCGCGGGGCCGCCCGCAGGTGGGGCGCCCGCGCGGGCTGGTGCCGCGCGGGGTCGCCCCGCACCGCGGGCGAGGCACCCGCGCGGCGCTTGGCCGCGCGGGGCCGCCCGCAGGTGGGGCGCCCGCGCGGGCTGGTGCCGCGCGGGGTCGCCCCCGCACCGCGGGCGAGGCACCCGCGCGGCGTTTGGCCCGCGCGGGGCCGCCCGCAGGTGGGGCTCCGCGCGGGCTGGTGCCGCGCGGGGTCGCCCCCGCACCGCGGACGAGGCACCCGCGCGGCGCTTGGCCGCGCGGGGCCGCCCGCAGGTGGGGCGCCCGCGCGGGCTGGTGCCGCGCGGGGTCGCCCCCGCACCGCGGGCGAGGCACCCGCGCGGCGTTTGGCCGCGCGGGGCCGCCCGCTGGTGGGGCGCCCGCGCGGACTGGTGCCGCACGGGGTCGCCCCCGCACCGCGGGCAGCGCGCCCGCGCGGGCTGGGGGCCACGCGATGCTGTGCCCGGGCGGAGTATCCGCCGCACGGGCCAGTACCGGGCGGGGAACTCCGCCGCACATGAGTGGGAGTCGGTGTGAGTGTCGGATCCTTAGTCTTGACTTGCCCTTGTTCCTTCAGGAGTGCAGGACATTGTTGGCGACGGGCGCACGATCACGGACGTACCGAACGCCGGACGACGCACGCAAAAGGTGGGTAAATTCGCCGAGGTTAATTGGGTAAGGGCGGACATGAGCAAAGGTGTTTCTCTCTAAGTTGCTCCTCGTGAGCAAAGGTGGGTTTCTCTCTAAAATGCTCTTCGTGAGCGAAGGTGTGCTCCTCTTCAAGTTGCTCCCACTGAGCAACGGTGTTTTCCTCCTTAAGATTTCCTCATGAGCAAAAGTGTTCACCCTTCTGGTTGTCCTTATGAGCAACGCTGACTCCGAATCTCGTTCTATTCGCTTTATCATCTGAGGCTCAAGTTTTACTACACGCACACCCGCGGTTTGGCCACCGCAAGGGTGTGTGTGACGCCCCACTTCCCAGGGGGTCACCCATCCTAGAACTACTCTAGCTCTAGCACGCTTAACTCTCATGTTCCTCTTGGATCTTGCTACCATCCAATATGCTATAGCCGGGTTAGAGATTTAGTCCTATTATATCATTTATATAGAGGACTAATCCAAATTCCGGGGGTGTCACATTCTTCCCCCCTTTAAGCCCTGACGTCCACGTCAGGCTCAAGCACACTCACAAGCACCAGGCGATGTGAGACTCGTCTCGCTAGCCTTAGCCGACCTTGTAGGGAGCTGCACTCCACCTACAACGGTCATTAGCCGGGGAGCCACACTCTACCCGCTATATAACCCTGGCTCAGCCGAGACTCATCTCACATTTCCGGCTGGTGAATGGCTCTGATACCAACTGTGACGCCCCACTTCCCAGGGGGTCACCCATCCTAGAACTACTCTAGCTCTAGCACGCTTAACTCTCATGTTCCTCTTGGATCTTGCTACCATCCAATATGCTATAGCCGGGTTAGAGATTTAGTCCTATTATATCATTTATATAGAGGACTAATCCAAATTCCGGGGGTGTCACAGTGTGCTTTTCCGGAAAAGTGGTACGTTGACCCGTGTACCCCACGCGAAGGTGGCGTTAGAGATGGGGGCCCTCATAGGTGGAGGGTGTGAGCGGTGACGCCGAGGTTGGTGCTCGGCGGCCGAGGCAGGTGCTCGGCAGAGAGGGGCACCGGGGTAGGGGCCCGGTGCGGTGTCCGGGGAGGGTGCCCGGTTTATGTTGGTGCAGGTTGTGATCATTGTTGACGGTATATGGGAGGGGGGTGACAGTTGCTCTAGTTACAGCGGTTTGTTTTATTATAGTATTCTTGCTCATCATGATTATTTCTAGTCACTGACTTCCCACTCCGTGACAGGTTCATCCAGGGGCAAGTGCTAGGGCGCCGGTGAGGACGTTAGGATGCTGATCTGATTTTGGATGACTTCAGATACAGTGACTCTACTTTCCCTTTTCTTTTATTATTCATGGTAGCTAGTTGTGGATTGCGACACCCCCGTGGGGTCGAAGTGGATGTTGCCCTTTTCTTTCCTTTCTTTTGAAATAATGGAATGAATACTACGTTCTCTCTTCTTGGCCGTTTTGAACGAAGAAAAACAAAGAAAACCGTTTGCGAAAACTATTTTTAAAACGTGGGTGTCGTGTGGGCACCGAGCTTTATAAACCTTGTGGGATTTATGTGTTTGCGAACTGTTTTCACAAACGAGGGCATCGTGTGGATGCCGCTTTCAAAATCCTGTGATTATTTATCCTTTCAAAACACCGGCCTCCATGCTCTAAGTGAATGCGAGAATGTCATGTGAATGGTTTGGTTGTATGTGTTCGAGACCCCAACTGATGTGGTTAGAGATTGTATGTACTACGCCTTGTGTGACACTTTGTAGTTGAGACGCCGTGCATATACAAAGGGGCCTCTGCTCATTTGCAGAGCGAATTTGTGTATGCGGCGGGTCTGTGCACGCGCCGGGGAGTAATGCTTCACGAAAAAAAAATATATATGGCTGAATCAGGGGCATCGGTGGCTCCTCTTCCGCGCGTTTCGAACCCCCGGGGCGTGACACGCCCCGGCGTCGAAACTGCGATCCGGGCTCGCCAACAGATCCGCCGCCCATACGGGAAGCCCCGTATAGACGAAGCGACTAACATGCAAAAGATCAACAACACTATACCGATATCAGAGCTGAAAAGTAAACTACTGAAATAAATATATACAACTCCTCAAATAGTACATACAAGGTCCTCACAATACATAAGTCTCTCCAAAACTAAAACTCTCAAAAATAAAATGTACAAGATACAATCCCAAAATCACTGACAGTACTAATACATCACCAAAAGGGTACATCTACTCTCACTGGAAGAAGACTGGTAAGGATCTAGCTCGCGACTCCCTTACCTCGATCAGCAGGATCAGCAACTGGAGCAGCAGGAACTGGAGTAGAGGTCCCAGGGGAAAAATCACCATAGAGGGTGTGAGAACTGCATCCCACAGTAGTTTTCAGTGGGTACCGCCAACAAGCCCAACGGTCTGCCCACTAAGTCTACTAGAGATATAAAGTAACAAATGCAATACTGAAAGGAAAAGGGCTGGAAAATAACTCTACAGCTACTATGCCTCTATCTAAATGCTCAACGAGTTATACAGATGGAAACATGATGCATCTACTATCTCTCAAATACAATCACCCAATCTACACTGACTGCCACATAGGGTCCAATCAAACCTGCGCCCACCAACTGTCGTTACATCCAAAGAGGACCGGACTTACGTAGGGTGTCCATGACTGCCAAACCTGGCCCAGCCAGAGGGACTGCGTCGACAAGTCACGATAGCAATGTAACAGGCCCAACTCCGGAGTGGCACTCGAGGGGCGCGACCCCACCGAGAAAAGTAACTGCGCATCTCTGTCGAGCTCAATGCGGCTCATGCAGGCTATAGTCCAAATCCATGATCAACAAGATCGACAGTAACCAACAATACCAACTCTCACTCACAGGCTGGAAAACCACACAGCCGGGACCCACCGTCGACTCAGACGGCTCCCAGAACAAAATACTGATCTAAACACAGCTACCAGACTCCACTCGGCCCCCAGGCGCGAGTGTAACATGCATCCCACAACAACCCGACTACTCAGCCCACTACCCGGGCGAGGAAACTCTAAGTCCGGGTGAAAGAATGAATATAAGTGTGGGAGTGTCTAAAGCATAAATAAACTAGCCCAAGTTGGAGTTTTCTACTAGTCTGGTTGACATGCATCATATGACAGGGTGCTAGGTCAAGTTCCAACAATAGCAGTTTACTAACATAATTAGGAAGCAATAATCAAATACAATCATAATAACAACATAAAGGGATCACCATCTCCTTTTCTAACATGCATCCTAACCACATCTCGCAATCATGCATGAGTATAATCAAATAGAGTTAATGAATCGTCCACCGGTTTTGAAGACGAAACAATCCACCTGGAAGTGCAAATCGATCCAAAGTCCAAAAAGGCTGAAACTGAACGGGGACAATCTTCATATTCCCACGATTCCAACGGGCCCAAAAACACCCGAAAACTCCTCTTGGGTACAGAGATATTGTCCAAACATTGCAATCAATACAAAATTTTCAAGTTTACAAACTGCTGAAAAATCAGTCCTGAAGATGCGCAAATACCACCTATGAGATAAACTCCAAAAATTCCAATAAAGATACGACGGCGATCCTCGCGAAGCGTAGATATCGATCGAGTCCTCACAAGTCGAAATCTGATACCCGAGCGCGGAGATAAAAATTCGACAAGGCTCTGCTGTCCAAGAAAAACCACCAGCAAAATAGGGGCTTGAAAATATACCATGAACCCCAATAAAAGCCCAAATATGGGAGGAGTGAAAGCTACAAAAATCGTAGATTTACCTCTCTTGAATCCGATGCCATGAAAATCGTCCAAAAATTCTGTCGGAGTAGCTCTGTGGACCTCGTGGACCGAAACGCGACGGAAACGGGCCACCGAAGAAAGAACGTCGCACTGCACTAACTCACCGAAGACGTCGATGCCGCGGCCTCCAAAAAATCCGAGCCTCCTTCACAAGATGCAGAACAAGATGATCAACAAGGTTGCTTGAGGGCTCAGTCGCAAAAGGGCTCAGAAAAAAGGTCCAAAGGCTCAAGAAAGGTGGCTACTTATAGCCCAAGCCCACCGAAAGGAGGTCTCGGATTCGGGCGCAAGTATCGGGCGCCGGAATCCGGCCCAGCCCACATACTGTGGGCGCCCGAAACGCTCACAAAGCGACACATGTCCCGCTCGCGCCCCGCGCGCCCGGCGCACGCGCTCCCGCCAATCGCGGCGCGCCCCGTGGCCGCGCGGTCCACGGCGGGAATCGTGGGCCGCGGTTCACGGCGGGCCGCTCGGGTCACTGCGCCAGCCAATGAGCGGGCGACACGTGGCCTGGCGCGGTCCACCGTGCGCCGCGCCCGGCGCGGAATGCGGCTGTCGCACGTGCGTTGACCCGCCAATCGGCGTGCGCCACGTGGCAGCTCCCTCCGTTGGCTGCTCCCGGTGCACGCCAAGTGGGCCGTGGACCGGCCCACTCGAGAAATCGGCCCGTTTCGCCCGTTTCGCCCGAAAATAGCCGATTTTCAACGTTTTCGCACGCTGAGTCCATTTTTGGCATCCGTTTGACGCACAACGGGCTCGATACACCAATAATAGATGTTTTCTTACTGCCGACCACCCAAACAGGTCGTACGGAAAAAAAAGGGACACCACACCTTTTTTGAACTACCTCTGAACCAAACCGCCATGAACCAAATCGTCCGTTTTTTCTTTGGACCGAAATTCTCTTCGTCTTCCTTCAGTCATTTCAATTTAGGGTCCGTTTGGCAATTACAGAAATTAAAAACAGAGTTTTATATTTTGTTGCAATAGCTTGGTATGAATATTGAATCTGCTATAATATTTTACTATGTTTTTTCATGTTTGGATAAAATACTGTATTTTCAATCTGCAATGATATAAAAAAATTTATGGTTAATTTTATACAGCTCCCTATAAACATATCGAATAGTGAATATATCCTTATAAAGTTTAACTTTTCATATTTACTCTTTCAAAAGTTCTAAGTTGTTCATATATATCTCTCCCATCAATCTACGTTAGAAAAATATAGTTAACCATAGGTTAAATAGTTAACCTAGTTAGTGAGTGAGATAAATTTATCTTTTTAACCTTTCAGATATTATACTTAACCACAGTGGAAATTTTTGGAGGGACATATTTGCAACGACGAAATTGGAATTTTACTTATATTTGGTTAAAAAATAAATAATAAACTAATGGTAACATACCAGAAGGACATATATGAACAACTTAAGACTTTTGAAGGGATAAATATGAAAAGTTAAACTTTGTATGGACATATCTGTTATTCGATATTGTAGTGCTCCGGCTTCGCTAAAGTGGAAAAGTGCGGATAAGAGACCCTAAACATGCCTAAAATATGGGTAAGATGAGCAGAAGCAAGTTTGGTTCGAAACAAAGTGTCACGCCCCGAGACCGCCAATTTGGACAATTCAGGCGCGCCAACAGACCCGCCAATCGAGCATGACCCTCCTATACCCGAAAGGAACGGTTGATCTAAGTCAACACAGTTTAATGTAAGCGGAAGAGTAACAAACAGAATACTAAACTATGTAAAAAAAAAACATCCATTCATTCAAACAACAAGTTAGAAAGCAATGTAAGTACACATATGAGTGAAACTTTAAACTTAAATTAAATTACAACTCTCTTTTGACAACTATGTAATGAAAGCTTAAACTTTAAAAAAATTACATCTTTTTCACCTCACATACATGTTTCACTCAAAATAAAAATCCAAAATAAACAGGCAACTCTAGACTGCTAGGTCGCTAAGCTGCAGGGCCCTTACCCCTGTTGTCACGCCCCGGGGTCGAAACTGCGACCCGGGCTCGCCAACAGATCCGCCGTCTGCACGAAAACTGCCGCACAGACGAAGCGTCTACCCTGTAAAAGATCTATAGCTAAGCATGTATTAGAGCTGAAAAAGAACTAATAGCTACAGAAAACAACTGAACATCTGAATAAAAACAAATCCTCAATACAAGTCTCTCAACTATGAAAATACAAGTACAACCCTCACAAATCTCTCAGACTGTCCAGTACAAAAGTGGAATCATAAAAATATACAGGGTACATCTACCTCTGACTCTCAATGCTGGTAAGGAACTAATCGGCCACGTCCTCAACTCGATCAGCTGTCTCCGCGCGAGCTAAGTCGAAGTAGCAACCTCAGGAAACCTGTCACCGCAGCGGGTGTGAGATCTACTGCAGATGGTAGATCCCAGTGGGTACCGTCACCAATATCCACGGTATGCCCACTAAGTCTACTGGAGGCAAACAGAAAGGTATGCAGATAGATAGATAGGAAAGCTGAATGAAACTACAACTAATAAGTGACAACCATGATGCTCAAAAGGAAACTCTACCATAAACATGCTACGCATACACTCGCTACTGCTAAAGTGCCTCAGTATCAATGCTCAAAGGAAAAACTATCTAAGAACATAATATGCAACCACCCGCTCATATCACCCAATCTCAATGACTGCCACATCGGGTCCAGTCAAGCCTGCGCCAACCTACTGCCACTAAGCCCACAATGGACTTGGACTTACGTAGGGCGTCCCACACGGACTATCTCAATATCACGCAAATCGACCTCTAGTGTATCAACTAGGCGCATCATCATCGCATCCGGAGCGTAACTCGAGTGGAGCGACCCCACCGAGCTCAAGCGTGTCTCATTTGTCTCAACTGTCTAATCTGTCTCAACAAGCGGCATATGCAGGCTATGATCCACGATCAAACAGATCGAAAACTCAACGCTCAAATAGCACAACTCAGTCGGAAAAAGACTACACGACTCAATCGGGTAATGCCCAAATCCTCACATAATCTGTTGAAGAACCCTCTACGACTCAATCTGATAATGCACAACCCACGGCTAAGGCGGGAAACCTCCACGACTTGATCTGCTAGAACCCCAAACTCTCATAGCTAAGTCGGAGAACCACCTCCACGACTCAATCTGATATGGCACAATCCATGATCTAGAATAGTCTCAACAATCTCAACAAGAAATCTCAAACTGAAAAATCTCGTAATCCGCAAAAATTCCAAAAGTTTGGAATTAAACCAAAAACTCACCTCTGATGGTGCTTCCACGCACCGGCTCCAACTGCTCGCGCGGCACCAAGCTCATTGCGCGCACTATAGCTGCTGCACCAAAACCCAGAAAAAGTTGCAGAAAAACCATCAAGATCGGCCAAACATAAAAATCACACACACACAGGGCAAAAACCAGCCCCGCCGCTCGCTCGCCGATCGCTCGCAGCAGCCGCACGCGCCGTTGCCGCTGGCCGCGCGGCGCCCGCGCGCTGCTGCCAGTCGCTGCTACTGCCGGCGCTGCAGCACCTGCCGCTGTAGCCGCGCGGCGCCTGGGCCCGCTGCGCGACGCATGGGCCCCTCGCACGGCGGCCTGGCCCCCTGCGCGCGCCCGCAGTGCGCGGCAGTGTGGCGCCCCCTGCGTGCGCCCCTGTCGCACGCGCCCGCGGCGCGCGCCACTGCAGCGCGGCGCCCACCTCTGCGCGGTGCCCGCTGCGCGCGCGCAGCGCCGCTGCTTGCTGCGCGCGGTGCCCATGGGCGCCCGCGCAGCATCAGCGCCAGCCGCGCGCGGCGCCCTTACGCGCCCGCGCGGCTCCCTGCTGCGGCCTCTCCTCCTCCTCCTCTTATGGACAGCAAGTCCAAAGCCACAACCAACACGCACACCACCAGCAAACTCAAATCCATCCAAAAACCAACAAAAAAATAACAACCCAAGCTTTCTCTCTCTCTCTCTAAAAAAATGCACATACCTTTCCAAGAGGCTCGACGCGCGCGTACGCTGCTCGGCTTCCGACAGTAGGTCCTCGCAGAAAGTCCCCACCATTACCATCCTAAAAATCAAAATTTTCCCTCTCCTCTCTTCTTCTTCTTCTCTTTCTTCTTCTTCCTTCCTTTCCTCTGTTTCTTTCTTTTTCCTCTGTTTTGCATGTTGAAGGAGACGATGATGTGGCACTGCTAATTATGGAGGGCTTAATTAGTGGAAGGCAGCTGTAGAGAGAAATTTTAAATAATTAAAACACATATCTCTCTCTCACTTCCTTTCATTACTCATTTCCTTTTCTTTCTCTAATTTCTTCACAGGCAAAATTATAAAATTAATTAATTAAATAATTAATCCCTTTATAGCCAACTCCAACTCACTTTTTGCCCTCGGAGCCTCCGCACCAGTCCGAAACCTCCCGAACTCCGCTGTAATCTGAAAATACACATGTCCAAAGCTTTCCCCACTCAAAAAACTCAACTGTAGAGTCGATGTGCTCAACCCAAAAACCGGCTCCCATAATTGCCAACTCCAACTCACTTTTTTGCCTTCGGGGCCTCCGCATCAATCCGGCTCAACCCAAACTCATTTGTAAACACAAATGGAACACGTCCAAAGCAATTTCTCCGCACCACGCCATCTTGCGAGGTCGGTACACTATACGAAGTCCCGGTACTCTACACTCTCCCCTCCTTAAAAGGGTTTCGTCCTCGAAACCAGAATAAATCCATAACTCAGGAGGGTATCTCAATCAAATGGGAATAGGAGATCCCCAACTCATCTTCAGGCTCTCAGGTGGCCACTCTCACTCAACCAAAAAACTCCACGGGACCTTCACCAAAGGTATAATCCGACTGCACAATTCTTCTGCCTCAGAAGCAAGAATTTGCATCGGTCGATCCTGATAACTCAATCCTCGTCCAATTCCAAGGAAGTGAAATCCAAAACATGCCAGGGATCAAATATACTTCTTTCAGCCAGATAATTACTCGCGGACCAAACTCCCCGCGTACTCTCAAATTATATACCCTTGCGGATAGTGGCTCCCACAAATCATGGTCTCCAAAACCAAACTCCAAGCCTCCAATTGGCATAACTCCCCGTTGCTCCTTAGGAACCACATGCTAAAAATTCCACAAATACACTCACAATCCTCCACAGGGGAAGAAATTCAACATCGGGAACATTCCCCAAATTTCCAACTCTCAATTTCCAAGTTCCAAAAGTGACACCCACAGATCGACCATCTCATTTCCAAGGTTGCACTGCTCGCCTAGACAAGGCGTAACTGACCATAATGTCCTCGCCGGGATAATACCGTGATATCAATCATACATCTTTGAAAACTCTATCCACCTGCGTTACCTCAAACCAAACTCTTCCTGAGTATCCAAGTCCTTCAGGTTCGAGGGTCTATGAATAACTCAATTCTCTCTCTATCACTGGCAAACATCTACATCCATGCTGGTATCCTCCTCAGCTTAATCTCCCCAAAGCTACACTGTCACTACTTACTCTAAAAGCTTCAGACCTCTATCACTATCATAGGTCTAGGCCCAACCCCAACGGTATCACTCTTCGTTGGGTCTACTGTCACTCTTGCAGCTGAAATCACATGGCCTATCCACAGAACCTTTCGAAGTCAAAAAGCATACTCTCTCAACTTGACATCCAACTTCTTCTCTCTCAGAAGTTGCAGCACTATCCCCAAGTGCTCCTCATGCTCTATGTCACCTCGGAAATAAATCCAAATATCCACGACGGGTACTGCTACTAACCCGTCCAAACACAGTTGGAATATACCCAATTTCCTCAAGTCCTAAAGGCGGCAGGGCATTAGTCAATCCATTTGACTGCGCTGTAAACTCATAATGCCCCCTACCTGGTCCTGAACACTATCTTGGCACAGCCCTAGGGTATATGGTTCCATAACGCTCTCAAACTCCCAAAGGCATCTACCAAACCACAATCCAACCTGTCTGTGGTCAAACCATCATAGAACCCTCACTGTTGTGTACCCACAACGTAGCACTGGGTCATACAGACCTCTCGATCCATCAGATCCCGCAACTGCACTATCACCTCTCACTCTCTGTCTCGCAGGTGATACTCCAATAGGTGCTACTGAAGTCGGCGCAGTTTCCAAAACCACGTCAATCACTATCTCGATCTCAATCTCACTAAACGACGGCTTCAATATCAGCTCAAGTAGACTCACACCCGGGATCACACAGCGATAAGGACATTCTTTAATCCCGGTGCCGCCGTAGGCACCTCCTCTACAGTCGCAAGCCATGCGATACGACCACGACTCAACCTTTGTCGTGCTCTAGCTTCCTCTATAAGCCTACTCCTCCTGACCAGGTCCACGGAGGGCCATTGTCCTCTCTCGACAATCCATGATAGCATAACATTGGGATGCCCAATCCCTATCCAACCTCATATCAATATCTCGGAACTGTTGTAGGACCAACAACTCAATGGATCAAATCCAAGGTCCTAACTGCACTGGGCAGGACTGGCAACACTCATCCATGTGCTATACGTGATCTGGAACCTGATCCTCACGTGCACAAGCCAACAGTCCCATCTCTGGCCCACGCGAAGCTACCCATGCTTTACTGAAACATGCACACGCGGTGTCGGCATCATCAAGCTCTAAATCCAATGACTATAAGGAAGACCACATCAGGTAAGATACAATCCACTATCCTGGTGCCCTCTAACCGGCTGCACAATCTCATCCACTAAATGCTGGTGGCCATCACTCTATCTGCCTTGGCATCACTGCTCCATCAGCCTACCGGTACATCGGATGAACCTCTTTATCCCAAAGGGGTAGTAGGGGTGCCGTCACAAGCGGCAAAATCAAGGGCACTACTCTGGGACACTCTGCCTGAAAATGTCCTGACTATCCACATGAAAAACATCGCCCCTGCCTGAGGTCACACTATGGCGGCGAATGCGGCCCACCGCAAATGACGCACTCATCCTCACACTACTGCTGGTGCCTCGACTATCGAGAACCTCCTGGTCTCTGTCTCCTCTGAGACCCATGATCCTGTGACTGGAATCATGGCAACTTCGATCCACTCGACTGTCCCAAAAAAAAAAAAAAAATCAGGCGATACTGGACGTCTCTCTCCGGAGCTGGTCCTTCGCTCTCCGTCCCTCTTGGACGTGATCACTGATCCTCGGTCAATCCATCGAGCATGCACAACGCTGCATCTGAAGTCGGCGGTCGTCGAGAATGCACCAAGAGATAGATATCCCGATGCAGTCCCCTCTCAAACAAGATCAACCTTCTAGGCCTCATCCTGGGCAACATGGGGTACTCTGCTCAACAATCGTAGAAACCCGCTCCAGGTCATCCACTGCGCTCCCGGCGGTCCAACGGGACGAACTCGACGCCACCGAATCTCGGCGTCCCTATCCAAAACTGCATAACCAAGTGCACCAGATGCTTTTCCTGGATGGACAAATCCTCAATTAACTTCTCCATAGCAACAATCTAGTTCTCCGCCTTCCAAGGTTCCAAACTCTGCCCCGAAATCTGCAGGGGATGGAACTGGCAGGTGTACAACAACCGATCAGCAAACTCTCGCTGCTACTGCACCATCAACAGTGCGATCTGGGTCGAAATCGACGATGTCGCTGCCGGAGGTACTTCTGGCGATACCTCGGGAGATGCTCTCTGCTCAAGCATGCGCATTGCACGCTCCATGTTCTCTTCCTGGTGCCGCATCGCCTCAAACATCTGGGCTATCTGGGCCCGTAACTCTCAGACCTTACTCTGCTCTGTCCATTCAGCCTCCCGCTGTTCGGGCTCCTCATCCAAGGTCAAACACGCCCTCGCCGCTGCACAGCGTCTCGGAGGCATCAAAGACAACTGCAACAGAACAAACATTAGGACCAATAACTCTCTCGACCCAATCAAGCGAAAGTCTAGAACAAGTTACCCATACTAAAGCATTATGTTGTCTGCAGCCAACATAATCATCTTTAGAGAAATAACATGTAAAATCACTCGCCCCAATCCTCTGGGGGAGGTGCAAACTCAATCAGGACTCTCGCTAAAATCACGTCTCTCACGACAGTTATCCTACTGTCCAACCAATAGCCTAGGGTCACTAAGTCCTCAACGACCTATATTCCTAGGCTCTGATACCACCCTAATCTGTCACGCCTCGGGGTCGAAACTGCGACCCGTGCTCGCCAACAGATCCGCCGTCTGCACGAAAACTGCCGCACAGACTAAGCGTCTACCCTGTAAAAGATCTATAGCTAAGCATGTATTAGAGCTGAAAAAGAATTAATAGCTATAAAAATCAACTGAACATCTGAATAAAAATAAATCCTCAATAGAAGTCTCTCAACTATAAAAATACAAGTACAACCCTCACAAATCTCTCAGACTGTCCAGTACAAAAGTGGAATCATAAAAATATACAGGGTACATCTACCTCTGACTCTCAATGCTGGTAAGGAACTAATCGGCCACGTCCTCACCTCGATCAGCTGTCTCCGCGCGAGCTAAGTCGGAGTAGCAACCTCAGGAAACCTGTCACCGCAGCGGGTGTGAGATCTACTGCAGATGGTGGATTCCATGGGGTACCGTCATCAATATCCACGGTATGCCCACTAAGTCTACTGGAGGCAAACAGAGAGGTATGCAGATAGATAGATAGGAAAGCTGAATGAAACTACTGCTAATAAGTGTCAACCATAATGCTCAAAAGGAAACTCTACCATAAACATGCTATGCATACACTCGCTACTGCTAAAGTGCCTCAGTATCAATGCTCAAAGGAAAAACTATCTAAGAACATAATATGCAACCACCCGCTCATATCACCCAATCTCAATGACTGCCACATCGGATCCAGTCAAGCCTGCGCCAACCTACTGCCACTAAGCTGTAGTGATCCGGCCCTTAGGGGTATTTTTGACTCACATGTAATTATTTAAGCTTTTAAGTGAAATAAAATTATTCAATTCTTAAGAGTTGGGCAGTGTGTGGTGCTGGTATTGTTCTGCGATAGAGCGCGGAAAATGATGGCCGACGGTGCGATCGGATCTGAAATCCGATGTCGGGATCTCCCGGAACGGAATTCTTAGTGATGCGGTAATTAGTCATGCATCGGAATCCGTGCAAAATATCTTGCACCTGTTGGTGATAAGGTGGGTTATCTCGTAGGGGATAATTAATTAATTAATTAATTATCCGATGACGAAAAATAGAATCTTCTTACGTACGAATTAAAGAGGAAATTAATTAAAGATATAATACGAGCTATATAAGGGATCCCGATTATCGGAAAGAAAAGAAAAGAAAAATAAAACCCTAACCGGTGATGAGAGAAAGAAAGAGAAAAAGGAAAAGACGGAACCCTAGCCGGAAGAAAGGGAAAGGAGAAAGAGAAGGAGCCCGATCTTCCCGGACATCGAACCGAAGGCAAGAACGCGACCGGACAACCTTCCCGTCGATCTTCGGTTAGTAAAATAATTGTTATAAATTATTTGGGATTTTTTCCGTCGTCCTTTTTGTTTGAGTTCTTGGGTTTCTCCGTCGAATCCGTCACCGTCGCCGTCATCGTCGTCATGCTAGGGCACGGAACGGACGGCGGAGGCGCGCGGTGCCGCTAGGGCATCGCGCGGAGGAGAATCGCGGACGGTCGATCGCCGCCGCAAGCGGCGATGGGACCGCGCGGGCACCGCGCGGGCACCGCGCGGGTCGTACCCGCGCGGGCGCCGCGCGGCCACCGCGCGGGCGGCACCCGCGCGGACCCGCAACCGCGCGGGCACCGCGCGGGCGGCACCCGCGCGGACCCGCAACCGCGCGGCTGCCGCGCGGGCGGCACCCGCGCGGACCCGCAACCGCGCGGGGAACCCACGCGGGCGCCGCGCGAGCAACCCCGCGCGCGGGCGCCATGCGGGGCCGCACCCGCGCGGGCGCAGCGCGGCCGTCGCACGGGCAGCACCCGCGCGAGGCGCCGCGCCGCGTGGGCGCCGCCCGAGGAGACACGCCGAGCGGTTCCGAACCGCGCGGGGCTCCGGCGGACGGCGACGGCGGCGCGGGATTCCGGTTTTCGTCAACCCGGACGGTGTTGGACTTTTTCGTCGAAAAGAGTAAATTGGGTCTTTTGTTTTGGGATGTTAGTACACGTTTTTTACTATAGTTATCCTTGCGGACTTTCTTTAGGTCCAGGTGCGCAGCGGGGGTGCGCGAAGTATTCAGGTGTTCCGATTTCTCTTCAACTAGGTGGGTACGGTTGCTATAAGTGCAACAAGTGCAGTAAGTGCATCTATCATCATTAAAATGCTCTTAATTTGTCTAACAAAGTAGATGGACAGTTTAACCTTTCGCATAACTGTATTTTATCTAACAATTGAAGCGGCTGCGGTCGCGGTGCTCACTACACGCCTATCTCGGCAAATCCATTTTCGGATGCTGCACGTACACAGGCGGATTGGCCTCCGCATGGGTGTACTTTTCCGGAAAAGTGGTCTTTTTGACCCGTGTACCTCACAAAGGGGTGGGAGCCGTGAGGACCTCTTCGCGCCTGCTGAAAATAGCACACTAGCACCGTGAAGAGGTTAAAAGCATCAAAAAGGTGTTTGCGCACGAGGGGAGACTTTAGTCTCTCCGACAGGTACTCTGGGGTTGGTGCCCAACTTAATTAATAAATCTGGGGTTGGTGCCCAGCTTAATTATGTACAGGGTTTTAGCGAAAGGTTCCGGTGCAATCGGTTTGCTCCTTATTCCTTATTGATATTTAGACATCTACTTTGTTTGTCACTGACTTTACCCACTCCGTGACAGGTATTACTAGGTGCGTTAGCCGGGATGGCGGTGAGACAGCGTCGTGAGGACCGTAGTCAGGATACTTGGTTTTTATCTCGTTTTCCTTATACCTTAAATAGTTAATTTGCTTGTGGATCATATTAGTCGTGGACATGTATTAGTTAGCGCTGTGGATGAGGTGTACTTTTATACTCTGATACTTTTAGTGATGTCTTCATACGCGGCACGTTTTCATGATAAACCAAATGATTTCGAAAATGTTTTCTCAAAACGAAGTGCCGTGTGGGCACGGGTTTTGCAACCGCTGGTTTTATGCTTTCTAAACGTTGATGCCGCTTTAATAACTCGCTTGAAAAAAAAAATAACAAGGTGTCGAGTGGACACCGGTCTTTTAAAACATTAGTTAAATTACTGTACTCTGTTTGACGATGTATGTCTATTGTATGGTTGATGGTTGATGGTTGATGTATGATGTTGTAAATGAAACGCATGTTGTAAATGAGACGCCGTGCATATATAAAGGAGACTCTGTCTGTGGGCAGAGAGAATTTGTGTATGTGGCGGTCTGGCACGCACCGGGGATGAGGTTTAAGTTACTTTGTTAAGAAAAAAAAAATAATACACGCAATTTTCCGCTTTGATAGACTCAAAAACCCCCGGGGGCGTGACATAAGCCCACAATGGACTTGGACTTACGTAGGGCGTCCCACACGGACTATCTCAATATCACGCAAAGCGACCTCTAGTGTATCAACTAGGCGCATCATCATCGCATCCGGAGCGTAGATCGAGGGGAGCGACCCCACCAAGCTCAAGCGTGTCTCATCTGTCTCAACTGTCTAATCAGTCTCAACAAGCGGCATATGCAGGCTATGATCCACGATCAAACAGATCGAAAACTCAATGCTCAAATAGCACAACTCAGTCGGAAAAAGACTACACGACTCAATCAGGTAATGCCCAAATCCTCAAATAATCTGTCGAAGAACCCTCTACGACTCAATCTAATAATGCACAACCCACGGCTAAGTCGGGAAACCTCCACGACTCGATCTGCCAGAACCCCAAACTCTCATAGCTAAGTCGGAGAACCACCTCCACGACTCAATCTGATATGGCACAATCCATGATCTAGAATAGTCTCAACAATCTCAACAAGAAATCTCAAACTGAAAAATCTCGTAATCCGCAAAAATTCCAAAAATTTGGAATTAAACCAAAAACTCACCTCTGATGGTGCTTCCACGCGCCGGCTCCAACTGCTCGCGCGACACCAAGCTCATTGCGCGCACTGTAGCTGCTGCACCAAAACCCAGAAAAAGTTGCAAAAAAACCATCAAGATCGGCCAAACATAAAAAACACACACACACAGGGCAAAAACCAGCCCCGCCGCTCGCTCGCCGATCGCTCGTAGCAGCCGCACGCGCCGCTGCCGCTGGCCGCGCGGCGCCCGCGCGCTGCTGCCAGCCGGTGCCCGCGCGGTGCTGCCGCTGCTGCTGCCGGCGCTGCAGCCGCGCGGGGCCTAGGCCCACTGCGCGGCGCATGGGCCCGCCGCGCGGCGGCCTGGCCCGCTACGCGCGCGCCCGTAGTGAGCGGCAGTGCTGCGCCTGCTGCGCGCGCCCCTGTCGCGCGCGCCCGCGGCGCGCGCCACTGCAGCACGGCGCCCACCTCTGCGCGGCGCCCGCCTCTGCGTGGCGCCCGCTGCGCGCGCCTCTGCTGCGCACGGCGCCCATGGGCGCTCGCGCAGCATCAGCGCCAGCCGCGCGCGGCGCCCTTGCGCGCCCGCGCGGCTCCCTGCTGCGGCCTCTCCTCCTCCTCCTCTTATGGACAGCAAGTCCAAAGCCACAACCAACACGCACACCACCAGCAAACTCAAATCCATCCAAAAACCAACAAAAAAATAACAACCCAAGCTTTCTCTCTCTCTCTCTCTCTAAAAAAACTGCACATACCTTTCCAAGAGGCTCAACGCGCGCGTGCGCCGCTCGGCTTCCGACAGTAGGTCCTCGCAGAAAGTCCCCACCATCACCATCCTAAAAATCAAAATTTTCTCCCTCCTCTCTTCTTCTTCTTCTCTTTCTTCTTCTTCCTTCCTTTCCTCTCTTTCTTTCTTTTTCCTCTGTTTTGCATGTTGAAGGAGACGATGATGTGGCGCTGCTAATTAAGGAGGGCTTAATTAGTGAAGGCAGCTGTAGAGAGAAATTTTAAATAATTAAAACACCTATCTCTCTCTCACTTCCTTTCATTACTCATTTCCTTTTCTTTCTCTAATTTCTTCACAGGCAAAATTATAAAATTAATTAATTAAATAATTAATCCCTTTTTAGCCAACTCCAACTCACTTTTTGCCCTCGGAGCCTCCGTACCAGTCCGAAACCTCCCGAACTCCGCTGTAATCTGAAAATACACATGTCCAAAGCTTTCCCCACTCAAAAAGCTCAACTGCAGAGTCGATGTGCTCAACCCAAAAACCGGCTCCCATAATTGCCAACTCCAACTCACTTTTTTGCTTGCGGGGCCTCCGCATCAATCCGGCTCAACCCGAACTCATCACTAAACACAAATGGAACGCGTCCAAAGCAATTTCTCCGCACCACGCCATCTTGCGAGGTCGATACACTATACGAAGTCCCGGTACTCTACACCTGTCGTGTGTCTCGCTCGTGGTACCTGAAAAAATGGTCATCCAAGAGTGTGAGAACTACTTAAAGTTCCCAGTGGGTTTAACCACCGAGAAAGAATGTCCTACACCGCTTGGTCCAATGAAAGCAATATAATAGATAATAATAAAATATTAAAGGTTGTAAATCTCTATCTAGCATGCTCATGTATAACTTTACCATTACCATGACACGACTCTATGTCGCTACCAAGGGTACCATACTAACCACTTGACACAAAACTCATATTCGTTATTGTGTTTTAATTCAAGTTATTTAACCCTCGAAAATTCTTGCCTAACATGCCCCAAACCGATAGTCATGCTACCACAAGACAAGATTTTCCAAGGTTGCTGATAGCACTCGCAAGTGCTACCCCGCCCAACGAGAAATTTGGTCACACGGGTCACTACTCAGGAGATGGTCCTTGCCATTACTCTCCGACACAAGATCTACGTTTTACCCCCGAAAGTACAATCATCTTTTCCTTTCTTTTTGTTTTAACACTTAGCCTCTTTTGCACTTTATGCACTTGCCTTTCTTTCTCCTTTGAGCCTTTAACTCACATTGTTATTTAGCAATCTCTTTCTCTTTCATTTAAGCTTTTAGCTTATCTTGCTTTTTAAGCAATTTCTTTTTCTCATTTTTGTTTTCTCTTACCCTAAGTTCTTGCCTCAAGAGTAGCCAAAAGTCCCTTGGACTTTAATCATTTCACATTCATTCTTTTGCTCAAGTTGAAGTTAAATTGAATGTTCATTTACCCAACGCCCTAAGACCAACTCTAGAGATTTTACTTTCATTTGCCCCTTAACCTCAACCTAATAATCACATACCTTAGTAATGCGACCTTAGGTTAAGCACATATGACAACATACATGGTTCCTTTAGGACTCATCTTTATACACTTGCACATTGTCATACCTTTAGTTAATCTCTAACATATGCCACTCGTTCAATCCTATGGTTGATGCCATACATTACCATCAATACACTAGGTTTTCTCCTAATCATCATGCTCATTGTTCATCATAACCTTTAACATTAAGCTTTGACACTTTATCGCCTACTACTTGCATCTTATACATTGAGTTTAATAACCCATCATGCTCCATAAACACTCAACATAACAATGATCCTCATGCATCATAACCAGGGAATTAAGTGTCGCCCCGAGCCGAGCGGCACGTACCGTGCCCCTACAATAGGGGCACGGTACGGGGGGGGGGGGGGGGAATACCCCCCCCCCCCCCCCCCGCGTCTCGGCGATGCCCATTGGGTATTGCTCGAGATAGAGCGATACCCATTGGGTATCGCCCATGCCGTGCCGAACGTCCCGAGCTTCTTTTTTTTTCTTCTTTTTTTTTTCTTTTTTTTTAACACATGGTTTTACACTAAACACATGGTTAAATACATATTATACTTATGAATTTTATTATTATATTATTATTTCTATTTTCTATGAGGTATAGTTATACTTTATATATAAAAAAAGTTATCAATATATTAATTGGTGAGTATAATAAGTTATATATAGTAAATATATAAGAGCTTATTGGGAATAAAAAAAATAAAAAAAATCGTGCCAGAGCGTGCCATTGGGATGTCATGCGTATCCATCGGCACACAATCGTGCCACGTGTCGGCACGGAAGCGTGCTCATACCGTACCGTGCCAGGCGGAGAGCGGCACGCCCCCGTGCCACGGCACTTAATTCCTTGATCATAACCCCTACATTAAATGTTTAGCATGCATTTAACATCACCTTATTCAAATACGATGAAATCGTTGTATTCATTTTTATGTAAGGGAATCTTTAATACTTAAAAATCTTTAATTATATTCACATATAATTGGTCACTTGTACCATGTTTATCTCAAGAACATCCACATAATCTCTTTTCACGTTACAAATTTCTAACTTATCTATTAACATGCTTCTAGTTATAAGAAAAGTAAGGGACAAGGGGAGAGGTCACCCTTATTCGGATAGAATCACTCACCTCTTGTGATTTTTGCAAAAAGAAATGGAGTTGGTTTCACCCTTCCAAGAAAATCCTAAAATGACATTACACCATGAAGAAAATCATCTCCATAATCTACTAAGTTCATGAAATCTCTTAAAAAGAGAAACCCTAAATTTCCTTATTGTCTCACTTGTAGGTTCCTTGACCAAAAGAAAGAAAGGGAGATAAAAAATCCCTTATTGATGTGATCTTGTAAAAGAGATGGTTTGATCTCTTTAATTTGATGAAAAAGCTCTAAAAATAGAGAAAAACCCCATTTAGGTTGTTTCCCCCCACTTCTAAGCCCAAAAAGAGGTTCCAAATGAAAGCCCCAAATTTTTGGCTCTTACCTCTTTGATGTTTCTTAACCAATGGAGAAAGAAGATGGATGTGTGAGTGCACTTGAGATGCCCTCTTGATGCTCTCTTCAAAAACCCAAAGCTCTAAGGTGCATAAAAAGCAACAGGCCAAGAGAAATGGCCTACTGTTGCTGCTGCTGCTGCTTGCTACTCTCTCTTTTCTTTCTTTCTTTTCTTTTCTCCTTTTCTTTTCTCTGGTGCAAGGCTGGGAGAAAGAAAGGAGTGTTGGGTTTGTGTGTGCGGGTGGAGAAGAAGAAAAAAAAAGAAAAAAAGTTGGCTTTTTTGTGCATAAGGACCCCCTCCAATAATAGAAAGTTACTATTTAATCCTATTCTGATCTGATACTTGCCTGCGGAGCCCTTCTAAACGTCCGTTTGCGCTCAAATTTGACAGGCAGGCTCAATTTACCTTAATTTATCATGGATTATCTTAAGTTTTCAAGGACCATTTCTGGGTCACCAAAAGTCATGTTGTACTCAAAATCGTTAGCAGATCCTTTTCTCACTGCTTGGGTATCCGATTGATGCAAAACTTTTATTGTGGCCTTAAAACATAAGTACGAACCACCTCAATTTTTTTTCAGAATTTTCTGACACTGTGAATTTTCTGCCAAAATTTGAGCCCTCTTTCTTATATAAAATTCTAAATTTTTTCTTTTTATTCCAATTTCAGTACAATTCGCTTTCAAATTATTCTTTACTTCTCTAACTTCAATAAAAATAGTATCTCATACTATTTTTATTTATACTTGCTTATATACCGAAAATCTGGTATATTACACAAAGGGCATCCGAACCAAAGTTAAGTTGGAGAGCGAGCTTGGAAAGATCAAAATCTGCAAACTTCAGATTTTTGAATGGTGTACCGATACCACAAGCACGTACCGGAACCCCATAGAAATCAGAAAAATCCAGCTCTTGGGTTTTTGGAGAAATCATGGGGACGTACCGGAACCAGCACTCGTGTACCGGTATCCCAGCCCGTGTACCGATATTCCAAGCCCCTGACAGCACAAACAAACTGGGTTAACCATGGTTAGTATGGGGGGTTTAAGTTGGGTTAGACCATCTTAAAACATGACTCTCCCTCACAGCAACCTCGTTTCCACCATTCCCTCTCATTCCTCTCTTCTCTTTCTCACTCTAGAAGCTTGGGAGAGTATCCCTAGCTTAGGGTTTTGAAGGAGTTGATCTCTTGGCAGGCAAGAGACTTGAAGGAAGCTTCCAAAGGAGAATCGTGGAGCTAGAAGAGCCCTCTTCTCCACGTTTTGGAGCAAGAACAAGAGGTAAGGTTTTACGATTTTAGTAGTTTTTGGTTTTTATGGATTTAAAAGAGATAAAATGATCTCTTATGAATTTTTATCCCATTTTTAGGGGTTTTCTTGGAGAGAGGGTAGATCAAGCCCAAGCTCTTGCAAGAGGACACAAAGGTGGGGATTTCACCGAAAAATGTGAACTAAATCTCTTTTCCATTGCTTTTCTTTGATCTAGAAGTATAGTGTAAGAGTAGATGCATGAGTGCATGTATAAGATTTAGGGTTTTAGCCCTAAGAGGTAAAATGGATTCAAGATTTAGTCTTGCATGTTTGTGATCAAGAAAACTTAGTTGTAGGTTACCTTTGCATGAAAATGGACTTAGGAGGAACCTAGGTCATACTTTGTGTGATATAGAACTTAGGAGAAAATCTAGGTTGAATTGTGTGGCATTAGACTTAAGAAAAATCTAAGTCAAAGAGTGTGTGGCATTGAACTTAGGAAAAGATAACCTAAGGCAAGCATGTAGAGTATAAACTCTAACTTGGTAATATAGATAATGAACTCTAGGTTAAGTATGAAACGTGACATAGAGTCAAGAAACTCTAGGTTAAATGTGGTATGAGAATATAGAGTTAATGAACTTTAGGTTGAATGTGAAGTGAGAACATAGAGTTAATGAACTCTAGGCTAAAAGTAAACTGAGAATATACAGTCAATGAACTCTAGGTATAACGTATTATGAGCAAATTAGTGTCATTGGGACATCGTGGCACCCTAAGGTTTTAAACATAGGGTTAATGAATAAGTATAAGTGGGTTGGTGCCTATGGAACCTCAAGCTACCCTAGAGTAAAGAACGTAGGGTTTAATGTGCAATGGTGAGCAACATCAAATATCTAATCTAAATTGGTGTCCTAGGGGCGCCCAAGCTATCCCAGAGTAAACAACCTAGGATAAAAAAGAAAAGTGAAAGAGAATGAAAATGACACCTTTTGATTTGAGACTCGTCTTTTGGGGGTAGCGCGCATAGCGGCCCCTAGGGCATGGTCCCATTGGACGAGCTACTTTCGTAAGGTTTAAAGGTAAAAAAGAGGAAAGTAAAAGAGAATGTAAATGCACCTTCGGATTTGAGACTCGTCATTTGGGGGTAGCGCGCATAGCGGCTTCTAGGGCATGGGCCCATCGGACGAGGTACTCCAGTAAGGTTTAAAGATAAAATATATTACAAATGGCGCCTTCAAATTTGAGACTCGTCATTTGGGGGTAGCGCGCATAGTGGCTCCTAGGGCATGGGCCCATCTGACGAAATACTTTCGAAAAGCTAAAAGTAAAAGAAAAGGCAAAGTGAATGAAACTTCGGATTTGGGACTCGTAAACTTGGGAGTGTGAGAGCGATAGCCATCTCCCCGGGAATGGGCCCCTTCAGGCGAGGCACTTCCGAAAGGTTCCAAGATAAAATATATTGCAAAGAGGTTTAAAAAGGAAACAAAGGAAAAAGTAATGTAAATGCACCTTCGGATTTGAGGCTCGTCATTTGGGGGTAGAGCGCATAGCGGCCCCTAGGGCACGGGCCCATCGGACGAGATACTTCCGAAAGATTAAAGATAAAATCTATTGTAAATCACAATCTCCCGAGTTTTGAGTTTTGGGACCTTCGAATTTGAAACTTGATATTGGGAACATGACTCCTAGGGCACAGGCCCATTGGCGAGGTACTTTCGAAAGGCTAAAAGTAAAGAGAAAATGAAAATAAAAGTGACCGAATGTTGGTCAGATTAGGAGTAACCCTTGTATAGCGGCATAGCAGTCGAGTTATGGTATAGTGGTCTAGTATGGCATAGCATGGTAGTATTATGACATTGAGTGTGCACTAGTAGTGTAGTGATATTTATATCAGCGTGCTAGCATAATATTTACAACTTTCCTTATTATATATCTTGCTACTAATGCTTCCATTGGACCAAGAGATGTAGAGCATGTTTCTCGGTGAATGAACCCACCGGAAACTATTCATAGTTCTCACACCCTGTTGGTGACCATCTTTACAGGTCCAGGTACAACCGATAAGGCACACGATAGGGGTAAGGGCCCAGCAGCATAGAGACCTAGAGGGTCTAGCAGTATTATACCATTTTGTATTATGGAGTGAACTTTGTATTTGGTGAGATTATTCAAGAGAAAAATTTGTAACAAATTGTTATAGTTCATGTTCATTCCAGTTTTGTATTTCGGTTTTATTCAGTTGTATTTATGTTTAAAGTTGAATACTTAGTTTAGCAGTAGTTTCGCTCTGATATTGTATCTCGTCATCCTCATCATATTGCTTGAGATGGTGGTTCCGTTCCTTTCGAGTATAGAGAGGTCATGCTCAATTAGCGGGTCTGTTGGCGTGCCTGAACTGTTCCAAATTGGCGGTCTTGGGGCGTGACAGATTAGTTTGGTATCAGAGACTAGGAGTGGTTCTAGGCAGCTAGCAAACCTTAGGGAGACTCTAGGGATTAGACACGTGAGAGTGTGTGTGGATTTTTGGGAGAAAGTACTTGATTGGCTATTGTTGTTCCCAAAAAGGATGTTGTGACTGATCGAGAATAATGAACTTTCATTTTTCAAATGATTACGTTGGTGGCCGACAACGTAATATTGGAGATGAAAAGGAGTGCCCTCATAAACTTCCGCTTGATTGGGTCGAATACCTATGTTATGTGTTGCGAAGGAGTTAAGTTTAGGACTTGGACTAGTATGCGTGTGCCGACTGAAGAGACTACAAGCCAACGTTGCTTCATGAGTAGTAATGGCATCGCGTGGTCGACGAAGGATAGGATCCGCATTGACGCGAGATGAGCCCTCGAAGCTCTCAGGCTCGAGTGAAGCGTAAGAATTGCGGGAGCAAATGGCCGTGCTAGTTGACGTGGTTCAATAATAGGCGGTGGCCTCACGACGATAGGAGCAAGTTTTTCGCCGGCAAGAGGAGTTATTTCGGTGCCAAGCGGAGGCTTCAAGGCTTCAGGCGAAGCAAATCCAAAAGCTCCATGACATGATGGTGGCTGCACCTATATCGACGCGCCATATGCAGTTAGGGACGACGACATGAGTGCCCAGCCAGATAGGCCCTGACGATTTCACCGCTAAGTATATGGCTATCACGCCCCGGTGGTTTAGTGTAAGCGAAAAAATGTGTATTTTTTTTTTTTTGAAACATCTCCACCCTCCGGCACGTGCCCAGACCCGCCACACATACAAAGTTACTCCACAAACGGACAGAGTCTCCTTTGTATATGTACGGCGTCACAAACACGATTTATACTTTAACCACACCAGTCAAGGAGATAAAAGGAGGAAAACAACAACATGCACCATATCCGGTAAGGCCACCCGATTTTGAAAGGATAAATCCATGGGTTGTAAAACGGCGCCCACATGACACTTGAATTTTATTAAACATTTTCGCAATCTTTTTACTTGATTTGAAAAGAGTAGTCAAAACAACTAGTAAGGAAAAAACATTCATCCACGAGAAAACACAGTTCAAACCCAACATCCACAATCATGTATCACACGCACAAGCTAACTAACCGAAATAATCAAAACGTAAGTAAAAGAAAGATCACCAGCCCTTAATCGGGGGCTAAAAACCTCGAGTCGCGGTCTCACCGTCGTCCCGGATACTATCCCTGACCGAACCTGTCACAGTGTGGGAAGTCAGTGACCAAAGAGTAAGAGATAGATGTAGAACATATAAGATGCTATAAGTACTGAAAGGAAAGCAAACCGATAAATCAGATCATCCAAAACTTCCCCTCATGAATCCACAATATCCCTGTAAGTCAGAACGGAACACCTGCCAAAAGGTCTAAGGACCCCCAGCAGATAGATGTAGAACATATAAGATGCTATAAGTACTGAAAGGAAAGCAAACCGATAAACCAGAGCATCCAAAACTTTCCCTCATGAATCCACAATATCCCTGTAAGTCAGAACGGAACACCTGCCAAAAGGTCTAAGGACCCCCAGTGAAACGAAACACCTGCCAAAAGGTCTAAGGACCCCCTGTGACGCCCCAACTTCCCAGGGGGTCACCCATCCTAGAACTACTCTAGCTCTAGCATGCTTAACTCTCTTAACCTCTTGGGTCTTGCTACCACCCAAAATGCCATAGCCGGGTTAAGAGATTTAGTCCTATTATATCATTTATATATAGGACTATTTCAAATTCCGGGGGTGTCACATTCCTCCCCCTTTTAAGCCCTGACGTCCACGCCAGGCTCAAGCACACTCACTAGTACCAGGCGATGTGAGACTCGTCTCGCTAGCTTTAGCCGACCTTGTAGGGAGCTACACTCCACCTACAACGGTCATTAGCCGGGGAGCCACGCTCTACCCGCTATATAACCCTTGCTCAACCGAGACTCATCTTACATTTCCGGCTGGTGATTGTCTCTGATACCAACTGTGACTCCCCAACTTCCCAGGGGGTCACCCATCCTAGAACTACTCTAGCTCTAGCACGCTTAACTCTCTTAACCTCTTGGGTCTTGCTACCACCCAAAATGCTATAGCCGGGTTAAGAGATCTAGTCCTATTATATCATTTATATATAGGACTATTTCAAATTCCGGGGGTGTCACACCCCCAGTGAAATGAAACACCTTGCTCTCACCTTGTTACCTCCAACCCCTCCACGCGTAACCACGATGGGTTACACTATGTCACCTTGTGGGGTGGTCAACGTACCACCTCTCCGGAAAAGTACACCAATGCGGTGGCCAAACCGCTGGTGTGCGCGTAAGCAACCATTGGCATAATGACCGAAGTCCATGTGTGATATAGAGCACCGCGACACCAGTCGCAACAGATAGTAATCAAAGGGATACTCACGCGGAAGGGGTTAGTTGAAAACCATTAGCACATCTACTTTACTCTTACATAGAACATGATGAGACCTCACTTTAAAATGGACGCACGATAAGAGTACCCACCTTCCGACTTTCGAAAAGCTGCCACAATCACTTATAATATCTTTTAATATGGTGCAACATAATAGTAAAGAAATATGCAACAAAGGGGTTCTAAGAGTGCACCCACCTTAGAAAGCGTCAACCGAAACACCTGAAATCGTCCCGCGCCTTCGTACGATTCCCGGACCTAAATAGAGTCCCCCAAAAAGAACAAGGTAAGACTAGACTTGCCCATGAAGAACCAAGGTTCCAAACACGTAAAAGTAAGGCGGAAACCGAGCGGCGGCGGCGGCGGCGGCCCCGTGCGATACCAGCCCGCGCGGCGCCACAAACGGCGCAGCCCCGCGCGACACCAACCCGCGCGGCGCCACAAACGACTCGGCCCCGTGCGGCGTCACAAACGGCGCGGCCCCGCGCGGCACCAACCCGCACGGCGCCACAAAAGGCGTGGCCCCGCGCGGCACCAGCCCGCGCGGCGCCGCAAGCGGTGTGGCCCCGCGCGGCACCAGCCCGCGCGGCGCCGCAAGCAGTGCGGACGGCGCCGCAAGCAGCGCGGCCCCGCGCTGCACCAACCCGCGCGGGCACTGCCTGCGGTGCAGCCCCGCGTGGCACCAGACCGCGCGGCACCAACCCGCGCGGGCGCTACCTGCGGTGCGGCCCTGCGCGGCACCAGCCCGCGCGGCGCCGCAAGCGACGCGGCCCAGAGCGGCACCAACCCGCGCGGACGCTGCCTGCGGTGCGGCCCCGCGCGGTACCAACTGCTCATCTGCTCGACTAGCGGTGCCTGCTGTGTGATCATCATACTCAAGCTCTGCACTGTCCTCCTGCTCAAAGCATCTGCCACTACATTGGCCTTGTCGGGATGATACAAAATGCTCACATCATAATCCTTCAGTAACTCTAACCACCGGCGTTGCCTCAAGTTCAGCTCCTTCTGAGTAAACAAATACTTCAAGCTCTTGTGATTAGTGTAGATCTCGCAGTGCTCTCCATAGAGGTAATGCCTCCACAACTTCAAAGCAAACACAACGGCGGCAAGCTCCAAATCATGCGTAGGGTAATTCTTCTCATAATCCTTTAACTGTTGTGAGGCATAATCAATTACCCTACAATGCTGCATCAATACGCAACCAAATCTGCTGTGAGAGGCGTCGCTGTGGATCACAAATCCATCACCCATCACCGGCAATGCTAAAATCGGCGTTGATATCAATCTCCCCTTCAGCTCCTCAAAGCTCTGTTGGCACTGCTCAGTCCAAATGAACTTTGTCCCCTTCCTAGTCAAACTGGTTAGGGGGGTAGAGAGCTTCGCAAAGCCCTCTGCGAACCGATGGTAATAACCTGCTAAGCCCAAGAAACTCCGGACCTCAGTAACCGTCGTCGGTCTAGGCCAATCCCGAACAACATCAATCTTCGTCGGGTCCACTGCCACTCCTGCGGCTGACACTATATGGCCTAAAAATGCAACCTCCCGAAGCCAGAACTCGCACTTCTTAAACTTGGCATACAGCTTCTTCTCTCTCAGAAGCTGTAGCACTATCCTCAAGTGCTCATCATGCTCCATATCACTCCGGGAGTATATCAGAATGTCGTCGATGAATACCACAACAAACAAGTCCAAGTACGGCTGGAATACCCGGTTCATTAAGTCCATAAACACCGCAAGGGCATTAGTCAAACCAAATGGCATCACTGTGAACTCATAATGCCCATACCGGAATCGAAAAGCCGTCTCGGGGATGTCCTCGGCACTTACCCTCAACTGGTGGTAACCGGACTGGAGATCAATCTTCGAGAACACCGACGCTCCCTACAGCTGATCAAACAAATCATCAATCCGTGGTAAGGGGTATTTATTCCGGATGGTCACTTTGCTCAACTCTCTATAATCCACACACAATCTAAGGAACCCATCCTTCTTCTTCACAAACAACACCGGCGCTCCCCATGGAATACACTGGGTCTAATAAAACCCCTGTCCATCAGATTCTGTAACTGTGCCTTCAGTTCCCTCAACTCAGCAGGTGCCAACCTGCAAGGTGCCTTCGAGATTGGCGCGGTTCCTAGAACCACGTCAATCACAAACTCTATCTCTCTCTCCGGTGGCATAGTCGTCAACTCAGGGGAAAACACATTTGGAAACTCGCGGACAATGGGGATATCCTCGAGTCCCAGTGCCGCCGTAGGCACCTCGACAATAGTCACCAAGAAAGCGGTACAACCTCTGCTCATCATCCGCCTAGCCCTCGCCGAAGAAATAGTCACTGCGAACAGTGTGCTCTGGCAGCCTCTGTAGACGAACTCCTCCTGCCCAGGCTCGCAGAGGGTCACCATCCTCTCTCTGCAGTCGATGGTGGCAAAATACTGCGACAACTAATCCATACCAAGTACAACATCAAAATCCTGGAGCTGCCGCAAGACTAGCAAGTCTGCCGGCAAGATCCAAGATCCCAACTGTACGGGGCAAGCCCTACAACACTCCTCGACATGCAAAACATGATCTACCTCGTCCATCACCGCCTCCCGGCGCTCTACGTAAAGTGCCTGCTCCATCGAGGCATCCAACGTCTGCAGTCTGCGCGAACGGACGAACTGATAAATGTCTCGGCGCAAACCTCGCTCGAACATGTAGATCCGATGCGCCTCGTCCCTGGCCGCGTGTGGTACACTGGCCAACAACTGATTGAAGTCTGCGATGTACGCCTGCACGGGACGATCTCCCTGTCGGAGATTCTTCAACTCCTCCTCCAACCTCTGCCTAACACTCTTCGGGAAGAAGGCTCCAAGAAGTAAACTACGGAACTCCGCCCATGTAAGAAGATGAGTCCCAGGCGGACCAACAAGTCGAACATACCGCTACCAGGCCTCGGCATTGTGCTCCAAGAAGTTCGTCGCCAGCAGAACCTGAAACCGCTCCTCGATAAACAAACTCTCAAAATGTCGCTCCATCGCCGTGATCCACGACTCTGCCTCCCACGGCTCCAAACTCTGCCCCGAGAAACGAGGCGGGTCAAACTGGCGTAATCTCATCAAACAATCTACCACCTCTCGCTGCTATGCAGGGGTCAACTGTCCCGCCGACCCAGACGGTTGCCTGCTAGTAACCGGCGCAATAGGGGCTGTCAGTGCCGTTGGTACAACAGAGGGTGCCACAACCGGCGAAGAAGGTGCAGGGGAACTCTTAGGGAGTGCTGCAACAGGCTGCGCCCTCTGCTCAAACATATGCATCATCCGGTCCATGGCCTCCTCCTGGCACCGGGAAGCCTCCTCCTGACGTCGAACAGCCTCCGACATCATGGCCATCTGGGCCCTCAGCTCCTGTACCTCACTCTGCTGTCCCTATCCCGACTCCTCCTGCTCGGGCTCAGAGGAAGAAGGCTACGAACGCGTCAGCATCCTGCACCGCGGAGGCATCGCTCTTCTGAGACAAAAGAAAACAATCAGAACCAAAACAACACTCGACCCAATCTAGCGAAAGTCAAGGGCATGTCCCCCTTCCTGTAGCACTATGTTGTCTGCAGCCAACATAATCGCTTACCGAGAGAAGACATGTCAATCACTCATCCCATCCTTGGGCGAGTTAAGAAACTCAATCAGGATTCTCGCTAAAAATCACGGCTCTCACGTGAGTCATCTTAGGGTCCAACCAAAAGCCTAGGGTTTCTAAGTCCACAATGACCTACATCCTAGGCTCTGATACCACTCTAATCTGTCACGCCTCGGCGTCGAAACTGCGACCCGGGCTCGCCAACAGATCCGCATACAGGAAGCCCCGTATAGACGAAGCGACTAACCTGCAAAAGATCAACTACACTATACAGATATCAGAGCTGAAAAGTAAACTACTGAAATAAATATATAAAACTCCTCAAATAGTACATGCCAGGTCCTCACAATACGTAAGTCACTCCAAACTCTAAAACTCTCAAAATGTAAAATGTACAAGATACATCCCAAAAACACTGACAGTACTAGAACATCACCAAAAAGGGTACATCTACTCTCACTAGAAGAAGACTGATAGGGATCTAGCTCGCGACTCTATTACCTCGATCAGCAGGATCAGCAACTAGAGCAGCAGGAACTGGAGTAGAGGTCCCTGGGGAAAAATCACCACGGCGGGTGTGAGAACTACATCCCACAGTAGTTCTCAGTAGGTACCGCCAACAAGCCCGACGGTCTGCCACTAAGTCTACTAGAGGCATAAAGTAACAAATGCAGTACTGAAAGTAAAGGCTAAAAAATAACTCTACATCCACTATGCCTCTATCTAAATGCTCAAGGAGTGGAACAGATGGAAACATGATGCATCTACTATCTCTCAAATACAATCACCCAATCTACACTGACTGCCGGATAGGGTCCAGTCAAACCTGTGCCTACCTACTGCCGTTACATCCAAGGAGGACCGAACTTACGTAGGGCGTCCGTGACTGCCAAAACTGGCCCAGCCAGAGGAACTGCGTCGACAAGTCGCGATAGCAAGTAACAGGCCCAACTCCGGAGTGGCACTCGAGGGGCGCGACCCCACCGAGGAAAGTATCCGCGCATCTCTGTCGAGCTCAATGCGGCTCATGCAGGTTATAGTCCAAATCCACGATCAACAAGATCGACAGTAACCAACAATACCAACTCTCACTCACATGCTGGAAAACCACACAGCTGGGACCCACCGTCGACTCAGACGGCTCCCAGAACAAAATGCTGATCTAAACACAGCTACTAGACTCCACTCGGCCCCTAGGCGCGAGTGTAACATTTATCCCACAACAACCAGACTACTCGGCCCACTACCCGGGCGAGGAAAAGTCCAGGTAAAAGAATGAATATAAGTGTGGGAGTGTCTAAAGCATAAATAAACTAGCCCAAGTTGGAGTTTTCTACAAGTCTGGTTGGCATGCAGCATATGACGGGGTGCTAGGTAAAGTTCCAATGATAACATTAATTTAACATATTTAGGAAGCAATAAAATAACCCTGATCATCATAGCAACACAAGGAGTATCAATTTTCTCTTTCTAGCATGCTTCCTAGTACATCACAAAATCATGCATGTTCCCTACTCAATAGAGTTAATGAACTGTCCATTGGTTTTGAAGACGAAGCAATCCACCTAGAAGTGCAAATTGATCCAAAGTCCAAAAAGGCTGAAATTGCACGGGACAATCCTCGGATTCCCACAATTTCAACGAGCCCAAAATCACCCAAAAACACCTCCTGGGTATAAAGATATGGTCCAAACATTACAATCAACAAAAAATTTCCAAGTTTACAACTGCTGAAAAAATCAGTCCTGAAGATGCACAAATACCACCTATGAGATAAACTCCAAAAATTCCAATAAAAAAACGACGGCGATCCTCGCGAAGCGTAGATGTCGATCGAGTCCTTATACGTCGAAATCCGATACTCGAGTGCAGAGATAAAAATCTAACAATGCGCTGTTGTCCAAGAAAACCACCAGCAAAATAGGGGTTTAAAGATGTACCAGAAACCCCAATAAAAGCTCAAATATGGGAGGAGTGGAAAATACGAAAATCGTAGATTTACCTCTCATGAATCCGACGCCATGAAAATCGTCCAAAAATTCTATCGGAGTAGCTCTGTGGACCTCGTGGACCGAAACACGACGAAAATGGGCCACCGACGAAAGAACGTCGCACTGCACTGCGCTAACTCGTCGAAGATGTCGATGCCGTGGCCTCCAAAAAATCCGAGCCTCCTTCACAAGATGCAGAACAAGATGATCAACATGGTTGCTTGAGGGCTCAAGTGGTTTTGAGCTCGGGAAAAAGCCCAAAACCGAAGAGAAAGAGGCCTATTTATAGGCCCTCTCACAAAAAGCCCCCAAAAAAATTAAGAAATGGGCTTTCGGGGCCAATTTTCCGGGCGCCCGAGGGTTTCGGGCTACTACAGTGCTCGAAACCACCCCGGCCCTGCCCACAAAACGACGCCGAAACACCCACGGGCCGCCACGTGTCCCCTCCACGCCCCGCACGCCCGGCGCACGCGCGCCCACCAATCGCAGCGCGCCGCGTGGCCGCGCGGTCCACGGCGGGGACCGTGGGCCGCGGTTCACGGCGGGCCGCCCGGGTCACTACGCCCGCCAATAAGCGGGCGCCACGTGCCCTGGCGCGGTCCACCGTGCGCCGCGCCCGGCGCGGTCCGCGCGCTGTCGAGCGTGCGTTGACCCGCCAATCGGCGTGCGCCACGTGGCAGCGCCCTCCGTTGGCTTCTCCCGGTGCACGCCAAGTGGGCCGTGGACCGGTCCACCCGAGAAATCGGCCCGTTTAGCCCGAAAATAGCCGATTTTTAACGTTTTCCCGCGCTGAGTTCGTTTTTGGCATCCATTTGACGCACAACGGGCTCGATACACCAATAATAGGTGTTTTCTCACCACCGACCACCCAGACATATCGTACGAAAAAATCGGGACACCACAATGGGCAATCTTCAAGTAGTTCTGGGAAACAATCCGATTCTGGACGGTTTACGAAGCATTCGCGACTACAATTGCAGTCGCAGGGATCTTCTAGCCCTCGTCTTCTAGCATGATATGTGATCTGTTTCGGCACTCATCGCCCGCACCAGTGTGTGCATCGGGAAGGAAAATGCTTCAAGTGTGGCCAGCCGGGCCACGTGTCGGCGGATTGAGGGGGAAGAACACCGCTAGTTTCGTCAATGGTTTTGGTACCATTTCACCCGAGGCAGTGTCCAGGGAAGGTGTATGCAGCTCCTTCGGGCGGACGACACCCGATTCCGCGGCGGCACGATGAACCGCGACAGGCACTGAGTGGGCTAGTTTTCGCCACGTAAGTCGAGAACGAACAGGCGGCGGAGGACGTCATGGCAGGTATGAATTATTTAATGCAATTCCATGCAGAGTATAATCGACATTTGCATTACATGCATTGTTTAATTGGTCGCTTGCAATTGTATACGTATAAATATTATAAAGACCATGTAAAACAAAATGGGTACAAGTATCCCAACATGTCCGTATTGTGGAAGGGTAGAATGCCTAGCCGTATAGAGTGTCAGTTAGTCTGCTGGCAAAGTGCAACTGGTAAGATTCGGCGATGACTAGGTAGGAAACTGAATCTCGGGACGATAATGATCGCTAAATTGCGAGAGCCAAGTCGCAATGTCCTAAGGGTTAGGGCAGGAAGAATTTGTGGACCGGGAGGCAGAATTCGTCCCGGAGGGGTGATAGTGACTGTATTGTTAACTCCTACCTCATATCCACCAAAGGAGACCCCTTTGACAAGGCTTATGATCATATTCATTTTATTGAGGAGCTCTGAGAAGCGAGAAAATATTATCAAGGATCGATATGATAGGAAACCAATTGAAAATAATATCGATGGGCGCTGATACCGCGCTATCCAAAAAAATAATTTAATAAAAACAATCCACCAGATAATGTCATGAGAGAGAGAGGGAGAGAGAGAGAGAGAGAGAGAGAGAGAGAGAGAGAGAGAGAGAGGGAGGGACATGGTCTGTATCAGCAAAGAGTTGACCAAGTGCCTAAAACAGCCAATATTGAGGAAAAAAAAAAAAAAATCCAATTGCAAAGACTGCAAATGGGCAAAATTGATGGTTCTAGAGGAAGGAGGAGAATGAAGTTGTTATTATAGTTTATGTTCACGTGTTTATATTTTAAAAGGTAATTGTGGTCCGGAGGTTAAATACAAATTTGTCTGTGGAAATAACAAAGTGTAATGTTTTTAATGTGCGGTGTTATGGCCCAATCCAAAACATAGTTAGTTAATTCGCGAATTATTCGCGAATTATTCGCGAATTATTGAGAATCCGAATTAAACGTGCCGTTTTCGATTTTTTCCAAAAATTCAAAATAATTCGTGAATTTTTTAATCAAAAAGTATTATTCACGAATTACGAATTTTTGGGTGAAAAATTCGTTCTTTTTCAAAGCATAGTTAGTTAATTCGCGAATTATTCGCGAATTATTCACAAATTATTCGCGAATTATTCGCGAATTATTGAAAATCCGAATTAAAATTATTTGTCGGGAATAATTTAAAATTATATTTTTTTTTTGTTCTAAATGAATATTTTATTTATTTCTAAATAAATTGATTAAATTATTTTAAAAAATTATAATTATTTATACTAATAGTATAAATTTTTTAATTTTTTTTAAATTTAATAGTCGAATTTTTGATCCCGAATTTTTAATTAGTGAACGTATTATTTCCGTATAAATCACATATCCGAATAATTGACGAGCCCGTTTTTTAGCCGAATCTTTCAACGAATTTTAAAATTATGATACGAATTTTATCCGTATTATATCCGTACCGAAATTTTGCCGAATCCGAATTAACTAACTATGATCCAAAATGGTTTCAGCAAAAATTATTAATGTTTTACTAACTGTATCTAGCGTAATCGGCTAAGAATTTAATGGTGGGTATCTAAGCTCTTAAGTTTAAAACATAGTCTCTTTACTTTTTATTTCTAAAAATAAAAACGAAATAAATAACTTGCTATTTTTTTTTCAAAAATATAATTAGTTTGTGGGAGAACTCTGTTTGTAATTAGAGTAATGCTGTAGGTACCCAAAAATGCAACCATGAAGGGCTAAAAAGAGTGTTGGTATATATATATATATTATAGAAGTCTGCGATTGGCTGGTGCATGAAATTTAAGGCATCATATATATATTTGCCTGCATATCAACATTTATAAGAGCTTGAAGAGAAAGATAAGAGTCATCTACTCTGAATGATGATGGTGCATTTAGGGGTATGCCAAATTTTTGTCTTATTTTTTGGCTTGGTTTCAGGGTTCGCATGGAATTACAATAGTTGTGGAAATTTGACTTTAGAAAAAAGAAAATCATGGTAATTTCAAAAGAGTAGAATGATCATCTTTAGAAAAAAAGTCAACTTTTG
This sequence comes from Tillandsia leiboldiana, assembly GCA_029204045.2. NCBI lineage: Eukaryota > Viridiplantae > Streptophyta > Magnoliopsida > Poales > Bromeliaceae > Tillandsia > Tillandsia leiboldiana. Next base: position 7,073,007 of record CM055067.1, on the reverse strand, counting down.
AGGGCAATGCCTTGTTTGGTGTCATTTTTTTTTAATGCTTTAAATAGAAATGTTACATAATTGGATATGTCAATGGGTGGACTTTTAAGCTTTTGTTATGATTAGTTCACTTGCAAGAAGAGAAATGATAACCAAAAAAAAAAAAGAAAAAAAAAAATTCCAGGAAGCAAAATAAAAAACAGTTAATTCTAGATTTTTATTGTTTCAACTGAACAAGCTATTTGGATGTAAAAATTATTAAAAAATATATAAAAAATAGTGAGAATACCAAATAAGATTTTAAATTGCAAATTTTAAAAAATGTATATACTAACTAAATTATCTCGGGGACAAATTCATAGTTTCATTATTTTGCAAGGATATTCAAGCAAAATATTCTAGACATAATATCCTCCGTCCAACCTACATGTAGAAAAATAGGAAAAAATAAAGCTGTATTAGTTGGAGGCATCCACTGAGAATATATGATCATAAATCGTCAAAAATGTGATCCTGTAATGTCTTCAAAGTGTGCCTTACCTTAGATTCAATATTTTCTTTTATTCCTTTTTTTACTTGTTTTTTTGTTGACATAATCAATAGCCTCTGCAAACTTTGGCACACATCCAATCTAAACTTAAAATCAGAATTTATGTCTTTAAATTTAAGTACCTTATCTACCTATGCTAAAAGTGTATTGATTTATGACACCTTAATAATTTCAATATATATTAGCAGATTCTCGGATTCGATTATGGTTGCAGCAATTTGTAGTTTGATTTTATAAATCATGTCAAAAAAAAAAAACAAAAAGAAACAAACTATTGATGTTATCAGCATGTAAGTAATGAAGCAATGCTTATTTCTTCACTCTCTGCTATGTCGAATTTCTCATGATATACCTCTGAAATTATCTTGCAAAGAACAAAGAATGCGAAATTTTCTATCTACGAAACAAAAGCTAGAACTGAAAGAAGAAGAACAACATCTGAAGTTATACAACATTGTACGTGATCTCCAAAGCCGAGATACAAAAAACTGCAGGAGCAAAAACAACAGCTCAATAATGACAAAACCTTCAATTCCAATTTTTCGAGTTTGATGATACACAAGATACATGGACGGCAAATACCCAAAACGGCCAAAACCATTCCGTTATTCGCAATTTCTTAGCAGCAGAGCTGCTTCCAAAGATCACTTAAAAGAATAAGCTCACCAAAATTACGAATAGAGCCAACAGAAAAGCAGAAAGTTTTCTCGAAAAGCTTTCCAGCTTGGCCCCTGACGAGGGAGGCCCACCCGGGGGCGACACTGGGGTAATCGTCGAGCTCTCCTTCGGGCAAGTGTAGTTGCAGAGGCTCGGCCGAACAACTCTATAGACACCTTTACTTGTCAAGAGAAAAATATCCTTTTCGTTATCCTCCGCGAATGAGACTATATAGCCTAGTGAGGGGAGGGTGCTTCCGGCCACAGAATCACATGCAATAGGAGAGCTCTTGGAGCAACTGAAGGGAATTAATGTGCTAGTATAGTTTCCGCTAGCTTCAGGGTTCTCAGTACCTGCCCACATTGCCGTTGCATAGAGATCGGCATATAGATACCTATAATCCCACAGAAACAAGAGAAGCTAAAAAAAATATGAAATAATTGAACCAATGGATCTGGGGGTGTGCATCAGTTAGTTTGATTCAGCCTTATGGCGTGATTTGTAAACCAAATCCAAACCAAAGTATGGAGATGAACCATACCAAACTGAACCAAAGTAGTTTGGTTTGGTTTTGATGATTTAATTGGTCCAAACAGGAGTATCCACTTGGGCTAATATGTATCAAACTATTATATCAAACTTACAACTATGATTAATTATATCCTTCGAATCTTGGAGCTAAAAACAAGAGTACTCGGACATTATAACCGCTTAATCATCATCAAACAACTAATATGTATCAAACAATTGGAAAATCAGTTAATTTGGATTATTCGGTTCTCTGTTCGCAAAACCAGACCAAACCAAATTACTAGCAAGCCGCAAAACAATTGAAATAACTCGGTTCGATTTGGTAATTTGGTTCAGTGCAAATAGTGCACACCGCTAAATGGATCTAAAAGCGATTAAAAAAGTCCATATGGAAGAAATAGTTCAACGTTAAGTTGTAAGTATATTGACCTTCCAAACATGCAAGGATCAGTCATTGACCGATACACATAACCACCAGTAATAGATGCAGCTCCGACATTTGTTACAGATGAGTGCAAATAGCCCATGACAGGGAAGATAGGATTTATGGAGCTAAGTGATGTATTCCCCCCTGGAGTCCATGGTGGGATATAAAGATCAAAACCTTCATAAACACGCCATCCGTAGTTTCCGGCCTTTGTGATTAGATCTACTTCTTCATAATTTTCCTACATGCATACCAGTACAAACCAGTCCAAATTATTATACTACTCGCTGAACCTTGAATTATTTTGAAATGGAATGGAAAAATTCACCAATAATATCAAAAGTTTGAATCATCAAAAGCACATGAGTGAAGTAGTAATGTTGACAGAACCCTCTATGGGCGTGAATCCGGTTAGTTTGGTCGTTCTTTGGGGGAAAAAAAAGGGAGCTAAAGTTTGCTTTTTTTGTGTGTGTGTGTTTCGAGGGGGGGGGCGGGGGGGGCGCGAGCGCCGGGCGGTGGGGTGACGAGGGAACATACTTTTTTTAATGGAAACTACAAATTGCAAAAGATAAATTATTAAATTATTTAGAAAATCTAAAGCTGGAGTTGACTTAAATTTTAGAAGCTGAAAGTATAAGCTAGTGGTCACCAAGACATGCATTATTAATATAAATAACAGCACAAACAGAAGAAACATCATCATTACGAGTATTTTATAGTGACAATAATTACCTTATCTCCAACAATCATGAATTTTCTCTATTCATGGCAAGAAATTTCTTATTTAGCAAAGTTTCGTTTTACAAGTTATATCAGCATATACATCAAAAGAGTATCATCATTTGCCAGTTTGACGTTAGAACGAGAAATATTGTATAATTCTCAAGTAAATGAGGATAGCAACAGAATTACGGAAAGAAGCTGGGAAGAGATACCTGGGCAACATCTCCACAGAAGAAATAAGACGGCCTTTGTGAATCAAAGCTGCACCGCCATGGATTTCTCAAACCAAAGGCCCAAACTTCAGGTAGGAATCCACTATCATCAGCATATGGATTATCTTTTGGAATGGAATAATTCCCCCATAAACTAAGATTATTTATCATGTAGGAACCTAAAATTGTAATCATAGTAATTAGGAAAGATGGAAGAATAGAAAAGCTTGCTACATAAGAAACTTTAAGAAAATATGACAATGTGCAACGGAAATTTTATTTCTTAATTTGGGTATAACAACAAAGATACAAAATGATGGGAAATTGAGTGGGATTGCTATTTGACTATCAGCATATTTAATACATCCAATGAAGGATATACAGACTGTGTTATTTAAGCCAGTTAGATTACTGAAGTTCAGGGTATCATTGATACTAACACGTAATATACATATTCCTGAAGTACTAACAACACTAGTTTGTGCCTACTACTCCAGACCCATGCCAATGATTATATATTCATTTTTGAACCATGAATATCTTGTCTAGTATATCTCTTTTATTTGCCCAAGTGGCTTGCAGTAATTGGTTGATGAGGTGTATTAAACAATGTCAATGACCATATAATATACCTATAGAATATTTTTCTGTGAATATGACGAATTACCCCCTAGGCGGACGGAACACATTGACTTGAAAAATCATGATCATGAGAGAGAGAGAGAGAGAGAGAGCTAACTAATATAAATCAGAAACAACTATCATATAAAATTTAGTACATGCAGACTAGTTTGAGTAAGAAAAAAAATGAAGATTCTCATCTAGAATGTCATAAATTAAGTACCGGTCTTATAATTGCTCATTGAAGCAAAAGCATAAGTAGCCTATGCTGTCTGGTTTCTACAGAATATGACATTAAAGTGGTAAATAAAACTTAATTACAGGAGATGCTACAGATAGTTTGGATTTTGGAAAAACAGGAAGGGAAGAAACAGCCATTTGGAGGCTATTTTCTTCTAGAAACCTACTTGGCGTGCTGTCAATGTCAAGCCGCAGAATTTTTCCAAGAACTGATCTTTTATTTTGAGCGAAGTTGAAAGGATCTCCTAGATTGCCACCATCTCCCATCATGAAATATAGATATCCATCTGCAGGCCCGAAAAGTATTTGCCCTCCATGATGAGTTGTATATGGGAGCCCCATTGTAAATATCCTTCTGATTTCAATCGGATTGGCCGTTTTTGCCTGAAGGAAAAAGAAAAATTGCATAGAACATTGTTGCTGAACATCTTTCGTCCATTAATCAGCTATAAATAAACAGCACTAAATGTTGAGACGAAGGAAAAAGAGAAGAAGACAAGAAAGATAATTACATCATACCATGGAAGGTGTCGATGAGGAACTATTAGCAGTATATTCCGCAATGACACCATTGAACTGGCATGGATGAGCACCATTATCCATGCCGAGCTTTGAAGGATCACAGTTAATATCAGAATTACATGAACATCTTCCGGCACAACTGGACGACTGAGATTTGTCGCAACTATATGAAACAAAGAAACGACCGTTGGTTGCAAAGTTGGGATGAAATGCGAGACCGAGCAGCCCAAACTCATTATCAAAATGAACAACATCAGTCAAATCAAGAAAGGGATTCTCCTTATCGTATTGCAGTTTTCCTCCCGATCCTTGTTCCGGAACAGTAGCCAGCCATATCTTACCCGCTTGGTTGCTCATAAATACACGATTTGATCCGTCAGGGTGAGGAACTATGTTGAGATACATGCCATTATCAATCCTTTCAAGACACAAACCTTTTGGAGGCGGAGAACTTTGGGTCGTGTTGAATGAAGCCAATGTGCCGTTGAAGCATACTAACTGATCATTAGATGAGCCGCCGAATGCCGCACAAAAGTCAGCCTCTGATTTATAAGTATCAGTAAATTTAGATGAAGATCCAGCAGTTCCTTGCGAGAAAGGAGAGTTTGTTATGGGTACATCCCTGCAAGTGTCCCAAACAGTCATACAGAAATCCGAGGAATTGCCGGAGTTTGATGAAATGGTTGAGTTGCACAAGAAAGGAACTGTCCGAAGCTTAGGTTGGACATTGAATAAGTCGCCAGAATATGGATTACATTTCTGCACATGCAATAAAGTTATTTTCTTAAGAAATCAACTCCAGGTTCATAGTTTGAGATTGAATAGTTCATGCATTTACAAATAAAGAGAAAACCAATATAGGATAATTGGGAAATATATGGTCATATTTATGGAAAAATTATGAAAGATAAAACATAAGAGGAAGGAGCAGCCCAGTATTTTTTGTTGGAACAAATGTGTAGAAAGTGAATATGAAGTAGAAAGATGAAAAGGGCTTCAAAGCGTGTAGCAAAGCTACTCTCCTTAAGGCTTAATCCGTCCCCACCGTTTGATCAATTAGGTGTGCAATAGGTCAACGAATAGCCTCCCAGGATACAATGAAGTATAAACCCCAATTGTGTTTGCACACACAAAATTGGGCCTTTGAGCACTCACTCGATTAAGTTGTCAAAGAGAAACAGAATAAGAAACGACAAAAAAATTATTATGAATGGAGACTTGAACTCTTTTCAACTATTATTCTTCAGTAGTCAGCGCTAAGGATTTATATAGACTACGAACGGGTGCTTAAGTGACTTTTCAAATTGTGACTTTTCAATTTGATTTATTTTATCAAATTCATTGAATGTAAGAATAAATTCCAACAAACATATTCACGAAGAGACATACTATAAAGTTGTGTCTTTTCATCCCTAACCCTTTCACTAAAGGTCATATCCTTTCACTAAGGATCACATCCATTCACATTCATTTATTAAAAGTCACACCCTTTGATTAGAGTCACATCTCTTTACCAAGAGTCACACCCTTTGATTAGAAACACATCTCTTTACGAAGAGATGCGTCCATTCACTAAGAGTTGTATCCATTCACCAAAAAGCCAAAAGACAAATCAACAATATTATTTTAAAAATTTCCTTACAATTCCCCACCAATTTTTAAAATACATCAAAATGCAAAATCAAAATAAAGCAAAATATATTCAAGAAGAATCAAAATAAAAATCTTGACAACTTTACAAAATTCTATGCATAGGTGCAGGTGTATTAAAACTTGAACCTACACTTAGTGAAGACACATCACAGTTAGCCATAATTGAATGGTGGACGAGTTTTTGAACCAACAATTATTTTTGAATAACCGGACATATCTCACACATAGAAATTATAATCAATCAAGCGCCTCTATTTTATTGCCGACACTTTTATAGCCTTGTGTCTGCATCCTATTTTCATGAATGCTGTCAGAGTAAAGCCCTTAACTCCTAGAAGCGGCCGCACTTCACATTCATATAGGTAGACTCTATCGGAAGTGTCCCGTATTTAACACTTCAGTAAAATACTACTATAAGTCTATTAAGAGTTTCATTTGCTCAACCTTCCTTTTCAATACGGATACCAAGCACTTTACATGGGATGAAAATTTAATATTATAGTGCTTGCAATCACTCCATATGATATACTTTGGCTCATTGAACTTAAGACTCGATGATGTTTCAAGTGTTAAGTTAAGTTTCTATCATTGGTGATTTTGTAATGTGGGCTTGAGACCAAGGATTTAAGTGCCGTGGCACGGGGTCGTGCCGAAAACTTGCCGGCACGGTGCGTGCCGAGCCGTGCCGATGAGTGCTGGTCACAAAAAATACATGCGTGCCGACACATAATGGCATGAAATATTTAATTTCTTTAGCAACAAAATTTTTTAATTGCTTATTATATATCTTTATCAAATATTTTGAACTTTATTAAGAAAATTACTTAGTAATTTTAAGAAAAAAGGGTTTTGAACTGTGTCATCGGCACGGGAGCTGTATCGTGCCGGTATCTTGTTGGCACGGTACGGCACGGTAGATACGGTCCGTGCCGATGGATACTTAAAACCTTGCTTGAGACCCATCCCCATTGATGTCTTAAATATCAATGCTCTTGGAAGTCCCTTAGACAACGGGTCGGCCAAATTTTGGCTTGACCTTACAAAATCAATGGTAATTATGCCATCTGATATTAATTGTTTTACATAGCTATGTCTTAATCCAATATGTTTTGACTTCCCATTGTATACTTGATTATATGCTTTTGAGAGCGTAGCTTCACTATCACAATATAGTGATACCGGCGGCATTGGTTTTGGGCCTTTTGGCCAAAGTGAAATTTCATATAATAAATTCCTTAGCCATTCCGCCTCCTTACTAGCAGATGCTAGTGCTATAAATTCTGCTGCCATGGTAGAATCCGCTATACATGTCTGTTTCTTGGAACCCCAAGAAATCGCACCTCTACCTAAAAATATCCACCCACTTGTGGATGCATGATCCTCTCGATCTGTTATCCAACTGGCATCTGTATAACCTTCTAATACTGTTGGATATCCACTATAGAAAATTTCAAGTCTATTGTCTTTATTAAGTATTTCAAAATTCTATAGATAGCATGCCAATGTTCATTATTTGGATTGCTAGTAAAGCTACTTTATTTACCAATAGCAAAAGCAATATCAGGCCTAGTACAAGACATGGCATACATCAAGCTTCCAATAATTTTTGAATATTCTAACTGATTAATTGTTCTACCAGTATTGCGAATTAGTTTCAAATTAGGATCAAAAGGTGTGGATACGGGAGTACTTCTAAGAATCTTTTCGATATAATGAGACTGAGTTAAAAACAAGCCATTATTTTTACGAATAATTTTAATTCCCAAAATAATATCAGCCTCACCCATATCTTTCATATCAAAATTGCAAGATAAAAAAATTTTAGTATTTTCTACTTGCTGAAGATCAGTGCCAAAAATTAGCATATCATCAACATATAGACAAATAAAAACGCCTTTCCCATTTGAAAACTTACTATAAACACATTTATCAGATTGATTAATTTTGTAACCATTGGAAAGAATAATCTGATCAAACTTTTGATGCCATTGTTTAGGTGCTTGTTTAAGCCCATACAACGACTTAATAAGTTTACACGCTTTGTGCTCTTGTCCAGGAACAACAAAACCAACAGGTTGTTCCATGTAAACTTCTTCATCTAATTCTCCATTCAAGAATGTAGTTTTGACATCCATTTGATGAATAATAAGATTATACATAGAAGCAAGTGCAATCAAGGTTCTAATAGTCGCTAACCTAGCAACAGGTGCATAAGTATCAAAATAGTCAATACCTTCTTTTTGTGTAAACCCTTTGGCAACTAGTCTTGCCTTGAATTTATCGATGGTGTCATTCACTTTCATTTTCTTTTTGAAAATCCATTTACACCCAATGGGTTTACATCCAGGAGGAAGATCAACTATTTTCCATGTTTGGTTGGCCAAAACTTTAAGGCTGCGTTTGGTTCGGGGATAAGAAAAATTTAGTTATACCGGGGATAGGTATAAGTTATGGTATTAGCAGGAACTAGTGTAAATTTGCGTTTGGTTGAGTATAAGAGTTATACCGGGGATAAAGAAAATTGTGTTTGGTAAATTATATAGGAATAAGGAGAATAAGAGGAATAAGAAAAAATTGTGTTTGGTTGAGTATAGAGGAATAAGAAGAATTGAGAAGGGATAAATATGTGTATTGACTATTTTGCCCTCTATGATATAATTTAAAAATAAAAAAAATTATGGTATTAATCAACCTTATAATAAATTTAGATTAATATTAAAAAATTAATTTTTTTTAAAAAATTAAATATTAAATATTAAATTTTTAAATTTTTTAAAATTAAATATTAAATATTTAAATATTTTAAAATTAAATATTAAATATTTAAATTTTTTAAAATTAAATATTAAATATTTAAAAATTTTAAAATTAAACAAAAAATATTTGAATATTAATTAAAAAATATTTAAAAATTAAATATTAAATATTTAAAAATTTACAAAAATGAAATAAAATAAAATTTTTAAAATTAAATATTAAATATTTAAAATTTTAAAAATTAAATAAAAAATATTTAAATATTAAATAGTATTTAAAAATTTACAAAAATGAAATAAAATAAAATTTTTAGATTTATTAAAAAATACAGTTAAAAAATTAAAATTTATAAAATAAAAAAATTTAAATTTTAAATTTTATAAATTTAAATATCTTTTAAAATTTAAAAATTCTAATTAAAAAAAATAAAAAAACTAATTAAAAAGGGTGTATGCAAAAGGAAGAAAAAAAAAATAAAAAAAATTTAAAAGTGCCTGGACGTGAGAGAGAGAGAGAGAAGGAAGCTTGTGGGGGAAGCAACTCCACGTGAATGACCTCGGACACCGTGCCTTTGCAATTCCAAATCCCTATTCCGCCTGGGGGTGGGAATAGCTAAACCCACCCCTTAGCGGGTTATCTGGGATAACCCGCTAAGGGGTGGGTTTAGCTATTCCCACCCCTTTAAATCGTGTTTGGGTATAAAGGGGGGGATAACCCCCTTATCCCCCCCTTATACCCCTAACCAAACGATGCCTAAAGTAGTGTTTGGTTTGGGTACAAAGGGGGGATATCCCCCCTTTGTACCCAAACAACATTGGGATGGGGGGGAATGGGATATCCCCCCCCTTACCGGGTTGTACCGGGACAACCCGATAAGGGGGGATATCCCATTCCCCCCTCCCCCCCAAACAACGGAGAATGGCCCCTTCCCAAGGCATGCCTTGGGAAGGGGCTCTTTGCTTCGTTTTTTTCTTTTTTTTTTTCTTTTCTTTTCTTTCATGCTTCTTTTGATTTTTTTTTCCTTTTTTTTAATTAGAATTTTTAAATTTTAAAAAATATTTAAATTTTAAATTTTTTATTTTATAAATTTTAATTTTTTAAATTTTATATTTTAATAAATCTAAAAATTTTATTTTGTTTTTTTTTAAAAAAAATAATATTAATTTTAAAATTGTAAAATTTATACAATTTTTTTATAATTTTTTAAAAATTTATATAAATTTAAAAATTAAAATTTTTACTCCCACTTAAAATTTAAAAATTAACTTTTTTTTTCTCCCACTTAAAATTTTTATAAAAATTAAAATTAATAAATATTAAAATTTGAATAAATTTTGAAATTTTAATTTTGAAAAAAAAAATAAAAAGGAAAGGATATTTTAATCTTTTAATACAAAAGTCAACTCTCTATTCCTCTTATTCTTCAATCACTACCAAATACTATTTTTCTTATACCTGGTACTAACCTAATACCCAACCAAACACAAATTCACATTATACCTAACTTATTCCTAACTTTATACTTATCTCTGGTACTACTAATTCTCTCTAATACCCGAACCAAACGAAGCCTAAGGGCCCGTTTGTTTCGGGGTTAGAACAAGGAATAAGGGGTTTATCCCTCTTATTCTACCAAACGCACCAAGAATTATTCGGTACAGTAGTTCCAGTATAAACAGAATAAGCTGGAACAACAGTTCTTACCCATTATTTTATAATTTTTTTTTTGTACCAAACTACCCCTCCTCCCCTCCTTTCTCTCTTCCCAATACACTCTCATCATCACAAATCCCTCTCTCTTCTCTCTCTTTTCCTTCTTCCTAATACACTCTCATCATCACAAATCCCTCTCTCTCCTCTCTCTCTTTTTAATTTAATTGGATGTTAAATTAAATATTATTTTCAAAATTTTAGAAATTTTATTTTGATTTTGATTTTATCATAATTTTTGTAAGGCTTTAAATTTTGAAATTTTATATTCAAAATTTTAACTTTAATTTAAACAAATAAAATGTTAAATTAAATATTATTTTCATAAAATATAATTTGAAATTTGATTTCGATTTTGATTTTGATTTTGATTTTGATTTTATCTTAATTTTTGTAAAGCTTTAATCCATTAATTAAAACGAAGAAAGTAAAAGTTATTATTTGAAAATTAAAAAATTTTATGTTTAAAATTTATAATTTAAAATTAATATTATAAAATTTTAAATTTTAAAATTTAAATGTTGAAATTTTATATTTAAAATTTTAAATTTAATTTGAGAAAATAAAATGTTAAATTAAATATTATTTTTAAAAAATATAATTTGATTATGATTTTGATTTTATCTTAATTTTTTTAAAGCTTTAATCCATTAATTAAAACGAACTAATTAGATTTTAACAACTTTTATCACATATTAAATCTTAAGGGCAAAAAGGTAAATTATCCCAACCTAACCTCTTTATTCTTCTTATTCCCCATTCTCATACCAAACATAAAATCTCTTATCCCGGGAACCGAACCAAACGCTTTTTCGCTCTTGTTCCGTACTTTATACCTATCCCCAGAATAGCTAGTTCCGGCTTATCCCGTTACCAAACGGGCCCTAAGAGTAATTTCTTATTTTCTATGCTTAAGACTTTTCTTAAAGTCTTTCCATGATGGAGGAAGTTTATCGATAATTGAAGCCACGACAATACATTCATCCATATTCATATTATGTTGAGTAAATTGATTGAGTATATATTGAATTTCATGCAACTGATCAAGAACAGATCTAGTATCAACCATTTTATAGTTATTAAGTTTACTAACAAGAAACTTCTTACTTGTGGCATCCTCGGATTTGTATTTTTCTTCAAGATCTTCCCATAGTTCTTTAACTGTTTTCATATTTTGGTAGACGTCGAAAAGTGCATCTGACATACCATTTAGTATGTTGTCTCGGCATATATTGTCATCTTCATTCCATTTTTGTCTTGTGCGAGTTTGTGCAATAGGCTCATCATCATTTTCTTCTGGTCTTGGAGTAGTGAAGACGTAAGCAACTTTGAGAGTCGACAAAAGGAAAAATAATTTCTTCTGCCAACGCCTAAAATCCATGCCGTCAAATCTTTCTAGTCTCATAAAGTTTGTTGCCATTTCCCGTAGAGTAGCAGTTGACATCTTCGGAGTTAAGCCTTAAGATTGTTGGAACAAATGTGTAGAAAGTGAATATGAAGTAGAAAGATGAAAAGGGCTTCAAGGCGTGTAGCAAAGCCACTTTCCTTAAGGCTTAATCCGTCCCAACCGTTTGATCAATTAGGTGTGCAACAGGTCAACGAATAGCCTCCCAGGATACAATGAAGCATAAACCCCAATTGCGTTTGCACACACGAAATTGGGCTTTTGAGCACTCACTCGATTAAGTTGTCAAAGAGAAACAGAATAAGAAACGACAAAGAAATTATTATGAATGGAGACTCGAACTCTTTTCAACTGTTATTCTTCAGTAGTCAACGCTAAGGATTTATATAGACTACGAAAGGGTGCTTAAGTGACTTTTCAAATTGTGACTTTTCAATTTGATTTATTTTATCAAATTCATTGAATGTAAGAATAAATTCCAACAGACATATTCACGAAAAGACATACTATAAAGTTGTCTTTTCATGCATAACCCTTTCACTCAAGGTCATATCCTTTCACTAAGGATCACATCCATTCACATTCATTTACTAAAAGTCACACCCTTTGATTAGAGTCACATCTCTTTACCAAGAGTCACACCCTTTGATTAGAAACACATCTCTTTACGAAGAGATGCGTCCATTCACTAAGAGCTGTATCCATTCACAAAAAAGCCAAAAGACAAATCAACAATATTATTTTAAAAATTTCCTTACATTTTTGTGTTTCTTTCATTCAAATGACTTTCAGCTACGACTCCGGAGATTCTTGGTGCAGAGATAAGCTGAAATCTAGGTTGAAGAAGAATATACAGTTACAAAGAAAGAAAAGTTCAGCAGAAAAGTAGACAATCTTCAATTATACACAACAGCAGCAACTTGACGAGCTATATTTTGTGAGCTATAATTTCAAGAGATAATCACCCTTCTAGTGATGGATATAGCAAATAGATTAAGTGAATTAAAATGAATGAGAGAGTTTCAATGATGTGAAATGTCAATCTTCTTTCCTACACCTACAAGCAACCAAGAAAAGCTTCTGTCCATTCTAAGAGTAGAAAATTAATCTTAACTGAATGACGCATCTTGACAAGTAGGAGACATCTCTTCTCAACACTATCTGATATATCAGTTATCAAAACAAGTCACTAGAATGTGGAGAGTCCCTATCCAATTTATCCAGAAACACAGAGAAAAGTAGAACAAAAGACCGCAACGCATAACCATGTTATCTCATGCAAACAGTAAGATTAAAGTACCACCAACCAAAACAATTCGAATGCATCATAGATTCATAATAACCCAGTATGAATTCCTGTTTTGGAATTTTATAATGATTGGCTGGGGCACTAGTCAAGATTCAGGGTGTAAAGCGCAATTCACGAAGGGGAACGGATCTCATTCGCGCCATGTGGACCGAAAAGAATGGCGGAGCGTGATTCATGGGGTTAGGGAGGTCCCATCTCCAACGCATGAACAACTGTGATGCCTTCTCTATACTTTTCCATTTGAATCTTGATAATGCATGTAAGAAGACTAGATCCTTGACTAGTGCATTTTAGCCATTACTCTTTACGGGGCATTCGTTTCACTGATTTGTGACAGTGTGAGAATCCTCGGTGCTTCCAACCTCAAAATGGCAATGTTGCCACAATGATGCAACTTGTGTTGGGTAGGACATATGGGGCTTATTGGGAAGTGTTAAACTAATTCAAGATTCTCAACTAGTAGGCATCTCGCGTCGCATGAGTGGAGACTTTTCTCATGGCACATAAAAACCTGGCATGATGACAATCGTGTCATTTCACATGAAAAAACACGAAGCATTCCTGCAAAATGAGCACACTAAGGGGTTTAAAAAACACCCCTTTTTTGTACTCCCAAAAGCAAGATCCAACACAAGCATTAATAACAGATGAAACCCGGAAGCGGCATTTCATCGAGGAGTTGGCGGGCACTGCAAAATACAGCTGTGATAGCTCAAGAACCGATACCGCGCAGAGGATCGATCTGATGACACTGGCGCAAGCGGAGTCAGAGATGTTCAAGCTCTTGAACTGGCTCGCGAGCGCGCCGTCGTCGGTCGCATTGCAGCAGCTGCTGCTCCCGTTGGCGAAGCCGCAGAACGCCAGCGGCGCCTTCACCGCCGCAGGGTACTCTGCTCATGAGCACACAAACCAGCATTGGATTCAAACACGAACACGCAAAAAGTGCAAAGGATCAACCCAAGGATAAGAGAACACCCACTTGAATCTGTGCACAGGGGCAAAGAATAGCAACTGGGTAGGAGGAAAAGGATGAGGATGAGGAGGAGAGGAGCCATTGTTGGTGCCCTCCTCATCTTGACCAAAGGAGGGGCCTTTGAGAAGGATTGCGATCACAGTAGCAACCATTTTATTGAGAAAACATGCAACGGAGCAGTGCCTATGAGTTGACCAAGTATTTACAACGACTCAAATAATGTTAGAAAAATATCTTTATAATAATAATTACAAAATTGATGATATGCAAGATTGATTGTGTGTTGATTTGTGGGAGAGTGGACTGGTTGGAGGATATATCTTATTCTTAAACAGAAGAAGAGAATAAAGCGAGTTGGCGTTGTGATTGATTTATATATATATATATTATAAGCATTGTGGCTGCGAAGTTAGAAGATCCAGGGTGTGGGCCATAACTAACTTCAATAAAATTGACTGTTACTTCAATAAGATACTTCAGTAAAGTTGTCTGTTACTTCAGGATTAAACCCAGGTTCCAAATGTTTGAGACATTTATTTCTTAGTTTTTTTAAAAAAATAATAATAATAAAATATTTTTTAATGGAGTATGTACTTACCCAAATACAGTGTCTCTTTGTTAAGTTGAAAAGGTTGTTTCCGGATATAAGACCATATATATAGTAACTCACCGTGTATATATATATTATATAGGAGCTTTTGCTTATTTATTTTTGACTTTTATTCTAAATTTATAAATTTATTCTAAAATTATCAAAGTATCATTTTAAATTCTAAATTCTATTAGTAAATTCAAAAAATTCGAAAATATATATTTGAAGAGATTTTTGAAAATCATTTTGGTCAACAAAGAATATATTAGATATTTTTATAAAGTTTTAGAGAATATATTAGATATTATTCCTATTATTTATATTATACATGCACGTCCAACAATCGAAAATAGGGATGCCAACGGATCGGATTCGGGGCGAATTTTTAAAAATCCGAATCCGAACCCGAACCCGACTACCAAACCCGAATCCGAACCCAAATCCGACGGATTTTAAAAATTTATATCCAAATCCGAATCCGACCAAAAATTCAAAATCCGAATCCGAATCCGAACCCGAAAATTCAAATCCTAAATAATAATTATTATTTTTTTATAATATTTCAAAATATATTATATTAAATTTAAATTTTTAAAATAGAAATTTAAATATAATATTAAATATTTATATACATATACATTATATAACGTAAAATTAATTCGGGTTCGGATCGGGTTCGGGTTCGGGTTCGGGTTCGGATCGTGTATAATCAAAATTCATATCCAACTTCAAATCCGTCGGATTTTCATTTTTTATATCCATATCCGAATCCATATCCGTTTAACATCGGATAAATCAATTCTATTCGGATTCGGGTTCAGATAAAATTTCAGGTATTCGTACTCATTGACATCCCTAATCGAGAATAAAAATAAAATTAAAAAATCCAATGGATATCCCTTTCACTGTATGTCAAGGTGATGGGTTTGGGTGGATTTTTTTTTTCTTTTTAACCCAAGTTGTAATAATATACAATAATAATAAATAATAAAATATAGAACTCAAAGTTAGAATTTGAATCAATGACCCAATTTGATAGATAAAGATAGAAGAGAAAGGATTGACTTGTGTGAGTTGATTGAATAAGAAAATTAACATTATAATGTTCCATTGGTTGTACATAGTACAACCAACGTTAATAGAGTTTGATAGTTATCATACACGGTCGAAAGTTTGGAGTCTAATTGCATTATAATTTTAGCCGAGTTTATTTTTAAAAAAGATTACTAAAACGGATGGCTATCCAAAGTTAATTCAAATTAAACTCTAATTATATGTATGAGTCTAATTTGTGTTAATTGAACTCTAAATATATATGCTAGAGTCCAATTATATATAATTTGATTTCACTCTAAGGTGAAAGTTGGCTAAATTCTAAATATATATGTTAGGATTAGTCAAAGTTAATTCAAATTAAATTCTAATTATATGTGTTAGAGTGTAATTTGCGTTAATTGAACTCTAAATATATATTGCTAGAGTCCAATTTAATATGGTTAAGTTCTATATATGTTAGAAAGTTCGAGTTTTGGTTCATATAGTTTGGATTGTCTTTGGTTAAGAACCTATGGTTTAAATATTATTTGGATTTTATACAAGGCCCATCAAGTTTGGGTTGGATTAGGTCTATGTGATTCCAACTCAAATTTAGGTTGAATCTGGGTTATGGTTGAATTTGTGTTTTAGTTTCGTGTAGAATTTGGGTTTGTTTGGAGATATAATTAGATTTTATTGAGTTTAGATTTGAAGCTTGGACTGAGTTTGGGCTCATATAATTCTGGGTTGGGTTTGGTTTACGTCTGGGCTTAACTTGGGTCAATTTGGATTAAATGCAGATTTGGGTTGAATTTGTGTTTCAGATTTGGGTTGAACTTGGGCTCATTTGGAGGTATAATGAGATTATATTAGGTTCATATTTGAGGCTTGGAGTGAGTTTGGGCCCATATAATTCTGGGTTGGATTAGATTTATTTCTGGGCTTAACTTGTGTCAATACAGATTTGGGTTGAATTTGTATTTTAGTTTTGGGTTGAACTTGGGCTCATTTTGGAGATATAATGAGATTATTTTAGGTTCAGATTTGAGGCCTGGAGGGAGTTTGGGGCCCATATAATTCTTGGTTGGATTAGGTTTATTCCTGTAGTACTCGAGAAATTCGAGTTTTTGAATTCGAATTCGAAATTCAAAGGAAACCCTAAGTGGTGTATAGACTAGTGTGCAATGAACCCTATATATAGGTATATAGGTGAATAGTGGCATGGCTTAAGTGAATAGTAATCCGTTGAAAACTTCGGTTTTTCAATCGAAGTCGGCTAACAGGACCAATCTAAGTTCAAATCCGATGATCCAGATAGTCGATTTGAATGGTCTCATCGGTCTGAGCGTAGTGACGCAGCCGAAATTTATGTTCGACGAGCCTAGGTCATTGAAAAACTTGCCAAACAGTGGAATCCACTGTATTAGATAGATTTCGAGATTTTAGGAGATCGAACTGAACGAACCGAAATCACTACTTGATAGGTTTCGCTGAGTCGGACATCGTGGTGGTGTCCGTTTTTCCGTTTGACGACACTGTCGCCTCGAAAAGCATGACAAATAGCAAAAATTTGCATATTTGCACAAGAAGCCCTATATTTTATACTCTGTTTTGCGTGCAACTTCTTGAAGAGGGGCTTCTCTATAAATTGGTGCTACAGTGAGGGACTTGGGTGGAATTGTGAAGAGGTGGAGGACCTTTTACCTTTTGTTTCAATCCGCTTACCTTAACAAACTGTGCGAGAGGGGGGGGGGGGGGGAGGTAACCGCGACCTCCCCACGTGTTCCACCTCTTCTGCCACGAAGCCAGGACCTCCCCAAACCGCTTCCCTTTGTTTGAATTTGTAAGGAGGAGACGATGAGGCCCCATCCTTTCTTCTTTCATTTGAGAAGGTTGAGGGGGAGAGCAACCGAAGGGCTTGGGACTTCTCCAAACCACATATGAAGACATCCCTGATCTCTGGAGACCCTCCCTGTGGAGTGCCGGCGGCTGGCTCCGCTGCACGCCGCCGGAAAACCTTCCCTTCTTCTTCTTCTTCTTCTTCTTCTTATTCTTCCTTGGATCCGGCGAGGTAGGTCTTCCTTCTCCATGGGTTTTCTTGCAACCTAGACCTCATCAGTCATCTTTTGACTTCATGGGGACTCCCTAGGTGAAGCCCCGAGGTCTGTAGACCTCCGGTTGCCAATGGGTGGAAGAGGGGTCGCCGGAACCCTATTCTGGCAGGAGATGCACCCGAGCTTCATCCAACCGTTCAACCTCAGATCAAGCTTGGTGGGAAGCTTCTATTGGTCATCAGGAAGACCTCCTTGAAGTTACAAGCCATTTGATTCAGTGTAGAGGTCGGGTGAGGAAGCCCTAGATCCAGTATTATTGTGTTGGGTCGAGCAGGCGTCGCTCCCCGGCGCGGACCAACCCTCTGGTAAGTTCCCTTGTGTCAAGAGCATTCACTCAGAACCTTTGCATGTGGCCGAAGCTTGCTGGATTGCTACCTACCATTAATGCTCTTGAAATTGGCTTAGGTTGCCTTCTCCGACCAACCGTCGTACTGGGGTGCCGGAGCTAAGTTGGGTGGTGTCCCTTCCACCTCTGGGAAACCATTTTAACTCGTGCTTGCATTTGATTGGAGCTAGAATCCGAATTGGTGTAACCTCGGCCAACCCGAGCTCCAACAAGGGTAGATCTTGATCATCTTGTTCCGGCAACCACTCCGGTAGCCGCGCGACACTTCAAAGGTGAGCCCTTGAACTTTCTTGATCCTCTGAGCATGATGCTTACTCTAGTTTACATAAAGAATAAGTGTTGTTGCATGTTAGCAACTTGGTGCTCTTAATGCTTAGTGATCATGGACTTAATACTGTTTTCGATGCTCGAGTTGCTCCCAAACAGAGAGCACAGTTTTTAGAATGTCTAGGCCCAGCTACTGGTGCTTTGGTTTAGTATACAAGTCCCCAGATTTGTTGTAGTAGCTTAAAAGTAAAAAATTATGCATAATTATGCAATTATATTAAACCCTAGGGGTCTAATTGCAATTGTAGCTTGGTGGGCTACTGTAGACGGCGTGTACATGATCTCTGAACATTTCGTTCAAGATCTGATGCCTTCCGTTGAGCGAAAATTGGTTATCGAACCGTAAATCGGCAAAAATCATCGGTTTATCGGCGATTCGACAGTAATCACGCAATTCGAGGAATTATGGTGATTTGTTATGAGTGCCAGATGTCCTTAGCTGTTCCCGATGCTGTCCTAGCTGGTTTGGTGATTTTAGTTTAGCGTTGGCAACTTTCGGAGCCGAAATTAGTTTTTCTGGAGGTGATTTCGGTATTTATGGCACCGTTTGAGTACAGAGTCGCATCCAGTGGAATTGGAGTGACCGAACATCTTTAGTGAAGCGTTCCGAGGCAGCACGTCAAGTTTCATTAGATTCGGAGACCTGTAGGCACAGATCGGATCATAGTTGATCGATCAGCAGATTTCCGGAAATTCCGGCAAATCCCGGGACTTCGGTGAAGTTTCGCGCTTAGCTTACTTGTTTACAGCGAGTTAGTGGTTGGAGTGTGTGTGAGTCTATTTTCTGACCTGTGTATATGATTTAGGCCCTAGTAGTCAGCCGGCAGCTCGTGACCCATCCAGTGGATATCACGATTGTCTACTCTGAGGTAGGTTTGCTTCGGTCCGGGCTTTATCATTTCGGCCCTATGGGGTACCGCAGTAGGTCGGACCCCTGTGTTTGATGTTAGCCTTGATCCTATAGTTGAGCCTTCCTACTTTGTCATGCCCTGGGAGTAATTTAAAAGAGGAAAGCAACCCCCCCCCCCCTTTTTTTTTGAAACAGGCTCCCGCGTGGCATGTGCACAGACCCGCCACATATACCAGATCTCCCTTGTATATGCACGGCGTCCCATAGCCCGAATAAAAACATCAACCACCAAGCCTTAACAGTTACAAATTACCAGAGTGTGAATTTGAAAACGCTAACATCTTAATTCATTAAACGGCGCACACCCGGCGCATCCATCGGTTTGAAAGGATAAATCCACAAATTTTGAAAACAGTGCCCACACGACACTTAAGTTTCTAAAGCCATTTTCGCAATTCCTTTTTAAGTATGAAAACCCGCGTCCACACGACGCGTCCGTAAACCCTATATTGAAATCATAGTTCTATAAAATAAGTTCATTTGACAAAATATAAGGCCTGTCTCAACATCCGCACCATCCACATGATACACGTCCACATGCACAGAAAACGACCATAAAGAAAATAACCAACTATAAAAGGAAGAAGAAAAAATAAGGAACCCGGCGAGGTAATCTCACACCTCACCAAATAGCGTCCTCACCATCGTCCTGATCCCCAGACCCGACCAAACCTGTCACATAGTGGAAGTCAGTGACATGAAGAGTAGAGATAAAACACAACTACAAGTACGATGCTAAAAGGTGCGAATAATAAATCAAACTGTAAAACCAGAGCATCCGTAATCCCATCCTGCAATCAATCATATCATCCCCGAGAAACTGAACTGAGCACTTTGCCATGTCGGTCCGGGGACCTTAGGCAAAAGAAAATCGCCCCGCTCTCACCTTTGGTGCATTAAAACCCCCCACTGCACAAGTACAGCACCGCAAATAACCGCAAGGGGCCCCCACTAACGTCACCTCGTGGGGTTCGCGGGTCCTCAGACCACCTTTCCGAAAAAGTACACCAACACGGTGGCCAAACCACTGGTGTGTGTGCAAGCGCCATGAGCATAGTAACCATAATAAAACGAGTGTCATAAACACCTGCGACACTCGTTGCTCCAAAAGTATAAACACCGATACACATGCATAGCATGGGGTTAGTCATCAACTCATAACATTATTCGGATCCATATCCATGTGTCGCGATGAAAGTCACCCAAGTGATGTATCATAATATGTCATAAAGGAAACCAATAAAGTGTAAGGTCAGATATTACCAGTTCACCAGAGTTCCCGACTGCAAGTCGGGGGAACAATCTCTACCCGTAAGTCATCCTGAGTACGAGGCTCCTCTACGAGCTCCTGTAAATCCCCCCCCCCCCCCGGACCTACCCAAGGTCCACCAATAGCACCAGATTTTACCTTACCGAACCCACCTTTCGACTTCCGAAAAGCTGCCACGATCATTCACAATATCCCTTAATATGATGCAACATAACAATAATGAATTATGCAACAAAGGGGTTCTAAGAGTGCACCCACTTGAAACGGAGATAAACGACCGTGCCCGCGACCCTCTTAAGCATTCAACACCACCCGCGGGCCTAATAAAATATCCAAAAACATAAATCAACACATTGCCCCAAACGAGCAAATTCAGTGGTCCCGACTACTATACTAGAATCCCTTCTATCCCAAAACAGAAGCTGCCTCCAGTGTCCCGATTGTCGCACCGATCAAAACCTGATCAAAGCAATTCCTCGAACAATTTTTACCATTGTGCAGATAAGGACAAGCAGTCCACCGGACCTCATACCGCGACAACCGGTCACCCGGAAGGTACAAACATTCTAGCAACACCCCTAACGTCAAAAGATAGAAAAACCGTGCAAAAACCCGAATTTACCGAAAAAGGTGATTCTACCGGTGTATCGAAAATAACAGATAAAATCCCGGTGGTGAAACAAAAGACCGAACATAAAAACGGCGCCCGGCAAAACCCAAAACAATAAACCGACGAAAAACTCTGTGTCCAAAAATCCCTCCGGTTGAAAACCGTACCTCCGACGTGATCCGATTGTCGACGAGGCAATTGATGGAAACCCGGCTCCAACCGTTGCCATGACGAAGCCCGCGACGAAAAACAACCAAGCGGAGAATCAACCGACGACAAACGAAAATAGCTGCATCAAGCGGACTGCACCGCCAAGCGGACTGCACCGACAAGCGGCCTGCACCGTCAAGCGGACTGCACCGTCAAGCGGATTGTACCGTCAAGCGGACTGCACCGTCAAGCAGACTGCACCGACAAGCGGACTGCACCGTCAAGCAGACTGCACCGTAAAGCGGGCTGCACCGTCAAGCTAAAAACCGTCAATGAATAAGCTAAATAAAATCGTCACGCAAAGCCGTCGACGAAAACACCAAGTAACACCGTCAAACCAAAAACCGTCAAGCCCCAAAAATCGACAAGCCAAGCTGTTGACGGCAGCGGCTTGACCCGTGCGGTCATAGCGGCGGCGCGGTAGCCCCCCCGCGCGGGCATGCACAAGCAGCGCGCAGCGCGGCAGCCCCGCGCGGGCACAGCCACGCACGGGCATGGCGGCGGCACGGCAGCCCCGCACGGGCCCAGCCCCGCGCGGGCACGCGCAAGCAGTGCGCAGTAGCGTGCGCGGGCGCAAGCAGCAGCGGCGGCCAGGGCATCCAGCAGCGGCGGCGGCTAGGGCATCCCACGGCGGTGGCTAGGGCATCCAGCGGCGGCAGCGGCTAGGGCATCTAGCGGCGGTGGCTAGGGCATCCAACGGCGGCGGCGGCGGCTAGGGCATCCAGCGGCAGCGGCGGTGGCAGGGCGCGGCGCGCGTGTGCGGCAGCACCACGCGGCGGCGGCTCGGGCTGGGCGCGGCCCCTGTGCGGCGTGCCCTAACAGTGCAAGAGCGGCGCACGGGCGGCAGCGAGCCTGGCTGCGCGCGGTGCAGCGCCTCGGTGGCGTGCGGCCTGCGGTGGTAGCGCGCGGCGGCGGCGGCTCGGCTAGAGCATCGAGCGGCGGCGGCGGCGGCGGCGGCTCGGCTTGGGCATCGAGCGGCGGCGGAGCCACCATCGATTAACCTTAAGCAAACCCGCCGAAAACCCCAAAAACTCAATCAAAAACCTCATCGAACAAAACTAAAGAACGAAGCCGGCCGAAAACATCAACGAACATCAATCATGAACGAAATCACCCGAAAACATCGACGAATGTCAATCAAGAACGAAACCCAAAACACAGACTAATTTACCGATAACTGAAAGATGAGATCCACAAAACGAAGACTAAAAACTAACCAACCCTGTTTTGATGGAGAAGACAACGCGATCCCGATCTCCGCAGACGGTGGTGTTTCTGGATTCGCTCCTCGGTATTGGCGACGTTTCCGGTCTCGGTCTTCGGCACGCACGGCGAGGGAGCATGAAGAAGAGGCGATCTTTTTTCCAAAATTAGGGTTATACGGTAAAAGGGATATCGATATCTTTTATTAATATTTATTATTTATTTATTTACATTGTACGTACGAAAATCCCGAAAAATTCGATATTTACAAAAAGGGATTTTTACCACTGCCTTCCTCGATAAGCATGTCGATCCTCCGAAACGTCCCGTAACCGCTAACACGGATCTCGATGCACCGACAACACCTAACGGGTTCCGAAAACTTCCGAACTTACCTTTTCGGACTCGCTAATAATGAAACCCTCATTCCGGAATGTCCGTAAGTCAGATTTCAGATCCGATCGCATCGTCGCTCTCCGTTTAACGAGCTCTATTGTGATACAGTAACCGCAACCCAAAATTCCAAGCGAACCAAAAATAAGAAAAATTCACCAAAAACAAGCTTAAATCCAAAAGGCATCAATTAGGAAATAATAAAAAGTCAGCGTCATTACATACTTGCTTTCATTCCAGCATTCAATCTTTATAGCTATATAGCCTTGATCTTACAGTTGAGCTTTTGTGACGCCCCCAATAGTCCCACATCGGATGTGGATGGAATTGTGATTGGGTTTATATGAGACATGGACACTAGTAATAATAACTGGGCTTAAGCATTTTGGGCTGTGGTTTGGGCCCAACGAGTTATTATTGCTAGCGGGCCGGGTCGTTACATTTGGTATCAGAGGCAACAACCAGCCGGAAGTGTGCGGCGAGTCTCGGCTGAGTCCGGGTCTAGATGACAGGACTAGCGAGACGAGTCTCACATCGCCTGATGATCTTGTGCTATTGTGTGTGTGTTTGGGCTGACGAGGACGTCAGGCCTAAACGGGGGGAGTCTGTGACGCCCCCAATAGTCCCACAACGGATGTGGATGGAATTGTGATTGGGTTTATATGAGACATGGACACTAGTAATAATAATTGGGCTTAAGCATTTTGGGCTGTGGTTTGGGCCCAACGAATTATTATTGCTAGTGGGCCGGGTCGTTACAGCTTTTCTATATGCTTTCATTCTCAGTACTTAGCATATATAGTGGTATACATCTGGACATATGCCATGCTTACTTGGTCACTAGCTTAGTTATATCAGCATTTTCTATTCTTCTACTGCATGTTAGAATAAGAGTTCAACTTCAGTTATACAGTTCAGTTATTCAGCTTCAGTTGTTTCATTTCTGTTATACAACTTCAGTTATATAGTTCAGTTATACAGTTTCAGATATACAGGCTCAGTTGAGATTACAGCTTTCAGCATCCCGATAGGGATTTTTTTGGCTTTTCGCCGATTGTCCGGTCTTTAGACCGTGTAGACCGTGAGTTGAGCATCGGCATTATGATCGCCATAGAGCCAGCTTTCAGTCAAACACACCTACAGATTAGCTACCCACAATGGTGTTCTTTATCGGTAGAGTGATCGCCATATCGACCCGTGAGCCCAGGAAGTTCACACGGAGTGTGCAGGGTTATGATAGCATATTTTTGCATCGGTGTGGCATTGGTCTAAGTCCTCATGACCAATGACGACATTGATTGGGTATTTCAGTTCTAGCATTGATGCATGATTTGCATTGTTACTCCAGCATTTATTAGCATGACTGGCACATGATTGTTCGTACTTGTGGTGTCCCAGTTTTTCCGTACGACCTGTTTGGGTGGTCGGCGGTGAGAAAACATCTATTATTGGTGTATCGAGCTGGTTGTACGTCAAACGGATGCCAAAAACGGACTCAGCGTGCGAAAACGTTGAAAATCGGTTATTTTCGGGCTAAACGGGCCAAACGGATCGATTTCTCGGGTGGGCCGGTCCACGGCCCATTTGGCGTGCACCGGGAGCAGCCAACGGAGGGTGCTGCCACGTGGCGCGCGTCGACTGGCAGGTCAACGAACGCGCGATAGCGTGCAGATCGCGCCGGGCGCGGCGCACAGTGGACCCTGCCGGGCCATGTGTCGCATGCTCATTGGCGGGCGCAGTGACCTGGGCGGCCCGCCGTGAACCGCGGCCCATGGTCCCCGCCGTGGACCGCGTGGCCACGCAGCGCGTCGCGATTGGCGGGCGAGCGGGGCGCGGAGGGACATGTGCCGGCGTGTGGGTGTTTCAGGCGCGGTTGGTGGGCCGGGCCGAGCGCCTTTTTGGGCTCACTGTAGCAGCCCGGATGTACCGGGCGCCCGGAAAATGGCCCCGAAAGCCCATTACTTGGATTTTTGTGGGCTTTTTGTGAGGGGGCCTATAAATAGGCCCCTTCTCTTGCCGTTTTGGGCTTTTTCCCGAGCTCAAACCCCCTTGAGCCCTCAAGCAACTTTGTTGAACATCTTGTGCTGCATCTTGTGAAGGAGGCTCGGATTTTTTGGAGGCCGCTGCATCGACATCTTCGGCGAGTTAGCGCAGTGCGACGTTCTTTCTTCGGTGGTCCATTTCCGTCGCGTTCCGGTCCACGAGGTCCACAGAGCTACTCCGACGGAATTTTTGGACGATTTTTACAGCGTCGGATTCACGAGAGGTAAATCTACGATTTTTGTATTTTTCAATTCTCCCATATTTGAGTTTTTTAGGGCTTTCTGGTACATCTTTAAGCCCCTATTTTGCTAGTGGTTTTTCTAGACAATAGTGCATTGTTGGATTTTTATCTCTGCACTCGAGTATCGGATTTTGACGTGTGAGGACTCGATTGACATCTATGCTTCGGGAGGATCGCCGTCGTATTTTTATTGGAATTTTTGGAGTTTATCTCGTAGGTGATAATTAAGCTTCTTTGGGACTGAATTTTCAGCAGATTGTACACTTGGAAATTTTGTGTTGATTGTAATGTTGGGCTATGTCTTTGTACCCGGAGGTGTTTTTGGACCCGTTGGAATTGTGGAAATCCGAGGATTGTCCCAGTGATGTTTCAGCCTTTTTACACTTTGGATCAATTTGCACTTCCAGGTGGGTTGCTTCGTCTTCAAAACCAATGGACAGTTCATTAACTCTATTGAGTCGAGAACATGCATGATTTTGTGATGTACTAGGAAGCATGCTAGAAAGAGAATATTGATACTCCTTGTGTTGCTATGATACTCAGGGTTGTTTTATTGCTACCTAAATGTGTTAAATTAATGTTATCATTGGAACTTGACCTAGCACCCCGTCATATGCTACATGTTTAACAAGACTAATAGAAAACTCCAACTTGGGCTAGGTTATTTATGCTTTAGACATTCTCGCACTGTTATCTATTATTTTACCTGGACTTAGAGTTTCCTCGCCCGGGTAGTGGGCCGAGTGGTCGGGTTGTTGTGGGATGCATGTTACACTCACACCTGGGGGCCGAGTGGAGTCTGGTAGCAGTGTTTAGATCAGTGTTTTATTTTGGGAGCCGTCCGAGTCGACGGTGGGTCCCGGCTGTGTGGTTTTTTAGCCTGTGAGTGAGAGTTGGTGTTGTTGGTTACTGTCGATCTTGTTGATCGTGGATTTGGACTATAGCCTGCATGAGCCGCATTTGAGCTCGACAGAGATGCGCGGATACTTTCCTCGGTGGGGTTGCGCCCCTCGAGTGCCACTCCGGAGTTGGGCCTGTTACTTGCTATCGTGACTTGTCGACGCAGTCCCTATGGATGGGCCAGTTTTGGCAGTCACGGACGCCCTACGTAAGTCCGGTCCTCCTTGGATGTAACGGCAGTAGGTAGGCGCAGGTTTGACTGGACCCTATGTGGCAGTCAGTGTTGATTGGGTGATTATATATTGAGAGATAGTAGATGCATCATGTTTCCATCTGTTCCACTCCTTGAGCATTTAGATAGAGGCATAGTAGCTATAGAGTCATTTTCCAGCCTTTACTTTTAGTACTACATTTGTTACTTTATGCCTCTAGTAGACTTAGTGGGCAGACCGTCGGGCTTGTTGGCGGTACCCACTGAGAACTACTGTGGGATGTAGTTCTCACACCCGCCGTGGTGGTTTTTCCCCCGGGACCTCTACTCTAGTTCATGCTGCTCCAGTTGCTGATCCTGCTGATCAAGGTAAGAGAGTCGTGAGCTAGATCCCTACCAGTCTTCTTCCAGTGAGAGTAGATGTACCATTTTGGTGATGTACTAGTACTGTTAGTGATTTTGGGATGTATCATGTACTTTTTACTTTTGGAGTGACTTTTGTATTGTGAGGATGTCACGCCCCGGGGTCGAAACTGCGACCCGGCTCGCCAACAGATCCGCCACCTATGCCAAACCCGCATAGGCGAAGCGTCCTACCTGCAAGAGAAGTACTACAGCTAAACAGATATCAGAGCTAAAAATAAAAATCTGTTGTATAACTAAATCAATCACTGTACAACTGGAAATAATACAACAATGTCCGTCTCCCAAAATGATAATCATACAATATCCTCATATACAAACTCAGAACTCAACCGGGAGGTATCTCCAATAAATACAACAGTGTACAGGCTCACAATACAACAATCCTCACTACAACAGTCTCTCAAAGAAGGAAAATAAAATAACTAATCTACTGAAGCTCTCCTCTGAAAGGGTACCGCTACACTCCAACGACGGGTAGGGAACTAGCTCGCAACTCCCTCGCTCGGTCAGAAGGATCAGCAACAGGAACAACAGGAACCAGAGTAGAAGTTCCTGTGGGAAAAGACACCACGACGGGTGTGAGAACTACGTCCCAAGTAGTTCTCAGTGGGTGCCGCCAACAAGCCCGACGGTCTGCCCACTAAGTCCACTAGAGGCATAAAGTAACAAAAGCAGTGCTGTAAGGAAAGCTGGAAAAGTAAACTCTACAGCTACTATGCCTCTACCTAGATGCTCAAGGAGTGGAACAGAAAGAACATGATGCCACAACTAACTCTCATCTCTGATCACCCAATCTGAACTGACTGCCTCATCAGGTCCAGTCAAGCCTGCGCCAACCTACTGCCGTTACGTCCCGGAGGAGCGGACTTACGTAGGACGTCCATGACTGCCAACATGCGCCAACCTACTGCCGTTACGTCCCGGAGGAGCGGACTTACGTAGGACGTCCATGACTGCCAACACCAGCACAGCCAGAGGGACAAATGCAACGACAAGTCGCGATAGAAAAGCTCAATCTCACGCCGGTACACAACCCGGTCTCGCCTACTCCGGAGTGGCCCTCGAGGGGAGCGACCCGCTCGAGTCAAAGTAACCCATCTCAAGTATCTCTGTAAAGTATCTCTGTCAAGCCAAATGCGGCTCATGCAGGCTATGATCCACGATCAAACAGATCGGTAACTCCAAGCTCAAACACAACTCAGTCGGAAAAAGAACCTCGACTCAAACAGCTAAGTCGGAGAACCCTCAACGACTCAATCTGATAAAGCACGACCATGGCTGAGTCGGGAAACTTCCACGACTCGATCTGCCAGAACCCCAAGATCCTCAAAGCTAAGTGGGAGAACCATCTCCACCACTAAATCAGAGAAACAACCTCTAGATCACACTCTACCAACTCATAGCACAAAGTCGCATCCACTGCGAACAACTGCCTCTACAGGCCAACATCGCATCCACTGACCCGAGGAAGGGTCCGGGAACCCCGAAAGACTAGAACCTACAATCCAAATCAAACAAGAACAGGCTTTAGGCATAGCCTCTCGTTGTTCTCGTCCCAAGAAGAAGGCAGACCTTAGAACCCAGACCACTCGAATCATCTCGGGTGGTTAATTATAGGAAAAAGGTGACATTTCTTACTGAAGCCATCTGATCTGTAAGAAATCCATATTTAATGATTTTTAGTTCTTTTTAGGAAAACAGTTGAAACCAAGTTTTACATCTAAGCCTCGAAGAGCTAATGCCTTCGTCCAATCAAACAGGAACAGACTCAGGCGACCCTACGATGCTTGGAAGAAAATATTTGGTTGACAAAAATCATATGTGTGTCCAAAAAGGTTCTGGGTTTAAGGTCCTGCTAACACTGATCTACCGCTGCCACTAACACAGCGGCGACAGATAAAACAAGAAAA
This sequence comes from Tillandsia leiboldiana, assembly GCA_029204045.2. Lineage (NCBI taxonomy): Eukaryota > Viridiplantae > Streptophyta > Magnoliopsida > Poales > Bromeliaceae > Tillandsia > Tillandsia leiboldiana. The sequence goes on along the minus strand of CM055067.1, from coordinate 7,043,997 downwards.
ATAAAACATCTCGGGACCGCCGTCTACCCAAACAGCTCCCGCTACAGAAGAACAACCAACTACATCTACCAGACGCCACTCTGCTCCCAAGCACGAGTGTAACATGCATCCCACACTAAAAGATAACACCTGACCACTCGGCCCACTACCCGGGCGAGGAAGAACACTATGTCCAGGAAAGTAGAAGTGTGGATGTCTAAAGCAGAAATAACCCTAGCCCAAGTGAGGGTTTTCTACTAGTCTGGTTACACATGCAACATATGACGGGGTGCTAGGTCAAGTTCCAATAACTATAATTTACAGGTGGTAGAAAGCAAGGAGATGACAATACCATCAGATAATACAAGGAATAGCAATTCCTACATTCTAACATGCTGCACAAGCATTTCACTATCATGCATAGTCCTACTATAGCAGATTTAAAGCACAGTCCGTCAATTTTGGAGACAAGGCCACCCACCTGGAAATGCTAACTGTCCGGAGTCGCACAGCTGAGAAAGTCCAGAAACAGATATCTCTACACACCCACCAATCCAACAATACAGGAACAGTGAACAATACCTCCTGGGTACAAAAACACGACCCAAAGTTACACTTAATTCCATAAAATCCAAGCATCACAAATCTGCAGGGAACAGTCCCCTTAATGCGAAATTTTCACCTGTAAAACGAACTCCAAAAATTCCAATAAAAATATCAAAGCGAGCGTCTCGTCGAGACCTTCGAAACGGGTACCTGCACGCCCAAATCCAAGCCCCGTAGGCCAAGTTACAAATTCCACAGTACAGGTGCGCAAATACTCACAACCACACAACTGTAAACTCAAACACAGATAAAAGGGGAATAGTATACCTTCGGGCAAGCCTCAGAAAAATCCCGGAAAAATACAATGATAATCCTTGCGACGAGTAGATCCAAAAAGTGTATAGGCTCATCTCAATCCGACACTCGGGTGCGGAGATAAAATTCCGGCAAGGGGACGCTGTCCAAAAACTCCACCAGAAAACAGCGGCTTAGAAATGCCTCGAAAACCGTGTCATAAACTCTGAATCCAGCAAGATGATCAACACGAAAGTCGAAGACGTACCTCTCGTGATTCCAACGCCGCAGAAATCGTCCAAAAATACTGACGGAGTAGCTCTGTAGACCTCCCAGATCAAACTGCGACGATAATGGGCCTCCGATGAAAAATCGCCACACTGCGCTCCGATGCCGAAGTCGTCGACGCCGCGGCTTCCAAAAAATCCGGGCCTCTGCCAGAAGATGCACAACACCAAGATCTACAACTTTCCTAAAGGGGCCATGGGCAGGGGAGCTCGGGAAAGGGGGCAAAACTCCCTCACAAGACGGCTATTTAAAGCCCAGCCCGAAAATCCGAACTTTGGAATTTTGGCCCAAAGTTTCGGGCGCCCGGTACTTCCGGGCTGCTACAGTAGCGGGCCCGGCCCGTTACTGTTCACGCCCGGAAGAACCCCAGGCCGCCACGTGTACACCCAAACAGCAAACAGCTGTTTGGGCCAACAGCCAAGCGCCACGTGGCCGAACCCAGCGACGACACGTGGCGTCCACACCGGGAGCCTCGGGTCAACGCGCCCACGCCGCGCCCCACGTGCGCCCACGCGTGCCTGTCGGGCACGCGGCCCGAGGTACCAGCTCCCCGCACCGTGGACCGCGCGCACAACGCCGCACCAACCCCGAACTGCCACGTGTCCACCCCCGGGTCCACCGTGCACCCGCGCCATCCCGTGGACCGCGCCCACAGCGCCCGCCAACCGGGAGGCGCCACGTGGCCAGCGCCCGGGTGCACGCCTCCGCGGTGGACCGCGCACCTCCGCCGCCGCCAGCCGCCGCGCTCCGCCGCCCGCCGCCGCCGCCGGCGCCCCTCCGGCGGCCGGAACAGTACCAATCACCTCGAAATCCGTGCCGGGTCATCCGGGCTCCGAAAAATACAAGTAAATAGTCCATCTTGACCGTTTTCGCGCGCTGAATCCAAATCCGAAGTCCGATTTGCCAAATTCCTCTTCTAAAATTTGCCGAAAATTCCCGGAGAAGTGTTCTTTACCCAAATTTCGCGCTGAGTCCAATTTTAATAACCATTTCGCGCGAAACCACATCAAAACATCCGACGGGGTCCTCCGATCACTCACGTGATCCATTATACACCCGAAGTCCATCACTTGAGTCCAAATTGGTGCAGAAACACCGCCGACATGCCACATAGGCCTCCAAAAGCTGCTAATCGCACTGTAGAAGCCCTGCGGAGATCTGGGTCACCACATCCTCCCCCACTAAAAGAAAGTTTCGTCCACGAAACTAGCTCAACCCAAAAGGTGCCACAAAAACAAGGGTAGGTACATAACACTGCCGTCTCCAGCTCTCAAGTCACCTGTCACTCCCCGTGATTACTCCACAACAACAACAACAACCGGTACGGCATGGCCCAAATTGCATAATTCTCTCATCTCACGAGCCAGAATTTGCAACGGCATCCCTCGTACCACAAGTACTCGCAGATCTCAAAGGAAACGAGTCCATCACGGGCGAGGAATCCACAAGCCTAACACTCCTGAGCTGAGACGTGGAAGGACCATCAAGAACGCCAACAAAAGGCTGGGGGGAAGGGAGAACAACCAATGCAGCACGCACCAAAACCGCTCCCTGGTGCCAGCTCAACCAGGCGATCCGAGACATACCCATACGGTCATCCAAGGAAAAGAAGCCCTAATCGGCTAGGGTCCTCGCTCAATCACTCTCGGATCCAGACCAATCGCATGGACTGCTTCACCACAGTTTACCGTCAAAAGGGACCCTCAGGGACACAACCTCGAGCCCTGTTCCGCAACGGTCCCACCCAGCGCCAGCAATGGAATCATCAAACTCAACCCCAAATAGCTCTCCGGTTCCAGGTATCCGCCACCACAGTGGCCCTAGCGGGGTGATACAAAATGCTCAAGAATAACCCAAAGGTAACTCCACAGCCACAATGGGAGGCATCACTGACACAAGGTCCATCCCCCATCTCTGGCAATGCTGCAATCAGCGCTAGTACCAGTCTCATCATCCAATCGCCATGCTCTCCTGGCACTGCCAAATCCAAAAAAAAACTCCTCACCTCAACAATAAATGTTGATCTCAGCCAATCTCAAATAGCATCCACATTGGCCGGAATTCCACTGCCGCTCCTACGGCTAACACAATGTGACCCAAGAAGGTAAGCTTCTAAAGCTAAAACTTGTATCTCAATAGCCTGGCATACAGCTTCATCCACACAGCATAGTAACACATCCCCCAGTGCTCCTCATGCTCCAAGCTGCTCCGGGAGTAGATCATACTATCCCTGGAGGATCTAGTTACCAAAGCAATCAAGTACAGCTGGAGCACAATTCCTCAAACCAAAAGAGTGGCAGGGCGCTAATCAATCCAATTGGCCTCACTAAACATAATGCCCCTACCGTGTCCTGAACACCATCTTGGCGAAATACTCAGCCGTATGATTCCAAAATCTGTACCTGCATCAATCGTACAACTGCCGGAGTATAATTCCATCAAAAGGTCCAGAATAATACTTGGACCTGTCTACACTCGACCCATAAAAGGGCCCTCACAGTCGTGTATCAACGATGTGGCATCACCACCGTATATCAACGGCGTGGCACTAGGTCAAACAGACCCCTCGATCCATCAGATCCTGCAACTGCGCCATCAGCTCTCACAGCTCTACTGGCAATATCCAATGAGGTGCTGTCGAGGGTGGCGCGGTTCCCCGAACCACGCCAAACTCAATCTCTATCTCCCTAACCGGCGGCATTATCAACAGCTCAGGTGAAATCACACCCGGAATCTCGTGGCAACAGAGATATCTTTGGGTCCCGGTGCCGCCGTAAGCACCTCTCACACTGTCGCTATAACCAGTGTGCTCTGACGACCTCAACAACCAAATCTCCTCTCGTCTGCCTCGCAGAAGGTCAAAGTCCTCTCCTTTCGCAGTCTAACATCCTGTGGCACTGTGCCAACCAAAACCCAAGCACTAGGTTGAAACGCCGAACTGCCATAATTACCAATAAGTCTACCCGTATAACTCGCGACCTCAACTGCATAGGACATAATTCACAAGCCTCCCCCACATACACAACACTAACAGGAACATATACCTCAAGTGCATGTGGTAACAAATATGCCTCTAGTCCATGCAGGAATGCAACATGCTCCTACTCCGACTGCTGTGATGAAATCACACCCGCGACAACTCGATCCACTACCGTGGCGCCCTCCAACCGGGCGGCACAGATTCATCCGCTCAAAGCAAGTGGTTGTCGCCCAATCTGCCTGAAAATCAGGACTATCCACAAGGGAGCACGACCTCTGTCTCTGCTCACATTGAGGAGACGTATAAAGTCCTCCGCAGATAACAAATCCACGCTACCGCTGCGCTACTCTGATATAGATGCGGATGCTGCCATCGGGGTCCACCCGATCTCTGGCATCTCGAAAATTCGCCATCCAGGTACGGAGATGAGAAATGCCTCTGCCGGTCAGTCTGTCCTCCATCACCCGACGCCAAGCGCCGATATCCAGAACTCGCCTCTGGCGGCCGATCCCTATCCAAAGAAACTGCAGCGTCAAGCTCCACACACAATGCCTACCCATCGAAGCGTCAATAATTCAAAACGGAGGGACCAACTAAACTGAAAGGTATCCTGGCGCAAACCATTCCCCGTCAAACATATCCTATGCGCCTCGTCCCTCGAAACCTGGAGCGTGCAGTTCGACAACTGTATAAACTCCCTAGCACATGAAGGCTCACAGATAGTCTCTCCATCACCACCAACCCCAATTTTGCCTACAAGGGCTCCAACTCAAACCTGTGAATCGGGATGGTTCAGACTGCCGGGACTGGCTCCATCGACCAATGACGTCCCGAAGCTCAGCTACTATCCACTATCCACCCTGCCTCGGTGCCTCAGCACTACTCGTCGGCACGGAGGGGCTGCTCGCTCAGTCGGTGCCACAAGTGCAACTGAAGGTACCACTGCATAGGAAGAAAGTACTGGAGGACACTCAAGCGATACTGCCACTGGCTATGCTCTCTGCTCCAACAAGCGCATCAAACGTTCCATGGCCTCCTCCTGGCATCGGACAGCCTCCGACATCTGTGCCATCTGGATCCATAACTCTTGGGTCTCGCTCTGCTCTGATAGCTCTGTCTCCCGCTGCTCGGGTTACTCATCAGATGCGGGATGTGCCATCTTCGCTACACGACGTCTCAGGGGCATCGTAGTCCACTGCACAATAACAAACATCAGGACACAACAACCATACGACCCAATCCAGCGAAAGTCTAAGGCATGTTACCAATTCCACAACATTATGTTGTCTGCAGCCAACATAATCGCTTAGGAGCATAAACATGCCAATCACTCATCCCGTCTCTTGGGAGAGGTACAAAACTCGATCAGGACTCTCGCTAAAAGTCACGACTCTCACGTAGTCATCCTAATGTCCAACCACAAGCCTAGGGTTTCTAAGTCCTCAATGACCTACAACCTAGGCTCTGATACCACTCTAATCTGTCACGCCCCGGGGTCGAAACTGCGACCCGGCTCGCCAACAGATCCGCCACCTATGCCAAACCCGCATAGGCGAAGCGTCCTACCTGCAAGAGAAGTACTACAGCTAAACAGATATCAGAGCTAAAAATAAAAATCTGTTGTATAACTAAATCAATCACTGTACAACTGGAAATAATACAACAATGTCCGTCTCCCAAAATGATAATCATACAATATCCTCATATACAAACTCAGAACTCAACCGGGAGGTATCTCCAATAAATACAACAGTGTACAGGCTCACAATACAACAATCCTCACTACAACAGTCTCTCAAAGAAGGAAAATAAAATAACTAATCTACTGAAGCTCTCCTCTGAAGGGGTACCGCTACACTCCAACGACGGGTAGGGAACTAGCTCGCAACTCCCTCGCTCGGTCAGAAGGATCAGCAACAGGAACAACAGGAACCAGAGTAGAAGTTCCTGTGGGAAAAGACACCACGACGGGTGTGAGAACTACGTCCCAAGTAGTTCTCAGTGGGTGCCGCCAACAAGCCCGACGGTCTGCCCACTAAGTCCACTAGAGGCATAAAGTAACAAAAGCAGTGCTGTAAGGAAAGCTGGAAAAGTAAACTCTACAGCTACTATGCCTCTACCTAGATGCTCAAGGAGTGGAACAGAAAGAACATGATGCCACAACTAACTCTCATCTCTGATCACCCAATCTGAACTGACTGCCTCATCAGGTCCAGTCAAGCCTGCGCCAACCTACTGCCGTTACGTCCCGGAGGAGCGGACTTACGTAGGACGTCCATGACTGCCAACATGCGCCAACCTACTGCCGTTACGTCCCGGAGGAGCGGACTTACGTAGGACGTCCATGACTGCCAACACCAGCACAGCCAGAGGGACAAATGCAACGACAAGTCGCGATAGAAAAGCTCAATCTCACGCCGGTACACAACCCGGTCTCGCCTACTCCGGAGTGGCCCTCGAGGGGAGCGACCCGCTCGAGTCAAAGTAACCCATCTCAAGTATCTCTGTAAAGTATCTCTGTCAAGCCAAATGCGGCTCATGCAGGCTATGATCCACGATCAAACAGATCGGTAACTCCAAGCTCAAACACAACTCAGTCGGAAAAAGAACCTCGACTCAAACAGCTAAGTCGGAGAACCCTCAACGACTCAATCTGATAAAGCACGACCATGGCTGAGTCGGGAAACTTCCACGACTCGATCTGCCAGAACCCCAAGATCCTCAAAGCTAAGTGGGAGAACCATCTCCACCACTAAATCAGAGAAACAACCTCTAGATCACACTCTACCAACTCATAGCACAAAGTCGCATCCACTGCAAACAACTGCCTCTACAGGCCAACATCGCATCCACTGACCCGAGGAAGGGTCCGGGAACCCCGAAAGACTAGAACCTACAATCCAAATCAAACAAGAACAGGCTTTAGGCATAGCCTCTCGTTGTTCTCGTCCCAAGAAGAAGGCAGACCTTAGAACCCAGACCACTCGAATCATCTCGGGTGGTTAATTATAGGAAAAAGGTGACATTTCTTACTGAAGCCATCTGATCTGTAAGAAATCCATATTTAATGATTTTTAGTTCTTTTTAGGAAAACAGTTGAAACCAAGTTTTACATCTAAGCCTCGAAGAGCTAATGCCTTCGTCCAATCAAACAGGAACAGACTCAGGCGACCCTACGATGCTTGGAAGAAAATATTTGGTTGACAAAAATCATATGTGTGTCCAAAAAGGTTCTGGGTTTAAGGTCCTGCTAACACTGATCTACCGCTGCCACTAACACAGCGGCGACAGATAAAACAAGAAAAATAAAACATCTCGGGACCGCCGTCTACCCAAACAGCTCCCGCTACAGAAGAACAACCAACTACATCTACCAGACGCCACTCTGCTCCCAAGCACGAGTGTAACATGCATCCCACACTAAAAGATAACACCTGACCACTCGGCCCACTACCCGGGCGAGGAAGAACACTATGTCCAGGAAAGTAGAAGTGTGGATGTCTAAAGCAGAAATAACCCTAGCCCAAGTGAGGGTTTTCTACTAGTCTGGTTACACATGCAACATATGACGGGGTGCTAGGTCAAGTTCCAATAACTATAATTTACAGGTGGTAGAAAGCAAGGAGATGACAATACCATCAGATAATACAAGGAATAGCAATTCCTACATTCTAACATGCTGCACAAGCATTTCACTATCATGCATAGTCCTACTATAGCAGATTTAAAGCACAGTCCGTCAATTTTGGAGACAAGGCCACCCACCTGGAAATGCTAACTGTCCGGAGTCGCACAGCTGAGAAAGTCCAGAAACAGATATCTCTACACACCCACCAATCCAACAATACAGGAACAGTGAACAATACCTCCTGGGTACAAAAACACGACCCAAAGTTACACTTAATTCCATAAAATCCAAGCATCACAAATCTGCAGGGAACAGTCCCCTTAATGCGAAATTTTCACCTGTAAAACGAACTCCAAAAATTCCAATAAAAATATCACAGCGAGCGTCTCGTCGAGACCTTCGAAACGGGTACCTGCACGCCCAAATCCAAGCCCCGTAGGCCAAGTTACAAATTCCACAGTACAGGTGCGCAAATACTCACAACCACACAACTGTAAACTCAAACACAGATAAAAGGGGAATAGTATACCTTCGGGCAAGCCTCAGAAAAATCCCGGAAAAATACAATGATAATCCTTGCGACGAGTAGATCCAAAAAGTGTATAGGCTCGTCTCAATCCGACACTCGGGTGCGGAGATAAAATTCCGGCAAGGGGACGCTGTCCAAAAACTCCACCAGAAAACAGCGGCTTAGAAATGCCTCGAAAACCGTGTCATAAACTCTGAATCCAGCAAGATGATCAACACGAAAGTCGAAGACGTACCTCTCGTGATTCCAACGCCACAGAAATCGTCCAAAAATACTGACGGAGTAGCTCTGTAGACCTCCCAGATCAAACTGCGACGATAACGGGCCTCCGATGAAAAATCGCCACACTGCGCTCCGATGCCGAAGTCGTCGACGCCGCGGCTTCCAAAAAATCCGGGCCTCTGCCAGAAGATGCACAACACCAAGATCTACAACTTTCCTAAAGGGGCCATGGGCAGGGGAGCTCGGGAAAGGGGGCAAAACTCTCTCACAAGACGGCTATTTAAAGCCCAGCCCGAAAATCCGAACTTTGGAATTTTGGCCCAAAGTTTCGGGCGCCCGGTACTTCCGGGCTGCTACAGTAGCGGGCCCGGCCCGTTACTGTTCACGCCCGGAAGAACCCCAGGCCGCCACGTGTACACCCAAACAGCAAACAGCTGTTTGGGCCAACAGCCAAGCGCCACGTGGCCGAACCCAGCGACGACACGTGGCGTCCACACCGGGAGCCTCGGGTCAACACGCCCACGCCGCGCCCCACGTGCGCCCACGCGTGCCTGTCGGGCACGCGGCCCGAGGTACCAGCTCCCCGCACCGTGGACCGCGCGCACAACGCCGCACCAACCCCGAACTGCCACGTGTCCACCCCCGGGTCCACCGTGCACCCGCGCCATCCCGTGGACCGCGCCCACAGCGCCCGCCAACCGGGAGGCGCCACGTGGCCAGCGCCCGGGTGCACGCCTCCGCGGTGGACCGCGCACCTCCGCCGCCGCCAGCCGCCGCGCTCCGCCGCCCGCCGCCGCCGCCGGCGCCCCTCCGGCGGCCGGAACAGTACCAATCACCTCGAAATCCGTGCCGGGTCATCCGGGCTCCGAAAAATACAAGTAAATAGTCCATCTTGACCGTTTTCGCGCGCTGAATCCAAATCCGAAGTCCGATTTGCCAAATTCCTCTTCTAAAATTTGCCGAAAATTCCCGGAGAAGTGTTCTTTACCCAAATTTCGCGCTGAGTCCAATTTTAATAACCATTTCGCGCGAAACCACATCAAAACATCCGACGGGGTCCTCCGATCACTCACGTGATCCATTATACACCCGAAGTCCATCACTTGAGTCCAAATTGGTGCAGAAACACCGCCGACATGCCACATAGGCCTCCAGAAGCTGCTAATCGCACTGTAGAAGCCCTGCGGAGATCTGGGTCACCACAGAGGACCTGGCATATACTATTTGAGGAGTTGTATACTTTTATTTCAGCAGTTTACTTTTCAGCTCTGATATATGTATAGTTTAGTTGATCTTTTGCAGGTTAGTTGCTTCGTCTATACAGGGCTTCCCGTATGGGCGACGGATCTGTTGGCGAGCTCGGGTCGCAGTTTCGACGCTGGGGCGTGATAGATTAGAGTAGTATCAGAGCCTAGGATGTAGGTCATTGTGGACTTAGAAACCCTAGGCTTGTGGTTGGACCCTAGGATGACTCACGTGAGAGCCGTGATATTTAGCGAGAGTCCTGATTGAGTTTCTTAACTCGCCTAAGGATGGGATGAGTGATTGACATGTCTTCTCTGGGTAAGCGGCTATGTTGGCTGCAGACAACATAGTGCTACAGGAAGGGGGACATACCTTTGACTTTCGCTAGATTGGGTCGAGTGTTGTTTTGGTTCTGATTGTTTTCTTTTGTCTCAGGTAAGCGATGCCTCCGCGGCGCAGGATGGTGACGCGTTCGCAGCCTTCTTCCTCTGAGCCCGAGCAGGAGGAGTCGGGACAGGGACAGCAGAGTGAGGTACAGGAGCATAGGGCCCAGATGACCTTGATATCGGAGGCTGTTCGACGTCAGGAGGAGGCTTCTCGGCGCCATGAGGAGGCCATGGACCGGATGATGCACATGTTTGAGCAGAGGGCGCAGCCTGTTGCAGCACCCCCTGAGAGTTCCCCTACACCTTCTTCGCCGGTTGTGGCACCCCCTGTTGTACCAGCGGCACCGGCAACCCCTATTGCGTCGGTTACTAGCAGGCAGCCGTCTGGGTCGGCGGGACAGTTGACCCCTGCAGAGCAGCGAAAGGTGGTAGATTGTTTGATGAGATTCCGCCAGTTCAACCCGCCTCGTTTCTCGGGACAGAGTTCGGAGCCGTGGGAGGCGGAGTCGTGGATCACGGCGATGGAGCGACATTTCGAGAGTCTGTTCATCGAGGAGCCGTTTTAGGTTCTGCTGGCGACGAACTTATTGGAGCACAACGCCGAGACCTGGTGGCGGCGTGTTCGTCCTGTTGGTCCGCCTCGGACTCAGCTTCTTACCTGGGCGGAGTTCCGCAGTTTACTTCTTGGGGCCTTCTTCCCGGAGAGTGTTAGGCAGAGGTTGGAGGAGGAGTTGAAGAATCTCCAACAGGGAGATCGTCCCGTGCACGCGTACGTCGCAAACTTCAATCGGCTGTTAGCCAGTGTACCGCACGCGGACAGGGACGAGGCGCATTGGATCTACATGTTCGAGCGAGGTTTGCGCCAAGACATTTATCAGTTCATCCGTTCGCGCAGATTGCAGACTTTGGATGCCTCGATGGAGCAGGCACTTTATGTAGAGCGTGGGGAGGTAGTGATGGACGAGGTGGTTCCAGCTCCCGTAGTGATTCCGGGGGCGAAGCGCCCAGCACAGGTGGACGAGGGACAGACGAGTCGTTAGGGACCCCCGAGACCTCCACGATTCCATCCTCAGGGTCGTGGGTTTCAGGGGCGCCAGAGGTCAGGTGCACCCCGTCCCTCTCAGCAGCAGCAGCAGCAGCGCCGACCGCCTCGGCCGCAGTAGTCTCAGCAGCTGCAGCAGTCCCAGCGGCAGCCGCGCCAGGACAGATGTGTTATCTGTGGAGGACCGAACCCACCGATCTAGTGTACTCAGAGGCAGGGCCGATGATTTCGCTGCGGGCAGACTGGCCACTTTCAGGCAACGTGCCCCAGAGCAGGCTTCCCAGTACCCTCGACGGCCTCGGCACCCTCCATTCCTCTACAGACGGCTGGACCTTCTGCGACCTATGGTAGGCTTGATTATGCTTCTTCTTCGCGACAGCCAGAGCGACGGCCACCAGCACCGAGCGGGCGAGTTTATGTCGCACAGGTTGAGTTCGGCGGCCGACCACGTCGTTGCAGGTATTATTTTGTTTTCTGCAGTTCGTGCTCGAGCTCTTTTTGATACCGGTGCTTCACATTCATTTATCAGTAGAGCATTTGCATCCCTACATGGTATAGATATAGATTCATTGTCGCATGCATTAGAGGTTCAGATTCCAGATCATGTTTTGCACGTCGAGGAGTGTTGTAGGGCTTGCCCCGTCCCGTACAGTTGGGATCTTGGATCTTGTCGGCAGACTTGCTTGTCTTGCGGCAGCTCTACGATTTTGATGTTGTACTTGGTATGGATTGGTTGTCGCGGTATTTTGCCACCATCGACTGCAGAGAGAGGACGGTGACCTTCCGCGAGCCTAGGTAGGATGAGTTCGTCTATAGAGGCTGCCAGAGCACACTGTTCGCAGTGACTGTTTCTTCGGCGAGGGCTAGGCGGATAATGAGCAGAGGTTGTACCGCTTTCTTGGCGACTATTGTCGAGGTGCCTACGGCGGCACTAGTACTCGAGGATATCCCCATTTCCGCGAGTTTCCAGATGTGTTTCTCCCTGAGTTGACGACTATGCTGCCGGAGAGGGAGATAGAGTTTGTGATTGACATGGTTCCAGGAACCGCGCCAATCTCGAAGACACCTTACAAGATGACACCTGTTGAGTTAAGGGAGCTGAAAGCACAGTTACAGGATCTGATGGACAGGGGTTTTATTAGACCCAGTGTATCTCCGTGGGGAGCGCCGGTGTTGTTTGTGAAGAAGAAGGATGGATCACTTAGATTGTGTGTGGATTATAAAGAGCTGAACAAAGTGACTATCCGGAATAAGTATCTCTTACCACGGATTGATGATTTGTTTGATCAGTTGCAGGGAGCTTCGGTATTCTCGAAGATTGATCTCCAGTCCGGTTACCACCAGTTGAGGGTGAGGGCCGAGGACATCCCCAAGACGGCTTTTAGATTCCGGTACGGGCATTATGAGTTTACAATGATGCCATTTGGATTGACTAATGCCCCTGCCGCATTTATGAATTTGATGAACCGAGTATTCCAGCCGTACTTGGACCTGTTTGTTGTGGTATTCATCGATGACATCCTGATTTACTCCCGGAGTGATATGGAGCATGAGGAGCACTTGAGGATAGTGCTACAACTTCTGAGAGAAAATAAGCTGTATGCCAAGTTTAAGAAGTGCGAGTTCTGGCTTCGGGAGGTTGCATTTTTAGGCCATATAGTGTCAGCCGCAGGAGTGGCAGTGAACCCGACGAATATTGATGCTGTTCGGGATTGGCCTAGACCGACGATGGTTACTGAGGTCCGGAGCTTCTTGGGCTTAGCAGGTTATTACCGTCGGTTTGTGGAGGGCTTTGCGAAGCTCTCTACCCATCTGACCAGTCTGACTAGGAAGGGGACGAAGTTCATTTGGACTGAGCAGTGCCAGCAGAGCTTTGAGGAGCTGAAGAGGAGATTGATATCAACGCCGATTTTAGCATTGCCAGTGATGGGTGATAGATTTGTGATCTACAGCGACGCCTCTCACAGCGGATTGGGTTGTGTATTGATGCAACATGGTAGGGTAATTGCTTATGCCTTGCGACAGTTAAAGGATTATGAGAAGAATTACCCTACGCGTGATTTGGAGCTTGCAGCCGTTGTGTTTGCTTTGAAGTTGTGGCGGCATTACCTCTATAGGGGGCACTGCGAGATCTACACTGATCACAAGAGCTTGAAGTATTTGTTTACTTAGAAGGAGCTGAACTTTAGGCAACGCCGGTGGTTAGAGTTACTGAAGGATTATGATGTGAGCATTTTGTATTATCCCGGCAAGGCCAATGTAGTGGCAGATGCTTTGAGCAGAAGGACAGTGCAGAGCTTGAGTATGATGATCACACAGCAGGCACCGCTAGTCGAGCAGATGAGACGCTTACAGATCGAGGTTGTATCCCCTGGGGTCTCTGCTAGACTTATGTCTATGGTCGTGTAGCCCACTCTGATGGACATGATTAGAGAGGCACAGAGTGAGGACCCCCACTTGACGAGGATCAGAGGGCAGATTCAGACAGAGCAGATAGGGGATTTTTCAATGGATACCTCGGGAGTACTTCGGTACAGGGACCGAGTGTGTGTGCCTATGGATTCTAAGATCAGGGAGTAGATTTTGAGAGAGGCCCATTATACACCTTATACCATTCATCCTGGTGGGACTAAGATGTATAAGGACCTCAAGGCACACTTTTGGTGGACTGGAATAAAGCAGGACATTGGGAGATTCGTGGCTCACTATTTAACTTGTCAGCAAGTGAAGGCAGAGCACCAACTTCCTGCTGGCAAGTTGCAGAGTCTTCCAATTCCCGAGTGGATGTGGGATCACATCACCATGGATTTCGTCACGGGATTGCCGAGGTTGCAGAGTGGAGCCGACGCGATCTGGGTTATCGTGGATAGACTCACCAAGTCCGCTCACTTTCTATCTGTACAGGTGACTTGGCCATTGGAGCGACTTGCGCAGTTGTTTTTGGATGTGGTAGTGAGACTTCATGGTGTACCCGCCTCAAATGTATCTGATAGGGATCCGAGATTTGTATTGCATTTTTTGGGGAGTCTACAGACAGCCTTGGGGACACAGCTCCGGTTTAGCACAGCATTCCACCCACAGACCGATGGACAGTCTGAGCACACATACAGACCCTCGAGGATATGTTGAGAGCGTGCATCCTGGATTTTGGAGGAGGGTATTACCGACACTTAGCATTGGTTGAGTTTGCGTACAACAACAGCTATCAAGCGAGCATTCAGATGGCTCTGTTTGAAGCGTTGTATGGACGCAAGTGTCGGCCGCCCTTATATTGGAGTGACGTGGGTGAGATGAGGACTTTGGGACCCGCTTTAGTGCTGGAGGCAGAGGAAAAGGTCAGATTGGTTCGCCAACATCTTGAAACAGCCCAGAGTCGACAGAGGAGCTACGCTGACACTCGGCGGTGAGACCTAGAGTTTCAGGTTGGTGATCATGTCTTTTTGAAGGTCTCGCCTTCGAAAGGGGTCCGGAGATTTGGAGTTCGTGGGAAGCTCAGTCCCCGTTTTATTGGACTATTTGAGATACTTGAGAGAGTAGGCCCTGTTGCATACCGTGTTGCCCTTCCTCCACGCCTGGCAGGAGTTCATGACGTTTTCCACGTCTCTGTTCTGAGGAGATACGTCTTCGATCCTTCGCACGTGATTGACTTCACCCTCTTGGAGCTCGGTGAGGACCTTGGATATGAGGAGCGCCCGTTGCGGATTCTGGCTCATGAGGTGAGGGAATTGTGTAATCGGGCTATTCTGTATGTGAAGATTCTCTGGAGCAAATCACGAGGAGCGTGAGGCCACTTGGGAGCTAGAGACGGTGATGAGAGATACCTATCATTTCCTGTTCGAGGCTTCTGGTTGAGGTACATCTGTTTCGTTTTCTTAGTTTAGGGGATGAAACTTTCTTTTAGTGGGGGAGGATGTGGTGTCCCGATTTTTTCGTACGACCTGTCTGGGTGGTCGGCGGTGAAAAAATACCTATTATTGGTGTATCGAGCCCGTTGTGTGTCAAACGGATGCCAAAAACGGGCTCAGCGTGCGAAAACGTTGACTATTTTCGGGCTAAACGGGCCAAACGGGCCGATTTCTCGGGTGGGCCGGTCCACGGCCCACTTGGCGTGCACCGGGAGCAGCCAACGGAGGGCGCTGCCACGTGGCGCACGCCGATTGGCGGGTCAACGCATGCGCGACAGCGCGTGGACCGCGCCGGGCGCAGCGCACGGTGGACCCCGCCGGGCCACGTGTCGCCTGCTCATTGGCGGGCGCAGTGACCCGGGCGGCCCGCAGTGAACCGCGGCCCACGGTCCCCACCGTGGACCGCGCGGCCACATGGCGCGCCGCGATTGGCGGCCGCGCGGGGCGCGGAAGGACACGTGGCGGCGTGTGGGGGTTTCGGGCGCGGCTGGTGGGCTGGGCCGAGTGCCTTTTTGGGCTCACTGTAGCAGCTCGTATGCACCGGGCGCCCGAAAAATGGGCCCGAAAACCCATTATTTGGATTTTTGTGGGCTTTTTGTGAGGGGGCCTATTTATAGGCCCCTTCTCTTGCCGTTTTGGGCTTTTTCCCGAGCTCAAACCCCCTTGAGCCCTCAAGCAATTTTGTTGATCATCTTGTGCTGCATCTTGTGAAGGAGGCTCGGATTTTTTGGAGGCCGCTTCATTGACATCTTCGGCGAGTTAGCGTAGTGCGACGTTCTTTCTTCGGTGGTCCATTTCCGTCGCGTTTCGATCCACGAGGTCCATAGAGCTACTCCGACGGAATT
Organism: Tillandsia leiboldiana; assembly: GCA_029204045.2. Taxonomy (NCBI): domain Eukaryota; kingdom Viridiplantae; phylum Streptophyta; class Magnoliopsida; order Poales; family Bromeliaceae; genus Tillandsia; species Tillandsia leiboldiana. The sequence continues at coordinate 7,028,108 of CM055067.1, read as the reverse complement.
TTTGGACGATTTTCACAGCGTCAGATTCAAGAGAGGTAAATGTACGATTTTTGTATTTTCCACTTCTCCCAGATTTGAGTTTTTTAGGGGTTTCTAGTACATCTTTAAGCCCCTGTTTTGCTGGTGGATTTTCTAGACAACAGCACATTGTTGGATTTTTATCTCTGCACTCGAGTATCGGATTTCGACGTGTGAGGACTCGATTGACATCTATGCTTCGGGAGGATCGCCGTCGTATTTTTATTGGAATTTTTAGAGTTTATCTCGTAGGTGATAATTTAGCTTCTTTGGGACTGAATTTTTAGCAGATTGTACACTTGGAAATTTTGTGTTGATTGTAATGTTGGGCTATGTCTTTGTACCCGGAGGTGTTTTTGGGTGTTTTTGGACCCGTTGGAATTGTGGAAATCCGAGGATTGTCCCAGTGCTATTTCAGCCTTTTTAGACTTTGGATCAATTTGCACTTCCAGGTGGGTTGCTTCGTCTTCAAAACCAATGGACAGTTCATTAACTCTATTGAGTCGGGAACATGCATGATTTTGTGATGTACTAGGAAGCATGCTAGAAAGAGAATGTTGATACTCCTTGTGTTGCTATGATAATCAGGGTTGTTTTATTGCTCCCTAAATGTGTTAAATTAATGTTATCATTGGAACTTGACCTAGCACCCCGTCATATGCTACATGTTTAACCACACTAGTAGAAAACTTCAACTTGGGCTAGGTTATTTATGCTTTAGACATTCTCACACTGTTATCTATTATTTTACCTGGACTTAGAGTTTCCTCGCCCGGGTAGTGGACTGAGTGGTTAGGTTGTTGTGGGATGCATGTTACACTCACGCCTGGGGGCCGAGTGGAGTCTGGTAGTAGTGTTTAGATCAGTGTTTTATTTTGGGAGCCGTCCGAGTCGACGGTGGGTCCCGGCTGTGTGGTTTTCCAGCCTGTGAGTGAGAGTTGGTGTTGTTGGTTACTGTCGATCTTGTTGATCGTGGATTTGGACTATAGCCTGCATGAGTCGCATTTGAGCTCGGCAAAGATGCGCGGATACTTTCCTCGGTGGGGTCGCGCCCCTCGAGTGCCACTCCGGAGTTGGGCCTGTTACTTGCTATCGCGACTTGTCGATGCAGTCCCTCTGGCTGGGCCAGTTTTGGCAGTCACGGACGCCCTACGTAAGTTCGGTCCTCATTGGATGTAACGGCAGTAGGTAGCGTAGGTTTGACTGGACCCTATGTGGCAGTCAGTATAGATTGGGTGATTATATATTGAGAGATAGTAGATGCATCATGTTTCCATCTGTTCCACTCTTTGAGCATTTAGATAGAGGCATAGTAGCTGTAGAGTTATTTTCCATCCTTTACTTTCAGCACTGAATTTGTTACTTTATGCCTCTAGTAGACTTAGTGGGCAGACCGTCGGGCTTGTTGGTGGTACCTACTGAGAACTATTGTGGGATGTAGTTCTCACACCCGCCGTGATGATTTTTCCCTAGGGACCTCTACTCCAGTTCCTGCTGATCCTACTGATCGAGGTAAGGGAGTCGTGAGCTAGATCCCTAACAGTTTTCTTCTAGTGAGAGTAGATTTACCCTTTTGGTGATGTACTAGTACTGTGAGTGGTTTTGGGATGTATCATGTACTTTTTGCTTTTGGAGTGACTTTTGTATTGTGAGGACCTGGCATGTACTATTTGAGGAGTTGTATACTTTTATTTCAGCAGTTTACTTTTCAGCTCTGATATCTGTATAGTTTAGTTGATCTTTTGCAAATTAGTCGCTTCGTCTATACGGGGCTTCCCGTATGGGCGGCGGATTTGTTGGCAAGCCCGAGTCGCAGTTTCGACGCTGGGGCGTGACGGTACTCTTTGTTTACAGCTTTGATGTTTATGGATTATCATACTTGCTCTATTCCATAGCATGATTAGTATTATTGTTCATTGAGATTGACGAGGATTATCAGTTTGCCAGTTATTGCATGATTACCTTCATTTATGAGTACCCTTGCTTTCATTTCAGCATGTTAGTTTCAGTATCAATACCTTATCTTTCAGATTTCATATTATATCCCGACTTTACTATCCGCTGCTTACAGTATCCAGTAGGTACGACTTGCTATTTCTCGGCTCGTCGTGCCCACCGGGATACATTTATGTTGTATCTCACACCCTTGGGTGACCATTTTTTCTGGTCAGTCTGGTGCTGAGATGCCGGGACGATCCAGTGAGCTGTCACGATAGAGTTGTCTCCTATTCTCGGCCATAGAGGGCCAGTGCTTTGTATTTACAGTTTCAGTATTATGACTTTATTATGTTGTCATAGCTTTGGAGTATGTTCGGATTATTCATGTGTTGTTGGATTGTGGATGAGTAGCTGTAGAGGATTTATATTTGTGTTTAGTTCAAGTGACTGTTATTCCTCTGATTGTATCACTGCACTTGTCTAGCCGAGCGTGTATAGGGGAGACGTTGTCCGTGTGGACAGAGAATTCCCTATGTATGTGGCGATCTGTTCACGTCCTGGGTTTCAGGCTTTAAACTCTAATTTTTTTTTTAGAAAAAAAAAAATTTACTGTGCTTTTTGATACTCAGGACGTGACAATTACTGGGCTTAGTATGAGCTCACATAATTCAAGTTAAGATGTAGATTGGCTATGGATCTAGGATTGGATAAATTAAGGCAAGGCCCGTATATTTCGGGATTAGAATCAAGATCGGTTGGATTTAAGCTCACGTTTTGGGCTTGAACTCAATTTGGTCTAAAAGAGTTCAAATTAAGGTTTAGATTGGTTTGAATCTAAGCTTGGGCTGAATTTGGGCCCACGTAGTATAAGATTGGACTCAGCATGGAGCCATATGGTTATAATATATTCTGGGCTGGATAAGATCCATAAAGCCAAACGTCTTGAATATTCAGATTTAAACCCAGATTTGGCACTTGGGTTTGGGCTCAGTTTGGGCCTATACGAGGTAAGGCTTTGAATTGGGTTTATGTGACTAAAATTTAGGTTTAGATTTATGGTTAAAACTATGTTTATATTTATTTTATTTTTATTTGAATATAACCTAGAATGTTATTTGAGATCAAAACTAAAAATTTTGAATTTATATTTGATGCCATGACAATCATATTTTTAAACTTGAATGGATTTAAACAAAAATTGAATTTTAAATACAAGTTCTTATCCAAAAAAAAATTATGTACGTGTATGAAATTTTAAAGAGATCATTTTTATTGGAATAGTTAAAATATATCCTTTAGAATGAATTTAATTTTGAATTCTTAATTCAAAAACTTAGAATTTAATATTTTCTCTCCTTTGCCTTCATCTCAAAAGAAAATAACTTTCTTTCTTTCCTCTCTCCTGTTGTAAGTCTTGATTGATGTAGTTAAGAGTAATATATTGCTGAACGACCACCAACTCGATAATGTATTCCCGAATGGCCATCATTCTTCTTTTTCGCTGACAACAAAGCACCGACGGATATTACTCTATTATTTTCATTGATTTGTTGATGGGTGGTCACCGTTCATCTCTTCCGCCGACGGCTGAGCGCCAGGCGGAAGGTCACCGTGTCCAACCTCCTTCGAAGTGATTATCGATGTGTCGTTGCTTCCGTCGACGGCAAAGCGTCGACGAATAATAATCCACCATTATTGAAGAATTGATGGATGGCCACTATTCTTCTCTTCCGCCCATGGCTAAGCATCAAGCAGAAGGTTGCCGCGTCCAAACCCAATAGTGGCTATTGATGCGTCGTTGCTTCCTCCGTCTATAGCAAAGCGCCGACGGATACACCATTGTTAAAGAATTGATGAATGGCCGCCATTCTTCTCTTCCACCGACGGCTAAGCGCCAAGCGAAAGGTCGCCGCGTCCAACCCTTTGTCAATGTGTTGTTATTAGCTTCCGTCAACGGCAAAGCGCCAACGGATAATAATCCACCGTCTTTACCTGTTCTTCTCTTCTACCGATGGCTAAGCACCAAGCGGAAGGTCGTCGTGTCCAGCTTCCTTCGTTGTGATCGCCTATCGCCGATGCATAGTTGATTGACGTAGATAAGAGAGGAATGTAAAGGGTATATTTTTTGTAAGGAGAGGCAAGAAAGAAAAATGTAATCTTTTTTTTTTTATAGGTATTTTTACCTTTCGTTTCAACACTTCTTTTTTTTTTTCTTCTCCAAGATCAGTTGGTTGCCTGAAGTTCTCTCTAAACGATTCTCCATTGATAACGTCCCCATCTTTTTTCTTTTCGTTCCTTTAAATAAGGTTTTCAATTAGTTATACGTAAATAGATGTGGTGGGTGATCGTGGAAAAAAAAGGGGGTAAAATCGTGTTAACAACAGTTAGATCGTGTAAAACCAAAAAAATCGTATAGGTTGACATTTTTTATTTTTTTATTTTATTATTTATTTATTTATTCATTTATTTATTTATTTATTTTGGTGGCCACACAAAAAGATAAAAGATATTTTTTTATCTTTCCTTATACATTTTTTTACTATTATTATTATTATTATTATTATTATTATTATACATATTTGAATTGTGGTCCCCACGTCTTTTATACACGTGAGAGGAAAATATGGATGGAATCTCAACAAACCATTTTTTTTATTATTAATATTTTTTTATTTTATTGTGGATATCACGTTTTCTTCACATATGAGAGAAAAAAGAGAAGAAAATTATGGGGGCCATATATTTTCACAACAAAAGCCCAATTTAGATGGGCTAAACTTGGGCCTATACGAATTCAGAATTGAAGTGGGCTTGAATTGGTCCATTTAAATTTAAAAGTTTAAATTTTGAATTAAAATATCCCTCACCTTTCTTCTTCTTCTTCTTCTTCTTCTTCTTTTTCTTTTACACTTAAACAGTAAGCTGATCTCACACTCCGGTACCTAGAAGCAGCCACCCTTGAAAGAGTGCGTAATAGCTCACTGATCGAGTGCTCTTGCGCCGAAGATGAACGGGGCTAAGCAATTTACCGAAGCTGTGGGACTTTGCTTATTTTTTAGCTACTCCATGACGAAAAAGGATAAGACAGACGGGACTTTCAATGGATTCTGCTCGCTTCTTCTAGCTCCCAATTGATGAGGGAAAGCCTACGAATTATGACTTGGATTGAGCTTTGCCCTACACCTTTATCCCATTTATCCTACTTGTTATGTCTATAGTCAGGCAAGCCTTAAAGTTACAGTGTTACTAATTGTCAAAGTCATTCCCTTAAATTTTGAATTCAGGAATAAACGATTAATTTTTATCAATAGACCTGCTAAAGACCCAAACCATAGAGTAGTTAGTACAGGTGTCCTTTGTGATGACCCGAATCCCCGTGGATGATTACAGCGTGATCAGCAGCTTGTGGAGGACTATTTCTGTTTGTTAGAGTTGGTTGCATGCAAATCAGAGGCAAGAAATGGGCTCAACACGAAAAATGAATCACAATCACCTATTTGGATGTCTTTGTCGAGAGATAGAAGTAGTTTCACACAAAACGGACACCAGATTTGGATTCAGCGCAAAAAATCGATAGAAATTGGCTATTTGAATGTATTTTTCTGAATTCGGACGCCCAAAAATGGAGATCAGCAATTTTTTACTGTAGCACGGGTGCAGGGGGGAGCCGTGGACCGGGGAGCCACGTGGCGCGCTTTCATTGGCGCGGTGCACCTATGTGGCGCCTCGGGATTGGCCGGTGTAGCGGGCTCAGCAGGCGCGGCCCACGCGAGCGGCGCGGGCAGACTGGGCAGGCGGGTTGGCGCGCGGGTAGGCGCGGGCGTCGAGTGGATAGGGAGTGCCACGTGGCGGCTCCTCATTGGACAGCGCCGATTGCGCTGCCAGACCGCGATTGGATAGAGGGGGGCACATGGCGCGACGTGATTGGCGGACCGGCTGACGCGGGCGCGAGCGCGGATCGGGCGACGCGTGTCGCGATGGACGGCTCCGATTGATTCGGGCACTCGTCGCAGGGAATCTTTTAGAGGATTCGAGCGCCCGAATTAGCTCCAAAGGCCCAAAACTTTGGAATTTCTGTAGTGTTTTTGGGCTATAAATAGGGGACTTCTCTCCTCCATTTTGAGACTTTTGGACATTGTTTTTTTGGGGGATCTTCACAGAGGTTTCTTCTACTTCTCCCCATCATCCTTGAGCTTCTTAGAGGACTTTGAAGACATCTTGATCATCATCTTCCCCAAGTTTGGAGCATCACCATTATTGCTGATTTTCAGCCAGCACCGTCGTGTTTTAGTGCGAGCCTTCTACAGAGCTCATTTCTTGAAGTTTTTAGTTGATTTTTGATTTGATATCTTCACAAGAGGTAGGCCTACAACTTTGGTATTCATCACTCCTCCTAGCCTTGAGTTTTCTTAGAGTTTTTGAGTCATCTCTGGAGCCTTCGTGCGCATAATAGACTTTTGGATAGTTCAAAGTATTTATGAGATTTCTCTTTAATTTGTGCATGGATTTTAGAGTTCTTTGGCTTGTCTTACATCTACTCTCGAAGAGAAATCCATTGACACCTTGTTTGCTGAATTTGGAGCTCGTTTTCCCAGGTAACATTATCGATCTTTTTGGCCCTGTTGCAGAGTTGGCTGCAGTTTTGTTTTTGGATTTTGTGTTGAGGGTTGAGCCTTTGGATGCAGATATCTTAGTGATTTCATGATCTTTTTCGGGATTTTAAAATTTGGACATCTTCTTAAGTTTAAGGTGAGCAATTCCTTTTTTGATCTCTATGGAAAATTCCTTATGGATTAGTCTCTATAATTTTTGGAAGATCATGCTGATTTTTGGTTAGCAGTTTTTGGACAGCATGTAATGTTTGGTTAATTTAATTATTAAGGAGAATTAAAGATGGATTTTTGAAGCTTTGGAGATGTTCATATGATAGAGGACACCTCATATTTTCTGTTGGGAACTTCAAATTGAGGTATTTGAGGCTGTATATGCATTTTATTTAACCTATGTGTGCTTGCTGAAATTCTAGAACAATCTGCGCAGCGTGCGATGTTTTTACAATTGCCCCCAATCCGAGTGAAGTTTTTTGGTAATTCTCACTGCATTGGATTCTTAAGAGGCACAGGTTTAAGCATGCCAAATTTCAACCATATCAGACATCGGATCGACAAGTTTTAGGTGGGTTGGAATTCCTCCAAAATTAGCAGGCGGCTTTCTAATTCTATTTTGTAGTAGTCATGCATGCTAGAGATGCACTTCTTATTGAATGATAGTATGTATGTCTTGGTTGTACTCCTTGTTGATTTGAAGCAAGCATGATAAGAATTATATACCGTACATTGATTGAGAGAATACATGATAGAGTTAGTGATTTATATTAGTTGGGATGCATGTATGATTAAGTTAGTGATTTATGTTGGTTGAGATATATGCATTATAGGACTAGTGAGTTATGTTGGTTAAGATGAATGCATGATATGGTTAGAGATTTATGTATCGGTCATGATGAATGTTAATTGTAGAATCTTGACTAGCCCCCTGTCATATGTTTGCATGTATTAACCAGACTAATAGAAAATCCTCACCTGAGCTAATTTCCTTTATGTTTTAGATTTTCTACACTTTGCATTGTTGTTTCCCTCAACTTAGAGTTTCTTCTTGCCCGGGTAGTGGGCCGAGTGGTAGGGATAGTGTAGGACGCATGTTGCGCTCGTGCTGGGGGGCCGAGTGGAGTCTGGTGGTTGAGGTTAGTTTGGTACTAGTGTCGGGAGCCGTTTGGGATGACGGTGATCCCGGGTCATCGAATTTTTCTCTGATCGGTTTATGACCATTGAGTCATGATAGTGTTGATCTTATGATAATAGAACCTTGAACCCAGAATTTTTTTGGACACACGTGATTTTAGTAAACTAATATTTTCCTTCCAAATTTTGAAGGGTGCCAGAGCCCGTTCTTATTTGATTAGGGCGAAGGCACTAGTCCTTCGGGGTTTGGAAAATAAAACATGTTTTTAACTAATTTTCACAAAGTACTAAGCTTTATCAAAATTGGGTTTCCTCAAATCAAGATGGTATTCTAAAAAGAAGTTACATTTTGTCCTCACCCAGATAGCGGTCGAGTGAAAATGGTTTTAAGAAATAAATGTCATCTTTTTATATAAACCTCCCCACCCCAGAGGTTTGGATGATCTGGATTCTAAGGGCTGCCTCCTTATTTGGGTCGAGAGCTACGAGAGGCTGTGTCTGGAACCTGTTCTTGTTTGATTGGAGTTGCAGGCGTCAGTTTTTCGGAATTCTCGGCCCCGTCGTCGTTACTAGCGATTGAGTTGGGTTCTGATCTTTGGCCGATGAGTGTTATGGCAGATATTGTTGGTCGATTGGGTTTTGATGTTGGTCCGATGAGTGTTCCGGCCGGTGTTGTCACGCCCCAGGGTCAAAACTGCGACCCGGGCTCGCCAGCAGATCCGCCACCCATATGGGAAACCCCGCATAGGCGAAGCATCTAACCTGCAAAAGATAATACTACAACTATACAGATATCAGAGCAAGGAATAAACTGCTGTAAATAAAATCCAAACCACTGTACAACTGGAACAAAGTATAAGATCCATCTCCCAGAGGTAAATAATACATAATCTGATCCACAGGAACAGTAAAATAAAAATCCTCCTATATAATATCTATGAATCCAAAAAGGGAGGTAAGATAAAACAAAGATACATCAGTGTACAGGCTCACAGTACAAGTCAAGTCCTCACCATACATCAGTCTCTCAAAATAAAGAAAAGCTCTCAAAGAGGAAAAGACACAATAAGCCAACTGACTGTACTAAAAGTTTCCAACCAAGGGGTACCGCTACTCTCCAGCACTGGTAGAGATCTAGCTCGCGACTCCCTCACCTCGATCAGAAGAAGCACCAACAGCAAGGGTAGGAACCGGAGTAGATGCCTCTTCAAAACTGTCACCGACAGAGGGTGTGAGAACTACATCCCACAGTAGTTCTCAGTGGGTACCGTCTCCAAGACCAACGGTCTGCCTACTAAGTCGACTAGAGGCATAAGATAACGATACAGTAAAAACTGTATAAGAAAAGCTGGAGCTAACTCTACAGTTACCATGCCTCTATCTAAATGCTCAATGGGTGATACAGAAGAAAAGATATGCAACCACTCGAACAGGAGGTGCTCAATCGACTCAATCGAACTGACTGCCACATATGGTCCAGTCAAGCCTGCGCCCACCTACTACCACACATCCACACCGTGACAGGAATTACGTAGGGCGTCCCACACGGACTAACTCACCCCTCGCGCGAAATTGCCTCAATAGGCCCAACATCGCATCCACTGCGAAAAACTGCCTCAATATGCACAACATCGCATCTACTGCGGCATCTCACGGGGAGCAACCCCACCCGAGGAAAACAGCGCGGCATAGAGTATCAAACAATGGCACATGCAGGCTATAGTCAAAATCCACGCTCTCTCTCAAAACGGATAGACTCAAGATCTTCAAGCATCTCACACAAAGGTCGAAGTACCCTCAACGACTCAGCTGATAAAGCTCTCACGAATCTCGAGACACTAGCTCACGACACCCACCCACTGGTCGGAGGTACACAACAGCTAGGACCACCGTCGACCCAAACGGCTCCCAAAACGAAACACCCAACTCGCCACTAATACTCACGAGCTGGAGATACTCCACTGCCGGGATCGACCCACAACTCAAGGGCTAACAAGACTGGTCGGACGACACTGTACGACCCGAGACCACCGTCAACCCAAACGGTTCCCAACAACGCTGACCGGAAGATACTTGACGGCCCGGGACCATCGTCTACCCACACGGCTCCCAACACTAGCACTAGTCTAATCACAGCTGCTAGACTCCACTCGACCCCCAGGCGCGAGTGCCACAAACATCCCACAATACCCCGACAACTCGACCCACTATACGGGCGAGGAAAACTCTATGTCCAGGAAAGTATGAAAAGTGTGGGGATGTCTAGAGCATAAAAGAACCTAGCCCAAGCGAGGGTTCTCTACTAGTATGGTTAATACATGCAAACATATGACAGGGTGCTAGGTCAAAGTTCCAATATTTCAGTTTAAGCACAATACTTAAGTTAATAATTCTATCATGCAAGTTGCTACCCATACAACAAGAAGTAAACACTTCATTCAACATATTCCTAATCAATCTAGTATGTGGAACATAATCAAGTAAGCTCTCAACAAGGGTGAACAATTCCATTATGAAGCTCTCAATCCTAAAGCATGGATAACTTCAACATGTAAGCATCAGACAACAACATGGACGACTTTAACATACAAGCTCTCAATCCACAAGAAGGTTCACAATTCATCATATAAGTATTAATCCACATAATTTAGGCCATTTTCTATGCTTACATCTTAATCATAAAGTTTATACATTAACTCATGCATGCATACTAACAAATAGAGTTAGAGGAACCATCAGTCGATTCTAGAGACCAAAACAACCCACCTGGGACTTGACGATCTGATGCCCTATCAAATTGAATTTTGGCATGTAGAATCCTTAGCCTCTCAGTAAAATAATGCCGCAGAAATCGCCCAAATTCGACTCCCGGATTGGGCGCAATCGTTGAATTACTACACGCTGCGCAATCACATTCCAAAATTTTAGCATGAAGTTCACATAATTATAGGGGTCAATCCATAGGGAATTTCTCATAGGTTTAAAAATGAAATTTGTTCTTCTATATCTTAAAAAGACATCCATACTTTGAAATCCCGAAAAAGATGTAATATTTCCATAGTTATCCTCATACAAGGGCTCAATGCTCAAAGAAGCAACTAAAACCTGCACTGCTGTAAACCTTAAAACAGAGCTAAAAATATAAAATTACCTAATCAAATTAGCTCCAAATCCAGCAAAAGAGGTACCATTGGATTCCTTGTCGAGAGTAGATGTGAATCATGATAAAGAACTCCAAAATCCATGCACGGATGAAGAAGAAAATCTATAAATACTATGAACTATCCAACAAGTTCAATCTGTGCACGAATGCAGCAAGGTGTTCCAAAGATGGTAAATAAACCCTAATAAAAATTTAGATCCAGGGGGAATTATACATACCAATGTTGTAGATATTCAAGTACTGGAAATTGTTCCACAAAAATATTTCCAAAACTCCCATCCTACTGTCCAGAAAAGCCAAAACACTGAGGACTGTTCATATTTCCAGGCTGAAACAAAGGGTCCCAAAGATGGCTTAAAAACTCTGAAAAATCTGATGATCCAAGGGGAGAGTTGCATACCAAAGTTGTAGGCCTACCTCTTATGAAGATGTAACAGCAAAAATCACCCAAAAACACTAAGAAATGAGCTCTGTAGAACCTCTGCACCGAAACGCGATGGAAAAAGCTCAAATTGCTTCAATAGTGGTTCCTCTCTATGCATAGGCTAGGGGTGAAGAAGAAGTTCCCCCAAAAGTCTAACAATGGTGGAGGAGATGAAGAGGGAGTGGAGGGAGAAGCTCAGTAAAAATCTCCTAAAAAATCAAGTTTCCAAAGGAGCAGAAATGGTGGAAGAAAGACCCAATTTATAGCCCAAAATCTCTGAAAAATCTCCAAAATTTGGGCTCTGGGTACACTTTCGGGCGCTTGAATCTTGTCACAGTTAACACTCCATCAACGCCCGAATCAACCTCTGTCATGCCCCGAGGTTGAAACTACGACCCGGGCCCGCTAACAGATCCGCCGCCTATACGGAAAGCCCCGTATAGACGAAGCGACTAACCTGCAAAACATAATACTAACCACTATACAGATATCAGAGCGGAAAAGTAAACTGCAGAAATAGATAAATACAACTCCAAATAGTATATGTCAGGTCATCACAATACATATGTCTCTCCAAAATAAAGCTCTCAAGTAAAATAAATACAAGATACCTCCAAACCACTGGCAGTACTAAAACATCACCAAAAAGGGTACATCTACTCTCACGCTGAAAACGGGTAGGGATCTAACTCGCGACTCCCTTACCTCGGTCCGATGGTGTCACGCCCCGAGGTCGAAACTGCGACCCGGGCTCGCCAACAGATCCGCCACCTATGCATAACCCCGCATAGGCGAAGCGTCTAACCTGCAAAAGATAGTACTATAGCTACGCAAATATCAGAGCGGAAATAAAATGCTGTAAAATAAAATCCAATCACTGTACAACACGAAATAAAGTACGATATCCATCTCCTCAAATACAGATAATCCTCATACAATGTCCTCAGTACAGCACCTCTCAACTAATAAAAGGGAGATAAACTAAAACTATAGTACATCAGTCTCTCCAAATACAAAAGATCCCTCTCAAAGTAAACAATAAAAACCAGCTGACAGCTACAAGGAATCTCCAACCAGGGGATACAGCTACACTCCTCGGGCGGTAAGGATCTAGCTCATGACTCCCTCGCCTCGAACAACGACCGAAAGATCAGCAACTCCCGCAGAAGACGCTGCAAAACAGGAGGAAGAAAAGAGGGAAACAACAATGGGGGTAAGAACCACTAGTAAACCAGTAGCCTCCCCTTGTGGGTAAAGCCTCCAACTCCGGCGTACCCGCTAAGTCTACCAGAGGCAAGAAAAGGAATAAGTGGTAAAGCTGTAAACAGAACTGCTGAAAAAGGGGAAACCACCACTAGTATGCCTCTAAATGCAGTATCAAAGGTAACTGTATGCATGCAACTATAATGCTAGCTGTCTGAATCAACCTAATCAGATGGACCGGTATGAAACCCGGTACTGCCTGCTCTGCTGTCGAACTCAAGTATCTGCTAACCAATCGGTACTCACTGACCGATGCTCATTGTCTGGCACTCACTGGCCAACAGGTCTGGCACTCACTGGCCAATATGTCAACTGCCTACTCCGGAGTGGCACTCGAGGGGAGCGACCCACACGAGTAAAGTATCTCTGTCATCAGTATCACGATATAGCAGGACTGGATCACGACTATAATCAAAGTGGGAAAATCCATCCACTAGAGAAATCTGATACCCAATCTGATGCAATAGTACTCAAGAAGTGGGAACTCCATCCACTAGAGAAATCTAATACCCAATCTGATGCATAAGTAAACATCCGGTCAACCGCCCAATGTCCGCGGTCGCCGCAACACCCCATAAGACCAAAATCTGATAAAGGAATCAACATCTGGCTAACCGCCTAATGTCCGCGGTTACCACAATAACCCACAATCCACAATCGGGTAAAATAATCAATATCCGGTCAACCGCCTACTGTCCGCGGTTGCCGCAATAACCCACAATCCAACATCAAGTACATCCTGTCTCCGACCCTAAGGTCCCGGCTACACTATCCCAAACCCCTGCTCGAACCCGAGCAACATGACTCAAAAGTCTAAATAAGAAGGAGAAAGGAAACAATCATGGTTTCTTCTAAGTCAAATCCCAATATGATAGTGTAGCAATAAATAGTGGCCTATCTAGATGTCCATACAAGCTTGCAAGAGTCCTCATGCAAAATGAAAGAGAGAATATCAAATAACAGTTCCATATGTGTATCAAATAATAAATCCACATAGATATAACCATCATGCTAAAATCATCAGCCAACTACACATGTATGTAATCCTTGATCCATAATAAATCACCCAAGTGATACCCGCACATAGATATGTCATCATGTCCCAAACATTAATCCGTCTTATCAATTTTCATAAAAGTCTATGTGCTAACATGGCATGTTAATTATCACAATTAAAAATGTCCCCGCAATCATGTTTCCACAATAATATTATCCCAATATTATTCCCAACATGCTATGTCCACAAAATTAATCTCAAATAATAGGCTCACAATTATATCATTCAATCATGCATGGTAATCAATCACATAGTCCAAGTGGGGAATTCTCTAATAAACTTAGTGAGCAAGTCAGAAGTTGAGGTATGCAACAACCACCCTGTTAAGGAATTTATGTTAGCGTATTTCGTGAAATTATTTAAGTCTTGAAGATTGAAGATGAAGAAGTTTGGATCATTTACCTCAATCTCAAGAAAGAAGAATTCAAAAGGATCAGGTATGTTTAACTAAATATTTTTGGTGATCCGAATACTTCTTATAGTGTAGAAACACTCAGATGAATTTTTAATTGCATAAAAATTAAAAACTGGACATTCTACATGTTCAGAGTCCGGACCTGACATTACAGTCCGGACCCCGAACATGGGATAGTTCATGCGCAATTCCAGTCCGGACCTTGGTCACTTCAGTCCGGACCCCGAACGTGGAATTTGCAGGAATTGCATGAACAGTCCGGACCGTGGAAATTACAGTCCGGACCCCGAACGTATGTTTTTCTGGAAATAGTCTGTTTCGTTACGACAGTCCGGACCGCCATATTTCCAGTCCGGACCGTCGTACTGTAAAATTCCAGAAAAGGTTAGTTTTTTATTCTTATCCTCTTCCAACAGTTTCTAACCTATAAATAGACCCTACGATTCTTTTTTTAGGGTAATCCAAAATACGGTCAAAAAGAGAAAAATCCACATATAGAGAAGAAAGGAAATAACAAGATTAAATCTATGTTTCTTCATCTATATTGATTAATTTGATTCTAGGTTTTCATACTCAGATTTTGAGTAGAATCAAATTAATGAATACTTAGATGGTATTTCCGATCTATCGTTGATCTAAGTATTCGGCGGATCATCACCACCCAAAAACAACGATTTTCCCAAAATCGGCGCGTGGACTCGCGTGGCCTTGTGGATTCAAGGTGGAACCGCTCTCGTGGATTCGGAGCGAGGTTGTCACGCCCCGGGGTCGAAACTGCGACCCGGCTCGCCAACAGATCCGCCACCTATGCCAAACCCGCATAGGCGAAGCGTCCTACCTGCAAGAAAAGTACTACAGCTAAACAGATATCAGAGCTATAAATAAAAATCTGCTGTATAACTAAATCAATCACTGTACAACTGGAAATAATACAACAATGTCCGTCTCCCAAAATGATAAACATACAATATCCTCATATACAAACTCAGAACTCAACCGGGAGGTATCTCCAATAAATACATCAGTGTACAGGCTCTCAATACAAGACAATCCTCACTACATCAGTCTCTCAAAGAAGGAAAAATAAAATAACTAATCTACTGAAGCTCTCCTCTGAAGGGGTACCGCTACACACCAACGACGGGTAGGGACTAGCTCGCGACTCCCTCGCCTCGGTCAGAAGGATCAGCAACAGGAACAACAGGAACCGGAGTAGAAGTCCCTGGGGAAAGACACCACGACGGGTGTGAGAACTACATCCCACAGTAGTTCTCAGTGGGTGCCGCCAACAAGCCCGACGGTCTGCCCACTAAGTCTACTAGAGGCATAAAGCAACAAATGCAGTGCTGTAAGGAAAGCTGGGAAAAGTAAACTCTACAGCTACTATGCCTCTATCTAGATGCTCAAAGAGTGGAACAGAAAGAACATGATGCCACAACTAACTCTCATCTCGGATCACCCAATCTGAACTGACTGCCTCCTCGGGTCCAGTCAAACCTGCGCCAACCTACTGCCGTTACGTCCCGGAGGAGCGGACTTATGTAGGACGTCCATGACTGCCAACACCAGCACAGCCAGAGGGACAAATGCAACGACAAGTCGCGATAGAAAGCTCAATCTCACGCCGGTAAAACAACCCGGTCTCGCCTACTCCGGAGTGGCACTCGAGGGGAGCAACCCGCTCGAGTAAAAAGTAACCCATCTCAAGTATCTCTGTAAAGTATCTCTGTCAAGCTCAAATGTGGCTCATGCAGGCTATGATCCACGATCAAACAGATCGGTAACTCCAAGCTCAAAGCACAACTCAGTCGGAAAAAGAACCTCGACTCGAACAGGAATAGCCCAAAACACTCTCACAGCTATGTCGGAGAACCCTCAACGACTCAATCTGATAAATGCACGACCATGGCTGAGTCGGGAAACCTCCACGACTCGATCTGCCAGAACCCCAAGATCCTCAAAGCTAAGTGGGAGAACCACCTCCACCACTAAATCAGAAAAACAACCTCTAGATCACACTCTACCAACTCATAGCACAAAGTCGCATCCACTGCGAGAAACTCCCTCAACAGACCAACACCGCATCCACTGCGAACAACTGCCTCAACAGGCCAACATCGCATCCACTGACACGAGGAAGGGTCCGGGAACCCCGAAAGACTAGAACCTACAATCCAAACCAACCAAGAACAGGCTCTAGGCATAGCCTCTCGTTGTTCTCGTCCCAAGAAGAAGGCAGACCTTAGAACCCAGACCACTCGAATCATCTCGGGTGGTTAATTTATAGGAAAAAGGTGACATTTCTTACTGAAGCCATCTGATCTGTAAGAAATCCATATTTAATGATTTTTAGTTCTTTTTAGGAAAACAGTTGAAACCAAGTTTTATATCCAAGCCTCGAAGGGCTAATGCCTTCGTCCAATCAAACAAGACAGACTCCGGCGACCCTACGATGCTTGGAAGAAACCATTTAGTTGACAAAAATCATATGTGTGTCCAAAAAGGTTCTGGGTTTAAGGTCCTGCTAACACTGATATACCGCTGCCAGTAACACAGCGGCGACAGATAAAACAAGAGAATAAAACATCTCGGGACCGCCGTCTACCCAAACAGCTCCCGCTACAGATGAACAACCAACTACATCTACCAGACTCCACTCTGCTCCCAAGCACGAGTGTAACATGCATCCCACACTAAAAGATAACTCCTGACCACTCGGCCCACTACCCGGGCGAGGAAGAACACTATGTCCAGGAAAGTAGAAGTGTGGATGTCTAAAGCAGAAATAACCCTAGCCCAAGTGAGGGTTTTCTACTAGTCTGGTTACACATGCAACATATGACGGGGTGCTAGGTCAAGTTCCAAGATAACAATAATCAACGGCTTATAGGGGAGGACAATAAATACATGATCATCTAACAGCATCAGGAACATCAATTCCTAAATTCTAGCATGCTATACAAAATACATCTACAACATGCAAGTCCCTACACCGATAGAATTAATGCACAGTCCATAGGTCATGAAGACGAGGCCACCCACATGAAAATGCTAACTGTCCGGAGTTCCACAGCTGAAAACACCAGAAGCAACAACCTCCACTAATCCTCAACACCAACGGGTTCACAAACATCCGCAAATACTCCTGGGTACAACAAAAGGTCCAAGGTTACACTTTATTCCACAAAATAACCAAGTACAGAAATCTGCAGAAGACAGTCCTGAAGATCTGAAATTTCCACCTGCAGAAATTGCCTTGAAAATTCCGATAAAAATATCACAGCGAGCGTCTCGTCGAGACCTTCGAAACGGGTACCTGCACGCCGAAATCCGAGCCCCGTAGGCCAAGTTACAAATTCCACAGTACAGGTGCGCAAACACTCACAACCACACAACTGTAAACTCAAACACAGATAAAAGGGGAATAGTATACCTTCGGGCAAGCCTCAGAAAAATTCTGGAAAAATACAATGATAATCCTTGCGACGAGTAGATCCAAAAAGTGTATAGGCTCGTCTCAATCCGACACTCGGGTGCGGAGATAAAATTCCGGCAAGGGGCCGCTGTCCAAAAACTCCACCAGAAAACAGCGGCTTAGAAATGCCTCGAAAACCATGTCATAAACTCTGAATACAGCAAGATGATCAACACGAAAGATGAAGACGTACCTCTCTTGATTCCAACGCCGCAGAAATCGTCCAAAAATACTGACGGAGTAGCTCTGTAGATCTCTCAGATCAAACTGCGACGATAACGGGCCTCCGATGAAAAATCGCCACACTGCGCTCCGATGCCGAAGTCGTCGACGCCGCGGCTTCCAAAAAATCCGGGCCTCTGCCAGAAGATGCGCAACACGAAGATCTCCAACTTTTCTAAAGGGGCTGAGGGGAGGGGAGCTCGGGAAAGGGGGGCAAAAGCCCCAACAAGCAGCCTATTTATAGGCTCAGCCCGAAAATCCACCCATTGGACTTTTGGGCCAAAAACCGGGCGCCCGGACATTCCGGGCTGCTACAGTAACGGGCCCGGCCCGTTACTGTTCACGCCCGGAAGTCCCTCAGCCCGCCACGCGTCCACCCCAAACAGCAAACAGCTGTTTGGGCCAACGGCCATGCGCCACGTGGCCGAAGCGGTGGCCGACACGTGGCGCCCACGCCGGGAACAGCGGGTCAGCGCGCCCACGTCGCGCCCCACGTGCGCCCACGCGCGCCTGCCGGGCACGCGGCCCGAGGTACCTGCTCCCCGCACTGTGGACCGTGCGCACAACACCGCACCAACCCCGATCTGCCACGTGTCCACCCCCGGTCCACCGTGCACCCGCGCCTTTCCCGTGGACCGCGCCCGCTGCGACCGCCAACCGGGAGCCGCCACGTGGCCAGCGCCCGGGTGCACGCCTCCGCGGTGGACCGCGCGCCTCCGCCGCCGCCAGCCGCTGCGCTCCGCCGCCAGCCGCCGCCGCCGGCGCCTCTCCGGCCGCCGGAACAGTAACCCAAGTCTCGAAATCCGTGTTTTCACATCCGATCTTCGAAAAATACAAATAAATAGTCCATCTTGACCGTTTTCGCGCGCTGAATCCAAATCCGAAGTCCGATTTGCCAAATTCCACTTCTAAAATTTACCAAAAATTCCGGGAAGAGCAAACTTGATCCGTTTTTCATGCCGGGTCCAATCCTTGGGTCCAATATGCGCGCAAACACCTCTAACACCCAACATGGGTCTCCAGAAGCCGCAGATCCAACAATAATCCAAACGTGGGAATTTTCGGGTCCTCACATCCTCCCCCACTAAAAGAAAGTTTCGTCCTCGAAACAAACACGGCTCAAAAGGGAGTTCAAAGCCAAGGATAAGCATCCAACAACACAGTCTCCAACTCCCCAGTCGCTACTCACTCCCCGTGATTACTCCTCAACAAAATAATAATCAGTACGGCATGGCCCGGTTGCGTAATTCTCTCATCTCACGAGCCAGAATTCGCAACGGGCGTCCCTCGTACCACAAGTACTCGTAGATCTCAAAGGAAACGAGTCCATCACGGGCGAGGAATCCACAAGCCTAACACTCCTGAGCTGAGACGTGGAAGGACCATCAAGAACGCCAACAAAAGGCTAGGGGAAAAGAGAGAACAACCAAAATAGCACGCACCAAAACCGCTCCCTGGTGCCAGCTCAACCAGGCGATCCGAGACATACCCATACGGTCATCCAAAGAAAAGAAGCCCTAATCGGCTAGGGTCCTCGCTCAATCACTCTCGGATCCTGACCATCCGCAGGGACTGCTTCACCGCAGTCTACCGTCAAAAGGGACCCTCAGGGACACAACCTCGAGCCCTGTTCCTCAACAGTCCACACCGCGCCAGCTGTGGAACCATTAAACTCAACCCCGAAAAGCTATCCGGCTCCAGGTATCCACCACCACAGAGGCCCTGTCGGGGTGATACTGAATGCTCAAGAATAACCCAATGGTAACTCCACAGCCACTATGGGAGGCATCACTAACACAAAGGTCCATCCCCCATCTCTGGCAAAGCTGCAATCGGCGCTAGTACCAGTCTCATCATCCATTCGCCATGCTCTCCTGGCACTGCCAAATCCAAAAAAGCTCCTCACCTCAACAATAAATGTTGATCTCAGCCAAACTCAAATAGCATCCACCTTGGCCGGAATTCCACCGCCGCTCCTATGGCTAACACAATGTGACCCAAGAAGGTAAGCTTCTAAAGCTAAAACTTGTATCTCAACAACCTGGCATACAGCTTCATCCACACAGCATGGTAACACATCCACCAGTGCTCCTCATGCTCCAAGTCGCTCTGGGAGTAGATCATAATATCCCTGGAGGATCTTGTTACCAATGCAATCAAGTACAGCTGGAGCACAATTCCTCAAACCAAAAGAGTGGCAGGGCGTTAATCAATCCAATTGGCCTCACTATAACATAATGCCCCTACCGTGTCCTGAACACCATCTTGGCGAAATATTCAGCCGTATGATTCCAAAATTTGTACCTGCATCAGTCGTACAACTGCCGGAGTATAACTCCATCAAAAGGTCCAGAATAATACTCGGACCTGTCTACACACGAACCATAAAAGGGCCCTCACAGTCGTGTATCAACGATGTGGCGTCACCACCGTATATCAACGGCGTGGCACTAGGTCAAACAGACCCCTCGATCCATCAGATCCTGCAACTGCGCCATCAGCTATCACAGCTCTACTGGCAATATCCAATGAGGTGCTGTCGAGGGTGGCGCGGTTCCCCGAACCACGCCAAACTCAATCTCTAACTCCCTAACCGGCGGCATTATCAACAGCTCAGGTAAAATCACACCCGGAATCTCGTGGCAACAGAGATATCTTTGGGTCCCGGTGCCGCCGTAAGCACCTCTCACACTGTCGCTATAACCAGTGTGCTCTAACGACCTCAACAACCAAATCTCCTCTCGTCTGCCTCGCAGAAGGTCAAAGTCCTCTCCTTCCGCAGTCTAACATCCTGTGGCACTGTGCCAACCAAAACCCAAGCACTAGGTCGAAACGCCGAACTGCCATAATTACCAATAAGTCTACCCGTATATCTCGCGGCCTCAACTGCATAGGACATAAACCACAAGCCTCCCCCACATACACAACACTAACAGGAACCTGTACCTCAAGTGCATGTGGTAACAATCTGCCTCTAGTCCATGCAGGAATGCAACATGCTCCTACTCCGACTGCTGTGATGAAATCACACCTGCGACAACTCGATCCACTACCGTGGCGCCCTCCAACCGGGCGGCACAGATTCATCCGCTCAAAGCAAGTGGTTGTCGCCCAATCTGCCTGAAAATCAGGACTATCCACAAGGGAGCACGACCTCTGTCTCTGCTCACCTTGAGGCGACGAATAAAGTCCTCCGCAGATAACAAATCCACGCTACCGCTGCGCCACTCCGATATAGAGGTTGATGCTGCCATCGGGGTCCACCCGATCTCTGGCATCACGGGAACCCGTTATCCAGGAAAATAAAATCAGAAATATCTCTGCCGGCCGATCTGTCCTCCATCACCCGGCGCCAAGCGCCAATATCCAGAACTCACCTCTGGCGGCAGATCTCTATCCAAAGGAACTGCAGCGCCCCGCTCCAAACCCCACGCCTACTCCAACGAGGCGTCAGAACCTGTAACGGAGGAACTGAGTAAACTGAAACGTATCCTGGCGCAATCCACTCTCAGCCACACATATCCTATGCGCCTCGTCCCTCGAAACCTGGAGCGCGTAGTTCAACGACTGTATAAACTCCCTAGCACAGGGAGGCTCTCCGAGAGTCTCTCCATCACCACCAACCCCAATTCTGCCTATAAAGGCTCCAACTCAAACCTATGAATCGGGATGGTTCAGACTGCCGGGACTGGCTCCATCGATCAATGATGTCCCTAAGCTCAGCTACTATCCACTATCCATCCTGCCTCGGTGCCTCGGCACTACTCATCGACACGGAGGGGCTGCTCGCTCAGTCGGTGCCACAAGTACAACTGAAGGTACCACTGCATAGGAAGAAAGTACTGGAGGACACTCAAGCGGTACTGCCACTGGCTATGCTCTCTGCTCCAACAAGCGCATCAAACGTTCCATGGCTTCTTCCTGGCATCGGACAGCCTCCGACATCTGTGCCATCTGGATCCATAACTCCTGGGTCTCACTCTGCTCTGATAGCTCTGTCTCCCGCTGCTCGGGTTACTCATCAGATGCGGGATGTGCCCTCTTCGCTACACGACGTCTCAGGGGCATCGTAGTCCACTGCACAATAAAAAACATCAGGACACAACAACCAAACGACCCAATCCAGCGAAAGTCTAAGACATGTTATCAATTCAACAGCATTATGTTGTCTGCAGCCAACATAATCGCTTAGGAGCATAAACATGCCAATCACTCATCCCGTCTCTTGGGAGAGGTACAAAACTCGATCAGGACTCTCGCTAAAAGTCACGACTCTCACGTAGTCATCCTAATGTCCAACCACAAGCCTAGGGTTTCTAAGTCCTCAATGACCTACAACCTAGGCTCTGATACCACTCTAATCTGTCACGCCCCGGGGTCGAAACTGCGACCCGGCTCGCCAACAGATCCGCTACCTATGCCAAACCCGCATAGGCGAAGCGTCCTACCTGCAAGAAAAGTACTACAGCTAAACAGATATCATAGCTATAAATAAAAATCTGCTGTATAACTAAATCAATCACTGTACAACTGGAAATAATACAACAATGTCTGTCTCCCAAAATGATAAACATACAATATCCTCATATACAAACTCAGAACTCAACCGGGAGGTATCTCCAATAAATACATCAGTGTACAGGCTCTCAATACAAGACAATCCTCACTACATCAGTCTCTCAAAGAAGGAAAAATAAAATAACTAATCTACTGAAGCTCTCCTCTGAAGGGGTACCGCTACACACCAACGACGGGTAGGGAACTAGCTCGCGACTCCGTCGCCTCGGTCAGAAGGATCAGCAACAGGAACAACAGGAACCGGAGTAGAAGTCCCTGGGGAAAGACACCACGACGGGTGTGAGAACTACATCCCACAGTAGTTCTCAGTGGGTGCCGCCAACAAGCCCGACGGTCTGCCCACTAAGTCTACTAGAGGCATAAAGCAACAAATGCAGTGCTGTAAGGAAAGCTGGGAAAAGTAAACTCTACGGCTACTATGCCTCTATCTAGATGCTCAAAGAGTGGAACAGAAAGAACATGATGCCACAACTAACTCTCATCTCGGATCACCCAATCTGAACTGACTGCCTCCTCGGGTCCAGTCAAACCTGCGCCAACCTACTGCCGTTACGTCCCGGAGGAGCGGACTTATGTAGGACGTCCATGACTGCCAACACCAGCACAGCCAGAGGGACAAATGCAACGACAAGTCGTGATAGAAAGCTCAATCTCACGCCGGTAAAACAACCCGGTCTCGCCTACTCCGGAGTGGCACTCGAGGGGAGCGACCCGCTCGAGTAAAAAGTAACCCATCTCAAGTATCTCTGTAAAGTATCTCTGTCAAGCTCAAATGTGGCTCATGCAGGCTATGATCCACGATCAAACAGATCGGTAACTCCAAGCTCAAAGCACAACTCAGTCGGAAAAAGAACCTCGACTCGAACAGGAATAGCCCAAAACACTCTCACAGCTATGTCGGAGAACCCTCAACGACTCAATCTGATAAATGCACGACCATGGCTGAGTCGTGAAACCTCCACGACTCGATCTGCCAGAACCCCAAGATCCTCAAAGCTAAGTGGTTGAACCACCTCCACCACTAAATCAGAAAAACAACCTCTAGATCACACTCTACCAACTCATAGCACAAAGTCGCATCCACTGCGAGAAACTCCCTCAACAGGCCAACACCGCATCCACTGCTAACAACTGCCTCAACAGGCCAACATCGCATCCACTGACACGAGGAAGGGTCCGGGAACCCCGAAAGACTAGAACCTACAATCCAAACCAACCAAGAACAGGCTCTAGGCATAGCCTCTCGTTGTTCTCGTCCCAAGAAGAAGGCAGACCTTAGAACCCAGACCACTCGAATCATCTCGGGTGGTTAATTTATAGGAAAAAGGTGACATTTCTTACTGAAGCCATCTGATCTGTAAGAAATCCATATTTAATGATTTTTAGTTCTTTTTAGGAAAACAGTTGAAACCAAGTTTTATATCCAAGCCTCGAAGGGCTAATGCCTTCGTCCAATCAAACAAGACAGACACCGGCGACCCTACGATGCTTGGAAGAAACCATTTAGTTGACAAAAATCATATGTGTGTCCAAAAAGGTTCTGGGTTTAAGGTCCTGCTAACACTGATATACCGCTGCCACTAACACAGCGACGACAGATAAAACAAGAGAATAAAACATCTCGGGACCGCCGTCTACCCAAACAGCTCCCGCTACAGATGAACAACCAACTACATCTACCAGACTCCACTCTGCTCCCAAGCACGAGTGTAACATGCATCCCACACTAAAAGATAACTCCTGACCACTCGGCCCACTACGGGGTGCTAGGTCAAATTCCAAGATAACAATAATCAACGGCTTGTAGGGAAGGACAATAAATACATGATCATCTAACAGCATCAGGAACATCAATTCCTAAATTCTAGCATGCTATACAAAATACATCTACAACATGCAAGTCCCTACACCGATAGAATTAATGCACAGTCCATAGGTCATGAAGACGAGGCCACCCACATGAAAATGCTAACTGTCCGGAGTTCCACAGCTGAAAACACCAGAAGCAACAACCTCCACTAATCCTCAACACCAACGGGTTCACAAACATCCGCAAATACTCCTGGGTACAACAAAAGGTCGAAGGTTACACTTTATTCCACAAAATAACCAAGTATAGAAATATGCAGAAGACAGTCCTGAAGATCTGAAATTTCCACCTGTAGAAAGTGCCCTGAAAATTCCGATAAAAATATCACAGCGAGCGTCTCGTCGAGACCTTCGAAACGGGTACCTGCACGCCCAAATCCAAGCCCCGTAGGCCAAGTTACAAATTCCACAGTACAGGTGCGCAAACACTCACAACCACACAACTGTAAACTCAAACACAGATAAAAGGGGAATAGTATACCTTCGGGAAAGCCTCAGAAAAATCCTAGAAAAATACAATGATAATCCTTGCGACGAGTAGATCCAAAAAGTGTATAGGCTCGTCTCAATCCGACACTCGGGTGCGGAGAAAAAATTCCGGCAAGGGGCCGCTGTCCAAAAACTCCACCAGAAAACAGCGGCTTAGAAATGCCTCGAAAACCGTGTCATAAACTCTGAATCCAGCAAGATGATCAACACGAAAGTCGAAGACGTACCTCTCGTGATTCCAACGCCGCAGAAATCGTCCAAAAATACTGACGGAGTAGCTCTGTAGACCTCTCAGATCAAACTGCGACGATAACGGGCCTCCGATGAAAAATCGCCACACTGCGCTCCGATGCCGAAGTCGTTGACGCCGCGGCTTCCAAAAAATCCGGGCCTCTGCCAGAAGATGCGCAACACGAAGATCTCCAACTTTGCTAAAGGGGCTGAGGGGAGGGGAGGTCGGGAAAGGGGGGCAAAAGCCCCAACAAGCAGCCTATTTATAGGCTCAGCCCGAAAATCCACCCATTGGACTTTTGGGCCAAAAACCGGGCGCCCGGACATTCCGGGCTGCTACAGTAACGGGCCCGGCCCGTTACTGTTCACGCCCGGAAGTCCCTCAGCCCGCCACGCGTCCACCCCAAACAGCAAACAGCTGTTTGGGCCAACGGCCATGCGCCACGTGGCCGAAGCGGTGGCCGACACGTGGCGCCCACGCCGGGAACCGCGGGTCAGCGCGCCCACGTCGCGCCCCACGTGCGCCCACGCGCGCCTGCCGGGCACGCGGCCCGAGGTACCTGCTCCCCGCACCGTGGACCGCGCGCACAACACCGCACCAACCCCGATCTGCCATGTGTCCACCCCCGGTCCACCGTGCACCCGCGCCTTTCCCGTGGACCGCGCCCACTGCGCCCGCCAACCGGGAGCCGCCACGTGGCCAGCGCCCGGGTGCACGCCTCCGCGGTGGACCGCGCGCCTCCGCCGCCGCCAGCCGCCGCCGCCGGCGCCTCTCCGGCCGCCGGAACAGTAACCCAAGTCTCGAAATCCGTGTTTTCGCATCCGATCTCTGAAAATTACAAATAAATAGTCCATCTTGACCGTTTTCGCGCGCTGAATCGAAATCCGAAGTCTGATTTGCCAAATTCCACTTCTAAAATTTACCAAAAATCCGAAGTCTGATTTGCCAAATTCCACTTCTAAAATTTACCAAAAATTTCATGCCGGGTCCAATCCTTGGGTCCAATATGCGCGCAAACACCTCTAACACCCAACATGGGTCTCTAGAAGCCGCAGATCCAACAATAATCCAAACGTGGGAATTTCCGGGTCCTCACTGAGGTACGTTCGTGGATTCAAGACGTGCTACTGGGTGAAGACCGTGGATTCGGTTGGACGTCGTGGATTCGACGTTGGACGCCGTGGATTCGGCGTTGGACGCTATTCGTGGATTCGAGAAGCGTTGCGGAGAGAGCGGAGAAGATCTACTAGGAGCGTATGAAAATGGTTGAGTCGTCTGTGAGTGCGGTATATCACCTTGTACGTGTGTTAATTCTAGTGGATTTCGCCGTGTTATCGGTCCCGTGGTTTTTTACTCCGGTTTGGAGTTTTTTCACGTAAAAATCGTGCGTGTTATTTTTTCATTTCCGCATCGGGTTTTATTGCGCAACGATTTTTGAGTGTTTATGGTTACACCTATTCACCTCCCCTCTAGGTGTTTTTTCCTCTATTTAGATCCATATTCTATCATAACCCAACAAGTGGTATCAGAGCGGGAATAGGGTTGTAAACAATGGCTGAAGGTGGAAACATCAACAAACCCCCGTTCTTCGATGGAACAAATTATGCCTACTGGAAAGTACGGATGAAAGCCTTTTTAATTTCCATCGACGAACGGGTGTGGCAATCAATTGAGTTAGGATGGTTTAATCCAACTGAAATTATTGTTGATGTTCACACCATCAAACCTAGGTCGAAATGGACCAAGGAAGAGATAGACTTATCTTCTTACAATGGCAAAGAAATTAACGCTTTATTTAATGCCCTGTCTCAAACGGAATTCTCTCGCGTCTCGGCATGTGAGACTGCGAAAGAAATCTGGGATGTTCTTCAAGTTACATATGAAGGAACTAACCTTATGAAGATTCAAAAACTGTAAATGCTTACGAGCAAGTTTGACTCTATTTTCATGGCAGAAAATGAATTGTTCACAGATTATTATACACGATTGCAAGACATCGTGAATTCATGTGCTAACTTGGGAGAGAAAATTCCAGAATTTAAAATTGTAAGAAAGATTTTAAAGACTCTTCCTGAAAGATTTCGTTCCAAGGTTACGGCCATTGAAACTATTAAACACCCGGACGAAATCCGTGTAGAAGAATTAGTTGGTTCATTACAAACATATGAAATGACATTTCCTACTAACAATTCTTCTAGAAAAGCATCTACTTCTAAGTCTTTACGTTTTGCGTTGAAAACAACAAAAGAAGAAGACACGGATTCATCCTCCTCAGACGACGACGAGAACCTATCTATGGAGGACTTTGAGAAGCAGCATGCTCTCTTGACAAGAAAGTTTTGCCGAAACTTTCGAAGGGGTAATTCAAGTAAAACTCCATCCTTCGAAAAATGGAAGAAAGACAAAGATTTTTCAAGCCAAAAGTCAAGAAAGCAAGAAAGTTTTTCAAAGGATAAGAAAAGCTCAGAGGGACAAGTCCAATGCTTCAAGTGCCGAGGATACGGCCATATCTCAACGGAGTGTCCCAATACGAATCCGGCAAAGAAGAAAGCGATGCAAGCCGTCACTTGGGATGACACCTCAACGTCAAATGAGTCATCTTCCAGTGATGAAGAAAATAACGCAACGGCATTCCACGCGTCCACATCTTCACCATTCATATGCTTTATGGCAAGTACATCTGAGTCATTGTCCAACTCCTCTCAAGTTGAAAAGAATGCAACGGACGATGAATCGGATAATTCTGAAGGTGAAGATTTTGCTTTTGCCTACCATAAACTTTTGAAGGTCTCAAAGAAACTGGCAAAGCAAAACAAGAGTTTGAGAGGGAGTTTGCAGGATCTCGAAGAAGAAGCAAAAAGGGCAACTTCTCTCTCAAACGCTCTTGAAGTGGAAAGGGATAATCTGATCAAAGTAAATGTTTCCCTTTAAGAGTCCAATGAGCATCTCGAGAAGAATTATGTAGATATGGTGAATAAAGCGAATTACTTCTTGAAGCTCTACGGCGAGGCTCGACAGGAAAAAATGGAAATGACGAAGACCATTTTCCAACTCAAGGATGATTTAAAGCAATTTTCTTCTGGAAGGAGTAAGTTGGATAAGATGCTTGGTCTTGGTCAAACAAACAGATTCGGCCTCGGATATAATCGAACTGAAGACAATTTTAGTTCGATTGGGACAGTCTTTGTGCCCCAGTCGATATCTCCTCCTCCGACACCGGAATTTACGACAAACAACGTCAACAAGCCTACTTCACCCTCTTCGGGATCGTCAAGCACTAAGGTATGTTTTCGTTGTGGTTTTGCAGGGCACATAAGGAGAAATTGCAAGATGGGAGCGAAACGTTCAACTCAAGCGGCTCTTGCAACAACTACCAAAAAGGTGATTCCCCGGAAATCAAAGGAAAACTTCTCAAAGGAAAAGAGCCTTGGTAGTTCACCTCGTAAGACGATGTCAAGCAATGAATCAAACAAGACGCTTTCACCAAGGAGAATAACTTCACGAACATTATCAACACAGTCCAAAAAGGTTTGGGTGCGCAACGGTGAAATCTTCCCTTGTCTTGTTGTTCATACTTCTTTACATGCTTATGACAACTCGTCTTGGTATCTGGATAGTGGATGTTCCCGTCACATGACCGGTGATAAAAACTGTTTTCAAACTTTAGAGAAAATCTCCGGAGGACATGTTGTTTTCGGAGATGGTCGTTCTTCTAAAATTGTTGGAAAATGAACAATCGCTATTCCAGAAGGCCCTGTCTTGAATAATGTTCTATTTGTAGAAGGCCTTAAGACTAACCTCATCAGTATAAGTCAACTTTGTGACAATGGTTTTTCAGTTAATTTTTCTTCTGAATAATGTATTGTAACTGATAAGGACCATGTATTCTTTTTGAAAGGGGTTAGATCTCAAAATAATTGCTATGTTGTTTCAAACAAAATTTCTGAAAAATGTAACCTGGTTTCTTTAGATAATGAAACTCTTTGGCATGAAAGGCTAGGTCACATAAATTTTAAAGAACTAGCAAGGATTTCTAATAAAGACGTGGTTAAGGGGGTTCCTAAACTTACATTTAAAGATAACATTGTGTGTGGAGGTTGTCTAAAGGGAAAGCAATCAAGGCCTGCACACAAGAACTTGAACCACGTTGGTACTAACCGGCCCTTAGAATTACTGCATATGGACTTAATGGGGCCAACTCGTCAACCATCCTTGGGAGGTAAATGGTATATTTTTCTTTTGGTTGATGATTTCTCTAGGTATTCATGGGTAACTTTTTTAAAAGAGAAAGCAGATACTTTCGACTCTTTTCATGAGGTTTGTCATCGTATTATGATTGAAAGAAATGAAAAGATCGTTCGTGTTCGAAGTGATAGAGGTGGAGAATTCATTAATTCTAAATTCACTGATTTTTGCACTTTCAATGGCATAAAATATGAATTCTCAGCACCCTATACACCTCAGCAGAATGGTGTTGTTGAGCGCAAAAAACAGGGTTGTTCAGGAGATGGCGCGTGTGATGCTTCATAGCAGGAATCTCCCGTTACATTTTTGGGCTGAAGCCGTGAACACCGCCGTCTATGTAATTAATCGAGTGTATTTGCGCCCGGGAACATTAAATACACCATATGAGATGTGGTTTTGTAGAAAACCAAATATTAAATATTTTCGTATCTTTGGGAGTCGTTGTTTTGTTTTTCGAGATCGCGAAAATCTTGGTAAATTCGACTCTCGAAGTGACGAAGGGATTTTCATGGGTTATTCTACAAACAGTAGAGCATATCGGGTATTTAACCTTGAATCTAAAATGATGGTAGAATCTATAAATGTTAAAGTAGATGAAGCTTTTCACTTTACATCTGATAAATCTACCCCTGATATGTCTCTTGATGATGATACTCCTGTAAATGCATCTTCTCATGATAATTCTTCCAATAATAATGATGCATCTAATGGCTCTTCTAGTTCATCTGATGTGCAAGAATCATCACATGCATCTCCGAGAACTCCGCTACCGCAAACGTTAAGAATCTCCAAAGATCACCCGAAATCAAACATTATCGGAGATCCACAAGAAGGAGTCAAAACTCGGAGGCAGTTGGTTTGTGGAGTCGCATGTTATGTCTCCATGATAGAACCAAAGAACGTCGATGAAGCTCTTCAGGATGACTACTGGATTGAAGCAATGCAGGAAGAGCTCCATCAGTTCGAAAGAAACAAAGTCTGGGAATTAACGAAGTCACCGAAGCAACACAACGTGATTGGTACTAAGTGGATTTTCAAGAATAAGAAAAATGAGGATGGTACCATCATCAGGAACAAAGCACGATTAGTTGCTCAGGGCTACTCGAAATTGAAGGAATAGACTTTGATGAGACGTTCGCCCCAGTTGCTCGACTCGAGTCAATTCGTATCTTATTCGCAATTGCTTGTCACTTTAAAATAAAACTCTTTCAAATGGACGTTAAGAGCGCGTTTTTAAATGGGTATTTAAACGAGGAAGTTTATGTGGCTCAACCGAAAGGTTTTGTAGACTATAAACAACCTAACCATGTTTTTCGTTTGAAAAGGGCTCTTTACGGTCTAAAACAAGCACTGCGAGCATGGTACGAAAGGCTAACAAAGCACCTATTGGAAAAGGGCTACACTCGAGGGGGAGCAGACCGGACTCTCTCTGTGAAGCATTATCAGGATAATTTCATTGTAGCACAAATCTATGTCGAAGACATTATATTTGGTGCAACTAGAGGCAATGATGCTTCTAAATTCGCTGAAACCATGGAAAGCGAATTTGAGATGTCCATGATGGGCAAACTGACATACTTTCTTGGATTGCAAGTAAAACAAAATGAAGAAGGTATTCATCTATGCCAATCCAAGTATGCAAAGGAGTTGGTGAAGAAATTCGGATTAGAAGACTCTAAAGATTTTCCGACTCCTATGGGAACTAGCAATAAGGGATTAGGAAGTGAATCTCTTAGTGAGAGTGTAGACGAGAAGCTTTATCGCAGCATGATTGGAAGTCTACTCTATCTCACGGCTAGTCGCCCAGATATATCCTTTAGTGTTGGTATTTGCGCGAGATATCAATCAGCACCAAAGGAGGTTCACCTGAAAGCGGTGAAAAGGATCATCCGGTACATCAAAGGAACATTGAATTTCGGAATTTGGTATCCTATGGGAACAACGCTTGATATTATAGGATATTCATATGCCGATTGGGCAGGATCTGTGGATGATCGGAAGAGTACGAGTGGTGCATGCTTCTATCTTGGTCACTGCCTTGTTGCATGGCATAGTAAAAAGCAAAATTGCATAGCACTCTCGACTGCCGAAGCGAAATATATCTCAGCGGGTAGTTGTTCAACTCAACTCATTTGGATGAAAAGCATGTTGAGCGACTTCCGAATTTCAGCAACTTCGGTAACCATTCTTTGTGACAACACAAGTGCTATAAATATTTTCAAAAACCCTGTGTTGTACTCAAGAACAAAACACATTGAACTTAGATATCATTTTCTAAGAGAGCTAGTTGAATCAAATATTCTTCAACTTTCCTACATTTCAACAGAGGATCAATTAGCTGACTTTTTAACAAAACCTTTGGATCAAAAATGTTTTATTCATTTGCGTAAAGCAATTGGAATGCTTTCCTTGAAATAACTTTTTTTTGAAAATTTTGCGTAGATTAGGTTTTGTTTTGTGTTTTTGTTCATCATCTATGTTTGTACATAGAACATAAATTGAGCACTAGTATTATTGACTTTAACTGCATCCTTTTATATAATTTAGAAATTTATTATGCTTTGAATATCATAATAATTCATTTGATGCAATGATCATTTATGTCAATTAAGTCATCTTTGTTTTGATCAAAGTCAATTTCTCTCTCAAATGATCTCTTGGTATAGTTTTTATCTTATTTGACAATTGAGTCGAGTATGAAATCGAGATCAATTTTTGGTTGAATACCTTATATATTATATAATTGATAGCCAATTGAGGGGGAGTTAATGCAGAATGTTATGCTCAAAAGATGTGGAAAGAGTTACATCCCAATGAGGAGTGTGAAAACTACCACCACATGGAGGAAAGAGCTACCACCTCGGTCGTCCGAGTACTGTGTGCAGCTACCACATGTATACCAAGCATGGTTTTTCGAGATAATTAGATAAAATGCTTTTTGGAATACTTGACTCTGTCAAATTCCAAGGTTGGTATAAGGTGGGATTTTTAATGAAAGATGCTCAAAGAGCCACTCTCTTCAATAGATTGACTAGATACATTATCTAACATATTTGGGATTTTCAAACATCTATTGATCTTGGTATTTTATTTTCTTTACCAAATTGATGATTTGATAAAGGCATTACTCATAAGATCATGTTAGATGTGATTGAAGTTGTTCAACTTTAAGGGATTTAATTTTTATAAATTTTCGTTTCATTTGTTGGATATTATTGATAGATTTTGCATAATCTATTTCTTTTAATATGAAACGATGATTTTTATTTAAAGTTGACATGTATAAGTGCTTACAATCTTTTTCTGGATTTTCTAGAATTTTTCGGAATTTTTCTGAAGAAAAAGTTTGGAGCCGATCCGGACTGGACAATCCGATCCGGATCCCGAACGCAGGAATTTCCTGCGGGTAGCCGATCCGGACTGGATTCACGATCCGATCCGGACCGCGGCTAGGGTTTTATATAGAACAAAAGGGTTTTGATTTCTTTTTACTACAATCTTTTGTTCCAAAGTCTCCAGAGCTTCTCTCTCTAGAAATCAACTGATTTGGAGCTTTTTCAACTCAGGTTCTTCGATTCCAAGTAAGTTTTCTTGATCAAAAACTCGGTTTTTCACAGTTTTTCACTATTTTGCTCAAAACGTGTTGGAAATCTTGTAACTTTTTCGTTTGAGATTGGTTTTTGATCAAATTTCTTTTGAAATAAGAACTCTGGGTAGATTAGTGTTGATTATATGCTAGGTATTCTCTTGATTAACGGATTTTTAGGCTTCGATTTCTGAAAATTCGGTTTTAGGGCATATAATAGAAATTTTTAAAAATCATGGGATTGATCTATTTTTAAAATTCTTTTTGCAAAACTAATTTGATTCCTAGTCTCTCTACATGATAATGATTGTTTAGGTACAATTTTTCAAATTTTTGAAAATAAACAATTTTTCTCGTGGTCTTGAGTTTTGCTCACAGGCTTTTCTATTATCTGAGCACTAGTAGCAAAATGGTTTTCGCTTGGATTATTGCGCTCATTGTAGCATTAGTGGGAACTCGAGCATCTGTCAAAAAGGAGCAAGCTGAAGCAAGTCAGGAGAAGATAAACGATGTTCCTCAAGTTGAGTCAGAATCAGAGGATGAAGAGGATTGGGAAATATTTTGTAAAGAATCACAACAAGCGGTGGATGACGAAGATAGGTTCTATCTAAAGGAAAAGAAGCTGATAACGTCTTCCTCAACAACCAAACATCCCACAAGGAGCAAGAATTCGAGGGGCAGAGGAATTCAGATTAATGAACCACTCGCCAGAGCACGCTCTCTGCCTAGAGAATCTAAAAATACACCTTCAGCATCCATACAATCTCCTTCTACCTCCAAGACAATCACCACAAAAGCCGATATACTGTCTATGCAACGAGCACAAAGGAGAATGTCTGAAGCACATGAAAGAATGTCGGCTGACATTCACAAGATGAAAAAGAACTGCTCCAAATTATCAAAAATGCTTAAAGAGATTTTACACAAACTGGACTGCAGTAGCTCAGAAAGCTCAGAGTCTGATAATTGAACTTCTTTCTAACCTATCGTTTTGTTGTGCAGGCTTAGTTTTCAGTTTTTCTTTGTTTAGGTCTCTGATTTTTCTTGTTTTAGTACTTTTCACCTCTCCGTTTTGTAATTTTTGGCTTATTTTGTGACAAAAAGGGAGAGAGAGAGAGAGAGAGAGAGAGAGAGAGAGAGAAAGACAAAACTATGAAAGGAACTAAACTATGAAAGGTAACTATGAAAGGTAAGGTAAGTATACTGTGAACTGAACTATGAAAGGTAAGTATGACATCAACTTTTTGGTTTGAATTGGGTTTTGCATGCATGCCTCTACTAACTATTCGACTAACTATTTGGGCATGTAATATTTCTAACAAATTGTTTGTTAACTAACATACATATGACATTTGGTTTTTAATGCTTAGAAGATATGTCTAATTTTGATTGTGATCTTATTACATATCTGAATTCATAAATGTCATGATGAGCATAAACTCTATCTCTGTGCTTGGTTTTATATGCAAAAATTCTTGAGGTATCTAACGATCTCTTTTGTCAAGAATGTTTTTCTTTTGCAGAGATTACAGATGTCTAAGTCTAGAGTCTGTTCTAGGAGTTTATCTCATGTATCTTATTTGGTTCTCCATTGTAAATTTTTGTTGTATGGTGATAGCAACAAAAATATCCTCTAAACCGCCAAAGGGGGAGATTGTTAAGGAATTTGTGTTGGCGTATTTCGTGAAATTATTTAAGTCTTGAAGATTGAAGATGAAGAAGTTTGGATCATTTACCTCAATCTCAAGAAAGAAGAATTCAAAAGGATCAGGTATGTTTAACTAAATATTTTTGGTGATCCGAATACTTCTTATAGTGTAGAAACACTTGGATGAATTTTTAATTGCATAAAAATCAAAAACTAGACATTCTACATGTTCAGAGTCCGGACCTGACATTACAGTCCGGACCCCGAACATAGGATAGTTCATGCGCAATTCCAGTCTGGACCTTGGTCACTTCAGTCCGGACCCCGAACGTGGAATTTGCAGGAACTGCATGAACAGTCCGGACCGTGGAAATTACAGTCCGGACCCCGAACGTATGTTTTTCTGGAAATAGTCTGTTTCGTTACGACAGTCCGGACCGCCATATTTCCAGTCCGGACCGTCGTACTGTAAAATTCCAGAAAATGTTAGTTTTTGATTCTTATCCTCTTCAAACAGTTTCTAACCTATAAATAGACCCTACGATTCTTTTTTTAGGGTAATCCAAAATACGGTCAAAAAGAGAAAAATCCACATATAGAGAAGAAAGGAAATAACAAGATTAAATCTATGTTTCTTCATCTATATTGATTAATTTGATTCTAGGTTTTCATACTCAGATTTTGAGTAGAATCAAATTAATGAATACTTATATGGTATTTCCGATCTATCTTTGATCTAAGTATTCGGCGGATCATCACCACCCAAAAACAATGATTTTCCCAAAATCGGCGTGTGGACTCGCGTGGCCTTGTGGATTCAAGGTGGAACCGCTCTCGTGGATTCGGAGCGAGGTACGTTCGTGGATTCGAGACGTGCTACTGGGTGAAGACCGTGGATTCGGTTGGACGTCGTGGATTCGACGTTGGACGCCGTGGATTCGGCGTTGGACGCTATTCGTGGATTCGAGAAGCGTTGCGGAGCGAGCGGAGAAGATCTACTAGGAACGTATGAAAAAGGTTGAGTCGTCTGTGAGTACGGTATATCACCTTGTACGTGTGTTAATTCTAGTGGATTTCGCCGTGTTATCGGTCCCGTGGTTTTTACTCCGGTTTGGAGTTTTTCCACGTAAAAATCGTGCGTGTTATTTTTTCATTTCCGCATCGGGTTTTATTGCGCAACGATTTTTGAGTGTTTATGGTTTACACCTATTCACCCCCCCTCTAGGTGTTTTTTCCCCTATTTAGATCCATATTCTATCATAACCCAACACACCGACCTCGATCGGCGAAGCACAGCCCAAATACGCCCTCACTTCAGGTAAACACGGCACACTGCACGGTAATCCAAACGGCGTACAATTAATCCAAAAATGCACAATAACCCGCTGTCCAACAACCAGTCCCGAAAATGGCTAAATTTCATCTGCGAGATGAACTTGAAAAAATTCGGAAAAATAACCGCTACGATCGTCGCGTCGAGCCGATCGAAACGAGTACTCGCACGTTCTGATCCGATACCTGTAGGTCAAGTTACAATAAAAACACCGTTGCATGCTCAAAACTTCCCACAAACAAAACTCCTGTAGCATTCTGTCCAGAAAAGTGGGATTATCACCTTCGGAGCAACCTCTAAAAATCCCAGAAAAATCACCACTGTGTTCCTCGCGACGAGTATATCCAAATCGAGTACTTATTCGTCCGGTTCCGATGCCCGTAGGCCGAGATATAAATCAAACAAGCCCCCGCTGTCCAAAAAGTCACCACAAAAAAATAGGGTCAAAAGGTCCCTCGGGAACTGTGCCAAAAACCCAAATGAGGTGAAATAATAAACACGAAAAACGAAGCCTTACCTCTCTAGAACACGCTGCCGCGAAAGTCGCCCAAAAATTCCATCGGGGTAGCCCAGGGGAGCTCTCAGAATGAATAGCGACGGAAAAACCCACTGTAAGAGAATCGTCGCAGTTCGCCGAATAGCAGATAACGCAAATGCCGAGGCCTCCAAAAATTTTGGGGATCCAACAAGAAGTAGGGGACAAGGTGATGAACAAATTCCCTTAAGGCCCCAACCCGAGAGGAGCTCGGGAAAAGGCCCAAAAGAGCAGCCCAAATGAAGTATTTATAGCCCATTCCAAACAAATGAATTAATTCCCTCTGTGTCCCAAGTTCCGGGCGCCCGAAAGGATTCGGGCGCGCACAGCGATCTAATCTGGGCCGTCGATCCAGCGCCCGAATCTACCACAACGCACCATGTGTCCCCGAACAGCAAACAGCGAACCCCGCCGCTCCCGTCCTGCCGTGTGGCCCGCGTGGGTCAACGCGGTAGGTGGCCCCCGGCAATGGCGGGCTGCCACGTGGCGCCCGCGTGTGCCACGTCGGCGCCGTGCCCGCCACGCCAGCCGGCCGCCTGCCAACCGCCGCCTGCCACGCCGCTTGCCGCCCGCACGCGCACAGTGGCGCGCCCAATCCCCGCGCGCCACGTGTCAGGCCCCCGTGCTCGCTGCGCCCGGTGCACACACTCCGTGCACCCGACGAACCATAAACTACCACGTGTCCACCTCTCAACAAATAGGAAACTGCCACGTGGCACACCTCCCGCCTGCACCCCCGCGCCTGCCCGCGCACCTGCCCGGCCTGCCCGCGCACCCTCGCATGCACTGCGCCCACAGCACCGAACCAATGAAGAGCTGCCACGTGGCCCGCTCCGGTCCACCGTACACCCCGCGCTCTCCCGTGAACCTAGCCCGCTGCGCCTACCAATCCGGGGCCGCCACGTGGCCGCCCGCCTGGTCCACTGCACCAGCGCTCCACTCCGTAGACCGGGACGCATGCGCCGGCCAATCCGCGGCTGCCACGTGTCCCTCCGGTCGGTCCACGGCTCCCCCATGCACCAAAAATGCACCAAAAACTTCCGGATATCTGTTTTTGGGCATCCGGACTCAGAAAAATATAAGTAAATAGTCGTTTTCTATCGTTTTTCCGCGCTGAATCCAAATACGGCCTCCGTTTTGCACAAAACTCCTTCCAAAATTCGACGGGGGTATCCGAATACACTCGGGATCCATTCAACGCAATGAGTCCATTTCTTGAGTCTGATACACACCCAAACACTCCTATCTCCCAAGATAGTCCTCCAGAAGCCACTGATCAAGCTATAAACCCCCAATGAAGATCCGGGTCATCACAGATGGAGCGGCAACTGGAGCAGCAGGAACTGGAGAAGAAGTCCCTGAAAAAATGTCACCAACAGCGAGTGTGAGAACTACAACCAACAGTAGTTCTTAGTGGGTACCGCCACCAAGCTCGACGGTCTGCCCACTAAGTCTACTAGAGGCATAAAGTAACAAACGCAGTACTATAAAGGAAAAGCTGGAAATAACTCTACAGCTACTATACCTCTATCTAAATGCTCAATGGGTGATACAGATGGAACATGATGCAACTACTATCTCTTGATAAAACAATCACCCAATCTACACTGACTGCCACAAAGGGTCCAGTCAAATCTGAGCCCACCTACTGCCATTACATCCACGGAGGACTGGACTTACGTAGGGCGTCCGTGACTGCCCAAAAAGGGCCCAGCCAGAAGGACTGCGTCAACAAGTCGCGATAGCAAAGTAACAGGCCCAGCTCCGGAGCGGCACTCGAGGGGCGCGACCCTACCGAGGAAAGTATCCGTGCATCTCTATCGAGCTCAATATGGCTCATGCATGCTATAATCCAAATCCACGATCAACAAGATCGGCAGTATCCAAATCACATCTCTAACTCACTAGCTGGAAATACTCGACAGCTGGGACCCACCGTCGACTCTGACGGCTCCTAAGACTAGCACTGATCTAACCACAGCTACCAGACTCCACTCGGCCCCCAGACACGAGTGTAACATGCATCCCCCAACAACCCGACCACTCGACCCACTACCCGGGCGAGGGACACTCTAAGTCTTGGAAAAACGAATAAAAGTGTGGGAGTGTCTAAAGCATAAATAAACTAGCCCAAGTTGGGGTTTTCTACTAGTCTGGTTGAAACATACAACATATGATAGGGTACTAGGTCAAGGTTCCAATAATAACATTAAATTTAACTGAATGTAAAATAGGGAACATTAACCAACATGATCTCAATATCAATACCAGGAAACATCATCTCTCACAAATATACTTTCTATCTCATCTCACAAACATGCATGCTCACTATCTTATAAAATTAGAGAACCGTCCATCGGTTTTGGAGATGAAAGCAACCCACCTGAATGCACACGTCGATCCGAGGTCCGAATAAACCGAAACTGAGCAGGGATACTCCTCAGGTTTCCACGATCCCAACGAGGCCAAAAACACCAGAAAACTCCTCCCAGCCGCTGAGATACAGACCAAACACCGTGGTAAGCAAAAATCCCCAAAATTACAACTCTGCGGAAATTCAGTCCAAAAGAAGTCAAAATATCACCTTTGAGATGATCTCTAAAAATTCTAATAAAAATATGGCTACGATTCTCGCGAAGCGTAGATGTCGATCGAGTCTTCACGGGCTAAAATCCGATAACCAAGTACCGAGATAAAAATCAAACAAGCTCCACTATCCAGAAAAACTAGCAGCAAGAAAGGGGTTCAAATATGCTCCGAAAACCCTAATAAAAACCCAAAATTGAGAAAAGTGATAAACACGGAAATCGAAGATCTACCTCTCATGGAAACGATGCCGCAAAAATCGGCCAAAAATTCCATCGGATCAGCCCAGGGGAGCCCGCGGACAAAGTGTCGACGAAGAAGATCGGTATCGAAGGCACGTCGAAGCTCGCGATGTTGAGGAGGAAGCTGAAGAAACGACGTCCAAAATAACTCCAAGATCCCAAATATCGAAGAAGAGTCACCGATGAAGGTTCCTGTCGAAGGAGTGGTCAAGAGATGCTCGAAAAAAACCTCAAAAGAAGGCACAAATGGGCTATTTATAGCCCAAATCCACAAAAAGGGGGGTTGCGGATTCGGGCGCCCGAAACCCGCCCCCCGGCTCCACACTGTGCCTGCCCGGATTCACCCGGGCGCAACACGTGTCCACGCAGGGTTCACGGTGTGGCGTACGGAGCGCGGTCCGCGCCGGGCCACCGGGTCCATGCGCCCGCCAACGGGCGCGTGCCACGCATCCTGGCGCGGTCCACGGTGCGCCTCGCCCGACGCGAGTGGCGCCTCGACTCCCACGCCGACCAATGGGTGTCCGCCATGCGTCCTTGTGCGCCTCCCCACTGGTCCCGGTGCATGCGAAAGTAGGCCGTGGACCGGCCCACTCCATAATTCGGCCCAAAGGCCCATTTTGCCCAAAAATAGTCGATTTTCAACGTTTTCGCGCGCTGAGTTCATTTTTGGCATCCGTTTGACACACAACGGGCTCGATACAACAAAAATAGGTGTTTTCTCACCACCGACCACCCAATCAAGTCGCACGAGAAAACCGAAACACCACATCCGCCCTCACTAAAAGAAAGTTTCGTCCTCGAAACTAAGAAAACAAAAACAGACGTACCTCAGCCCGAAGTCTCAAACAGGAAGCGATAGGTATTTCTCATCACTGTCTCTAGCTCCCAAATGGCCTCATGCTCCTCGTGATTGCTCCACAAAATCTTCACGTAAGGTATGGCCCGGTTGCGCAATTCTCTCACCTCACGAGCCAGAATTTGCAACGGGCACTCCACGTATCCAAGGTCCTCACCGATCTCAAGTGGAGTGAAGTCAATCACGTGCGAAGGATCAAAAACATATCTCCTCAAAGCCGAGACGTGGAAAACATTATGAACTCCTGCAAGGCGCGGGGGAAGTGCAAGTCGGTACGCAACAGGGCATACTCTCTAAAGTACCTCAAAGGGTCCAATAAAGCAGGGACTGAGCTTCCCACGAACTCCAAATCTCCGGACCCCTTTCGAAGGCGAGACCTTCAAAAGACATGATCACCAACCTGAAACTCTAAGTCTCGCTGTCGAATATCAGTGTAGCTCCTCTATCGACTCTGGGCGGTCTCAAGATGTCGCCGTACTAATCTGACCTTTTTCTCTGCCTTTTGCAGTATATCAGGCCCCAAAGTCCTCCTCTCATCCACGTGACTCTAATATAAGGGCGACCGACACTTGCGTCCATACAACGCTTCAAACGGAGCCATCTGAATGCTCACTTGATAGCTATTGTTGTACGCAAACTCAACCAATCCTAAGTGCCAGTACCATCCTCCTCCAAAATCCAGGACGCACGCTCTCAACATGTCCTCAAGGGTCTGTATGGTGCGCTCAGACTGTCCATCGGTCTGTGGGTGGAATGTTGTGCTAAACTGGAGCTGTGTCCCGAAGGCTGCCTGTAAACTCCCCCAAAAATGCGAGACGAACCTCGGGTCTGTCTGATACAATCAAGGCGAGTACACTATGTAACCTCACCACCTCATCCAGGTACACCTGAGCAAGCCGCTCCAAAGGCCAAGTCACCTGCACAGGTAGAAAGTGAGCAGACTTGGTGAGTCTATCCACGACTACCCACACCGCGTCAGCTCCACTCTGCGCCCTCGGCAGTCCAGTGACAAAATCCATCGTGATGTGATCCCATTTCCACTCGGGGATTGGAAGACTCTGTAACTTGCCAGCATGAACCCGGTGCCCTGCCTTCACTTGCTGACAAGTCAAATAGTGAGCCACGAACCTCCTAATATCCCGCTTCATCCCATTCCATCAAAAATGTGCCTTGAGGTCCTTATACATCTTAGTGCCACTAGGATGGATGGTATAAGGTGTATAATGGGCCTCTCTCATAATCTGCTCTCTGATCTCGGAATCCATAAGCACACACGCTCGGTCCTTGTACCGTAGTACTCCCGAAGCATCCACTGAGAAATCCCCTATTTGCTCAGTCTGAATCTGCCCTCTAATCCTCGTCAAGTGGGAGTCCTCACTCTGTCCCTCTCTAATCCTGTCCAACAGAGTGGGCTGCACGACCATAGACATAAGTCTAGCAGAGACCCAAGGGGATACAACCTCGATCTGCAATCACCTCATATGCTCAACCAGCGGTGCCTGCTGTGTAATCATCATTCCTAAACTCTGAACTGACCTCCTGCTCAAAGCATCCACCACAACATTGGCCTTGCCGGGATGATACAGAATGCTCACATCATAATCCTTCAGTAACTCTAACCACCGGCATTGCCTCAAATTCAACTCCTTTTGAGTGAACAGATACTTCAAGCTTTTGTGATCGGTAAATATCTCGCTGTGAGAGGCGTCGCTGTAGATCACAAACCCATCACCCATCATTGGCAATGCTAGGATCGGCGCTGATATCAGTATCATCTTCAGCTCCTCAAAGCTCTGCTGGCACTGCTAAGTCCAAGTGAATTTGATCCCCTTCCTAGTCAGCCGATTAAGGGGAGTGGAGGGCTTCGCAAAGCCCTCCACAAACCGACGGTAATAACGTGCTAAGCCCAAGAAGCTCCGGACCTTAGTAACCGTCGTCGGTCTAGGCCAATCCCGAACAGCATCAATCTTCGTCGGGTCCACTGCCACTCCTACGGCTGAAACTACATGGCCTAAAAATGCAACCTCCCGAAGCCAAAATTCGCACTTCTTAAGCTTGGCATACAACTTCTTCTCTCTCAGAAGTTACAGCACTATCCTCAAGTGCTCCTCATACTCTGCATCACTCCGAGAGTAAATTAAAATATCATCAATAAATACCACGACAAATCGGTCCAAGTACGGCTGAAATATCTGGTTCATTAAGTCCATGAATGCGGCAGGGGCATTAGTCAATCCAAATGGCATTACCGTGAACTCATAATGCCCGTACCGTGATCTAAAAGCCGTCTTGGATATGTCCTCGACCCTCACTCTCAGCTTGTGGTAACCGGACTGGAGATCGAGCTTTGAAAACACCGAAGCTCCCTACAGCTGATCAAACAAATCATCAATCCGCGGTAAAGGATACTTATTCCGGATGGTCACTTTGTTCAGCTCTCTATAATCCACACACAATCTAAGTGATCCATCATTCTTCTTCACAAACAAAACGGACGCTCCCCACGGAGATACGCTGGGTCTAACAAAATCCCTGTCCATCAGATCCTGTAACTGTGCCTTCAGCTCTCTCAACTCGGTAGGTGTCATCCGATAAGGTGCCTTCAAGATTGGCGCGGTTCCCGGAACCACGTCAATCACAATCTCTATCTCCCTCTCCGGCAGCACAGTCATCAACTCAGGGGAAAACACATCCGGGAACTCACGGACGATAGGGATATCCTCAAGTCCCGGTGCCGCCGTAGGCACCTCAACAATAGTCGCCAAGAAAGCGGTACAACCTCTACTTATCATCCGCCTAGCCCTCGCCGAGGAAACGGTCGCTGCGAATAGCATGCTCTGGCAGCCTCTGTAGATGAACTCCTCCTGTCCTGGCTCGCGGAGAGTCACAGTCCTCTTTCTGCAGTCAATGGTGGCAAAGTATCGTGACAACCAATCCATTCCCAGTACAACGTCAAAATTCTGGAGCTGCCGCAAGACAAGCAAGTCTGCCGGCAATATCCAAATCCCAACTGCACTGGGCAAGCCCTATAATACTCCTCGACATGCAAAATATGATCTGGAATCCGAATCTCTAATACATGCGACAATGAATCTATCTCTAAACCTTGTATGAATGCAAATGCTCTACTGATAAATGAGTGTGAAGCACCAGTATCGAAAAGAGCTCGAGTACGAATAGCAGAAATCAAAATAATACCCGCGACGACGTGGTCAGCCGCCGAAGCATCCTCAACCTGCGCGGCATAAACTCGCCCGCTCGGCGGTGGCGGCCGTCGCTCCGGCTGTCGCGAGGAAGAAGCACGATCAGGCATACCGTAAGTCGCAGAAGGTCCAGCCATCTGTAGAGGAACATGGGGTGCTGAGGCCGTCGAGGGTGCTGAGAATCCCGTCTGCGCACGACGCCTGAAAATGACCAGTCTGACCGCAACGGAAGCATCGGCCCTGCCTCTGAGTACACTGGCTCGGCGGGTGCGGTCCCCCACAAATAACACATCTATCCTGGCGCAGCTGCCGCTGGAGCTGCTGCTGCTGCTGCTGAGGTGGTCGTCGCTGCTGGGGGTGACGGGGTCCACCAAACCTCTGGCGCCCCTGAAACCCACGACCCTGAGAATGGAATCGTGGAGGTCTCGGAGGCCCCTGCCGGCTCGTCTGTCCCCCGTCAACAAGTGTTGGGTGCTTCGCCCCTGAAACCACTGCGGGGGCAAGAGTCATCTCCTCCATCACTACCTCCCCGCACTCAACATATAGTGCCTGCTCCATCGAGGCATCCAGAGTCTGCAGTCTGCGCGAACGAACAAACTGGTAAATATCCCGGCGCAAGCCCCGCTCGAACATGTAAATCCTGTGCGCCTCATCCCTGGCTGCGTGTGGTACATTGTCCAGTAGGCGGTTGAAATCCACGATGTACTCCTGCACAGAACGGCCTCCCTGCCGAAGATTCTTCAATTCCTCCTCCAGCCTCTGTCTGACACTCTCAGGAAAGAAGGCTTCAAGTAGAAGGCTGCGGAATTCCGCCCAAGTAAGCAGCTGGGTCCCAGTCGGACCAACAGGTCGCACTCGTCGCCACCAAGCCTAGGCATTGTGCTCCAGAAAGTTTGTCACCGGAAGAACCTAAAATCTCTCATCGATAAAAAGGGTCTCAAAAAGTCGCTCCATAGCCGTGATCCACGACTCTGCCTCCCACGGCTCCCAACTCCGCCCAGAGAAACGAGGAGGGTCGAGCTGGCAGAACCTCATCAAGCAATCAACAACCTCTCGCTGCTCCGCAGGGGTCAACTGTCCCGCCGGCCTAGATGGTTGTCTACTGGTAACTGGCGCAATAGGGGCTGCCGGTGCCACTGGTACAACTGGGGATCCCACGACCGGCGAAGAAGGCGCAGGGGAACTCTCATGGGGTGCTGCAACCGGCTGCGCCCTCTGCTCAAGCATGCGCATCATCCAGTCCACGGTCTCCGACATCTGGGCCATCTGAGCTCGAAGCTCCTGTACCTCTCTATGCTGGCCCTGCCCTGACTCCTCCTTTTCAGGCTCATCGGAGGATGAAGGCTGAGAACGCGTCAGTATCCTGCGCCGCGGAGGCATCGCTCTCACCTGAGACAAAAATGAGACGATCAGAACCAAAACAACACTCGACCCAATCTAGCGAAATTCTAAAGCATGTCCCCCTTCCTGTAGC
Source organism: Tillandsia leiboldiana (assembly GCA_029204045.2). Lineage (NCBI taxonomy): Eukaryota > Viridiplantae > Streptophyta > Magnoliopsida > Poales > Bromeliaceae > Tillandsia > Tillandsia leiboldiana. Next base: position 6,983,516 of record CM055067.1, on the reverse strand, counting down.
ACTATGTTGTCTGCAGCCAACATAGCCGCTTACCGAGAGAAGACATGTCGATCACTCATCCCATCCCTTGGGAGAGTTAGGAAACTCAATCAGGACTCTCGCTGACAATCACGACTCTCACGTGAGTCATCCTAGGGTCCAACCACAAGCCTAGGGTTTCTAAGTCCACAATGACCTACATCCAAGGCTCTGATACCACTCTAATCTGTCACGCCCCGAGGTTGAAACTGCGACCCGGGCCCGCCAACAGATCCACCGCCTATATGGGAAGCCCCGTATAGACAAGCGACTAACCTGCAAAAGATAATACTAACCACTATACAGATATCAGAGCAGAAAAGTAAACTGCAGAAATAGATAAATACAACTCCAAATAGTGCATGTCAGGTCCTCACAATACACTTGTCTCTCTAAAATAAAGCTCTCAAGTCGTACAGAAAAATCGGGACACCACAACATTAACCAACATGATCTCAATATCAACAAAAGGGAAACATCATCTCTCACAAACATACTTCCTATCTCATGTCACAAACATGCATGCTCACTATCATATAGAATTAGAGAACCGTCCACCGATTTTGGAGACGAAAGCAACCCATCTGGATGTGCGCGATGATCCGAAGTCCAAATGGGCTAAAACTGAACGTGGGTAATCCTCAGGTTCCCACGATTCCAACGAGCCCAAAAACACCCAAAAACTCTTCTCGGTCGCTGAGATACAAGACATACATCGCGGTAAGCAAAAATCCCCAAAACTACAACTCTGCGGAATTTCAGTCTGGAAGGAGTCAAATTATCACCTTCGGGATGTCCTCCAAAAATTCCAAGAAAAATACGACTGCGATCCTCGCGAAGTGTAGATGTCGATCGAGTCATCACAAGCTGAAATCCGATAACTATGCGCCGAAATAAAAATCCAACAAGCTCCGCTGTCCAGAAAAACCAGCAGCAAGAAAGGGGTTCAAAGATGCTCTGAAAACTCCAATAAAAATTCAAAACCGAGAGGAACGGTAAATACAGAAATCGAAGGTCTACCTCTCGTGGAAATGTTGCTGCAAAAATTGGCTAAAACTTCCCTCGGGTCAGTCCAGGGGAGCCCGCGGACGAAACTGCGACAGAGAAAACCACCGAAAGAGGAAACGTCTAAGCTCGCGAAGTCGAGAAAAGCGTCGATGTCACGATCTCAAAAAAATCCAAAACTCCTTCAAGAGGTGGAGGACAAAGGGAATAAAATCTCTGCCAAAAGAGGAGCTTCAAAGAAATCCCAAACTAAAAGAAAATGGGAGAGGAAAGGGAATAAAATGCCAAGACTCGCATTGAGTCAATTGGGCTAACCCAATTCGGGCACCCGCAAGGGATCGGACCGAACAGAGGACAGTGGTGCCCGCCAACCCCGGGGCGCCGCGTGTCCCGCTCCACGCAACAGTGGGAGGGAGCCCGCTCGGGCCGCGCCGCGTAGCCCGCCCCGCGTGCGGGGCGGCGTGCGTTGAAGCGGGTCGTCGCCCGCGTGTAGCCGCACGCGCCTGCCAATCAGCCCCCGACACGGCGCTGATTGCGGCGTATCACGGGCCGCCACGTGGCGGCTGTGGCGCCGGCTGCGCCCGGTGCACGCCCACGGGCTCGTGGACCGGCCGAAATTTCGGCCCGTTAGGCCCATTTGCCCGAAAATAGCCGATTTTCAACGTTTTCGCGCGCTGAGTCCGTTTTTGGCGTCCGTTTGACGCACAACGGGCTCGATACACCAAAAATAGGTGTTTTCTCACCGCCGACCACCCAATCAAGTTGCACTGGAAATTTCGCGACTCCACACCTGTCTTGGTGCGTTTTGGGACAGCAGTTGACTTAATTAAGTGTTGGAGACTTTTGGAGTGGTTTAGAGGTTCCGGGGGTGTCCCGGGAATTTTCTGTGGGCTCCGAAAGTCCAGTTTACAATCTGTTTCTTCTGTCGGTTTTGGGGTTAAGAGATGGGTGATGTTGAGTCGTAATCTTGTGTAGGTACGGTCGGTGAGCAGGAGCATCGCGGGAGTTAGGTGCTTCGTCGAATCAGGTGGGTACTTCGACCCGCAGTCGGTACAGTGGTGCTATCTTGGTGATGTTCCTTCTTTCCCTTTTTATTCATTATACACACTTTGCATGTTAAGCACGTATCACCGTCTGACTTCACACTTGATTGCTCTACTGGTATTCTTTGTACATTCAGCATAACTTAGTAGTAGAGCGGTACTTGATTAGATGTCATCATCATATTCAGTTGACATGTTTGGTCGATTTGACCCACATATATGAGATTGGGTGACCTCCTTGGTCGGTACTTTACTTGTGGACTTATCATCGGCTATTTGCCGGTAGTTGGCTTTTGATCATGTTGCATCGATCGTCAAAGCATGTTTTGTGCATTTTGCATACACCAGCGGTCTGATCCACCGCAAGAGGGTGTTCTTTTCAGGAGAAGTGGTCATACTTCCGACCCGTGAGCCCGATGCAGTCACTGCTAGGGTTATATGCCAGGTTGAGCATAGCGTGACATTTGCCTGAGGTCTCTTGACCAACATGGTGGTTTGCCTGAGGTCTCTTAACCAACATGGTGGTTTGCCTGAGGTCTTTTGGCCAACGTGGTGGTTGATTGGGTTTATATTTTTGGACTGTTCGTCCGGTTGATGCATTCATATTATTACGGTAGCGACAGTTGTTTATATTACATTATCTCATTTCCCGCTATATCATGCTACTGTAGTATTACTGTTTACCTATTATTATTATTATCTTTCGGCTACCAGTGAGTGCAGCTCGCCTTCGTCGGCTTAAGGTTTCCATGTGAGAAACACTTTCAAAAGAATAGGAATGCTTGGTGATTTGTACATTGCATCATCTGCGGTAAGGATATTGTAGAGCATTAAAGCATCATGTTTAAGAATCATTTAGCTGCATGTGCATCCTTTGTGAATGCGGTGTATGTGTGTGAGTTGGAATTGGTGGATTGTGAAACCGTATTGTGTGTGACGCCGTGCAAATACAGGGGAGGTTTTGTCCGTGTGAACAGAGGGTTGCCCGTATTTGTGGCGGGTCTGTCCGTTCTGCGGGGAAGGTTTAAAAAAAATAATAAACGGGGCATTTTCCGCTAACTCTGTTTTCCCTAAGCTAGCCCTAAATATGAAAATAGTTTTACAAAACGGACCCCGGGGCATGACACTTCGACAAAATGGTTGCGGGAACATACAAGTTTTTTCGAAAATAGGTTGGGTACCGGTATTGACTGCTGTGTACCGATGCTCAAGGGGGAATCAGTGCACCTTGAGCTGATTTTGTTGTAGGCACTCTCGGATTTTATAGAACTGCATGAGCATACCGGTACTCAAATTCGAGTATCGATACTTGCCTATA
>CM055067.1:6920132-6975132 GCA_029204045.2 Tillandsia leiboldiana | reverse complement strand
TGTCATTAGAGTTCACTGCCAGGTCCCCCAACCTCAAAATTTATCAAATCAGCAAACCCTAAACATGATAATGGTGATGTGACATTCTTCTTTACGACTACGAACTAACATAAGTAGATATGTTGGACAAAAATTAGGGACTAAAATAATAATCTGGAATACACTGACAGTGTGAAAAGTTAAAGACTCGAACTTCAAATCCTAAATTTATCATTATGCCAAAAAAAACACCAAGAAAGAGAGGAAAAAGTGAAACAAAGATATCAAGGTTTGACCATCCAGTGAAAAATAAAAAAAATATCTAAGTTTAATGGACAAAAATTGACGGTGCATATATAGAATAGAATACAAACCAAAGCAAAAACACTTACTGATCAATGAAATCCACGGTCACACCAAATGCATTTGCCATTGCTTCCATCGTAACGCTCTTGTAGGATTCAAGGAATTGAGAATAAACTACAGTGCGGACTTCCCTCATGTAATAACGGAAATGAGGCTGCAGATAACGATCTAACTTGATGTGCTCCGTCAATCCAGCTGAAAAGCATTCCACAAAATTTTAAAAAATAAAAATAAATATGGTTCACAGTTCTCCATTAATAGATTGATTAAGAAAATGAAACTAAAAGCTTCACGGAATTTAAGCACATTATGCATCAGCATTCAACTGCTACAATAAAGAATGACTTAAGTTGCTTACCATTCAGAAGAACAGAGAAAAATGTAGGAGCAATTTGACTGTGCAGATAAAGTGAAGAAAGGTGTTTATGCATTCCAGGTTCAAAAACAGTAAAAACAAGATAATGCTTCAAGCCTAAAAGGAAATGACAGTGGCTTCCAGGTAGAGTTTTCAGATTTAAAACATTCATGATGTCGTTAAAGTGATTGAGATAGATGTGTAATAAATGTGTGAAGAAGATACTAGATCTTGATACGACGGAGAACTAGTTTCTATATATATATATATATATATATATATATATATATATATATATATATATATATATATATATATATACATATATAGAATCCAGACATTACTCTTTTAGGAGGACGGAAGCCTTCGTACTATCAAGTCATATTGATGATACGAATTCCGAATCGCTGATCAGAAATGTTAAAAATGATTTAGAGTATTTGTAGAATCTAAAAACTAAGTTTCATAATTTTTAAAATTATTTACATAGTGATTGATGAAAGGATCACAAAATCAACAATTTTTGGCAACCTATATGAGAAATCAACTTGTTTAACGGTGTAGAGCAATCCAAACCACTTGAATTTTTTATAGAAAACTCTTTATACTATTTAGATAACGTTTGATATCTCCGGTCATGAATTGAAAAGGTCGTCAAACCTCTATTTTCATAAGATTATTCATTAATTTTTTAACTCTTTGATGGGCTTGATAATGATTTTTAAAAATTACAAAATTCGATTCCTAAATATTTCTAATAATGTAGATCATATTCAACAGATTATCAATTTGGAGTCTCGATCATCCAAAATGACTTGATAAGACAAAAGCCTCTATCTTCTTAAGAGGATAGTAGCTGGGCTCCATATATATAGATAAAGAGAGAGAGAGAGAGAGAGAGAGAGAGAGAGAGAGAGAGAGAGAGAGAGAGAGAGAGTAGGGCTACTATTATACTCTTATGAGTATAGGCCCCTTCGTACTCATAAATTATTTTCGATGATGAAGCTTTCAAATCAACAATCAATACCGTTAAATATGATCTAAAGCATTTTAAACTTATAAAAACTAAATTTCGTAATTTTTCGAAATTATAATAAAGCCCATCAAGTGTGCATAAAATGAATGGTCAAAATTGAACGACCTCCTAAAAATAGAGGATCGGAATCTTCAATTTAAGATCGGAGTTATAGATTTCTATCTAGGTAGTGAATAGAATTTTCTATCAAAAAAATAATCTATTTAGATTCTTTTACACTGTTAAATTAGCAAGCATCTTATAGCGGCCATTAAAAATTATCAATTTTGAGATCTTTTGATCGTAAGATAAATGATGCCGAAAAATTATAAAAATTAGTTTCTAGAAGATTTGAATGCTCTATGTGAAGACCCGGATCTTCGTGGTCATTACAGTGTGATCGACAGCTTGTGGAGGCCTATTTCTGTGGATAGTGTTGGTTGCGCGCAAATCAGACCCAAGAAACGGATTCAGTGTGAGAAATGGATCAAGATTGCCTATTTGGGAGTTTCGTCGAAAAATAGAAGTGGTTTCGCGCAAAACGAACACCGTATTTAGATTTAGCACGGAAAAACGATTAAAACGGCTATTTGGTTGCCTTATTTGAAATTTTAGAGGTCGGAATTGGACTCAGCGCGCAAAAACATAAGTGGTTTCGCGCAAAACGGACACCGTATTTGGATTTAGCACGGAAAAACGATTAAAACGGCTATTTGGTTGCATTATTTGGAATTTTAGAGGTTGGAATTGGACTCAGCGCGCAAAAACAACAAAAAGTGGCATTTCTGGAGCTTATTGGATCTATTTTTGGCTGCCGATCCATGGAATTGCGCGTGCACCAGGTGCACTGGCCGCTCGGCCATCCACGCGGCGGCACAGGAGAGGCGGGCGCGGGCCACGCGGCGCGCCTGCGTTGGGCAAAGCGCGCCCACGTGCGCGCGCCATCTTGCGCGTCCCCGCGCAGGGGACACGCGGCGCCACGCCAATGGCGGACGCCGCGTGGGGCGTGGCCCCATCCGGGCCATCCGCCCGGGGGCGGGGCGCCCGGATGGGCGCCACGTGCCCCTTGCCCGCATGCGGGGCTGGGCCGGGCCGGTACTGTGCAACGCACAGTACCTTCTCCCCCCCTCCCCTTCTTCTCATTTCTTCTTCTTTCTTCTTTTTAAGCTTTTCTACCTCCTCCTTCTCCCACTTTTGGAGCTTCCAACTTTGGGGACTTCTACAGAGGACTCATCTGCAACTCCCCTGCATCTTCATCAGCAAAGAGATGGATTATAGAGGCTTCATCACCATCATCTTCTCCAAGAAGCAAGCACCACCATTGTTGCTGTTGGTGGACCTTCCCGTCGCGTTTCAGTGCGAAAATTCTCCCGGACTCATTTCTTGGAATTTTGAGCTCATTTTTGGTTCTACGTTTTCACAAGAGGTAAGGCTACAATTTTTGTATTCAACTCTTCCCTCAGATCTCATGATTTTACAGAGTTTTAAGGCCATCTTTGGGACCCTTCATTTCAGTCTAGAATCCTAAACAATCCTCAGTGTTTTGGCCTTTCTGGGCAGTAGGATTGGAATTTTTGGATGATTTTTGTGGGAAAATTTCCAGGACTCGAAGATCTACAATATTGGTATGTATAATTTTCCCCAGATCTGAGTTTTTATTAGGGTTTATGCATGATCTTTGGAGCACCTTGCTGCATTCGTGTACAGATGGAACTTGGTGGATAGTTCAAAGTGTTTATGGGTTTCCTCCTTCATCCGAGAATGAAAATTGGAGTTCTTTAGCTCAATTTGTATCTACTCTCGACAAGGAATCCAATGGTACCTCTCTTGCAGGATTTGGAGCACGTTTGGTTAGGTAACTTTAATGATCTTCCCAAGTGCTGTTATAAGGTTTACTGCAGTCCCTGTTTTAGTTTTGATTTGAGTAATGCACCTTGGAATGCAAATAACTTTGTGGATATAAAGTCTTTTTCAGAAATTCAAGTTGGGACTTCTTTTTAACTTCAAGGTGAGCAAATTCTCTTTTGTGATATGTGGATAAATCCCTTTGGAAAAGCCCCTAATTAAGCTTGGAAATGCTAGCAAGTTTATGTTAGCAGTTTCTGGACAGCATTGTGATTTTTGCTTCATTTGAATGTTAAGGGAAATTAATGGTGAATTTTTGAGGACTTGAAGATGTTTGTATGAAAGAGGACATCTTTGTTTTCCTGCTAGGAACTTCATCTTGAGGTATTTGGGGCTGCACTTAAATCTTCTTAAACTTAATTTCAATTGCTGAAATTAAGGATTTTATTTGCGCAGCGTGCATTGTTTCAGTGATTGCGCCCAATCCGTGAGGCGGATTTGAATGATTTTCGCGGCATCGGACTCCTGGGAGGATAAAGATTACTCACGCCAAAATTCAGCCAGATCGGGCATCGGATCGTCAAGTTTCATGTGGGTTGCTTCGCCTCCAAAATCAATGGACTGCCTGTTAATTCTATAATATAGGAAACATGCATGTTGTGAGATGGATTAGGATGCATGTTAGAGAGGGAAATGTTATCTTTCCTATTATGATTGATATCCTGTTAATTATTATTCCCTGATCCTGCTTTAGTTAAATTAATTGCTATTGTTGGAACTTGACCTAGCACCCCGTCATCTGTTGTATATGTAACCAGACTAATAGAAAACCCTCATCTGGGCTAAGTTTATTTATGCTTTAGACATCCACACTGTTCTTCTATTCCTGGACATAGTGTCTTCCTCGCCCGGGTAGTGGGCCGAGCGGTCCAGTTTCTTCTTAGTGTAGGATGCATATTACACTCGTGCTTGGGGGCCGAGTGGAGTCTGGTAGTTATAGCTAGTCGTTTATTTATGGCGGGAGCCGGTTGGGTAGACGGTGATCCCGAGATGTCGTGTTCTTCGATTTGGGTGTCGCTACAGTGGTAGTGCCAGTAGTGTACCAGTGACAGCAGGACCTTGAACCCAGAACCTTTTTGGACACACACATGATTTTTAGTCAACCAATGTTTTCGTCCAAGCATCGTAGGGTCGCCTGAGTCTGTTCTTGTTTGATTGGACGAAGGCATTAGCTCTTCGAGGTTTGGATATAAAACTTGTTTTCAAATTTGTTTTTCTAAAAAAAACTAAAAATCATTAAAAATGGATTTCTCTCAGATCAAATGGCTTTCAGTAATAAATGTCACCTTTTCCTATAAACTTACCCACTCGAGATGGTTCGAGTGGTCTGGGTTCTAAGCAAGGATTTAAGTGTCGTGGCACGGGGTCGTGCCGAAAACTTACCGGCACGGTACGGCACGGTGCGTCCCGAGCCGTGCCGATGAGTGTCGGTCACAAAAAATACATGCGTGCCGACACATAATGGCATGAAATATTTAATTTCTTTAGCAACAAAATTTTTTAATTGCTTATTATGAATCTTTATCAAATATTTTGAACTTTATTAAGAAAATTACTTAGTAATTTTAAGAAAAAAGGGTTTTGAACTGTGTCATCGGCACCGGAGTTGTATCGTGCCGGTATCTTGTTGGCAAGGTACGGCACGGTAGATACGGCCCGTGCCGATGGATACTTAAAACCTTGGTTCTAAGGGCTGCCTTTTCTCTGGGTCGAGAACAACGAGGGGCTATGCCTAGAGCCTGTTCTTGTTTGATTTGGGTTGTAGGTTCTAGTCTTTTGGGGTTCTCGGACCCTTCATTGTTGCCGGTTGTGGAGTATACCCGGCTAGTGAGTTGCATGTTGAGCCGTTATTCTTTCTAGGGGCCTTTTCTGTTTCTGTTTCGGGACGATAGCTATGGGGGCTGTGCCTGGAACCTGTTCTTGTTTGATAGGGTTGTAGGTGTTGGTCTCCCGGAACTTTCGGGCCCTGGTTGGTTTCCTCCGCATGTTTTACCGAGGGAGTTGTTTTCCCGAACTGTAAGGGAGTCGAGAACTTCGATGGGCGGAGCCTGGAGTCTGTTCTTGTTTGATTAGGGTTCTAGGCACCGACCTATCGGGGTTTCCGAACCCTTATGGTGTCGGTCTGTGTTGTGTCGTTGTGGATTGGTGTTCTGTTTTGGGGAGCCGTTGGGTTGACGGCAGTCCTAGCTGTTGGATATTTCCAGCTAGTGAGTTAGAGATGTGATGTTGGTTATTGTCGATCTTGTTGATCTTGGATTTGGACTATAGCCTGCATGAGCCATATTGAGCTCGACAGAGATGCGCGGATACTTTCCTCGGTGGGGTCGCGCCCCTCGAGTGCCACTCCGGAGTTGGGCCTGTTACTTTGCTATCGCGACTTGTCGACGCAGTCCCTCTGGCTGGGCCAGTTTTGGCAGTCACGGACGCCCTACGGTAGACCCGTCCTCTTGTGGATGTGCGGCAGTAGGTGGGCGCAGGTTTGACTGGACCCTATGTGGCAGTCACTGTGATTGGGTTGATTGAGTATACTGAGTTTGAGTCGATGCATCATTTTCATCTGTATCACCCTTTGAGCATAGTAGATAGAGGCATGGTAGCCGTAGAGTTATTTTCAGCTTTCCTTTCTTCAGTTTTCTGTTATCTTTTGCCTCTAGTAGACTTAGTGGGCAGACCGTTGGGATTGGTGGCGGTACCCACTGAGAACTACTGTGGGATGTAGTTCTCACACCCGCTGTGGTGTATTTTTTTCCCAAGGGACCCCTTCTCCAGTTCCTGTTGCTCCAGTTGCTAATCCTACAGACCGAGGCGAGGGAGTCGCGAGCTAGTTCCCTACCCGTCTTTGGAGTATAGCGGTACCCCCTTTCTGGAGATTTGCAGTACAGTCAGTAGATTAGTTTTATTTCCACTTTTGAGAGACTATTGTATTGTGAGGATTTGACTTGTACTGAGAGCCTGTACACTGATGTATTATTTCTGTTTACCTCCCTGTAGAGTTTGGAGTGTTGTATCAGAGGATTTTGTATATGATCGTATTTGGGAGATGGATATTGTATCTTTATTTTCAGTTGTACAGTGATTGGATTTTAGTTTTACAGTAGTTTTCTTTTCAGCTCTGATATATGTATATCTTTAGTATTATCTTTTGCAGGTTAGACGTTTCGCCTATGCGGGGTTTTGTATAGGCGGCGGATCTGTTGGCGAGCCCGGGTCGCAGTTTCGACCCCGGGGCGTGACACTCTAAATCATGTTTAACGGTATAGATCGTTGATTCGAAAGCTCTATCATCGAAAACAACGTAGGAGTACGAAGTCGATCGTACTCATAAGAGTATAGCAGCCGGACTATATATATATATAAAGTACTAGTGTGCTATTAGAGCACGGAGGCCTTCGTGCTCCTAAGCCATTTTTGAATCGACGATCGGCTCTGTTAGAGTTGATCTAACGTATTTGAAGTATCTAGAAAATAAATTTTATAATTTTTTGATATAATTTTTCTATTGATCGAAAGGGTTCAAAATCAACAATTTTTAATAGTTGATATGTGTCGTTTACATGTTTAACGGTATAGAAGTATTTAAATCATATGAAATTTTGATAGAAAATTCTTTATACTATCTACAGTAAGATCAATATCTCTGATCAAAAATTTTAGTGCTACATTATTACTTTTATCTGATTTTTATTTTTAACCCTTTCGATTACTAGGTAAATAATAACGAAAAACCCAAAAATTTTATTTTATAAATGCTTCAAATATGCTAAATCAAGTCTAATGGAACCGATCTTCGATTTAAAAGTTCCATCATCGAAAACGGCTTAGGAGCTTAGAAGCGTGGTAACTGATATCGAAAAATTGTAAAATTTATTTTCTAGGTACTTCAAATATTCTAGATCAAGTCAAATGGAGCCGATCGTCGATTCGAAAGTCCCAGCATCGGAAACAATTTGATAGCTCGGAGGCCTCCGTGCTTCCACGTCGTTTTCAATGTTGGGACTTCCAAATCGACGATAAACTCCATTAGACTTGACATCTAGAGTATTTAAAAGACCTAGAAAATAAATTTCACGATTTTTTTATATCATTTGCTTAGTGATCGAAGGAGCTCAAAATCAACAATTTTAATAATCGTGGTGAGCCGTTTGCAAGTTTAACGGCGTAGAAATATCCAAATCATATGAAATTTGATAAAAAATTCTTTATACTATATAAAACAAGATCAATATCTTTGATCTAAAATTTTAATGTCGTATCATCACATTTTATGAGATTTTTATTTTTAGCCATTGATTTTGAACCTTTTCTATCACTAGCTAACTGAAATCGAAAAATTGTGAAATTTACTTTCTAGATACTTCAAATACTCTAGATTAAGTTTAACGAAGCCAATTGTCGGTACGGAAGTCACAACATAGAAAACGACTTAGAAGCACGGAGGGCTCCGTGCTTCTAAAAGCATACGAGCCTAACTAACTAACTAACTAACTAACTATATATATATATATAATTGAGCTCCTATGCTTGTAAAAGCACCAAGTTATTTGTGCTTGTGAGTTTTTTACCCTTAGATGTAGGAATGTGCGGTTAGGATGATGGTAGGCCCCTTGGGTTTAGTGGGTGGTTGGTAGAATAGTATGATCTAAGGGATAGAATTAATCAAAGGGTTAGATCTAACGGTAGAAAACTTATAAGTACCAATTGGTTGGTGCTTGTACAAGCACAGTAGCCGGACTCTATATATATATATATATATATATATATATATATCTGGGAATTAAGTGCCACCCCGTGCCGAGCGGCACGTACCGTGCCCCTACAATAGGGGCACGGTATTGGGGGGGGGGGGGGGGGGGGGGGGGGAGGGGGGGGGGAGGGGGGGGTAACCCCCCCCCCCCCCCCCCCCGGTCTCGGCGATACCCATTGGGTATCGCTCGAGACAGGAATCGCTCGAGACAGAGCGATACCCAATGGGTATCGATAGCATCAAGCACTTTGTGCTACCAAGTTTTCCGCCGTTAGATCTACCCCTTTGATCATTTCCACCCCTGAGATCATACTATTTTCTCAACCACCCACTAAACCCTAGGGGCCCATTATTGTCCTAACCACAGATCCCTTCATCCAAGGGTCAAAAACCTAATAGCACCAATGACTATATATATGTATGTATATTAGTAAGACAAGATTCAGATATAATGTATAGTTACTGATGAGATTTACCAGATATTTATGATAAAGCATTCACCAAAATTCTGGTTAAGATAAAAATGTCAAAAAAGATTCAGACATAACGTATAGTTACTGACGGGAACTACCAGATATATATGATAAAGCCTTCACCAAATTCTGGTTAAGATAACAATGTAAAAAAGATTAGGAAATAAATAGGTAGACTTTTTTGCTCATAATCACGAAACTGTGATCACCAATACAGCTATACAGTATACTTACAGAATGCAGCGAAGAATGATTTGTACTGGCAACTATATAGGGAGTTGAGGAACTCAGAGAGATGGGGTATCTTGCCAATCACAGCAAGGATTTCCGGTGCATCCACTACCTGTCACATGTTCCACTAGAAGTATAAGCAAAACACTTAAAACAAAACTATACTGATGATAGAAATTACCTTCTGCTTAAGAGAAACTCTATCCAAGGAGATAACACTTGTGAGGACAGTGTAAAAGACAAATGTATCATAAGAGAATAGTTCGTAGGTCGTGAAGGTCGAAATGGAATCCAAGAATAAGTTGGCCGCCTTCTTAAAGTTCCTTGTGGACATACAATATAAGCCTTCATAAACTTTTAGTCGGTTCTTCCTCTCCCAATCACCTCCCTCCTCAAATAAGCTTTATGATCACATACACAAAGAGATTCCAGAATCAGGCCACACAATCATAATATACTGCAGATGAATTTGTACAACCTATTAACAAACTGTAAACATACTTCTTAGCCTTTTCAATAGACTTGGTAATGAGATCGAAATCCATGTAGAAAAACCCAAGCTGTAATGTGTAGAAAACTAGGTCCATCTTTTGACCTACGGCGACTGTTTTCCCTTCAGTAACCTTGAGCTGTTCTAAAGCTTTTTCCTGGATTTGGAGGCAATAAAGCATACCAGTTATGTTCACATAAGCAATTTGGTGATCAGAAAACATCGATAGGAAGCTAGACAGTGAAAAAGAGTTATACCTTGTCTTCAATCCTAATGAAGAACAAGGCCTTAGCCAGATGAGCTTCACGTACTTCACTTTCACCAAGGTTCTCTTCAGTATCAGCAATCCTAGGTAGAGTGTATATATATATTTAGTATTTAAGAGGCTGCAATATGCTAGGTAATCTGTTTATACTACAAAGGATGTGAAAACATTATCGAACTAGCAAGGTGTGTAGGAACGGATTGTAAAAGACACCACCGGATTGGAAATTAAAAAATAGCATATATCAGGGCCAAAACAAGGGCCATAATTTAAGGAAAAACTACTGTAGTTGTCTCAAACTTATATTAGCCATCATGTACTACAAAAATCGAACTAAAAGACTGATAATATCAGATGGAGATGATAAGATGCAAGATAGGCACATAAAAGCATCTTTAATGTGGATGGGTTGTTTGTTACCCTGGTGTTGACAAATGAACTTCAATATTATCCATGATCAACCCCAATTCTTCAATTTTAAGCTAGCATCTTACAATAAACAGACAGAGAAATAAAGATTTAAAATGCAGCATGTTTCAGAGCATTTAGAAGAGAACCATTTGTAAACCATTTGTGTTACAAAACTGCCTAACGGAGTTAGCATTAGCATATAGAATCTTCCATAATCATCTGATGGAAGTTTCACATATCCTGTCTTCAATAGCACTTTACTAAAAATAAGTTCAACAGCAAAATTTCTTGTAGACTCTTAATACGACCAATTTGGTCGTAAACTTCCTAAGTAATTGTCCTGGTAAAAATCAAGCAAAACCTTGCAAAATACCGAATAAATGCATTAGTAAATAGCTTAGTATTTCCTTAGTGCCACAGAAAATCGACATAGATTACAAATCGTGTGAACAACTTAGGAGATCAAACAGAGGAGCTGGCTCCCAAAAGGTAAAAGTAATATACATCTATCTCAGTAGGCTATATTGAAGTTCTTCACAAGAAATTACTATGAGCAACTTGAGGTCAAAAGAAAAGTAACAAATAGTGAAGCGTGAAAAAGAAAGGCAATAGAATAAACCATTTAAAATAGTATAAAAGGTTCACAAAAAGTTATGTTGAGGATTTTAATGGCCAGCACAATAGGAAGGTTTAATTGAGAAAAATAGCACTATACAGTATTACATACCAATTTATAATAATAAGGCTCTACTTCTATACAACCAAAATGGACTAAACTTGCAAAAGAACGAGATATAACTATCAAAAGATATCAGAAATAGTATTATAGTAAAAGGACATTATAACTGATGACATGTATATAAGATGCAATTGTAGATGATGGCTCCCGCAAAGATAAAAATAAAAATAAACATGAAACAAAATGCTGATGTACAGTTTTCTATATTATGAAAAAGGATGCAAAAAAAAGAGCACTGAAAATCTCCCTATGAATAAGAGTCAGATTTCTCTATCTAAAGCTCAGAGTAACAAGAATGGCTTAACTATCAAAAGATATCAGAAATAGTATTATAGTAAAAGGACATTATAACTGATGACATGTATATAAGATGCAATTGTAGATGATGGCTCCCGCAAAGATAAAAATAAAAATAAACATGAAACAAAATGCTGATGTACAGTTTTCTATATTATGAAAAAGGATGCAAAAAAAAGAGCACTGAAAATCTCCCTATGAATAAGAGTCAGATTTCTCTATCTAAAGCTCAGAGTAACAAGAATGGCTTATTTACAACATACATAAGAAAGGGTATCCTATATGAGACCAGCACACTAATTCCTACTAAAGATTTCTTATGGAATAAGGATTACTAGTTCTTGGGAACAATGGCTAATAATCATATCAAAGGGTTAGTTGCCATGTCCGATAAAAGGAAAATCGAGAAAGAGGCCTATATGCAAAAAAAAAGTAGATGATTAGAAAGACTATAAATCCTAAAACAAAATATCCCAAAATGAAATATCATATACTTCGACCATTAGAAAAATTAGTCTCCATCATCTAATTTCCAGACCACATTCTATGATCATTTATTTGGTGAGATTTTTATCATAATCCTCAAATCTTAAAAGCCATAAAGCAGTTTGATATCCTTTGCATTGGACACTGCAGTAAAAATTTGTGCACTCCTCGTCCATCTAGCTGCACAGAATTGCTGAGTTTAATAAACTCCGCATGAAAACTGAAAGTAAACCAGTACTTCTAATCCAATAAATCCAACTTTCAGAAAGTAAAATAGGTTATTTCTGTTTCTTTCTACTTCCCATTCAATCACTTATTACAAATTTAGTTATTCTATTTAAATAACTAACAATGTTTCTGCATGCAAAATAATTCGATAGTTGTATATCAAAAAGAAGCCAGGAAAGTAAATTGTTCATATGCACTAGATAGGTGCATACAAGGGGCAGTCACAAGGTAGATCCAAGTTAAAAATGGTTTGAAAAAAATAAAAATTGCTAGATTCAAATATATACATTATGTACGCTATGTATAGTAAATAGGGGACTGCATGGAGAATAACCCAGAAGCATAAAAGTGAATAAGAAACTTATTAAGAACCTTTTAAGATTATAAATATCCTACTGAATTCAATGACAATAGGTAAAATTCAAATACTTCCCTTAGTCCCCGTTTAGTTTAGGGATAAAGCAGGGACAACAAAAGTTATCCTTACAATTCTGCCAAACAAGGTGGTATATTTCGGTTCGGATACCGGAAAAAAAATATCCCAGTCAAACCTTGCTATTCCCGCTTATCCCGGGATAGCTTAAGATAAACTAACTATTTCACCATTTTGGAGAAATAGTGCTATTCCAAGATTTAATTTCAAACTTTATTAAGATTATAAATTAAATTAAAGTAAATCATGTAGACATGATATATTACATATTATAATAAATTATTTTTATTATTAAAATTATTAACTGTACTATATTAAAGCATATTATTTGTACTTAAATATTATAATAAATTATATTTAAATATTTATAAATTGTTTTTATTAAATTTAAGTAGAATATTAAATATCTAATTTAATGTGAAATATTAATCATATTTAATATCAAATTCAACCATTATTTTTTTTTACTATTCTCTACTATTCCATCAAATTAAACAAACGCATTTTCAATTATTCTTAGAAATAATAAAATTACAAAGCAAGCACAATTTTACTTTTATTCCCGACTATCTAGAAAGAGTAATCCCAGAGATAAAAAAAGTTAACCCAATGTTCGTTATCCCGAACCAAACGGGGCCTTAAGGTATTTCCCAATCCATCCCATTGTACCTTCGGTTCAAAGTGCAACGCTTTACAGCCCTGTGGTTGCTGTTCTAGCAGCCCATTAGGACTTGGTAACTTGCTATCAAATGCCATTAAAATCTGGTTTTGGTCAACCACAACTGGCTCATGCAGCTTTCGTTTTTTTTTCTCCTTTCTATTTGGACAACAAGGATGGTTGAGAGAAGAGAAAGCAAAAAAATGGAGAGAGAAAGGAATGAAGAAATAGAAGAGAAACTTTAGGTTTCAGCTTCATGCATACCAAAAGAAGAAGATAATGAAGTAAACTTCAAACTCCTAATTTTCCTCAACAAAATCCTAAATACTAAATCAGCCCTAGGACTATATATGTGAAAAAGACCCAAAAATCCTAATTCTACTACCAATAAGTCCAAATGTACCCAAGCCAAACTGATGCATCCCAGTTGACTAATATAAGACCAAAATTGACCCCAAAATATTCGAGACCAAAATAAGGTCCCAATCCAAATGAACTCTATACCAGATTAAATTGAATCTCTTCTAATGTGTAAGTTCATAGCTCCTAGTAAAATAACGGTCTAAAATGATCAGACTGAACCAATATACATATGAACTTAAAATAAAATTGCCTCCGCCTAACTTTAAAAGAAATGCCGTGTATCAACCTAAACCAATGTACTAGAAGACAAATATGATTTGCAATAGTCAACCAACTACATAGAGTATACACGATATGCAGGAGCATATTCAGACTCAAATGTGGTTTAACAATTAAAGGATTACCTGGGATATAGACATTCATAATTTGTACCCAGATCTAATTCAGAGACTTTAGGAAGGACGAAAACGAAAACAGTAATACTTAATCTTATACAGCCTTGGTTGAGTTGATCCAATGCAGCTCAGTCGAGCAACCACACAAGCATATTATGGCCGCTCACACGGATGCATACTGCATTTCAAAGACCAGACCAAGTTCAATCTCAGTACCACCATATGAATCAGTGGCAGGATTTCTCCCTATAGAGCACTAAATACCCTACAAAAGAATAACAATAACTGCAGAGCAGTATCCTATTACAAATACAGTGCAGCTAACTCATTACAAATTACTATTTTTTTTTTATTTTTTTTACCATTTTGATGTTTCAAATCCAATTACAAATACGGTCTCTTACAAAAACCAAACACCACAAAACTATAAAAATTAACTCTTTATTCTACTTCCTATTCCTCATCCAAATTACACTGGATCCGTAATCAACACCTTTTCATTACCATTCAAAAAATTGCACAAAATCACGCCAATGATTCGGTTGAGGAGAAACCAAGATCTTACCTGTCGTCGAGCTTCTTGACCTCCTCATCGATCCTCTGCCGCATAGAGTCGAGAAGCCCGGCGTCCATCTCTAGCACGGATTTGGCCGCCAGGGACTCGTACAGCGAGGCCATATCTAGGGCACAAAAAAAACCGACGGGTGGGGCACAATCGTAAATAACAAGACGAACAAAATAAAAAAGATGGATGGTGTGTCGGGCAAGAAAGGAGAAGGGAAGACGGTAGTGGCGGCGGTGATGATGATTACCGTCGGCCTTGACGGCGTCGAGGACCTCGTCGCGCAGTCTGACCTTGTCGATGTCGTCGACGTCGAGGTGAGCGAGCAGAAAGAGTTTGTGGCCGAGGGCCAGGTGCGGCTGCTGCTTGCCTTCTTGACTGTCCATCTCCGCTCCGCCGCGCGCTGGTGACCCGAGACCTCCAACTCCGGATCTCCAAACCCTTGCTGGTTGCTTTTTGCTTCTCTACCGCCTTATTCTTTTCCCTTTAGCCTCCTCTTGCCCTTTAGGTTGGATTTTTGCTTCTCCAAACGAATTTTTTTTAAAAATAATCTTAAAATTTTTTATAATTATAAAAATAGGCTTCTGAAAAAAAAGATTTACAAAAATAGTCTTATACGGCAAATGGTTTGCCGCTTTTAAAAGCGGCAAACCATTCGCCGCATTCATAAGGTGGGTTTGCCGCTTTTCAAAGCGGCAAATCGTTTGCCGCTTTTAAATGACTTAACCCTAGCCCGCACCCTTTCTTCTTCTCTTCTTCTTCTTCTCTCCTTCTTCTTCTCCCGCTCACTCCCCCCGCACAGTGCACACTCCCTCTCGCACAGCCCGCACACTACTCCCGCACCCTCTCTCTCTCTCTCTCTCTCTCTCTCTCTCTCTCTCTCTCTCTACTCCCGCACACTACTCCCGCACAGTGCATTTTGAGCTCGAGCTCGAGCTCTCTCTCCTTCTACTTCGAGGTACATTCTTCCCTCTAGTACTCCATGTGCTTCCCTCTACTTCGAGCTGCTTTATTCCATTTGATCACTCATGCCAGCAGGGCGTGCTCTCATTCGCTTCATGAGCCCTCTACAAGTTTCAGAAAATAAAAAATAAAAAAAAAAAAGAGAAGAAAATGAACATGTCAACAATGTCAAAATATGAAAAACACCTATGTTTATTGTTTAGTAGTGATCAAAACTAACACAGTCCACAAAATCTCTTCCACAGAAAGAAGAGCCCCACAATTACTACATATATAACACTAGAAAAATCCATATTCCACAGTATAAAACACCCATTGCTTTCGCACACCAAAAACATAACCTAAAAAAAAAGTGCAAAATGTATTCGGAGAACCCTCAATACTTAGACCGATTTAAAATAGACCCTCTAACCTTTTTAATTTTTGGGTTGTTCGAGTCATCAGAATCAGAGATTTCGCTATATTTCACAGCTTTGGTCGTGTTATTTACTAATAAAATCCACACTAGTAGAATTGTAAAATTTAATAATATGACTGATTAATTTAACGAAATCTCAACTCAATTGACTGAAACAACTCAAATCTTAGGTTTTTATTGGATAACAGGTAGTTTAGGATTTCGGTATTTGTTCGAAATAACTAATAACTTAATCCATTTAATCCAGAAAAATTTTAGAAGCAACCCTCTACTTCGAGGTTTCAAGAAAATTTTTTGAAGCAACCCTTTGTGGTTGTGCTGTTTTGTATTTGCCATTTTTTTTTGTGCTAGATACATATTTTTAGATCATGTGAATGTGAAGCATATTTTTACCAGTGATCTCTTTGTTGTGATGCTCACCTTAGGTCCCTCGTTTCATTTTATAACTCTTTAAATACAAAAATAGATTGTAGAATACCCTCCCCTGAATATTATTTTAGTGATGTGGATTAAAATGAAAATTAAATAGAAAATTATTATATAATTAGATGCATTATTTAATATCTAATATTATTAGATGCATTTTTTTAGTATTTATTTTTCTGAATATTATATTTTTGTTGAAATTAGGATGGCTCAAAATGTAGCTATTAGTGTTAACTGGGATGGACAACTTGTTATACAAGATTATAATCCACAGTATATTGGAGGTCGTAAGAAATTAAGTGGCATTCCAATGAATATTACATTTAGGGATTTTGAGAGAAAAATGTATAGAATTACCAATATAAGAAGAGATGAGTGGCTTCTAATTATTAAAGTTCGATATCCAATGGGAGGAAATCAATATGATGTGATCGAAATTACGGATGATGACTCATTGTGTGGTATGATGCCATTATCAAGGAATTGTTCATGCTTGATAATCTACATTGAGAAGTAGATGGTTGCATCTCACGGCTATTATTCAAGAATGTTAAATAGTGAATTAGACGTAGATGTAATATCTCCTATGGCTAAAAGAGAACCATTTCATGATGACATCGGAGGTGGAGCAAATATATCTAGGTTAGTATTACAAATTGTGGCTTTATATAATTTTTTAGTTAAAATAAATATTTAAATTGATTAATTATTCAATTGCAGAGAGTACGGAGTTGTCCGTCCTCCGTCTCTCCCACGTAGTAGTGATCGTGCCACGACATCCATATCGCTCGCTCCACTTGGTGGACAACAAAACGATACATACGAATATGGGTTAGTAATGATACATTATAATTATTTTTATTATATAACTTTTGTAGTTAGAGATTAATAATGAAAAATATATGCAGAAATCCGTCTTCTCACAATATGCATGACTTGGGATCCTATCCGTTGGGAGATGTACATGACTTTGGATCCTATCATGCCGTAACCGAGTTTGAGGGGATACAAAATCAGACTCAAGCGGAGGTGCACCAAGTGGAGCAAGCGGAGGTGCAACAAGAAATTTTTGAAGAACAACATAATACTGATCATGAGGATGATGTGCATCCGGGGGTGGCGGAAGTTCACCACAGTGATGCGGATTATGACGGCGGACTGGGGGTCCTTTCAGATATCATATACGCTGATGTCGATGATCCAACCGCAAATAATGAATATGTAGATGATCCAGATGAAGGTATCGATTTCATAGATCATCCAGAGCAGTTTGTAGATGATGCCGAATGGATGGATCAGTATGAAATCGATCCCACTGAATTCGATCGTGCTCAAATTGAAGAGTCCCCTCCTACTATTGATGGATCATGGGTTGGGCGTGTGTTCGGTGACAAATCAAGTTTATTGCATACTCTTGAGGAATGGCGCATTTCTCACAACGTGCAAATGAAAGTGTTAAAGTCGACCACAAAAGCTTATACAGTGAGATGCATGGTTGACTCGTGTCCTTGGAGATTACATGCTTCGGTACCAAAGGATGCGAATTATTTTAGAGTCAAAACATATGCTGGGCAGCATACTTGTCTACTTTCGGTGGTGAACACTGCCCATAGAAATTGTACATCATCTCTTATATGTGCACGCATTCTTCCATCATTGAAAGTCAAACTTTCTTTGACGCCGGCGCAAATACAAGTGAAGATGCGTTCTGATTTGCATGTGACGATTCCATATTCGAAGGCGTGGCAGGCCAGAAATAAAGCATTACAGATCATTTTTGGTGGTTGGGAGGAATCATACACCGATGTTGGTCGGTTTTTATTCGCGTTGGAGCACGCGAACCCGGGGACTAAATGGCGGCTCGATAACAGGCCCCGGCCAGATGAGGTTAGGCAGTTTGGACGCTTATTTTGGGCGTTTGGGCCGTCAATTACCGGGTTCTCTTCTTGCTTACCATTGTTGAGCATCGATGGAACTCATATGTATGGAAAGTATCAGGGGCATGCATTGATTGCAACGGCTGTAGATGCAAACAATGGATTGTACCCGTTGGCTTTTGCTATTTGTGAGGGAGAGAATGCGGGTAGTTGGCGTTGGTTTTTACGTCATTTAAAGCATTTTGTGACAGGTGCTCGACCTATTTGTCTGATTTCAGACCGCTTCCCTGGGCTAAAAGAGATTGTTCTTGAGGAGTTTTCGAGAGCCGATGGTCATACTCACCGTTGGTGCCTCCGCCATTTGAAAGCTAATATGAAAAAAGCGGGGTTTAAAAATGAAAACTTACTCAATAAATTTTATACGGGTATAGGATCTGCTGCAACCGCAAGAGAATATTATGAGCAAAAGGACCAATTAAAAGAGATGAATCCGGAGGCTTGGCAGTGGGTGCACGAGCTTCAAGGAGAAAGGGAATATTGGGCGAAGGCATTCGATGGAGGTCGGCGTTTTGGGGTAATGACGACCAATCTGTCAGAGAGTTTAAATGGAGTACTTAAAGATGCACGTGGTTTGCCTATCACGGCATTTGTGGCAGCTACATTTTTTAAGGTCAACAGTTATTTTCTGAAGCGTCGTGAGAAGGGTGAGACATACTCAACAATATTGGCACCAAAACAAGAAGCCGTAGTTAGACAAAATATGACACTCGCTAGAGCACATGATGTAACTCGGTACGGCCCAATGGAATTTCAAGTTAGTACTAGAGATCAAATGTATGAGGTAATTCTTAATGGGTTAAGCTCAACATGTTCGTGCCGACAATTTGAATTAACTAAATTGCCATGCTCACATCTTTTAGCCGTTTGCAGTAATGGTCATATGAACATTGACTACTATACTTTATGTTCTGAATGGTATACATGTGACTATTACCGTAATGCTTATACCCCACAATTCCACCCTGTTCCTGACAAAAGGAGCTGGCCACGACCTCAAGGACCACCGTTGGCGCCCCCACCTATAAGAAGAAAGAAAGGCCGTCCCAAATCCACACGTATTCGAAATGCCATGGACGATAGAGAGGGGATGCGAAGGACTAAATGCTCTATTTGTAAACAACAGGGACATTATAGGAGTACTTGTCCCAATAATCAAGATAGAAGAACTGAAAGTCGTAGACGTAGAGGTATTAGGTTGTTTACTTATGGTTGTCTACTTATAAATTTAAAAATTCTCAAATTATATTACCACATTCAAATGAAAGGCTAATAGTTTGTATACTTTGTTTGCAGATGGACCATCACGAGGAGATCGGGCCAGTTGATCCTTCAGTTCTATCAGACCAGGCGAGTCACCGTTCGAGCTATGTACGAGCCGAGGTCAGTTCATTTATAAACTACATACTATATATTTTTATGAAATTTAAATCTAATATATTTATTGTGTGTGTAGGGGTACGCACCAGTTCAGTGGCGGGAGCATGGCCGTAAACTGAACTTGTGGACGGTGGAGCATCCGGGGGTGGTGGACCTACTACGACAGGCTGGTTTTTTCTATGTCTCTCGCCTCAGACGCATTCAGCTAGATCAGGCTCTGTTAGGCGCATTGACGGAGCGATGGAGACACGAGACAGAGACATTCCATTTACGCCACGGCGAGATGACAGTGACGCTGCGCGACGTGGCCATTATAGCTGGACTACGAGTTTCTGGCGAGCCTGTCACGGGACGAGCATCTGGCGACTGGCCGTATTTATGTCATACACTTCTAGGGATGCAGCCAGATAGTATCGTCACAGGTCAGATCAAACTAGACTGGTTATTTCAGCACTTTCATCATGTCCCCCTAGATGCTCCGCCAGCCATGGTTGCAGCTGCTGCACGCGCATATATATTATATCAAATTGGATGCAGCTTGTTCCCAAACACCACTGGATATCGGGTACATCTCAAGTGGCTACCGCTACTTGAGAATTTTGTAGAATGTGGCGGGCTAGCTTGGGGCGCAGCTACTTTGGCCCATCTATATCGTGCATTGGGGAATGCATCGATGAGGGGGAGGGCCGAGTGTTGTGCATTCGGTACTTTATTACAGGTAAAATCACTACTGTTCGCATTAGAAATATACTAATCTTAATTTTTTTCACCAGTATTATAAATATCTATTTTTTCTGTATAGATCTGGGCGTGGGACCATATACATATCGGCCGTCCCGACAGAGTTGGGGCTCCGCCAGATCTCGATGATTGTCCGCTCGGATGTCGGTACGTTAAATATTTATATGTCTCGATGATTAATACAATATTTTGCATCATTGATTTTAGGTATTGTGATATAATGTCTTTTCTTTTTTTTCTTTTTTTGCAGATGGAATACGAGTTTACGTTTTCAAGGGAATGTAAGAGCGACCGATATTGAGTTTTATCGGGACGAGCTTGATCAGCAGCGGGAGTCTCAAGTACGTAAAATTTTTGTAAGTTACATACATATAGATTAATTTTAAATTTTATATTAATTAAAATTTATTAATTTTCGCAGGTTACTTGGACTCCTTATACTGAGGAGATTTTGCATGGTCTTCCACCTTTTTGTCTTGAGGACTCCGCAGTATGGCGTGCCAGGATTTGCTTGATATGCTTCCACATAGTGGAGTTACATCTACCTGATCGAGTTTTCCGCCAGTTTGGATTAGTTCAGCATATACCAGAGACTGTGGAGGCTATACGGGGGATTTCATCGCAGGGTAGATCGGGAGAGGACTGGGCTATATTTCATGCTTCTTATATTCTCCGATGGACTGATCGTCTAGATCATATTGCGGAGCAGAGTGCATTCGTCGACCCAGATCCAGCACGAGCCACCTCCTTGTATATGCAGTGGTACTGGGATATCACAAGGAGGTGGATTTCTCATCCCGTACAGCGACCTCCACTCACATTTTTACCGCGGGGGCATATCGAGCGAACTTTGGTAAGATCATTTAATAATTTTTTCCTTATATATTAGTAGTGGTTTATATAAAGTTCGTTTATATAAATATGTGTTATTTTATAGGTGGAAACTCTGCGCCGTACTGTCAGGAGTCTAGGACATTTGATGGATGATCTTCCAGAGCCGTCTGGATTGATGGACGCTCTAGGATATATACGGATGGACATCGAGGGAGTCTTAGAGAGACTCCCCATATTAGCTGCTTCTGTACAACATCCAGAGCCACCTCCGGATGATATTCCCTCCACGTCCACGCCTGCATACGATTTTCCATCTGCATCCGTTCCGATTCTTCATTCCGACGTTCCCTCGACATCAGACGTCCTTCATTTCGATTTCCAGCCAGCATCACTTCCTTCATATGACGTCCCATCTACATCTGAGGTACATCAGGTTGATACTTTAGTTGCGCCGATCCCTCCATCGGATGTTCCATCCACATCAGATGTTCCATCTACATCAGATGTGAGTCTAGTTAGTGCTACATATCGACGGAGGCGACGGCGCCACGATCATATTACTGCTGAGCCTGTACCTGAGACGCTGGAGGGGACGCAGTCATTAGTGCTTGACACGTAGAGGACGGATGTACTTGTCGAGGGCATCTCAATCGAGCATATTGATGAGATACATGGCATTGAGCATGTACAGCCTGAGATGGAGGATGATGATGATGTGCCTATTCGAGCACTGGGTCGGCGGCGCGGACGCGGACGCGGAGGTAGAGGCGGACGAAAACGTGGACGGTCGCGAGGGCGTGGAGAGTAGTCCACATTTTTGTTAGGACATCTTGGTATTTTCATATTTCTTTTATTTGTTGCATATATCATTTTTACATTATTATATTCATTCTTTTATGATTCGGACATTTATATTTGATGCTCAGAACATTCAGAACATTCATTTTTTTTTTTTGGTTGTGATGTGATTAATATTTTTGTTATTGTGGTGTGATGTTGTGATGTTGTGTTGTGATGTTGTGTTGTGATGTTGTGATCTTGTGTTGTGATGTTGTGATCTTGTGTTGTGATGGTGTGATGTTGTGATATTATGATGTTGTGTTGTGATGTTGATATATTCCTTGTTGTGATGTTGTGATTGAATTGTATGGATGTTAAATATTGTGATTGAATTATTTGGATGTCAAATGTTGTGATTTGAAATGTATTATTTGAAAATTATATTAATGGGGTTTTTTTATGTGAACTGTGGCTGTGAAGTAAAAAAGCATGAAAGAGGCAAACCATTTGCCTCTTTTAAAAGAGGCAAATGGATTGCCTCTTTTAAAAGAGGCAAACCATTTGCCTCTTTTAAAAGAGGCAAATGGATTGCCGCTTTTAAAAGAGGCAAACCATTTGCCGCTTTTAAAAGCGGCAATCCATTTGCCTCTTTTAAAAGAGGCAAATGGTTTGCCTCTTTTACGGGACTAGGACAAAATTTCAGAAAGCGGTAAACCATTTGCCGCTTTCTTGAAAAGCGGCAAATGGATTACCGCTTTTGGGTCCCCTGCCCTCCGGAGGCTTATTTTTGCAAATAAATTTTTTAGGAGACTATTTTTGTAATATAGAATGTTAGGGTGGTTAGTTTTGTAAATAGTCCTCTCCAAACCCTTGCTGGTGCGGCTATTGTTTTTTTTAACGTAAAAACAGTACTGTCACGTAAAAAATAATAATAATAAATAAATAACATACTATTTTCTAAATAAAATTTTTATAAAGTTATTTGGTTAATTATTATAAAGTTATTTGGTTAAAATGAGAAAAAAAAATCCAACCTAAAGTGCAAGAGGAGGCTAAAGGGAAAAAAAGAAGGCGGTAGAGAAGTAAAAAGCAACCAGACAACAAGGGTTTGGAGATTCGGTGTGAGGACCCGAATCCCCGCGATAGGATTAGGAGGCTTATGTTAAGTGTTGGAAGTGTTTGTGTGACGCCCCACTTCCCAGGGGGTCACCCATCCTAGAACTACTCTAGCTCTAGCACGCTTAACTCTCATGTTCCTCTTGGATCTTGCTACCATCCAAAATGCTATAGCCGGGTTAGAGATTTAGTCCTATTATATCATTTATATAGAGGACTAATCCAAATTCCGGGGGTGTCACATTCTTCCCCCCTTTAAGCCCTGACGTCCACGTCAGGCTCAAGCACACTCACAAGTACCAGGCGATGTGAGACTCGTCTCACTAGCCTTAGCCGACCTTGTGAGGAGCTGCACTCCACTCACAACGGTCATTAGCCGGGGAGCCTTGCTCTACCCGCTATATAACCCTGGCTCAGCCGAGACTCATCTCACAATTCCGGCTGGTGAATGGCTCTGATACCAACTGTGACGCCCCACTTCCCAGGGGGTCACCCATCCTAGAACTACTCTAGCTCTAGCACGCTTAACTCTCATGTTCCTCTTGGATCTTGCTACCATCCAAAATGCTATAGCCGGGTTAGAGATTTAGTCCTATTATATCATTTATAGAGAGGACTAATCCAAATTCCGGGGGTGTCACAGTTTGTGCGCGTATCAGACCCAAGAAATGGACTCAGTGCGTAAAATGGATCACGAGTGCATTCGGATGCCCCGTTGAATTTTAGAAATGGTTTTGCGCGAAACGGACATTAGATTTGGATTCAGCGCGGAAAAATGATGAAAATCGGCTACTTGGTTGTATTTTTCTGAGTCCGGACCCCCGAAAACGGACACCCGAAAGATTTCTAGTGTTTTCGGGTGCACGGTGGACCGGCGGACCGACGGTGTGCCACGTGGCGGCTTTCGATTGGCGCCGTATGCCACGTGGCGGAGCAGGAGGCGCGACGCAGTGGGCCCGGCCCACGGGAGCGGGCAACGCGCGGGACGGGCAAGCGCGGGCAGGCACGCGGCGCGGGGGCGGCGTGACACGTGGCGTCTTCCCATTGGCGCGATGTGGATAGGTGGCGGCAGACGGTTAGGTGGTGCAGCGGGCGCGGTCCACGGGCTGGCACGGCAGGCGCCTCGAGCTGCGTGCAAGTCAGGTGGCATGCGGCGCGGTGTGGGCGCGGCGACTGAGGCGTTGACGCACGGTTCCCGCGCATGGGTACGCCACGCATCAGCGCCCGCGGGGGGCCACGCGGCGCAACCCGGGTGGAGGGTTCGGCTGTTGGCTGTTCGGTGGCGACGTGTCACGTGGAGGTTGATCCGGGCGCTGGATGGACGGCTAGATCGGCGGCACTGTTGGTGTGAGGTCCCGGAATCCCCCGCGAAGGGTTTGCTGGTTGTTGGGCAGCTTTTAGTGGCCGTTGGGAGTGTTTGTGCGCGTGTCGGGCCCGAGAAATGGATTTGTGATGCAATTTGGACTCCGGGCGAAGTGTGGATTAAAGATTATTTCTCCGGTCGCCTTTGGGAATATTTAGTGTTGGAATTTGGCAAATCGGACTTCAGAATTGGACCCGGCGCGGAAAATCGGATCAAGTGGGCTATCCGGGGGCACTCCGCAATTTTCGGATGAGAATTTGGAAAAATGGACATCGTTTTTGGATTCAGCGCGCGAAATCGATAGGAATGGACTATTTATTTGTTGGTTTTGGAGTCCGGTAGGCATGCGCGTTTTTAGAGGCGACACGGCACGCAAACCGAGGCGTTGGCGCGGCGCGGATCACGAGGAGGCTGCGGCACGCGGTTCGAGGCGAGCGGCTGGCGCGTTAGGCGCACGGGGAAACGCGCCTTCGGCGCGGGTCGCGCGGGGGCCGCCACGTGGCGGGCCCCCGTTGGCGCCCGCGCGGGCGGGGGGCACGCGCCCGTGTGGCGCGTGCGTGTCACGCGCCTGTGGGTGGCGCGGTGTAACCGCGCCCGTGTGGCGCGCAACAACCGCGCCCCCGTGGCGCGTTGGCCGCGCGCCACTTGGGCAGGCGGGCGCGTGCCTGGGCCGGGTGCACGCGCCCGTGTGTGGTGAACCGGCCGGCGGTGGCTCCCCATTGGTGGTGCACCGTGGACCCGTGGTCCGTGGACCGGTTCCTCTCTCCTCTTTTTCTTCTTCTTCTTCTTTCTCCCCGCGCACCTTTTCTCCTTCATTTTCTTTTCTTTATTCTTCACCCGAGCGAGAGAGGGAGTGAGGAGGAGATTTCGGGTGGTGCGGCGGTGCTTCGTGGGCCTCGTGGAGCGCGCAAGTTTTTCCAACGGAGCGTTTCGGCGGCGGCGGCACAGTCGGGTAGGTCCCACGCATTAGTTTTACGGTATTTTTAGCACAGTTTTGGGGGTATTCTTTGGTCAGTGAATTGACCTTCTTGCTCTTATCTGTGTTAGGGACCGTGTTTTTCTGCACCGTTTTGCGTGCGGACCCCGACGGTGTGCTCTGTTTTGCGTGCAGACTCCGTTTTGCGTGTGGATTCTGGCACCGTGCTCCGTTTTGCGTGCAGGCTTCGGCACCGTGCTCTGTTTTGCGTGCAGACTCCGTTTTGCGTGCAGGTTTCGGCACCGTGCTCCGTTTTGCGTGTAGACTCCGTTTTGCGTGCAGGTTTCGGCACCGTGCTCCGTTTTGCGTGCGGATCGCGTGGAGGCCAATTGCAAGTGTCTACGAGCAATTGGTGGCAAATCGAGGTGGGTGGCCTTATCTCCAAGTTTTATGGACTGTACAGTAATTCTACTGTTGTAGGACTATGCATGATAGTTTATTTCCTTGTGTAGAATGCTAGATTGTAGGAATCGTTATTCCTTTTATCATCTGTTAATATAGTTATCTTGGAACTTGACCTAGCACCACCGTCATATGTTGCATGTGTAACCAGACCAGTAGAAAATCCTCACTTGGGCTAGGGTTATTTATGTTTAGACACCCACACTGTTTTTCTATTCTTGGACATAGTGTTATCCTCGCCCGGGTAGTGGGCCGAGAGGTCGGGACTTTCTTTTAGTTTGGGATGCCTTTGCACTCGTGCTTGGGAGCAGAGTGGAGTCTGGTAGTTGTTAGTGGGTTGCTTATCTGTGCCGGGAGCCGTTTGGGTAAACGGTAGTCCCGGGAGGTCTTGTATCCCTGTTGTGCTGTCGTGGGAGGGAGCCGTTGAGCAGACGGTAGTCCCGGGCCGTCGAGTATCTTCCGGTCAGTGTTGTTGGGAACCGTTGTGGTTGACGGTGGTCCCAGGTCGTTGAGTGTTGTCCGACCAGTATTGTTAGCCTGAGTTGTGGGTCGTTCCTGGCTGTGGAATACCTCCAGCCGGTGTGCTTTGTGCTGCGAGCTGTTGGAGAGGCTAGTGTCTCGTGTTTCGTGCGAGCTGATCAGCTGAGTCGTCGAGAGTGCTCCGACTGTTGTGCGAGATATTTGGGGATCTTGAGTCCTACCGTTCTGGGAGTGAGCGTGGATCTTGACTATAGCCTGCTTATACCAATGTTTGATACTCTATGCCGCGCCGTTTTCCTCAGTTGGAGTCGCGTCCCTGAGATGCCGCTGTGGATACGATGGTTGGCCTGTTGAGGCAGTTTTCCGCAGTGGATGCAACGATGGGCCTGTTGAGGCAGTTTTGCGCGAGGGGTGAGTTAGTCGGACAGGACGCCCCATGTAAATCCCGTCCTCATGTGGATGTGTGGTAGTGGGCAGGTGCGTTCCTAGTCGACAGGCGCAGGCTTGACTGGACCCTATGAGGCAGTCAGTTCGATTGGGTCGATTGAGCACCTTGGGTGCGTTTGGTCACATTTACTTTCATCTGTTTCACTTTTTGAGCATCTAGATAGAGGCATGGTAGCTGTAGAGTAGCTCCAGCTTTTCTTGTTCAGATTTCATTGCACTGTTATCTTTTGCCTCTAGTAGACTTGGTGGGCAGACCGTTGGGCTTGTTGACGGCACCCACTGAGAACTACTGTGGGAAGTAGTTCTCACACCCGTCGTGGTGTCTTTTTCCCCAGGAACGTCTTCTCCTGTTCCTGTGCTTCTGTTGCTGATCCTTCTGACCGAGGCGAGGGAGTCGCGAGCTAGTTCCCTACCCGTCGTTGGAGTGTAGCAGTACCCCTTCAGAGGAGAGCTTCAGTAGATTAGTTTACTTCTTTTTCCTCTGTTGAGAGACCTTTGTTGTGAGGTATAGAGTTGTACTTTATTTTACAGTTTGAGAGACTGATGTAGTGAGGATTTTTTTTTGTATTGAGAGCTTGTACATCGATGTATTTTATTGGAGATATCTCCCTTTTGAGTTTTGTATCAGAGGACTTTGTATACGATCGTATTTGGGAGATGGATATTGTATTATTTTCAGTTTTTAGTAGTTACTTTCAGCTCTGATATCTGTATACTGTAGTTGATTCTTTTTGCAGGTTAGACGCTTCGTCTGTACGGCAGTTTCCGTACAGATGGCGGATCTGTTAGTGAGCCCGGGTCGCAGTTTCGACCCCGGGGCGTGACAGTTGGCGCCCGAAACTTTCGGGCGCCCGGAAGATGTACCTCAAACTGTGGTTTTTTCTCTTAGATTTCAGCCTATAAATAGGCATTGGGTGCCCTTTTGTGCTGGTTTTGGAGATTTTCTGGAGCCCCACTTTGGCAGAGGCTCTCCCCACTTTGTCCTCTACCCTTCCTTGGATCTTGGGTATTTTTGGAGGCCGCGGCATCGGCGTTTTCTGCGACGCGGCGCACTTCGACACTCCTTCATTTTTTGCTTCTACCGTCGCGTTTCGGTCCGCGAGGCACCCCGGACTACCCCGATGGAGTTTTGAGCCGATTTTTATGGTAGCGCGTTCACGAGAGGTACGCCTTCGATTTCCATGTTGATCACTTCGCTCCGTTTCGAGGTTTTGGTGGTGTTCCCGAGGCACCTTTTGACCCTCTTGTACTGCTGCGAGGTACGGGACAGCGGTGGAGTATTGTTGGGATTTCTCAGCCTACGGGCATCGGATCGGGGCGTGTGAGGACTCGATCGGCATCTACGCTTTGTGAGGAACGCGACCATATTTTTATCGGAATTTTTGGAGGACTCTTCGAAGGTGATATTTAAGCTTCTTCATGGCTGATTTTCTGCAGAATTGCGCGTTGTGGATAGTTTTGTATACCGCAATGATTTGATTGTAACTTGGCCTACAGGTGTCGGAACGAGGTGTATAAATACTCGATTTGGATCTACTCATCGCGAGGATCGCAACCATAATTTTTCTAGATTTTTCGGAGAACTGCACGCAGGTGAAAAAGGCCCTTCTTTGTGCTGGTTGGTAAAAACAGCAAACGCTGTTTGGTGTGTGTAGGGTATTGATTAGTGTGTTGTGGTTGTGATGTTGGTTGGAGCAGAGGCTTGTGCGACTGAGTACCGAGGGTGCAGTTTCGGCGGATTTTGATACCGAGTGACTGCGCACTTCACCGACTTCGGCTTTGCCTGCGGAAAGTGATTCAGGTGGGTTGCTTTGTCCCCAGAACCGGTGGACGGTTCTCTAATTCTATCTGAGAGAATGCATGCATGTTTAGGGTACAATATATGTGGTTGAGGGGTAAGCTTAGGAATGATAATTGTATAAGGAATTGCAAGTTAATTATTCATGTTATGACTTATGGGAACTTGCAAGATTTATATATCCTTGATGATGATTAAGGAAAGCTTACCTAAGGGAATATTGCTCTTTTGATTATTAGCAAGCCATGTTAGCACATAGCCTTTATGAGATATGATTACTCGATGGGGTAGAATGACATATCTATGTGCGGGTATCACTCTGATGATTTAGGATGGACCTGGATTGTGGACTGGTGTTGTTGGTTAGTGAGTTTGGCATGCGGTTATACCTTTGTGGAGCTAATATGTGATTACTTCCTTTTATCTTTCTTGAGGACAAATGCATGCTTATATGGACATCTAGATAGGCCATCTTTTATCGCTACACTATCATGTTGAAACTTGACTTAGGAGAAACCATGTTTGCTTCTTTTCTCCTTATTCGTTAGTCAGGTGATTCTTGTTGCTCGGGTTTGAGCAGGGGTTTGGGATAGTGTAGTCGAGACTTCGAGTCTGGGACAGGTTGGACTTGATTGTGGGTTGTGAGGTATTGCGGCAACTGCGGATATTGGGCGGTTGACCGGATGTTGGTTATGGTTCCAGATTGTGGATTATGGGGTATTGCGGCGACCGCGGATATTGGGCGGTTGACCGGATATGTACTTGTGCATTAGATTGGGTATCAGATTTCTCTAGTGGACGGAGTTTCCCACTTATTGAGTACTATTGTATCTGATTGAGAACCGGGGTTTTCTTTAGTGGATGGGTTTTCCCACTTTGATCAAAGTCGTGATCCAGTCCTGTTATATTATGATACTTATGATACTTGTTACTGAGATACTTTACTCGTGTGGGTCGCTCCCCTCGAGTGCCACTCCGGAGTGTGCGACAGGCAGGCTTTGAGTCCTTGAGACTCCTTCTTCCCATCGGTGTTATGCGTTTGCCAGCATACCCGATATGGCAGGCATAGCAGGCAGTACCGGTGTTTACTGGTGGTTGGATTGGGTTTATTCAGGCAGGTACTTTTATTGTTGCACTCGTGCCGGGGGGGGCTGAGTGGAGTCTAGGAGCTGTGTTTAGACCAGTGCTAGTGTTGTTGGGAACCGTTTGGGGTCGACGGTGGTCCCGGGGTCGTTGTGAGTATTTCGACCGTTGTGCGAGATGTTGAGGATCTTGAGTCTATCCGTTCTGAGAGAGAGCGTGGATTTTGACTATAGCCTGCATGTGCCACTATTCAATAGCGAGTTAGTCCGTATGGACACCCTACGTAATTCCTACCTGGCAGTGGGAGGTGGTTGTAGGTGGGCGCAAGCTTGACTGGACCAGATGTGGCAGTCAGCTCGAGTGGGTCGATTGTGCACCTCGTGTGCAAGTGGTTGCATACCTTTCATTGGTTCTTTCCCATTTGAGCATTTAGAAAGAGGCATGGTAGCTGTAGAGTATCTCCAGCTTTCTTGTTCAGTTTTTACTGCATGGTTATCTTATGCCTCTAGTAGACTTAGTGGGCAGATCGTCGGGCCTGGTGGCGGTACCCACTGAGAACTCCCTTTTGGTGTAGTTCTCACACTCGTTGGGGGTTTTCCCCTCCCTTTTCTTTCCTCTCTTTTGTTTTACAGAATTTTAGCGGGTGTTGCTGATTCTGCGGTTGCTATTCGAGGCGAGGGAGTCGCGAGCTAGATCCCTACCTATCTTTGGAGAGTCAGTAGATTATTTTATTTCCACTTTTGAGAGATCATTGTATTGTGAGGATCTGACTTGTACTGAGAGCCTGTACACTGATGTATTATTTCGGTTTACCTCCTTGTTGAGTTTTGGGTTATTGTATTTGAGGATATTGTATGATTATCACTTATGGGAGATGGATATTGTATTATTATTTCCAG
The DNA here is from genome assembly GCA_029204045.2 of Tillandsia leiboldiana. Taxonomy (NCBI): domain Eukaryota; kingdom Viridiplantae; phylum Streptophyta; class Magnoliopsida; order Poales; family Bromeliaceae; genus Tillandsia; species Tillandsia leiboldiana. Next base: position 6,944,697 of record CM055067.1, on the reverse strand, counting down.
TTGTACAGATGGTTGGTTTTTAGTTTTACAGCAGTTTTATTTTTATAGCTCTGATATCTGTTTAGCTGTAGTACCTTTTTTGTAGGTAGGACGCTTCGCCTATGCGGGGTTTTGTATAGGCGGCGGATCTGTTGGCGAGCCCGAGTTGCAGTTTCGACCCCGGAGCGTGACATTCGGAGGAGGAGATCTCAATTTTGTCTAGGCGTAACACCAGTGCGGCGGAGCGGGGGTTTGGAGATCCGGAGGAGGAGGAGGTCTCAGGTCTGTCTGGGCGTAACACCAGCGCGGCGGAGCAGAGATGGAGGGTTAAGATGGCAAGCAGAAGCCGCACCTGGCTCTCGGACACAAACTCTTTCTACTCGCTCACCCCGACGTCGACGGCATCGACGACATCGACAATGTCAAACTACGCGACGAGGTCCTCAACACCGTCAAGGCCGACGGTAATCATCATCATCGCTGCTGCCACTACCGTCTTGTCTTCTCTTTTCTTACCCGACACACCATCCTTTCTTACCGTTTTAGAGTAGTGCTACCCGTACACCCCTGTTTGGGGTGTATATCATACACCCCAAACAGGGGTGGCCAGGATTGAGTTGTATTACAACCCATCCTATTCTCACACCCTTTCTCCCACTCCTATTGTTGCCTCGATTTCTCTCTCTCTAAAACGCAGTGTCCGTCCCCTCTGCTCTCTCTCTCGTCTCCGTCGCCAAAGATGGATGGTGTGTCGGGCAAGAAAGGAGAAGACAAGACGGTAGTGGCGGCGGTGATGATAATGATTACTGTCGGCCTTGACGACGTCGAGGACCTTGTCGCGCAGTCTGACCTTGTCGATGTCGTGGACGTCGGGGTAACCAAGCAGAAATAGTTTGTGCCTGAGGGCCAGGTGCGGCTTGTGCTTGCCTTCATGACCCTCAATCTTTGGATATCCGGAGGAGGAGGTCTAAGGTCTGTCTTGGCGTAACACCAGTGCCGCGGAGCGGGGGTTTGGAGATTCGGACGAGGAGGAGGTCTCATGTCACGCCCCGGGAGTAAACCAGAATCCGAGTACGACAACAGATCTGCCGTATATGCAGTATTTCCCACATATACGAAGCGATACAATAACTCAAGCAACGAGGTGATGTGTACAAGAGTACGTATAGCCACAAAAAGTGGTACAGAGTAAGAGATAAAAATAAACTACTATATATAAATAAAACCGCAATCCAACCAAACCACAACAAACACAACCACAACCACCCCAACACCACCAAGTACACAAACATCTTCCAGAATGAACAAGATCCAAACATAGAGCTATCCATCCAACTCCAAATATAAACAAGTACAACCCAACTGAAAATCACACTGTATACAACTACTATGAGAATCAACATAACTCTCTCTAAAATAAACATAATACAACTCCACCATAACATCTCTACATAAAACAACTCCAAAGTACAACTCCAATATACAACTCCAAAATGCTAAAGTACTAATAACTCCAAAAATACAAAACTCCCAAAACATATACATACAGCTGGCTCCAGCCAGACTCAATATATATAGTAGTCTGACAACTAAATAAACTGGAAATAAAGAAAAATAGTGGATCCACCTCTAACAGTCTCCAAGGAAAGGCTCAAGCTAGTGCGCAACTCCCTTGCCGCGATCTACCTGCGTCGCCGCCACTGTGGAAGTCTCGGGAGCAACAACGGGTGTGAGAACTACTAAACAAGTAGTCCTCAGTGGGTACGTCATCGAACCTCCGACCTACCCACCGAGTCTACCAAGAAGGCAAAGTAGGAGATGATAATAATAAACTGAAAGTAGAAGCTGGAATGAAATCTACACTACTATGCCAATGCGATATGAATGATATCAAATAAGTGTATATATGCATCACTGAAATGAAAACTGCTGAGATATAACCCAATCGAATGGTCCTGTATATAACTCGGACCTGCCTGCGTAAAGCTCAAACCAAAGACCTGTATAAACCCGGTCTCGGACCTGTATAGAACCCGGTCCTGTCAACTCGCATATCAATCTCACAGACCTGTATGAACCCGGTCTCGCCTACTCCGGAGTGGCCCTCAAGGGGAGCGACCCGCTCGAGTAAAAAGTAACCCAATCGAATATCTCTGTCAAGCAGGCAAAAGTCGACATTATGCTCAATGTGGAGACTCACTCTATTCACAATGCAAACCGGGCCCAACTGATGCAAATACACTAATCGACCAACCGCCCACAATCCGCAGTTGCCGGAAACATCCCGAGTCGATAATCTGATGCTATCCCACCCGACTCAACAATATAGCTATACTAATCCCATCCCTGCTCTCTAACTCGAGCAATAATAACATAAGAGAGAAAAATAAAGGTTTTCTCCTAAGTTTGATTCCAACATGATTAGTATAGCATTAAAGTAAAATGTGGCCTAATTAGATGTCCAACAAGTATAATATAGTTCTCACACATAAGGAAAAAGGTTCTCACATAATCTTAAGATTTAAAACATGCTTTGGTTAAATATAAAATAAATGACATCCAAACCACACTATGCCACCGTTAGTTGAATCGACTTGTAGGCCGCAATTTCGATGTGCTCAACAACCCACCTGCTAACTCAATGAACTGGAAGCCAATCACTCTAATTTTTGGCGACCACGATATGATGCTCGATAGCTCTCCAACCAATCTAAAAATGCCCCGAAACTCCTGACGGAAAGAAAGTCACAACAAAAACGTTACTAATTGCGCGAGATTCCAATAATTCGACCCGATAGTGAATGAACTCAGAATCTGATATCTACTTTAGTAAACTCCATTGCCACAGCCCACATTTGCCTATTAGGTTCCCAAACAACATAGAATTGCCAAGAAGTTCACAAAAAGCTAAATTAACCCCTTTCACATAAGCTCATGATAAGAAGATACTAATGTTATCCAAATTTCCGATGTAAAACCGTAAGCTGAAAATCAACTTGCTATAACTTCCAATTTAAATATAATTACAAGTTGAAACCAAAAGTGAAATTGTTCATCATGTTTCTGAGATTATAATTATCCATTTGAGTTAAACCCCAGAACCATTTTTTGTTGGAATAAAAATCAAAATTCCTAAAACTCTCAATAATAATTTTATGTTATTATTAATTCTTATTTACTAATTAATTTACTCTCTTTTATTGTTATTTATTTATCTTTATTATTAGGTGTATTAAAGTATATTAGAACGTTGGGTTACCCAACGTTCCTGCTTTTAAATGTATTAATTCACCATTTAGGTGAATTAATAATGGAACCCAACGGCACTTTTCCTGCTCCTATATATACATAGGGTGTGGGCAATAGTAGTGGGTCAGAAAAAGAAAGAAAGAAAGAGAAAAAGAATTGTTTTAAGTTTTATTTTAAATTTTATTTGGTTAATTTTGTTTATCGGGTGTTGAGAGAATCTCCGTCAACTTCTTCCGCGGTCGTGCACGTAGGAAGAGGAATTCCGGTCGTACCTTGGGGTGGTGTCTCCGATTAATCCGCACAAAGGACGGAAATACGCCTTAGGGCAGTGCCTCGCACGCTTTCGGATCAATTTCTTTCATCTACAATTTTTGGATAGCGATTAAAGGTAAGTTATGTTATTCAATTTTAAACAAAAAATAGTTAGATAATTTAATCACAATCAAAGTTAGTACAATTATTTTTCCTAACATTTTTAACTACGAAATTAGAGCCAACCCTCAAATAGCAACATAGGCCTTTCCAACTAACATGAAGAATTCCAGCAGCACATGTATTGAGATGAAGATTAAAGATAGTATATCATTTCTTATCCAAATTTTGAGAGTAAGTTGTTAAATTGTTCCTCTTGAAGTCTAGAAAATTACCCAACTTGAAACTCATCATTTCATAAAGGAAAGAAAGAGGAATCCCAAAATTACTACAAGCTCTCCAAAACTGCAATCTGAACATAAGGGCTCAAAGCTTGTTAAATTTACCTGGTTAGAAGTAAGAATCAGCCTTTCTCTTCAACATGAAAGTTGTGTGGCTTTAAGTCCTGAATATTTTTCCACAAAAATGAGCTGAGACTCTACTCCTACTGTTCAGGGGAGTAAAAACACTAAGTATTGCTCAAAACTTGCTCAAAACCCCAAGCCGTGCACAAAAGTCCAAGAGATTGTTTAAGTTACCTGACTTAAAGCCCAAATTAGAAACTCCAGTAAATACGAAAGTTGAAGGTCTTCGAATCCTAAAAATTTCCCACCAAAAAATCAACTCAAAACTCCACTTGTACGACCCAAGGGAGTAAAAACACCGAACACTGCTCAGAATCATCAAGCTGAAAAAAACAAGAACCTCAAAGATCATAATTTTTACCTGGTTTAGAGCCCAAAGTAGATCTTCCCTCAAATACGAAAGTTGTAGAAATCGAAGTCCTGAAGAAATCCCCGCAAAAATCACCTCAAAACTTCACTCCTACAGGTAAGGAGGTCCTCTGAAAGAAAAGGTGACGAAGTAGTTCCCACAACTTGAAATCTTCAAGCTCCACCAAAGATGCTAATGGAGGAAGAAAAAAGGGTATAAAATCACTTTTCTGTAGCTCAGGAAGGAGAAGATAAGCCCAAGAAACCTCAGATCAAAAACCCCTCTTTTTTAGCCTTCAAACCACACTCAATTTGATCCAAAAGATCAAAAAACCAAGCCAAAAACCCTCAAATCCCTCTCTTACTGAGTTGGATCCACAGGACCCAGCCCGGACCCGCGACGAGCGGCCACGCGTCGCGCAGCGGGCACCCCTAGCGCGGCCCGGCCCAGCGCGGGCGCGCGTACAGGGTTGTCCGGTGCACGCGCGTTGCACCGGCCCACGCGTCCTGTGCTGTGGACCCAGTCCACAGCACAGTAAACACCAGTAGACTCCCCTATAGCCCAAAAATACACAAAAATAGTTTATTTTTTACGATTTTTCGCATCCATTTTTCTCGTCCATTTGGCGAGTCGAAGACTCCGACACACCCAAAAGGTGTCGTCAAAGCCCTCCAATCTAACTGCACAACAACCCACAATGCTCCCGCTCATCACGTCCTCCCCCACTACAAGGAGTTTCGTCCTCGAAACCAAATGTACCTCAGGATGGAGTCTCAAACAAGTAAGGGTAAGAAGTTCTCATCTCCTCCTCTGGCTCCCAAGTAGCCTCTCGCTCGTCATGATGGCTCCTCTGAATTCTCACGAAAGGTATGACCCGATTGCGCAATTCTTTAGTTTCACGGGCAAGAATTCGCATCGGGTACTCCTGATAACTCATATCCTCCTCGAGCTCCAGAGAAGAGAAGCCAATAACATATGAAGGATCATAAACATACTTCCTCAGCACTGATATATGAAACACATCATGGGTGCCTGCAAGCCGGGGCGGTAGCACGGCTCGATATGCAATAGGTCCAATGCGCTCCAAAACCTCAAAAGGGCAAATAAATCACGAACTAAGCTTTCCGCGTACTCCAAATCTGCGCAACCCTCGCGATGGCGAGACTTTCAAGAAAACATGCTTACCAACCTGAAACTCTAAGTCTCGTCGCCTCTTATCAGCGTAACTCCTCTGCCGGCTCTGAGCTGTCACCAAATGTCGTCGAATCATCTTAACTTTTTCCTCGGCTTCCTGTAGCAATTCCGGTCCCAAAGTTTTCCTTTCACCTACATCACTTCAATATAATGGGGATCGGCATTTGCATCCATACGCCCCTGAGCTGCTGGTAAAGGAACGTCCGAGGGTACTGTCACCGGAACCGCTGATGCCCCTGCCGTGGTAGTCTGAGTAGGCGTACCATCGTCACCACCTGCTGCCGGCGCATGCGCCTCAGGTAAAACCGGCTCGAGAGTAGGAAGCTGTGTAGCAGTATCCAATGTCGCCACCTCGCGGCTATCTACTGTACTATCTCAGTGAGCGCCGACAACTGCCCCGACAAATCCTGAACCTGTTGCCTAAGCAACCGGTTATCAGTGGTCAAAGTAGCCTCGACGGCAGTCGGCCTCGCCCCATCCTCTCCTCCGCCATAAACTGACGATCTAGTACGAGCCATACTCTGTACTCATAATCAATGGGATCAGCAAACAAAAACGACCAACACAAAACCGTGCATAACCGATGAAAACGACCAGAACCAAAACTGTGCAAAATCGGCGAAACAAACAGCACCAAAACTGTGCAAAACCGGCGAAACGACCAGCACAAAAAACTGTGCAAACCCGATAACATGATCTTGAAAACCCACGCTATCTCGTGACTAGGGACTTTGGTTATTACATTGGTCAACCGCATGGATTTCAAATACCGTGGATGTTGGACATATGCATACTTTTAAAAACAAGAAAACTCCGTGGTTGATGTCGTTTCGCTCTGATACCATCTTAATCTGTCACGCCCCGGGAGAGGTTTAAAAGCGAAAAACGATCCTATTTTTTTTTTTTAAAAAATGGTCTTTCATCCTGGTATGTGCCTAGACCCGCTACATATACAAGATCTCTCTACAAACGGATAGAGTCTCCCCTGTATATGCACGGCGTCGCACAACATACATATATCAACCACAACCAGTTTTTCATACACAGAGTGCTAAATAAAGAGATGAGCTAGTCTTTTGAATCATACAAGAGAACATCGCCCACACGGGATACTCCCAGTTGAAAAGATAAAACCACAAAGTTTAAAAAATAGTACCTACCCGATACTCAGTTTTAAAAACAGATTTCGCAAATGTTTTATCACTTTGAAAAGATCCCGCATTCCACATGCATCCACAGAACCATAAAAACCAAATTCAAAAGACCACTAGCTGACTACATGCATCCATCTGTCCTAACATCCACATCACAAAGCGTTCATATCACACAGTGTCCACATCACATACAAGTATATCAACCAAATGTAGTAACCAAAAGGGAGGAGTAAAATATCACCGGGATGATGAAAACCAAATCACTCCCGAGTCGTAGCCTCTCTCCCGTCCCAAACAGAACCTGTCGAATGGTGGGAGTCAGTAACAAAAACCATAGAAAGGAAAACCGATAAAATAATGCATGACCGCAAAAGATAGGTATGATAAAATAAATAGGACATCAAACTGAAAATCGGATCATCTGAATCACCCATACCGCAATCTCGGTTCCCACAAAAGGAATCTGAATGTACCCGCCTTATTGGTCCTCTGACCTAAGGCAATACCTCGAACCTGCTCAATCCCGGGTGCCAAACAAAACCTACATCGCAATAGCCGCGATTCTGCAATGTCCGTGTGGGTCCCCTCACGCAATAGCCGCGTAGGGATCACGGGTCATACAGACCACTTCTCCGAAAAAGTATACCCTTGCGGTGGCCAAACCGCTGATGTATGTGACAGCGCCATGAGCCCGATGTAATACCCGCTGCTTTTTGGTAATTTTATTTTATTTTTACTTTACTTTTAGTGGTCCGGCGGGAGCTAATATTCGAGTATTTCTGGGCAGTCCGTCAGGGCTCGCGGGTATTTTTAGGTGCTAGAGCTCGCGAAACGAGGAACGGTGGCGCGATCGGATTCGAATTCCGACCCCGGAATCTCTCAGAAATAAATTTCGAAGCTTACGATCTTTTTGGACGCTCCGGGATCCGTGCCGGCAATCTGCACGATTATCGAGGTAACCAGAAAACCTAATTCGTTTTCTGATGGACTAGGGCACGATTGGGGGGACTTAGTATTTTTCCCGCTTTCATTCCTCCTTTGCTAGGGCAGACGCGGGCGCAATAAGAAAGAGGAAAAAGGAACCCAACCCTTTTTCTCTCTCGCTTCAAGGCATTGTTCGCAGTGTTCCTGGCGGTGAGACGGGGAGAGGAAAAGGAGTTTTTCTCTCGCTTTGCGGAACGATCGGGAAACGGCAGGACGATCCTCTCCTTCCTTTTCCTCCAGCGGATTGCAGGTGAGCGTTTTGTTTTTGTGTAGAGTTCTTAATTGCGCAATCGGGGGGGGGGGTTCGTGTCGTTGCGGGAGAAAGCGCCGCCGCCGCTGCAGTTTTTGGTGCCGCCGCGCGGGTTGCCTGCAGGCGGCGCGCCGCGCGGCAGGGGCCGCCGCGCGGGGCTGCCCGCAGGAGCGCAGCGCGGGCTGCCTGCTGGCGGTGCGCCGCGCGGGGCTGCCCGCAGGAGCGCCGCGCGGGCTGGTGCCGCGCGGGCTGCATGCAGGCGGCGCGCCGCGCGGCAGGGGCCGCCGCGCGGGGCTGCCGCAGGAGCGCCGCGCGGGCTGCCTGCAGGCGGCGCGCCGCGCGGGCTGGTGCCGCGCGGGCTGCCTGCAGGAGCGCCGCGTGGCAGGGGCCGCCGCGCGGGGCTGCCCGCAGGAGCGCCGCGCGGGCTGGTGCCGCGCGGGCTGCCTATAGGCAGCGCGCCGCGCGGCAAGTCCGCCGCACGGGGCCGCCCGCAGTTGAGCCGCGCCGCGCGGGTTGGGTGTCACGCCCCCGGGGGTTTTTGAGTCTATCAAAGCGGAAAATTGCGTGTATTATTTTTTTTTTCTTCTTAACAAGGTAACTTAAACCTCATCCCCGATGCGTGCCAGACCGCCACATACACAAATTCTCTCTGCCCACGGACAGAGTCTCCTTTGTATATGCACGGCGTCTCATTTACAACAACATACCTCAACCATCAACCATACAATAGACATACATCGTCAAACAGAGTACAATAGTTTAACTAATGTTTAAAAAGACTGGTGTCCACTCGACACCTTGTTGTTCTATTTTCAAGCGGAATATTAAAGCGGCATCAGTGTTTAGAAAGGATAAAACCAACGGTTGCAAGACCCGTGCCCACACGGCACTTCGTTTTGAGAAAATGTTTTCGAAATCATTTGGTTCGTCATGAAAACGTGCCGCATACGAAAACATCACTAAAAGCATCAAAGCATAAATGTACACCTCATCCACAGCGCTAAGTAACACATGTCCACGGCTAATACGATCCACAAGCAAATTAACTAAATAAGGCATAAGGGAAATGAGATAATAAACCCAAGTATCTGACTACGGTCCTCGCGACGCAGTCTCACCCCCCTCCCGGCTAACGCACCTCGTAACACCTGTCACGGAGTGGGTAATGTCAGTGACAAACAAAGTAGATGTCTAATAACAATAAGGAATAAGGAGCAAACCGAAAACACCGGAACCTTTCGCTAAAACCCTGCACATAATTAAGCTGGGTCCCAACCCCAGATTTATCAATTAAGTTGGGCACCAACCCCAGAGTACCTGTCGGGGAGACTAAAGTCTCCCCTCGTGCGCAAACACCTCTTTGATGCATTTAACCTCTTCACGGTGCTGGTGTGCTATCTTCAGCGGGCGCGAAGAGGTCCTCACGGCTCCCACCCCTTTGTGAGGTACACGGGTCAAAAAGAGACCACTTCTCCGGAAAAGTACACCCATGCGGAGGCCAATCCGCCTGTGTACGTGCAGCATCCGAAACGGATTTGCCGAGATCGGCGTGTAGTGAGCACCGCGACCGTAGCCGCTTCAATTGTTAGATGAAATACAATTATGCGAAAGGTTAAACTGTCCATCTACTTTGTTAGATAAATTAAGAGCACTTTAATGACGATAGATGCACTTACTGCACTTGTTGCACTTATCGCAACCGTACCCACCTATTTGAAGAGAAATCGGAACACCTGAATCCTTCGCGCACCCCCGCTGCGCACTTGGACCTAAAGAAAGTCCGCAAGGATAACTATAGTCAAAAACGTGTACTAACATCCGAAAATAAAAGACCCAATTTACTCTTTTCGACGGAAAAGTCCAACACCGTCCGTGTTGACGAAAACGGAAATCCCGCGCCGCCGTCGTCGTCCGCCGGAGCCCCGCGCGGTTCGGAACCGCGCGGCGTGTCTCCGCGGCGACGCCCACGCGGCGCGGTGCCTCGCGCGGGTGCTGTCCGTGCGGCGGCCGCGCGGTGCCCGCGCGGGTGCGGCCCCGCACCGCGCCCGCGCGGTTGCGGGTCCGCGCGGGTGCCGCCCGCGCGGCGCCCGCGCGGTGCCCGCACGGTTGCGGGTCCGCGCGGGTGCCGCCCGCGCGGCGCCCGCGCGATTGCGGGTCCGCGCGGGTGCCGCCCGCGCGGCAGCCACGCGGCGCCCGCGCGGTGCCCGCACGGTTGCGGGTCCGCGCGGGTGCCGCCTGCGCGGTTGCGGGTACGCGCGGGTGCCGCCCGCGCGGCAGTCGCGCGGCGGCCGCGCGGTGCCCGCACGGTTGCGGGTCCGCGTGGGTGCCGCCCGCGCGGCGCCCGCGCGGTGCCCGCGCGGTTGCGTGTCCGCGCGGCGGCCGCGCGGCGCCCATGCGGTGCCCGCGCAGTTGCGGGTCCGCATGGGTGCCCTCCGTGCGGTAGCCGCGCGGCGCCCATGCGGTGCCCGCGCGGTTGCGGGTCCGCATGGGTGCCGTCCGTGACTCTCCTCCGCGCGATGCACTAGCGGCACCGCGCGCCTCCGCTGTCCGTTCCGTGCCCTAGCATGGCGACGATGACGGTGACGGCGACGGATACGACGGAGAAACCCAAGAACTCAAACAAAAGGGACGACGGAAAAATCCCAAATAAATTATAACAATTATTTTACTAACCGAAGATCAACGGGAAGGTTGTCCGGTCGCGTTCTCGCCTTCGGTTCGATGTCCGGGAAGATCAGGCTCCTTCTCTTTCTCCTTTCCCTTTCTTCCGGCTAGGGTTCCGTCTTTTCTTTTCTTTTTCTCTTCTCACCGATTAGGGTTTTTATTTCTTTCTTTTCTTTTCTTTCCGATAATCGGGATCCCTTATATAGCTCGTATTAAATCTTTAATTAATTTCCTTTTTAATTAGTACGCAAGCGAATTCTATTTTCCCTCATGGATAATTAATTAACTTATTAATTATCCCCTACGAGATAACCCACCTTATATCTAACGGGTGTAAGATATTTTGCACGGATTCCGATGCATGACTAATCACCGTATCACCAGGAATTCCGTTCCGGGAGATCCCGGTATCGGATTTCAGATCCGATCACACCGTCGGCCTTCTTTTTCCGCGCTCTATCGCAGAAAAATACTAACACCACACACCGGCCAACTTTTAAGAATTGAATAATTTTATTTCACTTAGAGGCTTAAATGACTACATGTAAGTCAAAAATACCCCGAAAGGCCGGATCACTACACTACTCACACTTTATAAAAAGTTTCGTCCCGAAACTTAAGTACAAATCCCACTAATCAATTCGGGAAAACATTCTCTCATCTTCGATTCCAGTTCCCAAGTCGCCTCGCGCTCTTCATGGTTGCTCCACTGGACCTTTACATAGGGGATTGTTCGTTTGCGCAACTTCTTGTCCTCTCTTGCCAAAATCCGCACCGGTGTCTCCTCGACGCTTAAATCCTCTCGCAACTCGATGGTGGAGGCATCCAAGGCATGAGAGGGGTCAGCTAGGTACTTCCGGAGCATTGAGACATGGAACACGTTATGGACTCGTTCGAGATTCGGCGGCAGGGCTAATCGGTACGCCACCGGTCCTACGCGTTCTAGGATCTCGAACGGTCCTACGTACCTCGGGCTTAACTTTCCCTTTATGCCGAAGCGTCGGTTCCCCTTGGAGGGCGAAACTCGGAGTAACGCGTGCTCACCCACCATGAACTCTAAGTCTCGGCGTCTGTTGTCCGCGTAGCTTTTCTGTCTGCTCTGGGCGGTCAGTAGCCTTTGTCTAATCAATCGCACCTTTGCTTCGGTCTCCTCCACCAAATCCGGGCCCAGAAACTTACGCTCACCCAAGTCGTCCCAACATATTGGAGACCGACAGCGGCGCCCGTACAGGGCCTCGTATGGTGCCATCTGAATGCTGGCCTGGTAACTGTTATTGTAGGCAAATTCCACTAGGGGCAAACACCGTGCCCACCCTTCGCCCAGGTCTAAAACGCATGCCCGAAGCATGTCCTCCACAATTTGTATCACCCGCTCTGATTGTCCGTCGGTCTGCGGGTGAAAAGTCGTACTGAAGTGCAATTTGGTTCCCATTGCTCGCTGCAGGCTCTGCCAAAAGTTTGACACAAATCGCGTGTCCCTGTCCGACGTGATGGATGTCGGCACCCCATGCAACCTTACTATCTCGTTGATGTAGGTTTGTGCCAGTCGTTCCCGCGTCCACGTCGTGTGTATGGGCAGAAAGTGGGCCGATTTCGTCAGACGGTCCACAATTACCCATATTGCATCGTGTCCCTGTGACGATCTTGGGAACCCGGTCACAAAATCCATGGTAATCATGTCCCATTTCCACTCGGGCACCGGTAAGGGTTGCAATTTTCCTGCCGGACGCTGGTGCTCGGCCTTCACTCGTTGGCACACCAGGCAGTGTGCCACAAACCGAGTCACGTCTCCCTTCATTTTGGGCCACCAGAAGGTCTGCTTGACATCCTTGTACATCTTCGTTCCCCCGGGATGCGCTGCATATGGAGCAGTATGCGCCTCCCGCAGGATTTCCTCTTTGAGTTCCGGTAGATCCGGCACGCAGATTCATCCCCGAAATCGTATCGTGCCGTCGGAGTTTACTGTGAAATCACCTTCTTGGTCGGCAGTTACTCTATTTCGCACCAGCTGGAGTTGGTCATCAGTCGACTGCCCCTCGAGAATTCTGTCAAGCAAGGTAGGTCTGACCACCAGTGTCAGAAGTTGTTCGACTGTACCCGCCGGTACTACTTCTAGTCTTAATCGCGAAAACTCCGCAATCAGACTATCTTGCTAGGTGATGGCACTTACCCCTGCCTTTTCGGCCTGCCCCTTACGGCTCAGGGCGTCGGCCACCACGTTTGCCTTTCCCGGGTGGTAGTGGATCGTTAAATCGTAATCCTTCAGTAGCTCGAGCCACCGTCTTTGTCGCAAATTTAACTCCTTTTGGGTGAAAAGGTACTTAAGACTTTTATGATCTGAATACACATTGCAGTGTGCCCCATACAGGTAGTGTCTCCAAAGCTTGAGGACGAACACAACCGCTGCGAGTTCCAAATCGTGCACGGGGTAGTTTCGCTCGTATTCTTTGAGCTGCCTTGACGCATAGGCTATAACCTTTCCCCGTTGCATGAGTACTCCACCCAGTCCGTTTCGCGACGCATCGCAATACACTTCATAATCCTCCCCTGGTTCTGGCAGGGCGAGAATCGGGGCTCGCGTCAATCTATCCTTGAGCTCCTCGAAGCTCCTCTGACATTTGTCCGTCCAGATAAACTTTTCCCCCTTTTTAGTCAAGCGGTTTAAGGGGGTGGCTATCTTCGAGAAACCCTCCATGAAGCGCCGGTAGTACCCGGCTAATCCTAGAAAGCTTCGAATCTCCGTCACCGTCGTCGGTTGGGACCAGTCCGTCACCGAATCTATCTTCTTCGGATCGACTGCGACCCCAGCCGCCGAGATTACGTGCCCCAAGAAGCCGACCTCACAGAGCCAAAACTCACACTTTTTGAGTTTGGCGTAGAGTTTCTGTTCTCGTAGGGTCTGGAGGACTGTGCGCAGATGTTCTTCATGTTCCTCGTCTGTACGGGAGTAGATGAGGATATCATCGATGAAGACCACCACGAATAAGTCCAGGAAGGGTTTGAATACCCTGTTCATCATGTCCATGAACACTACCGGGGCATTTGTGAGCCCGAACGGCATTACTGTAAATTCGTAATGGCCATAGCGAGTTCGAAAAGCCGTTTTGGGGATGTCCTCCCCCTTGACCTGGACCTGATGATAGCCCGACTGCAGGTCAATCTTTGAAAACACCGTCGCCCCCTGTAGTTGGTCGAAGAGGTCGTCGATCCTTGGCAGGGGGTACTTGTTCTTAACGGTGACCTTATTTATCTCCCGGTAGTCGATGCACAACCGGAGACTTCCATCCTTCATCCTCACAAACAGGACGGGCGCGCCCCAGGGTGACGCGCTAGGCCTGATGAAGCCCTTATCCAAGAGGTCCTCCAACTGTGCCTTAAGTTCCTTCAACTCCGTGAAGGCCATCCTGTACGGTGCCTTGGTGATGGGTTTGGTGCCGGGGAGTAGTTCAATAGGGAAGTCGACTTCTCGTTCCGGCGGCGCTCCAGGGAGCTCTGCCGGAAACACGTCCGGAAATTCCCTTACCACGGGACCGCTGATCCTTATCTGGGGAGCGGCCCTGAACTACCTATCGGCCTATTGGGTCCTCGGCTGCAAGGCATAGGGTGGAGCCTATTTATTCCTTGCATGGCCCTTAACGGGCCCCGAGTACACAAGGTTCTCCTATGCTTCGAAGCCCGCCCGCGCACATCGGCCGGGGGAGGCTTCGCCTAATACTTAAGGATTTTAGATCGAGGGAGGGAGAAAGAGAGTCTAACAGGGGTAGCAGGCTAAGGTGTAACCGGTGTTCCTAATCTAAGAGGAAAAAGAGAAACCAAAAATTACCTGCCGTTACTAGGTCTGGGACGTCGCGTCCTCCGCTGTAGTATCCCGGGGAGTCCGTCCACAGCCCTTGGGCCAGCGTCGTACGGCGTGCTGGGAAAGGGACTTGACGTCTGAGGAGTCTGCGGATTGCTGGTCGTCAGGCGAATCCTTTGGCTGAACGGGGGCCGCAGCACTCTCTGGTCCTTTCTGCTGTGGTGGCGCGGCGGCGGCGGGGATGGGCCTCTGAGGGCAGAAGGCACGGGAGTGGTCCGGTAAACCGCACTGATTGCAGTAATGGTACCTCCACGTACATTCTGCCACCGGGTGAGCACCCTCGCAGATTACGCACGGTCCCCGAGGTGGTTTCGCGTCCCTTGCTGGTGTCGGTTCGTCCTTCCGTGCTTTCTCCGGACGTCCTCCTCCTCGGCCCTCCGGGGCGGGGCCCCCTTGCGGAACGGGTGTAGCAGTCTTCTTTGTCCCCTCCGGTCGCGGTGCCGGAGGCCTGGTGGTGCCCGGTTTCCGTGGGCACTCGTAGCGTGCGTGTCCTGGTTTGCCACATCGGTAGCAGTGGCCGTGACTCCATGGACAATCAGTCACCTGATGCGCCCCACTGCATATGGGACACGGCTTCCTCTGCGGTTTGGATTCTCCTCTCATCGCCTTTCCAAAGTTCCCCTCTGTCCTCGGGCGTTTGAGTGCCGGGCCCTGCTGGAAAGGGTCCTCCGCCGGACTGGGATAGGGATAACTCTGCCGGGCGCGTGTCTCGGCCAGTTCTTGCTCTGCCCGCTGGGCCAACATAACCGCTTCGTTAAAAGTGGGGAACCCTGCCGGTGGCATTCCCCGATAGGCGCCGTCCCTGGCGTCTCGCTGGATGCGGTCGACGCCCTCGAAATCCTGAGTCAGTAGGCTTAGGCGCTTAGTGAGAGTTAGCATTTGCCCTGCTATGTCGCGTAGCTGGTTGCGGAGTAAGCGGTTGGCTGCGGCTACGGGATCCATCCTGTCCATAGAGAATGGTTAGCACTCGGTGGCCGGATCCTGGCCGTTGTCTGCTGTGATACAAAGAAACCACGTTAACCCTAAGGTTATAACCCTAACACCCTGTCTTACGATTACACCTACATTACGTTCCCTTTTCCCCGTACTCTCACGTACTACGCACCTATACCTTGGTTATCTCATGTCTAATTTGCTAGTGGCACCCTACACTGTGGATGTGGATCACGTCTATTATGGTTATGGTTGTTTTCTCTGATACCATTTAATCTGTCACGCCCCCGGGGGTTTTTGGGTCTATCAAAGCGGAAATTGCGTGTATTATTTTTTTTTTCTTCTTAACAAGGTAACTAAAACCTCATCCCCGGTGCGTGCCAGACCGCCACATACACAAATTCTCTCTGCCCACGGACAGAGTCTCCTTTGTATATGCACGGCGTCTCATTTACAACAACATACCTCAACCATCAACCATACAATAGACATACATCGTCAAACAGAGTACAGTAGTTTAACTAATGTTTAAAAAGACTGGTGTCCACTCGACACCTTGTTGTTTTATTTTCAAGCGGAATATTAAAGCGGCATCAGTGTTTAGAAAGGATAAAACCAACGGTTGCAAGACCCGTGCCCACACGGCACTTCGTTTTGAGAAAACGTTTTCGAAATCATTTGGTTCGTCATGAAAACGTGCCGCATACGAAAACATCACTAAAAGCATCAAAGCATAAATGTACACCTCATCCACAGCGCTAAGTAACACATGTCCACGGCTAATACGATCCACAAGCAAATTAACTAAATAAGGCATAAGGGAAATGAGATAATAAACCCAAGTATCTGACTACGGTCCTCGCGACGCAGTCTCACCGCCCTCCCGGCTAACGCACCTCGTAACACCTGTCACGGAGTGGGTAATGTCAGTGACAAACAAAGTAGATGTCTAATAACAATAAGGAATAAGGAGCAAACCGAAAACACCGGAACCTTTCGCTAAAACCCTGCACATAATTAAGCTGGGCCCCAACCCCAGATTTATCAATTAAGTTGGGCACCAACCCCAGAGTACCTGTCGGGGAGACTAAAGTCTCCCCTCGTGCGCAAACACCTCTTTGATGCATTTAACCTCTTCACGGTGCTGGTGTGCTATCTTCAGCGGGCGCGAAGAGGTCCTCACGGCTCCCACCCCTTTGTGAGGTACACGGGTCAAAAAGAGACCACTTCTCCGAAAAAGTACACCCATTCGGAGGCCAATCCGCCTGTGTACGTGCAGCATCCGAAACGGATTTGCCGAGATCGGCGTGTAGTGAGCACCGCGACCGTAGCCGCTTCAATTGTTAGATGAAATACAATTATGCGAAAGGTTAAACTGTCCATCTACTTTGTTAGATAAATTAAGAGCACTTTAATGACGATAGATGCACTTACTGCACTTGTTGCACTTATCGCAACCGTACCCACCTATTTGAAGAGAAATCGGAACACCTGAATCCTTCGCGCACCCCCGCTGCGCACTTGGACCTAAAGAAAGTCCGCAAGGATAACTATAGTCAAAAACGTGTACTAACATCCGAAAACAAAAGACCCAATTTACTCTTTTCGACGGAAAAGTCCAACACCGTCCGTGTTGACGAAAATGGAAATCCCGCGCCGCCGTCGTCTTCCGCCGGAGCCCCGCGCGGTTCGGAACCGCGCGGCGTGTCTCCGCGGCGACGCCCACGCGGCGCGGTGCCTCGCGCGGGTGCTGCCCGTGCGGCGGCCGCGCGGTGCCCGCGCGGGTGCGGCCCCGCACGGCGCCCGGGCGGTTGCGGGTCCGCGCGGGTGCCGCCCGCGCGGCAGCCGCGCGGCGCCCGTGCGGTGCCCGCACGGTTGCGGGTCCGTGCGGTTGCGGGTCCGCTCTTCCCTATGAATAGAGTCAAATTGACTTGTAAGCATCTGGAGCTTTTGAATTTTTACAAGATTAGTACCCTCATGTGTAATTTTGAGAATATCCCAAATTTCCTTCGCGGTTTCACACGCGGAAATTCTTGTAAATTCAGTCGAGGAAAGAGAGTTAAATAAAGCGTTCATACCTTTCCCATTGTAAGAAGATCTTTCAAATTCCTCTTTGGACCATCTAGAGCGAGGTTTTGGGGTAGTAGAATTTCCTACTTCCTTAACAGGATGCACCCAACCGCATTCCACGGATTGCCATACTCGCTCATCAATTGCGATGAGAAAAGCTCTCATCCGCACTTTCCAATAAGCATAATTAGTCCCATCAAAAAGATGAGGTCTATAAATATTACCACTTTCACCCATCATGATAGATAAACCTAAAACCCCGCTCTGATACCAATTGTAGAGTTATGAATCCCAAAGGATCTAAATAGGTACTATCAAACAACTAGAGGGGGGGTGAATAGGTGTAATACTTAAAAACTCAATCTCAGTGCAAAATAAAAACTAATGCGGAAAATAAAAACAGCACACCGAGATATACGTGGAAACTCCAATCCAGGAGAAAAACCACGGGACCAACACGCAATAACAATCCACTAAGAATAGAAGAATAACAAGGTGATTACCGACTCCACGGACTCAAACCCCTCCTTCAGCTTCTTCGGACCTTGCGCTGACCGGTTGGATATCCACGCAATAACAATCCCTAAGAAAAGAAGAATAACAAGGTGATTACCGTCTCCACGGATTTAACCCCTCCTTCAATTTCTTGGACCTCGCGCTCCACCGTTTTGCACGTCCACTGCACACGTTCGAATCCACGAACGCCACTCGAATCCACGAGCACACGTTTCGAATCCACGAAACGCCTTTGGCACACCGAATCCACGATGCCACGTCGAATCCACGACGCAAACTCAGTCGATAAGAATATTGACTTCGATGGTGATCCTTTGCTTAGATTCTCATTGAGGAACCGTAGAAGAAATCTCTAAGCAAAGATTAGATCAATTCGACAAAAGATATGTTCTTGAAAGAACCATCGAATTGACCTAAAAGAGGCTATAAAGAAGAACGATGAAAACCTAGCCTCTAGGGTTGCTCTCAAGTGTTTTAGAAATTGATCGGCCGTAGCTCCCCCGTTTTTGAGAAACCCTAAGTGTCTATTTATAGTTTAGAAACCTTTGGAAAGAGATAAGAATCAAAAACATACCTTATCTGGAAATTTTCAGGACGGCGATCCAGATCGGATTTACTGCGATCCGGATCGTCGTAACGAGATTGACGATTCCAGAAAACCAAGAGTTCGGGATCCGGATTGCATTGCCCGATCCGGATCGTTCATACAAATCAGAAAACTTAACATTCGGGATCCGGATCGGAAATTGCATGGATCCGGATCGAAGTATTGTATGAAGCAACAACCTTCGGGATCCGGATCGTTGGCTCTGATCCGGATCCTGAACAAGTCCGAACACCAGTTTTTGATTATTATGCAATTAAAAGTTCATCCAAGTGTTTCTACACTATAAGAAAGTATTCGGATCACCACAATTATTTAGTTAAACATACCTGATCCTCTTGAATACTTTCTTCTTGAGATTGATGTAACTGATCCACAATTCTTCAACTTCAATCTTCAAGACTCAAGACACTGAGTGTCAACTTGAGCTCTTGTTGAATCTTCTCTAAGTCTTTGAATGCTGATTGACAATTTGATCACTTCAAGACTCCGACTCAACCCACTGACTTGACTCACGAAATATGCCAACACCAAAAATGCCGTAACAATCTCCCCCTTTGGCAATTTCGTGACAAAACCCAAAAATACATAAAAGCTCAAAACACTCATCTTAAACCAAAAATCGAAACTCAATGTCATCACCAAAACATTGATTTTCTTTGCGTGAAAGATCCAATAAATACAAAATTACATTTGAACCAAACAGTCCTAGAACATACTCTATGACTTAGGACTTGGAGTCTTAAAGTGATGTAATTCCTGCAAAACAAAATTCCAAACGAAATCAAACGTTAGTCGTTAGAAATTAGAATCCTGCATTTGATCCGTCTTCCTTTTGGTTCTTTTGTTTTTCGGCTCTTTCAATTTTTCTTTGTCTCCCCCTATCTTGAGCATCTCTAACATGTTCTCCATGTTCTTGAGCATCTATGTTCTCCCCCTTTGTGGTACGATCATCATTTTCCGTTCTCCCCCATTTTTCCATTTTCGTTTCGTTTGTCCTCTCTTGATGATCTCATCTCCGTCATTTCTCTTCTCCCCCTTTTTGTCACAAATTGTCAAACAGTGAACATACTAGACAAAAGGAAATCACTAACAACATCAGTTCAAAGAGAAAGAGAGATAAAAGCTCAGTTCCGGTATATAACAAAAATGCAGATTGCGTACCGGTACCAGAAGGCAAAAAACTAATAAT
Source organism: Tillandsia leiboldiana (assembly GCA_029204045.2). Taxonomy (NCBI): domain Eukaryota; kingdom Viridiplantae; phylum Streptophyta; class Magnoliopsida; order Poales; family Bromeliaceae; genus Tillandsia; species Tillandsia leiboldiana. Next base: position 6,924,927 of record CM055067.1, on the reverse strand, counting down.
TCCTTGAAACAAATCCAAATTTTAGAATCTTTTCAAATACCGATTTGTATTCCATCAAGAAAACAATTTAAGTGCTTTAACCAATGAATTAACAAGATGTCATTCAATCCAATTAATTTCACAAGATTAAAAAGATTTACTCCTAAATCATGAAAAACAAAGATAAAACATTATAAACAGTTTTTCATGTTATATTCATCAAACACAAGTCATCAAAAATAATCTTGAGATCCAAAGTCTATCAAGATGTAACGGATGTACAAAGATGACTTACAGAGATTTCCAAATGACATCAATTTGATTTCTTACCCTTTCAAATTTGAGATAAGCACTAAAATACCTAAGGGTGGCTCTTTGAGCATCTTTCAACTATCCCACCTTATACCAACCAGGAGATTGTTCAAAATATAAGAGTTTTGCATATAAATCTCCAATGCTTCAACTAAAGATTTTCTCTTAAAATACTATCAAGCATCCATAACATGTGGTAGCTTCACACACAAACCGGACGACCGGGGTGGCAGCTCTTTCCAACATGTGGTGGTAGTTTTCACACTCCTTTCGGATGTAACTCTTTCCACATCTTTTGCAAATTATTTCAATACCCTTGTAAGAATGCAATCTCTTACGTGAAAGAATTATATCCCAAATTTTAGTCTATCGGTTGTCTCACGTTTATCACAATGAATTCACACAACCGAGATAGATTAAGTATCTAAAGATCACACATGATTTCTAAAATTTGATGCTTATAATATCAAAAACTCCTATAATGAAGTATCTTCAAGATTATGATTATGGAGTAAGTTGATAATCCATATAAAATTAAATTGGAGTGATTGAAAGTGAAAGCCCTTTCATTCAATGCACTTGTTCATTAAAAACCCTTTTGTTCAAAAACAAAGTATAAAAACGAAGAGCATTGAAAAACATGTAATGCAAAGAATTAAGAAAAATATGAAAGGAAAACTAATCAAAGCATTACATACAGTCATAAGCTATTTAGAACTTAAGACAAGGAAAGATATCACCTTTCCGAATCCAAAATCGCTGGATTTTGGGTTGTCTTGATTCGTTGTGGCCGGGGGTTGTCCGCTTTGACTGTTGATCCACCTTAGGTCTTTGCCTCGCAGTGATCCACTTGTATGATTGATGATGTGGCTCGGACCTTTGGTGGGCTGAGTGAACTCCTTTGACTTGATGTGTCTTTTGATTCCGTTGAGTTCGCTCCGTAGATGAAGTTGCCGAAGGACTCTTCTTTCTCTTTTTCGGGCAATTCTTCACCAAATGTCCTTCAAGTCCACATAAGTGACACGTTCTTCCTTTCAATTTGAATGTGGAACTTGAAGCATGCACTGTTTGATCCTTTTTAAATCCCAAACCAACCTTGCTTGTTTGACCTAAACCGGACATACACTCAAGTTTCTTGGAATCGGTTGAGATCCTTTGTATGTCGGATTTAAGTTGATGAACTTGTTTGGTCAATGCTTGGTTGGTGACATGAATCTCCTCAAACTGTTTTTCTAGAAAACCAATCTTGTCCGTATATGATTTAGCGTTTGTCTCCGATTTGGTTAGCTTTTCTTGGAGGATTTTATTGTTATTCAATAAACGTCCTTGTTCCTCCTCGAGATCATGAAGTTTTATCTTTAAAGCATGATTCTCAGTCTTGATTCTCAAGTCGTTGCTTCCTCAACTTCTTGATATGCTTGGCCATCTTCTTAGATTCCGCAAGAAGTTGTTGATATGCCTCAACGAGTTCTTCTCGTCCGACTCCCCTCACTTGATGACTCTCCGCCGGATGTTGATGTTTCATGCAAAATCAAAGGAATAGAGTCAGTGATTAAAGATGATAAGCAACCATTAGAAGAGGGAATATAAGAGGCATGAGAGGCAACAACTTTTTCCCTTTACTTGAGGTCGATTCATTAGAAGTAGAATCGTCCCAAGTTTTTGCTTGCAAAGCCCTCTTTTTATATGATTTCGGGAGAAGGACAATCCGTTGAAAAAATGGCCGTAGCCTTTGCATCGATAGCATTGGATTTCCCCTTCGAAATCATCTTTCTCTTTTTCTTTAGAGGGTTTTGCAAAGCTTTTGAGATTAGAGGATTTAGAACCCGATGATCCTTTAGAAGATTTCGTGGATGAAGATCCATCGGTTCGATTCTTCCAAAACTTCCGACGAAATTTCTTTACTATCCGCGCCAATTGTTCTTCAAAATCGGCAAAAGAGATTTCATCGTCGGAACTTGATCGACATCTTCTTCCTTTGTTGATTTGAATGCAATACCTGTAAGCTTAGAAGAAGACTTGGAAGGAAACTTGATTAGTAGGAAAAGTCATTCATAAGTTTGCAAAGCACCTACTAATTCCTCTACCTCATCTCATCCGGATGACTAACGGTTTCAATGGCGGGAACCTTTGCCCTAAACCGTTCCGGAAGAGTCCGAAGTATCTTTCTTACAATTGTCGACTCCGGGATCTTTTCCTCCTAAATTAGCACATGTATTTATTACATCTTGAAGTCTAGTGTATAATCTGTAAACAATTCTGCTCTTCCATATGAATAGAGTCAAATTGACTTGTAAGCATCTGGAGCTTTTGAATTTTTACAAGATTAGTACCCTCATGTGTAATTTGAGAATATCCCAAATTTCCTTCGCGGTTTCACACGCGGAAATTCTTGTGAACTCAGTCGAGGAAAGAGAAGTTAAATAAAGCGTTCATACCTTTCCCATTGTAAAAGATCTTTCAGAGTTCCATCTTGTGGACCATCTAGAGGCGAGTTTGGCGGTAGAGAAATTTCCTACCTTCCTTAACAGGATGCACCCACCGCATTCCACGGATGCCATACTCGCTCATCAATTGCGATGAGAAAAGCTCTCATCCGCACTTTCCAATAAGCATAATTAGTCCCATCAAAAAGAGGAGGTTCTATAAATATTACCACGTTCACCCATCATGATAGATAACCTAAAACCCGCTCTGATACAATTGTAGAGTTATTAGGATCCACAAGGATCTAAATAGGTACTATCAACAACTAGAGGGGGGGTGAATAGGTGAATACTTAAAACTCAATCTCAGTGCAAAATAAAACCAATGCGGAAAATAAAAAACAGCACACCGAGATATACGTGGAAACTCCAATCCAGGAGAAAAACCACGGGACCAACACGCAATAACAATCCACTAAGAATAGAAGAATAACAAGGTGATTACCGACTCCACGGACTCAAACCCCTCCTTCAGCTTCTTCGGACCTTGCGCTGACCGGTGGATATCCACGCAATAACAATCCCTAAGAAAGAAGAATAACAAGGTGATTACCCGTCTCCACGGATTTAACCCCTCCTTCAATTTCTTGGACCTCGCGCTCCACCGATTTTTGCACGCCACTGCACACGTTCGAATCCACGAACGCCACTCGAATCCACGAGCACACGTTTCGAATCCACGAAACGCCTTTAGCACATCCGAATCCACGATTGCCACGTACGAATCCACGACGCAAACTCAGTCGATAAGAATATTGACTTCGATGGTGATCCTTTGCTTAGATTCTCATTGAGGAACCGTTAGAAGAAATCTCTAAGCAAAGATTAGATCAATTCGACAAAAGATATGTTCTTGAAAGAACCATCGAATTGACCCTAAAAGAGGCTATAAAGAAGAACGATGAAAAACCTAGCCTCTAGGGTTGCTCTCAAGTGTTTTATAAATTGATCGGCCGTAGCTCCCACGTTTTTGTAGAGAAACCCTAAGTGTCTATTTATAGTTTAGAAACCTTTGGAAAGAGATAAGAATCAAAAAAACATACCTTATCTGGAAAATTTTCAGGACGGCGACCGGATCGGATTTACTGCGATCCGGATCGTCGTAACCGAGATTGACGATTCCAGAAACCAAGGGTTCGGGATCCGGATTGCATGCCCGATCGGATCGTTCATACAAATCAGAAAACTTAACATTCGGGATCGGATAGGATCGGAAATTGCATGGATCCGGATCGAAAGTCTTGTATGAAGCACAACCTTCGGGATCCGGATCGTTGGCTCTGATCGGATCCTGAACAAGTCCCGAACACCAGTTTTTGATTATTATGCAATTAAAAGTTCATCCAAGTGTTTTCTACACTATAAGAAAGTATTCGGATCACCACAATTATTTAGTAAACATACCTGATCCTCTTGAATACTTTCTTCTTGAGATTGATGTAACTGATCCACAATTCTTCAACTTCAAATCTTCAAGACTCAAGACACTGAGTGTCAACTTGAGCTCTTGTTGAATCTTCTCTAAGTCTGAATGCTGATTGACAATTTGATCACTTAAGACTCCGACCCCTCAACCACGACTTGACTCACGAAATATGCCAACACCAAAAATGCCCCAGCGTACCGTAACAAGCGGTTGGCCACCGCGGAGGGTGTGCACTTCCGAAAAAAAACTGGTACGTTGACCCGTGTACCCCACGTGTGGTGACGTAATGGGGGGTCCTCATGGGTGGGGGGTGTGTAGCGGTGCCGAGGAGGGGCTTCGAGGGTGGCTTACAGGGACGGTGCTCGGTGCGCTTGCCGAGATAGGTGCTTCGGAGGGGTTCCCGGGTAGGTGCCCGGGTTTTGGAATTGTACAGGTGGGTGGGGGGTTTGTTTCAACGGGGGGTTGCACATTGAGTGAGGCGGTTGGGGGTTTCTCTAGTTTTAATATTGCGGGGTTTGCCTTACTTTTAGCCCTTTTAGCTTGGTTTTTTATTTCTGGTCACTGACTTCCCACTCCCGTGACAGGTTCGTCC
>CM055067.1:6767255-6920032 GCA_029204045.2 Tillandsia leiboldiana | reverse complement strand
TCGAATCCACGAGCACACTTTTCGAATCCACGAAACGCCTTTAGCACACCGAATCCCACGATGCCGACGTCGAATCCACGACGCAAACTCAGTCGATAAGAATATTGACTTCGATGGTGATCCTTTGCTTAGATTCTCATTGAGGAACCGTAGAAGAAATCTCTAAGCAAAGATTAGATCAATTCGACAAAGATATGTTCTTGAAAGAACCATCGAATTGACCTAAAAGAGGGCTATAAAGAAGAACGATGAAAACCTAGCCTCTAGGGTTGCTCTCAAGTGTTTTAGGAAATTGATATCGGCCGTAGCTCCCCCCCGTTTTTGAGAAACCCTAAGTGTCTATTTATAGTTTAGAAACCTTTGGAAAGAGATAAGAATCAAAAACATACCTTATCTGGAAATTTTCAGGACGGCGATCCAGATCGGATTTACTGCGATCCGGATCGTCGTAACGAGATTGACGATTCCAGAAACCAAGAGTTCGGGATCCGGATTGCATTGCCCGATCCGGATCGTTTCATACAAATCAGAAAACTTAACATTCGGGATCCGGATCGGAAATTGCATGGATCCGATCGAGTATTGTATGAAGCAACAACCTTCGGGATCCGGATCGTTGGCTCTGATCCGGATCCTGAACAGTCCGAACACCAGTTTTTGATTATTATGCAATTAAAAGTTCATCCAAGTGTTTCTACACTATAAGAAAGTATTGCGATCACCACAATTATGTAGTTAAACATACCTGATCCTCTTGAATACTTGCTTCTTGAGATTGATGTAAACTGATCCACAATTCTTCAACTTCAATCTTCAAGACCTCAAGACACTGAGTGTCAACTTGAGCTCTTGTTGAATCTTCTCTAAGTCGTTGAATGCTGATTGACAATTTGATCACTTCAAGACTCCGACTTCAACCCACTGACTTGACTCAACGAATATGCCAACACCAAAAATGCCGTAACAATCTCCCCCTTTGGCAATTTCGTGACAAAACCCAAAAATACATAAAAGCTCAAAACACTCATCTTAAACCAAAAAATCGAACTCAATGTCATCACCAAAACATTGATTTCTTTGCGTGAAAGATCCATAATACAAAATTACATTTGAACCAACAGTCCTAGAACATACTCTATGACTTAGGACTTGGAGTCTTAAAGTGATGTAATTCCTGCAAAACAAAATTCCAAACGAAATCAAACGTTTAGTCGTTAGAAATTAGAAATCCTGCATTTTGGATCCGTCTTCCTTTTGGTTCTTTTGTTTTTCGGCTCTTTCAATTTTTCTTTGTCTCCCCCTATCTTGAGCATCTCTAACATGTCTCCATGTTCTTGAGGCATCTATGTTCTCCCCCTTTGTGGTACGATCATCATTTCCGTTCTCCCCCCATTTTTCCATTTTCGTTTCGTTTGTCCTCTCTTGATGATCTCATCTCCGTCATTTCTCTTTCATTCTCTCTCTCCCCACCCTTTTTGTCACAAATTGTCAAACAGTGAACATACTAGACAAAAGGAAATCACTAACAACATCAGTTCAAAGAGAAAAGAGAGATAAAAGCTCAGTTCCGGTATATAACAAAAAATGCAGATTGCGTACCGGTACCAGAAGGCAAAAAACTAATAATTCCTTGAACAAATCCAAATTTTAGAATCTTTGCAAATACCGATTTGTATTCCATCAAGAAACAATTTAAGGTGCTTTAACCATGAATTAACAAGATGTCATTCAATCCATTAATTTCACAAGATTAAAAAGATTAACTCCTAAATCATGAAAAACAAAGATAAAACATTATAAACAGTTTTTCATGTTATATTCATCAAACACAAGTCATCAAAAATAATCTTGAGATCCAAAGTCTATCAAGATGTAACGGATGTACAAAGATGACTTACAGAGATTTCCAAATGACATCAATTTGATTTCTTACCCTTTCAAATTTGAGATAAGCACTAAAATACCTAAGGGTGGCTCTTTGAGCATCTTTCAACTATCCCACCTTATACCAACCAGGAGATTGTTCAAAATATAAGAGTTTTGCATATAAATCTCCAAATGCTTCAACTAAAGATTTTCTCTTAAAATACTATCAGAGCATCCATAACATGTGGTAGCTTCACCACAAACCGGACGACCGGGGTGGCAGCTCTTTCCAACATGTGGGTGGTAGTTTTCCACACTCCTTTCGGATGTAACTCTATTCCACATCTTTGCAAATTATTTCAATACCCTTGTAAGAATGCAATCTCTTCCGTGAAAGAATTAATATCCCAAATTTTAGTCTAGCGGTTGTCTCACGTTTATCACAATGAATTCACACAACCGAGATAGATTAAGTAATCTAAAGATCACACATGATTTCTAAAATTTGGATGCTTATAATATCAAAAAACTCCTATAATGAAGTATCTTCAAGGATTATGATTATGGAGTAAAGTTGATAATCCATATAAAATTAAATTGGAGTGATTGAAAGTGAAAGCCCTTTTCATTCAATGCACTTGTTCATTAAAAACCCTTTTGTTCAAAAACAAGTATAAAAACGAAGAGCATTGAAAAACATGTAATGCAAAGAATTAAGAAAAAATATGAAAGAAAACTAATCAAAGCATTACATACAGTCATAAAGCTATTTAGAACTTAAGACAAGGAGAAGATATCACCTTTCCGAATCCAAAATCGCTGGATTTTGGGTTGTCTTGATTCGTTGTGGCCGGGGGTTGTCCGCTTTGGACTGTTGATCCACCTTAGGTCTTTGCCTCGCAGTGATCCACTTGTATGATTGATGATGTGGCTCGGACCTTTGGTGGGCTGAGTGAACTCCTTTGACTTGATGTGTCTTTTGATTCCGTTGAGTTCGCTCCGTAGATGAAGTTGCCGAAGGACTCTTCTTTCTCTTTTTCGGGCAATTCTTCACCAAATGTCCTTCAAGTCCACATAAGTGACACGTTCTTCCTTTCAATTTGAATGTGGAACTTGAAGCATGCACTGTTTGATCCTTTTTAAATCCCAAACCAACCTTGCTTGTTTGACCTAAACCGGACATACACTCAAGTTTCTTGGAATCGGTTGAGATCCTTTGTATGTCGGATTTAAGTTGATGAACTTGTTTGGTCAATGCTTGGTTGGTGACATGAATCTCCTCAAACTGTTTTTCTAGAAAACCAATCTTGTCCGTATATGATTTAGCGTTTGTCTCCGATTGGTTTAGCTTTTCTTGGAGGATTTTATTGTTATTCAATAAACGTCCTTGTTCCTCCTCGAGATCATGAAGTTTTATCTTTAAAGCATGATTCTCGTCTTGATTCTCAAGTCGTTGCTTCCTCAACTTCTTGATATGCTTGGCCATCTTCTTAGATTCCGCAAGAAGTTGTTGATATGCCTCAACGAGTTCTTCCTCGTCCGACTCCCCCTCACTTGATGACTCTCCGCCGGATGTTGATGTTTCATGCAAAATCAAAGGAATAGAGTCAGTGATTAAAGATGATAAGCAACCATTAGAAGAGGGAATATAAGAGGCATGAGAGGCAACAACTTTTTCCCCTTTACTTGAGGTCGATTCATTAGAAGTAGAATCATCCCAAGTTTTTGCTTGCAAAGCCCTCTTTTTATATGATTTCGGAGAAGGACAATCCGTTGAAAAATGGCCGTAGCCTTTGCATCGATAGCATTGGATTTCCCCTTCGAAATCATCTTTCTCTTTTTCTTTAGAGGGTTTTGCAAAGCTTTTGAGATTAGAGGATTTAGAACCCGATGATCCTTTAGAAGATTTCGTGGATGAAGATCCATCGGTTCGATTCTTCCAAAACTTCCGACGAAATTTCTTTACTATCCGCGCCAATTGTTCTTCAAAATCGGCAAAAGAGATTTCATCGTCGGAACTTGATTCGACATCTTCTTTCTTTGTGGATTTGAATGCAATACCTGTAAGCTTAGAAGAAGACTTGGAAGAAACTTGATTAGTAGGAAAAGTCAATTCATAAGTTTGCAAAGCACCTACTAATTCCTCAACACTCATCTCATCCGGATGACTAACGGTTTCAATGGCGGTAACCTTTGCCCTAAACCGTTCCGGAAGAGTCCGAAGTATCTTTCTTACAATTTTCGACTCCGGGATCTTTTCTCCTAGATTAGCACATGTATTAATTACATCTTGAAGTCTAGTGTAATAATCTGTAAACAATTCATGCTCTTCCATATGAATAGAGTCAAATTGACTTGTAAGCATCTGGAGCTTTTGAATTTTTACAAGATTAGTACCCTCATGTGTAATTTTGAGAATATCCCAAATTTCCTTCGCGGTTTCACACGCGGAAATTCTTGTAAATTCAGTCGAGGAAAGAGAGTTAAATAAAGCGTTCATACCTTTCCCATTGTAAGAAGATCTTTCAAATTCCTCTTTGGACCATCTAGAGCGAGGTTTTGGGGTAGTAGAATTTCCTACTTCCTTAACAGGATGCACCCAACCGCATTCCACGGATTGCCATACTCGCTCATCAATTGCGATGAGAAAAGCTCTCATCCGCACTTTCCAATAAGCATAATTAGTCCCATCAAAAAGATGAGGTCTATAAATATTACCACTTTCACCCATCATGATAGATAAACCTAAAACCCGCTCTGATACCAATTGTAGAGTTATGAATCCCAAAGGATCTAAATAGGTACTATCAAACAACTAGAGGGGGGGTGAATAGGTGTAATACTTAAAAACTCAATCTCAGTGCAAAATAAAAACTAATGCGGAAAATAAAAACAGCACACCGAGATATACGTGGAAACTCCAATCCAGGAGAAAAACCACGGGACCAACACGCAATAACAATCCACTAAGAATAGAAGAATAACAAGGTGATTACCGACTCCACGGACTCAAACCCCTCCTTCAGCTTCTTCGGACCTTGCGCTGACCGGTTGGATATCCACGCAATAACAATCCCTAAGAAAAGAAGAATAACAAGGTGATTACCGTCTCCACGGATTTAACCCCTCCTTCAATTTCTTGGACCTCGCGCTCCACCGTTTTGCACGTCCACTGCACACGTTCGAATCCACGAACGCCACTCGAATCCACGAGCACACGTTTCGAATCCACGAAACGCCTTTGGCACACCGAATCCACGATGCCACGTCGAATCCACGACGCAAACTCAGTCGATAAGAATATTGACTTCGATGGTGATCCTTTGCTTAGATTCTCATTGAGGAACCGTAGAAGAAATCTCTAAGCAAAGATTAGATCAATTCGACAAAAGATATGTTCTTGAAAGAACCATCGAATTGACCTAAAAGAGGCTATAAAGAAGAACGATGAAAACCTAGCCTCTAGGGTTGCTCTCAAGTGTTTTAGAAATTGATCGGCCGTAGCTCCCCCGTTTTTGAGAAACCCTAAGTGTCTATTTATAGTTTAGAAACCTTTGGAAAGAGATAAGAATCAAAAACATACCTTATCTGGAAATTTTCAGGACGGCGATCCGGATCGGATTTACTGCGATCCGGATCGTCGTAACGAGATTGACGATTCCAGAAAACCAAGGGTTCGGGATCCGGATTGCATTGCCCGATCCGGATCGTTCATACAAATCAGAAAACTTAACATTCGGGATCCGGATCGGAAATTGCATGGATCCGGATCGAAGTATTGTATGAAGCAACAACCTTCGGGATCCGGATCGTTGGCTCTGATCCGGATCCTGAACAAGTCCGAACACCAGTTTTTGATTATTATGCAATTAAAAGTTCATCCAAGTGTTTCTACACTATAAGAAAGTATTCGGATCACCACAATTATTTAGTTAAACATACCTGATCCTCTTGAATACTTTCTTCTTGAGATTGATGTAACTGATCCACAATTCTTCAACTTCAATCTTCAAGACTCAAGACACTGAGTGTCAACTTGAGCTCTTGTTGAATCTTCTCTAAGTCTTTGAATGCTGATTGACAATTTGATCACTTCAAGACTCCGACTCAACCCACTGACTTGACTCACGAAATATGCCAACACCAAAAATGCCGTAACAAGCGGTTTGGCCACCGCGAGGGTGTGCTTTTCCGAAAAACTGGTACGTTGACCCGTGTACCCCACGTGTGGGTGACGTAATGGGGGTCCTCATGGGTGGGGGGTGTGAGCGGTGCCGAGGCAGGTGCTCGAGGTGGTACCGGGACAGGTGCTCGGTGCGATTTGCCGAGATAGGTGCTCGGCGGGGTTCCCGGGGTAGGTGCCCGGGTTTGGATTGTACAGGGTGGGGGGTTTCCACGGTTGGTTGCACATTGAGGAGGGCGGTTACTCTAGTTTTATTGCGGTTTGCCTTACTTTTAGCCCTTTTCGCTTTGGTTTTTATTTCTGGTCACTGACTTCCCACTCCGTGACAGGTTCGTCCAGGGGCGAGTGCTAGGGCATCGGTGAGGCCACACGAGCGATCCTTCAGCCCTTCGAGGCTGCAGACTTTGACTTTTCTTTCCTTGTTCATTTTATTTCCCGTTAGTAGCTTACTCTGTGGATTTCGATACCCTTGTGGGGTCGACGTGGATGTTGGAGTGTTTTCATACCTGGTGAATGACTGTTATTTTACTTCTATTTAGTTGGCCGTTTCAAACTACAAAGAAAAAGAAAAAAGAAAACATTGCGAAAACAGTTTTAAAAATATATGGGTGTCGTGTGTGCACTGTTTTCAAAACCCTGTGGATTTATGTGATTGCGAAAATAGTTTTTTAAAACCTGGGTGTCGTGTGGGCACCGTTTTCAAAACCTTGTGGATTTATGGATTTAGAAATGGTTTGCAAAATTTGGGTGTCGAGTGGGCACTGCTTTCAAAACCCTGCGGTTTTATCCTTTCAAAAATAGTCGGCCTCTTTATTACTTGTGGAAAATAGTTGTGTGTGCTTGACTGATAAACTAGTGTGGTTAAAGACTTTTTGTATGGATATTGTAGTCAGGACGCCGTGCATATACAAAGGAGACTCTGTCCGTTTGTAGAGTGAATTTGTATATGCGGCGGATCTGGGCACGCACCGGGGAAGTTTGGTTTCAACAAAAAAAAAAAATACGTCAGTTTGGTAGCTTCGGTGGCTATCCTTCCGCGCGTTTAAAACCCCCGGGGCGTGACACCCGATGATCACATAGCCGTGAAAGTCACCGCAACAACAGTCGCTACTGCAATATCATACCGCGGTGTCTGTGATCTTGAATGACTCATCTCGCGTGGTTCATCTTTTTCGGGTTCCCGTGGTATGGTATTCACGATTCAGATGAATATTTATATATGTTGGTGGGTATGTGTGGGTATCAGGTATTGCGGATCCATGACTTCCAATAGACGCAAGCATCTATTGTTAATTACCCCCATGAGATTGGAGCACCTTCGATTAAGAGACCTTTGTGAGGATGATAGAATAAATCGTATCCTAATGATATACCAAATCCTAAGTATATATGTTAGGATTCAGCTGGATTTGGAATTGACTAGATCCCGAGTATATGTGTTGAGAACTAGTCGATATTAAGCTCTAAGTATATGTGTTAGAGTTTAATTGGGTTTAATTGGCTCTAAGTATATATTTTAGAATCCAATTATATTTGATTCCACATTTGGCATATGATCCGAAGTGAAGATATGACCAAACCCCAAGTACATATATTGAGGTGGGTCGGATTTGATGCTACTCGATAGTAGAAGGTGGCTAAGTTCTGAATGTATGTATCAGGATTGACCGAGTTTGATATATCTTTCACTCTAGTTATATGTGCTAGAGTGAGAATTTGGTTAAACCCTAAGTATATGTATTAGGATTCGTTAAATTTGATTGATCTTTCACTCTAAATATGTGTGCTAGGGTGAAAGGTCGACTAAATCTTAAGTATATGTATTAAGGTTAGTCAGATTGATTTGGTTTCCACTCTAGAGATACGTGCTAGAGCAAAAATGTTGACTAGACCCTAAGTATATGTATTAGGGTTAGCCGGGTTGATTTGAATGAACTCTATATATGGGAGCTCGATTGAATTTGATTTGACTAAATTCTAAGTATATGATTTAGAATGTAGTCGGTTTGGATATAGTTTTGCCTTAATTATATGTGTTAAGGCGATGTGATTGAATGAGTTATGGGTTTTATTTATGGATTGAATGGGTTTGAATTTCCTTTGCGGATCGAATGGGTTTTGGGTTTTACTTTTTTTTGTGGATCGAATTCAGTGCCCGTATACTGACGGGGGTTATTTATTAGGCCTCTTGGACTTAGGCTTCAAGTTGATTAGAACTCATTTGAATTTTGTTTGGATTTGATTTCAGATCCAAAGAAATTTCTTTTAAAAAAAATCTCGATTTGGGTTCTGGAGGTATCCCCTTTGGGATCCGAAAAAAATAATTTGGGACCCGCAGAAATTCCTTTTTAAAATGATTTGGGGTCCGAAAAATTTTCGTTATTTTATTTTGATTTGGGATCAGAAGAAATTCCCCCTTTAAAAAAAAAAATAATTTGGGATCCGAAGAAATTCCTTTTATCTTATTTTGATTTGGGATCCGAAGAAATCCCCTTTCAAATAATTTGGGATCCGAAGAAGTCCCTTTTTAAAATTATTTGGGATCCGAAGAAGTCATTTTTCCTTTTTTTTTAAATGATTTGGGATCCGAAGAAATCCATTTTATCTTATTTTGATTTGGGATCCGAATAAATCCCTTTTTAAAATAATTTGGGATCCGAAGAAGTCCCTTTTATTTTTTAAATGATTTGGGATCCGAAGAAATCCTTTTTTAAATAATTTGGGATCCGAAGAAATCCCTTCTCTTTTTTTTTAATGATTTGAGATCCGAAGAAATCCCTTTCATCTTATTTTGATTTGGGATCCGAAGAAATCCCTTTTTAAAATAATTTGGGATCCGAAAAAGTCCCTTTTATTTTTTAAATGATTTGGGATCCGAAGAAATCCCTTTTTAAAATAATTTGGGATCCGAAGAAATCCCTTTTATTTTTTTTAATGATTTGGCTTTTATTTTTTTTAATGATTTGGGATCCGAATAAATCCCTTTTTAAAATAATTTGGGATCCGAATAAATCCCTTTTTAAAATAATTTGGGATCCGAAAGTCCCTTTTATTTTTTAAATGATTTGGGATCCGCAGAAATCCATTTTAAAATAATTTGGGATCCGAAGAAATCCCTTTTATTTTTTAAATAATTTGGGATCCGAAGAAATCCCTTTTAAAAGATCTGAAGAAGTCCTTTTTATTTTTTAAATGATTTGGGATCCGAAGAAATCCATTTTAAAATAATTTGATCGATACTTTCGAATGGGGTGGAGAACTCCGAAGAAACGGAGGATCATTGATCCTCCTCCCCCTTTCATCGAAGACCTCAATACGAGATTAGGTGGCGGCGGCGAAAATGATGATGCATCGGCGATATCGGCGAGGATGACGAAGATGACGATGTCGGCGGGCATGTCGATGTCGATGGAAAAAACGGAGAAAGAGGGATATTCTATTTTTCTTACTCTTTTGCCTGATCTGGGCTCGAAGATGGAAATCGGAGATCTCTTTTACCTGGTCTGGGCTCGAAGATGGAAATCGGAGATGATGGGAGGATAAGACCGGAGGTGGTGTGGAAGTTGAAGATATATAAATTAAAAAAAAGTACGATGTGTGGTGGACTCTGTGGTGGAATTTGAGAGGTTTTTTTTTTTTTTTTTTTTTTTTGTGGGATGTTGCGTGTACCAAAAAAACTCCCTTTTCTTCTTTCTATTTTCTTTATTAATAGTGGGGATGGGTTGGTATATTGAGTGTGAGAGAGATCGCGTGGGATTTGTTGGGGTTATGGGTTCGTTGAGGCAAAAACGTGTGTGTTGAGGGAAAAACGTGTTTCAAATTTGAATAAGTTGAGAGAATTGTTATATTCAAATTTCAAATTTCAAATTTCAAATTTTAAATTTCAAAATTGAATATGCTTGAATTTTGAAATTAAAAGGTTATGTTCAAATTTCAAAATTCACAATATTGCGGAAATGTGGATATATTCAAATTTCAAAATTAAACGGTTATGTTCAAATTTGAGAAAGTATGGTTTTAAATTTTAAATTTCAAATTTTAAAATTGAATATGTTCAAATTTTAAAATTAAACGGTTATGTTCAAATTTAAGGAAATATGGTTGTATTTAAATTTTAATTTTCAATTTTCAAAATTGAATATGTTCAAATTTCAAAATTGAACGGTTATGTTCAAATTTGGAAAAGTATGGTTGTATTTAAATTTTAAATTTTAAATTTCAAAATTGAATATGTTCAAATTTCAAAATTAAATGGTTATGTTCAAATTTGAGAAAGTATGGTTGTATTTAAATTTTAAATTTTGAATTTCAAAATTGAATATGTTCAAAATTCGGTTATGTTCAAATTTAATTGGAAGTATGGTTGTATTTAAATTTTATATTTCGAATTTTAAAATTGAATATGTTCAAATTTTAAAAATTTTAAATTTTGAATTTTAAAATTGAATATGTTCAAATTTTAAAATTAAACGGTTAACGAACGAGTGAATTTGCTTGGATTCAAAAGTTCAAAACAAGATATAGGTAAGTTTGGGTAAGTCAGTTAAGAGATATTTTGAAATTTGATTGAAAATTCAAAATTCAAAATTTAATTTGAATATATATATATATATATATATATATATATATATAAAAGTAAATTTTTAAACAAAAAGTTGACTATAATGTAAGGCCCGCTGGGCAGAAAAATAGGATTCGACTGATTTTATGACTAAAAAAATCGATAGGCTTTGATGAGACCTATAAGGTTGTGTTCACAAATGGCCTATTAAGGGGCTTAAATTTACAGTAAAATTTGTTGGACCCAAATTATTAATATGTTAAAAATTTTGGACTTATACGGGATTTATTAGAAATATATAGACAAATCAATATTACGGACCAACCATAATCTTTTTCCCTATTTTTTTCATTATAATTTTTTTTTACGCCAACACGCGGTAATCAAAACTGAGAATACCAAAAGATCCCTCAGTGTCCTTTACGAATGTATCGTGCCGTCACAATAGCCATGACAATGTCCTTCCTTTCATTTCAAAATACCGATATCAAAAGAATTAAATAGAGGAAGAGGAGGGTTGAACACCACCGTTCAACAACGTCCCCCACCTCGGATCGGGTATCCACCTCAACCAGCGATGAAAACGGAGCACAAAAACCCTCCAAAGCCTCTGCGACCCTGTCCGGATGCAAACGACGAACCTCTTGGTGGCGAAGGAAGAGTCCGGGCTCCTACCGCTGTGTCGGCGAGACCCGAAATGAAAAACAAGCTAAAACACCTCCTGACGGTAAAACGCACCAAAAACCGTCAATAAAAACTCAACCGGAAGTCAATTCCGCAAATTGATAGTCAAACCAGGATTCCGACGGTGAAATTTGAACATATTCAAAATTTAAAATTTGAACATATTCAAAAACTTGACGACACGACCTTGGCGGCGGCGCGGAGCGGCAGCGGCGTCAAAAACCATGCGGCGACACACAAAGCAGCGGCGGCGCGCAAAAGATCAAGCGGGGGCACGCGGTGCGCATGGCTGCGGGCGACGCGCTCGCAGGCTGGCGCTTGCGATGCGGCACTGGGCTTGCGGCCTGGTGGGCTGGTGGGCTGGCGGGCTTACGGTGTGGCACGGCAGAGCAGCGGCGCTGGCGGCAGCAGAGCGGCGCGGCCACGCGGGCGGCTCAGCATGCGGGCGCGCGACGCTGCTGGCAGAGCGGAGCAGCGCGAGAGCCTAGCATGCGGAGCGGCGCGTAGTGCGGGCGACGCTGCGGCGCAACAAGCGGAGCAGCGGTGCGGCGCTGCATGCAGAGCGGTAGCGGCGCGGCACGGCACGTGGTGCTAGCGGTGGTGCATCGCGGCCCCGTCGGAGCCAAGCCTAGGCTCGGGTACGGCGGAGGCGGCCTCCCGTCTAAGTCAACGGCGGCGGCGGCGACTCCGCCTAAACCTCCCGCTCCGACGGAAATCCCAAGAAACCCAACTAAAACACGGAAAACCCTACAAAAGTGAAACCGGTGTCAACGAAAAGCTAAGAACCAACCTTGTTACCGACGAGAAGACAATGCCAATCTCGGACTCCGATTTTTGATCCCCGGTCTCCGACGATGGTGGTGCTCCTAAACCCGGCCTCCAACGATGATGGCGTTTCCGATTCTAACACCTGGTGCGCCCAACGAGGAAGAAGAAGAACCGATCTTTTTCAGAAAAGGGGGATGAGGGTTTTCTTGATTCTTTTTCCCTTATGTGTAAAATAAATCGGATCCCCGATCCCTCGTATTTATAAAAGATTTTTCAACCGTTTTAACCATTTTTCAACCGTTTTTTTCTCGATTTGTGTGCCAAAATAACTGAAATGTCCCTCATTCGTTAGCACGGATTTTAAAGCACCACAAAGCATTAATGGATGTTTAAAAAGCCTTTTCAACCCATTAACTTCGAAAAATCATATCGGGAGGTCCGTTCATTAGATTTTCGATCCGATTTCACCACTATTCTCCATTTAACAAGCTCTACAACATGAAAACCAAAACCAACGAAAATGACACAAGCAAAAAATAAGAAAATTCGCTTACACACCAAAAGAGACTCGAAAGGAAACCCGTGGGCACTATAGGGAGCCTTTAAACTTGACCCTAAGTGAGCCCTACGATATACTGGACCTAAAAAGAACAATGCTCATTGTAGTGCTCCGGTTTTCGCTAAACTAGCAAAGTACAGATAAGAGACCCTAAACATGTCTAAAATATGGGTAAGATGAGATGAAACAAGTTTGGTTCGAAGCAAAGGACATCCGGACCAAAGTTGAGTTGGAAAGCGAGCTTAGAAAGACAAAATCTGCAGATTTTCAGATTGCTGCATGGAGTACCGGTACCTTACGCCATGTACCGAAACCCCATAGAAGATTGGAAAATCCAACTCTCAGATTTTTGAGAAATCAGGGGAGACGTACCGGAATCAAAGTTCACGGACCGGTACCCTGGCACGCGCTCAACCCGAGTACCGTTACTCCAAGCCCCTGACAGTATGTGCAGAGTTGGTGAATCATGGTTAATTGGGGGGTTTAGTTAGGGTTAATGTGGCTTAAATCCCTCCCCTCTCACAACCAAACACCAAAACCACCCTTCTTTCTCGTTTTCCTTTTCTCTTTCTCTCTCTAGAAGCTTGGGAGAGGAACCCTAGCTTGGAGGATTTGAAGGGATTGAACTCTTGGAGGGCAAGAGACTTGAAGGAGGCTTCCAAAGGAGATTCTTGGAGCTAGAAAAGGCTCTCTTCTCCATGTTTTTGGAGCAAGAACAATAGGCAAGCTTCTAGGATCTTAGCATTTTAGAATTTTTATGGATTTAAAAGAGATGAAATGATCTCTTATAGGTTGTTATCCCATTTTTAGGGAATTTCTTAGAGAATTAGTGGATCAAATCCAAGCTCTTGCAAGAGGACACAAATGTGGGGAATTTCACAAAAAAGGGTGAACTAATATCTTTTTCCCTTACTTTTCTATGATTTAGAAGCATAATATAAAAGTAAATGCATTTAGTGCATGTGTACATGTTTGAGAAATAGGGTTTTAGCCTTATGTGGTACATGTGAATTTCAATGTTTAGCCTTGCATATTTGTGGACAAGAAAATCTAGATGTAGGTTACCTTGGCATAGAAATGGACTTAGGAGAAACCTAGGTCGAACTTTGTGTGATATGGAACTTAGGAGAAAACCTAGGTTGAATTGTGTGGCATTGGACTTAAGAAGAATCTAAGTCATAATTTGAGTGGCATGAAACTTAGAAAAAAAAAACCCTAAGGCAAGCATATAGAGTATAAACTCTAAATGAGAATATAGAGACAAAGAACTCTAGGCTAAAGATGAAATGCGAACATAGAATCAAAGAACTCTAGGCTAAAGGTGAAATGAGAACATAGAGTCAAAGAACTCCAGGCTAAATGTGAAATGAGAACATAGAGTCAATGAACTCTAGGCTAATTGTGAATTGAGAACATAGAGTCAATGAACTCTAGGTTAGATGTGATATGAGAACATAGAGTTAATGGACTTTAGGTTAAATATAATTTGAGCAAATTGGTGTCTTCGAGACATCATGGCACCCTAAGCTTTTAAACGTAGGGTAATGAATAAGCATAAGTGAGTTCGAGTCTATGGAACATCTTGTAACCCTATAGTAAAGAACTTAGGGTCGAATGGGCAAAGTGAGTAGATGAAATAACTCTAACTTAAATTGATATCCTTGGGGCATCCTAACTATCCTAGAATTAATGACCTAGGGTAAAAGATAAAAGTAAAAGAGAAAAATAAAGGGGAATGGTAAAAGACGCATGTTATAATCCTAGGGTCATAGGACCTAGGGAGAGAGTGGCCGATGTTGCAAAATTCGGGAATGGCTTGGCGGGAGATGTTGATCACCCTCGACTCCCAGGGGAGATGTAGATCACCTTCGACTCCCTATTTAGTGCTTGGTGATGTCGATCCCCCTCGACACCAAGTGACTATGCAATGCTTTGAGATGTTGATCCCCCTCGACTCTAAGTTACTAGCGCGCACGGCGATGCCGATCACCCTCGACACTGTGAGCCCACCGATTGGAGAGTAGCTGTCTTTTTGGGCTCTTCATGAGGTATTGTGATGTGGAACCGATCGTTGGACGGTTCAGGCCATGTGGCATAGAGAGTATGCACATGATTGGTAAGTGAACAAATGGGACCCAGTTAGCTAGTAGGCTATGCAGAGGTCATGGCAAATAAAGACAAAAATATCTTAAAAGTAAAAGGTGAAAGGTAATATAAATGCACTTTCGGATTTTGGACTCGTAAATTGAGAGGTTTGTGCTGATGCCGACTCCCCGGGCATGGGCCTCTTTAGGCGAGATACTTCCGAAAGGTTAAAGATAAAATATATTGTAAATGGCGCCTTCGAACTTGAACCTCGATATTGGGAGCATGACTCCTAGGGCATGGGTCCATTGGCGAGGTACTTTCGAAAGGCTAAAAGTAAAGAGAAAATGAAAATGAAAGTGACCAAATGTGGTCGGGTTAGGAGTAACCCCTGTATAGCGACATAGTAGTCGAGTTATGGTATAGTGGCCTAGTATGACATAGCATGGTAGCATTATGATATTGAGTATGCACTAGTAATGTAGTGATTATTATATCAGCATGCTAGTATAGTATTTACAGCTTTCCCTATTATCTTGCTACTAATTCTTCCATTAGACCAAGAGATGTATAACATATTTCTCGGCAGATGAACCCACTGGGAACTATTCGTAGTTCTCACACCCTATTGGTAACCATTTTTACAGATCCAGATACAGTCGGTGAGGCACACGACAGGGGCAAGGGGCCAGCAGCATAGAGACCTAGAGGGTCTGGCGATATTATACCATTTTGTATTTTGGAGTGAGCATTGCATTTGGTGAGGATAATCAAGAGAAAAATTTGTAACTAATTATTATATAGTAAATGTTCATTCAAGTATTGTATTTCAGCTTTATTCGGTTGTATTTATCTTTAAAGTTGAATGCTCAGTTTAGCAGTAGTTTTACTCTGATATTATATCTCGTTATACTAATTGTATTGGTTGAGATGATTGTTCCATTCCTTTCAAGTATAGAGAGGTCATGCCCGATTGGCAGGTCTGTTGGCGTGCCCGAACTGTTCCAAATTGGCGGTTTCGGGGTGTGACACTGATGTCGCCTAGTGCTTCCCGACTCTTGTCGCTCTGTGCCACTCGGCTCTTTATACTGACATCTAGTGCTACTTGGCTCTTCTTGTTGTCGCCCAGTGCCGCTCGGCTTTTCCTGCAGAGGCTTGGTGCCACTATGCTCTTTATGTTATTACCTGATGCTGCTCGGCTCTTCTTGTTGTTGCTGCTCAGCTCTTTCTGCTGATGTCTGGTGCCGCTTGGCTCTTCCTGTTGTTGCTTGTGCCGCTCGGTTCTTCGTGCTATCACCTGTTGTCGCTCAGTTCATGAACTATGTTCGCGGTGGGTAGATATTATTACGGTTTACATGATTTATTACTAAAGGTGATTTATATTTTTTGTTAATGTCACGTCCCAAGACCGCCAATTTGGACAGTTCAGGCACGTCAACAGACCCGCCAATCGGGCATGACCTCTCTATACCCGAAAGGAACGGAACCATGATCTCAATTAAATACAAGTGTACAAAGAGATACAATATCATAGTATAAAACTACTAAACTAAAACTTTTATTCATTTAAACAACAAGTTTAACATGCATATGAAAGTAAAGTACAAGAGTGAACCACAAAATATAGAGTTAATTACAACTTTCTCTCAACATGTATTTAAACAATAATTACAATTTTTTTCGTATTTTTTCCTCACAGTACATAGTTCACTCAAGATGCCCAAAAAGGTGACGATAATGCTAGACCCTCTAGATCTCTAAGCTGTTGGGCTCTTGCTCCTGTCACGTGCCTTGCCGGTGATACCTGGATCTGTAAAAATGGTCACCAACGGGGTGTGATAACTACGAATAGTTTCCAGTGGGTTCAACCACCGAGAAAATATTTTCTACACCTCTTGGTCCAATAGAAGCAATAGTAATAAGATGATATATAATAAGAAAAGCAGTAAAGACTATACTAGCATGCAAGTATAAAATCTCTGCACTACTAGTCATGCTCCAAACAAATGCCACTATGTCATGCCACACTAGGCTACTATGCTACATTCGGCCACTATGCAGCTATGCAAGGGTTACATCTAACTCGGCTACCTTGGCCACATAACATTTTTCTTTAGTTTTTTAGCCCTTTGGAAGTACCTCGCCCGATGGGCCCTTGCCCTAGTAGTCATTGTGACGCCCCCAATAGTCCCACATCGGATATGGATGGAATTGTGATTGGGTTTATATGAGACATGGACACTAGTAATAATAACTGGGCTTAAGTATTTTGAGCTGTGGTTTGGGCCCAACGAGTTATTATTGCTAGTGGGCCGGGTCGTTACATTTGGTATCAGAGCCAATAACCAACAGGAAGTGTGCGGCGAGTCTCGGCAGAGTCTGGGTCTAGATGACAGGACTAATGAGACGAGTCTCATATCGCTTGGTGATCTTGGGCTGCTGTGTGTGTGTTTGGGCAGACGAGGACGTCGGGCCTAAACGGGGGAAGTTTGTGACGCCCCCAATAGTCCCACATTGGATGTGGATGAAATTGTAATTGGGTTTATATGAGACATGGACACTAGTAATAATAACTGGGCTCAAGTATTTTGGGCTGTGGTTTGGGCCCAACGAGTTATTATTGCTAGTGGGCCGGGTCGTTACATCATCATACATGCATAGTCTGGGAACAATCAATGACTCAACAATTATGAAGTCACTCCCCAAGAAACCAGATGACACCCCGACACCTCCTCGCGGCAAGCGACCATCTACCTCAACAGCGACAGCAACAACAACAACAACATCAACAACAGCAGCAACAGCTTCAGGTCTTGGACCTTTCGATACCTCAGAGGATGAAGCCTCTGTGACATCAATTTATTAGGAGCAACAATGCTTGTCTTCATAACAAGAAAGAATTTCAATTGAACAAGGTCGAATTTCTTCGGACCTTGCACGTATAATAGCCACCCAACTGGACTTGAAGAAAAAATACAAGTCCTTGATGAAACCGGTAAAGAAGATATTTGCAAAGTTGGGTTGCAGCAGTTTTGAAGATTCAGATTCGGGATGAGATTTTATTTTTTTTTTCCTTCAGTTTCATTTCATTTTTTTTTAACAATTTCTCTTTTGCAGATTTTTTTTGCTTATCTGAACTTTGCAATTCCTCCTTACATTTTGTTTGGCTTGTTTGAGTGACAAAAAGGGGGAGAGAAAAATGGGAACTGAAAACTGAGAACAAGTAAGATGAGACTTGGATGACTTCCTGACTAACTATTCTACTAACTATTTGGGTTTGTAATATTCTAACTTTTACCAAGTTGGTAGATAGGACAAGAACAAGTGACAGGTAGGTATCAATATTTTAACTTTTGTGAACTTTGAATTATGACATTTGAAACTTTATTGATATATGATATGTGAATCTTTGATTGACTATTTTTCATACATATCTGATTAAATAATGTCATAAGTTACAAGAGTATAAACTCTATCTCTCTGATTACTTTTTGAAGTTTTAAATTCTTGAGGTATCTAATGATTTCTTTTGTCAAGAATTGTTTCTTTTGTAGAGAGTACAAGCGTCTAAGTCTAGAGTTTGTATTAGGAGTTTATCTCTTGCATTTACCTTTATTTGGACTATTCTTGTGAATTTTTGTTGTATGGTGATAGCAACAAAAATATCTTTTTGTTTATTTTAAGTGGATTACATGTTTTGTCACGAAACCGCCAAAGTGGGAGATTGTTAAGAATTTTTGTATTGGCGTATTTTGTGAAGTGTTTTGATTCTTAAATATTGAAGTTGAAGAATTGTGGATCACATACATCAATCTCAAGAAGAATGGATTTAAAAGGATCAGGTACGTTTAACTAAATATTTTTGATAATCTGAATACATTCTTATAGTTTAGAAATACTTGGAATAATTTTCGTTGCATAAAAATAAAAAACTGGACATTTTGAGTGTTCAGGATCCGGATCAGGAGCATCCAGTCCGGACCCCGAACATGGTTTGGTTCATGCAGAATTCCAGTCCGGATCATTCACTTTCCAGTCCGGACTCCGAACCTTGTGTTTGTTGAATCGCATGAATCAGTCTGGATCAGGCAATTCCAGTCCGGACCCCGAACCTATTTTCTGGAAATTTTATGTCAAAATGCGATAGTCCGGATCAGACTTAATCCAATCCGGACCGCCGTGCGGGAAAATTCTAGATAAGGTAGTTTTTGATCCTTATCTCTTTCCAAAAGGTTTCTAACCTATAAATAAACCCTAACATTCATCTTTTAGGGTAAGACCGATAATTCCTAAGATTCCTAAGGTTTCAAAAATTCCTATTATTTTCAAAGGGGATCGAAAGTAAAAATCCACATATAGAGAAGAAAGGAAACACGATTAATTTCATGTTTCTTCGTCTATATTGATCAATTTGATTCTAGAGTTTTCAAACTCTCTATTTCTTGTAGAATCAAATTAATGAATACTTAGATGGTGTTTTCTTGTCTATCTATGATCTAAGTATTCGGATTATCACCACCAATAAACAAAACAACGATTTTCGAAAGGAACATCGGCGCGTGGATTCGCGTGGCCTTGTGGATTCAATGTGCTATTGCTTTCGTGGATTCGAAGTGAGGTGCGTTCGTGTGATCTATTCGTACCAAAATTGGTGAAGACCGTGGATTCGGTTGGACGTCGTGGATTCGAGGAGCGTTGCGGAGCGAGCGGAGAAGATCTACTCGGAGCGTATGGAAAAGGTTGAGTCGTAGTGTTACGTTATATCACCTTGTACGTGTTTAATCTTAGTGGATTTCACCGTGTTATCGATTCCGTGGTTTTTTACTCTCGTGATGGAGTTTTCCGAGTAAAATCTTGTGTACTTTATTTATTTTCCTCATTGGGTTATTTTTACGCAACAATTTGGTGATTTTATTGTTTATACCTATTCACCCCCCCTCTAGGTGTTTTTTTTCCTATTCAGATCCATTATCACATAACCCACAGATACGATTAGATAGGTTTTTAAATATTTTCTTTTGTTTATATATGATGTTAATCGGACTGCTAATTAAAAACAGTTGTTCTCCGTTTGTGGCCGTAATTTTAGTTAGTGTGATGTAAATATTCTAATTCTACGGTAGTATATTTGTGAGATCGTTATTATGTGATGATTAATTTAATCAACATACTTAAATGATTTTATGATATGTATCTTTAAGTAATGTATAAATTCCTACCTATATTTGATGCTAATCACAAGCAAATATTTGATTATAAAAAATTATCAAGCATTTTTTGTAAGACTCGTGAAATTTAAATGCAAAGGAAACCTAAGTGGTTGTGTACCGGTGTGCAAATTGCATAGTTTTCAGGACACGGTTCCCCGACTTACAGATCCGAGTCTGATCTCGATAATTTGAAATCACCAGTGCGACCGTCTCGTCGAATTTATTAAAAATGGTGTAAACCGATTTTCGATCTGACGGTTGAATCGTTACGAAATCAGCGAAGAGAGAAGTGGGGCCCACAACTTAAGTTGTGAATAGTAACCCTGATTTAAATCCCCGGCCGACCAACGTCGGCCGATCGACCGTCTGGAGTCCGAATCGGACGGTCCAGATACTCGATTTAAATGGCATCGTCGTTCTGAGCGCAATGGCGCAGACGGAATCTACGTTTGATGACCCTAGAGCCTCGAAAAGCATGCTGAACTGTAAATATCGCAGTATTTTATGGATCTGTGATTTATCTGGATTTTTAGTCGACGAACAAAAATCGCTACCTAATAGGTTTCGTCGAGCCGGACGTCGTGGCGAAGTCCGTTTTTCCGTTTGGCGACTCGAATGCCTCGAAAAACGTGAAAAACAATGAAAATATGGAAAATTACATAGAGACCCCTATATTTTATGCTCCGAAAGTCGTACAAATTCTTGGAGAGGGTCCTAATCATGAAATTAAGCTACAGTGAAGGACCTAGGTCTAAATATCCAGAGTTGAAGGGACAAAATGCATTTGTTGCATTGTGTATATATAGGTGTATTTTAGGGTTCTTGTAAACCCTAACAATCCCGTAGCCCTAGCCCTAGCCGTCCAGCACCAGACCTCTCATCTCCCTCTGCTCTCTCCTCGTCGGTTACGCCGCCGTCCGCCGCCTCCCCTCGCCGGAGAAGACAAAGAAGCAAAGAGAAACCCTTGATCTCAGTTGGGTTGGAGTAGGAAGCAACGAGAGGACTCCATAATTCAGCAGACCTCTTCTGGGACCTCCTCTGTGCCTGAGAGACCCAGCCGAGGTGTTCTCGACGCCCTGCTCCGCCGAGCGCCGCCGGCGGAGGACTTCTTCTTCTTCTTTTTTCCGACGAGGTGAGATCATGTCTTTCCTTCGTTTTTGTTGGGTCTTGAAACCATTCAGTCTTCTTCTGACGTCGAGAGCACTCTCTCTATGAAGTTGGATGCCCTCCCGTGCTCCGGTTAACCGGCGGGAGCAACCTAGTCGCCGGAAACCTAGATCTGGCCAGATCTGTGCGGGGGCTTCATCCAACCGTCGGAAACCAGATCAGAGACGTTGGGAAGCTTCCTTTGGTCGACTGTAGGCTCTCCACAAAGTTTGAGAGGGATCGGTTGAGAGACGAGCCCGGGCAGTCAAGCCCTAGCCTCGGGTTGTCTCCCTCACGGCCGAGCTCCACCGCCCGGTGCCGCCGCTACCCCACACCGCCGGCCACACCCTTGGGAAGCTACACAACACCGAGAGGAACCTTCTTGTGCATTTGTTTGGACCTAGAAGCCCACGGTTGAAGATCCGCCATTAGAGGCCTAAGCTCGGCCGAGTCTCGTCTCCGGCCGCCGCCGTCGCCTCTAGCCGCCGGACGACCACCCTGGAATGTTCTATAGGTTGGTTGCAAGCTCTCCATGTAATTGCATGTGAACTCTAACGTGTAGAAGCTTACTTTCTATTATTGCACCTAAGGTGGGCGCAAAAGCTCTTCTCCGGCCAACCACCGCACGGGGCTGCCGGAGTTGGGCGTGGTGGTGACTGAACCACCTTTGTGAACCTCCTCCAACTGCTGCTTGCCCTTGGTTGCAGCTTGAACCCGAGTTGAGCAAGGTTCGGCCAATCCGAGCTATAGCAAGATTGTAGCCTCAACCACCTTGCTCCGACGATCTTTCCGGTCAATCTGCGTCGCACCTGAGGTGAGCCCTAGACTCTGTAGACCCTAATAAATATGATGCTCATGCTTTATATTGAGTTGATCAGGTAACTAGGTGAGTGTGGTAAACCAAGCTATTGTGAACTATGTAATCATGGACCCGATTGTGTTTTCGGGCTTCGTGTCCACTCAAACCAGTGAGCACGGGTTAGCTTGCGTTGAGATCGATCTACTGTAATTTACGGCATAGTCTAAAACATCCCGGATTGGGAGATCGAGTCGAAACAGTGGTTAATTGGGTGTATTTATGCAAATTTAGAGAACCATAGGGACTCGATTGCAAATATGACTTCATGGTCTGTCTCGGGCAGTGTGTATGTGATCTCTGAGCTTTTTGTTAGAGGTCCGCTGGTCTTCGTTGAGTAGGAATCAGATAACGAACCGTAAATCGGCGAAATTATCGGTTTAACGGCTTCCGGCGCGAGTTTCGCGTATTTCGAGATAATGAGTCTGTTAGTAGATGTGTTACCTATCCCTGGTTATTCCCGATGCCGTCCTGGCTGGTCCAGTGGCTCTCGTTTCAAGTCGGTGGTTTCCGGTGCCAAATCGGCCTTTCCGGAAGTGTTGAAGTAATTATGGCTCCGATCGAGCATCGATTTTAGCAAAGTGGCTTAATTAGTGAGTTTTAATATATATATAACATACAATTTTGAAAAGGTTAGGGGAGTTCCCTGTTTAAACTATCTGTATAGTGTGAGTCTGCGGTTTGGGGAATGTGTGAGTCTGTCCCTGATCAGTATTCATGATTCAGGTCCTTGCAGTCTGACTCCGGCCCACGAGCCTTCTGTTGGAGTCGTTGGTCCGCCTACATACAGGTGGGTTTATATATCTTCGGTCCGAGTTTTATCTTTTCGGCCGTCTGGGTGCTTTAGTTAGTCGGACACCTGTTTTTGATATTAGCCCTGATCTTGCATTTATGTTATACCATCATAGACTGCTTATATCCTACTTTACTTGGACATATCTTGTTTATTTGTTATCAGCTTTATATATCTCAGTACAGTAGTCTTACTTGGTCTTATCATACCTGTTGATTGATACACTGCTTTTATGTCGAGTTATTCTTGTACTTATATTCCAGATATGCATGATTGACCATGATTGATATACAGACATCTGCATCCCTGTGGGGATTTCCGGCATGTTGCCGATTACCCGGTCTGTGGACCGTGAGCTTGAGCATTAGCATTATGATGGTTGTGCACCTGCTGTTCACTCGCGTACGCTGTGGGATTGATCCTCCACATTGCGTTCTTTACCGGTAAAGGGTCTGGTTGACCCGTGAGCAATCCCCTCTTGCTGTATCACTGGGTACGGGGAGCCCCTCGGCTGTACCGATATGAAGAAACTCTCGACTGTACAGTTAGGTACGAGGATCCTCTCGGCTATATCAATGGTACGGGGTCGTTGTTCAGCTCGGCTAGGTGGAATCCAGTATGGTTGTGGTTGGTTCTGCTTTGATATCTTCGCCTGAGGTCCCCGTGACCAATAATGGCATCGATTGGGTACTTGCTTTTCATTATTGATGCATAGTGTATATTTCCGTGTTCTAGCATGCTTTACTGATTCATTCTGTACCCATATCTGCTCAGATATATCTTTGACATATCTTTGGTCTTTTATTGATTATTCAGCTTTACCTATGGATCTATTTACTATCCGCAGATTATTGTATCCAGTAGGTACGATTAGCTATTTCTTGGCTCGTCGTGCCCACTGGGATACACTGTCGATGTATCTCACACCCCCTGGGTGACTATTTTTTAGGTCGTTCGAGTGCTGGGATGTCGGGACACGTTGGTGAGGCTGTTGCGATAGTGCCGACCCTTATGTCACCAGTATACTTTATCTTTCGCATTATGTTTTAAAATATTGTAAAATGATTAATGATGTATGCGTAGTTTAGACTACTCTGGTGTTGGCTATAAGTGCTTAGCCGTGCATGTATAGGAAAAGCTCTGTCCAAATAGACAGATAATTTATTATACATGTGGCGATCTGTTCACGCATGAAATGATTTAAACTCTGATTTAAAAAAAAAAAAAAAAAAATTAGCCTGCTTTTCAAAACTCGGAGCGTGACAACGTAATCTTGATGTTTTGAAATATTTTTGGAGAAAAAAAAAGTGCTCAGATCGGCAAAATTTTTTTCCCATTTTCGCGTATCACTTATCACTCTCCCTCTTTCGTATTTCGCATCTTTTTAAAAATTTAAATTTTAAAATTTAAAATTTAAAATTTAACTTTAAAATTTGAAATTTGAAATTTAAAACAGAAAAATTTAAAAATTTAAAAATAAAATCTAAATTTAAATATTAAATTTTAAAATTCTAAATTGTAAAATTAAAATTTATTATTTTAAAATTAAATTTATTATTATAAAATAATAAAATTTTATTTTTAAAACTTAAAATTAATATTATAAAATTTTTAATTTAAAATTTAAAATTTAAAATTTTTATATTAAAAGTTTAAATTTAAAATAGAGTATTTTTTAAAGTTAATAATCCAATAGTATAAAAGAGAGTAATATTTTATAGAATATTAAATTTTTTAAGATATCAAATATATTATAAAATAAAATTCTGTTTTATTTTTTAATGGTTGCCAAATAAGCTCGGCAACTATATAATTTTTCTTTATTTATTTTTTGACATTTTATTTAGTTAACTAGCTTTTTTTTTTTTTTTTTTTTTTTTTCAGCTCCCTATTATTTTGGATAAACGCTATATTATTTTTAGAAATTAATAAATTATTCATCAATTTTTTTTCAGATAAATAATTTATCGAGATTTAAATTTTAGAAAAGATGGTGGATAATTTATCTTTTCCGAGTTATTTGGTAAATTTTAAATTATTTAAGAATTTATTGAAAAAAATTATCGTAATTTAAAATCTCTCCGTATTCTGTGAAGCATGATTTCTATCACGAGCAATGCTACATGTACAATCACACTCTCTACGATCCTCGCCCTTCTCCCTCCGCCGCGGGCGGTGGTGGTGGGGTGCCGGTGCGACGGGGCCGGGTGCCTCGGCTGTGGCGGCGCCGCCCACCTCCTCCGCCGAGGCGACCCCGCCGCCTACCGCGCCCTCCTCGCCCGCGCTGTCTGCGCCGTCTTCCCCTCTACCCCCTCCGCCCGTCCTCTTTGCCGTCAGCCACCGAAAGCCTGTGACGCAACGGATGGTATCTTTCCTGCACTCGCTTTATCTTTTAACTAGTTAAGAACCCGTGCTTCCCTACACTCGAAAGTTCTTATCGTTATTCTATATAAAAAAAAATAGATACAATATAAAAATGAAAGTCTAAGTAAGTTACATATTGTTCTTTATTATGGAATAGAGACAACATAGAAATTAATGTCCAAGTTATATAAGCAAATTTAGATCATGAGTCCCGCTGTTATATTATCAATAGCACCAATCACTTGCTACTATCAAGTTTTCTGTCATTTTGATATATTCCTTTAATCATTTCCGCCCCTTAAATTATACTATTTCACCAACCATCCACTAAACTCTAGAAACCACTATCTTTCTAACCGCACATCCCTTTATCCAAAGTCTAAAAATCTAGTAGTACCGATGACTTGGTGCTATTAATAGTATAGTCGCCTAATTCTTAGATCATAACATTATTCTGTATGGAATATGGTTCTTCATTCTTTGTCTTCATTAGACTGGGCAACTTCATAAAACCTATTTTAAAAAAACAACCAAAAACAACACAATGCATTAATTCTATGTATGAATTAAAAATTAAAGTGTTATTACCTAAGGCATTATTTTAGTGAAAAAATATATTTTGATTATAGAAACGCGATCCAACATGTAGGCATTCTTACAGTTAGATCTTACAATTAATATTATATTTTTATATTTATAAATATACGGAAAAAATCCTACACATGATTCAAATAGCATTATATTAACAAATTAACATTACTAACGCATTTTTACTTTGCCACCCTATGATTCAAAAAGTGGCACTTAACTACCCTATAGTTCTACTATCAAATATGATAGAAAAGTGATTTTTTTTTTTTTTTTATAATTGTAGGATAGTTAGTTGCAACTTTTTGAACCTCAGGGTGTTGAAGTAAAAAAAATGAGCTAAACCATGATGGCTAATTGAAGTTTACCTTATTTATTAATCTGTATAACTTTTTGAACCACAAGATAGCAAAATAAAATTAAGTTAAACTACATGGGGGTGAACCTTAATAGATCGATAACTGCACTATCATAAAATCCCAGGAGCTTAGACAAGAAAAGAAAAGAAAAAGATAAGCACTAATCAAAGCATCGATGAATTAAGAGATCCGCCTCTACTAACAACATCATCTACATGAAATTTATGAGCTTTGTTCTTGATGTTGGCCAATTTCCTAACTCTGGACCATGATAGCTAGCAGGAAAGAAAAAAACTTGATTAGCAATCTAAGCATTACAATGCAGAGACTGAGAAAATATAGAGAAAATAAATGAACTGGGACAGTTAATGAAACTCAAAAGTATCAAATATGGTGAAAAGTACTTGATGAAATGGATATTCCTTCAATTGGGGACTGAAATTCACTGGTAATCTTCTCTACTTCAAGTTGTTCTTTTCGTTTCAAAATAATTGTCCTTCTGTTGAAACTCAAGTCGACAATTGTTGAGCTTGTTTTCCAAGAAACCGACCTTTTTTGTGTAGGTAAAGTATCAAAATATAATATAAAATAATAGGACTAACGAAGAATAACATAAAATTAACCAAACCAAATGTGATGAAGTAACGAAATAGTTCCAGTATCAACGTGCTCCTTTCCTCAATTCTATCTAATTTGTCAAACTTTTTGCTAAATCTACTGCTCGAAACTAACTGGAGAGTGTTACATAAAATAATACTTGAGAGTATTTGATAAAATGAAGAATAGATTAAATGGCTCATAAATATCACTTAATCTAACAAAAACCAAGAAGTTTCTCTCCAAAAAAAGGCCAAAATTTGAGTAAAAACTCATCATACACTAATAGTTATAATTATTTCATCAGTTTGAATTTAAAAATAAAAACAATTCACATTATTCCACCCAAAACTTAACAAATCTACAAATACAACAAAGACCCAACACCAAATCAATAGCGAACCCGCCAACTCACTCAATTAGGAGATCCGATCTTGTAAATCTGAAGAGCAAATATTTCATCAAACTATTATGTCAATTGATTCTCCCAAATTTAAGTTCACATCTAAACTTTGATCAAGACTAAAAAATTGCAATTGTTGATGCCTTGTTTACAAGTTGCAATGTGTATAATCATCACGACAATATTAAACTACAAATTTAGATGTGCTAAAGTTAGCAAGAATCCAATGTTGTATCAATAACTCACATATCTCTATGTTTGTGTGCGAGTGTGAGTGTAAAATGAAGCAATAATCGAAAAGGAAGACTACATATAATGGTTATGACACAGCATTCACATGCTGCAAATCCTTTGATCACCAACACCAATTTCACAACAACCAACTATGCAAGGAGCTCCGCAGGGATCTTTTGATGAAGCCCAGCATCCTGAGCCGGACATAGCAGCTAATACAATACGACCATCAATTTGCGAGAGGCTTGGAAATTTAATGGCAATAACATAATTAAATAATAACACATTAAAAAAAAGTTATCACAGCTTTAACATGACTACGTAATAAAATAAAGAAAAAAAAAATCAGAGCTTAATACTTGTATACCCAAAATCATAAGCAAAAGGGCTCAAAATCCAACATCTTCAAGTTCAATTCTTTACTGCTTAAATAAGTAATAGCTAGTATCCTACATAGAGAGGGTTCAAGGCACCTTATATGTAAACTCATTTGTAGCCTATTAATTTTTTAACAAAATACGACCCTAATGTACTGTAATGCATTCCACACAAAAACAAGTGAAGATTTTTTTCGACAAAAAATTAGGTTACCCTAATACTCAAAAAATTCATTAAATAAAGATATTATACACTTTCCATAATTTAATATAGAAGGTTATTAGGGTTTAACGCAATAATAGGAGCTGCAAGAAGAACATGATGCAGTGAGCGGAGGCAATGCCGAGTAGGCGGAGGTGATGCAGGAGAGGACACATTGAGCGGAGGAGGAAAAGGCGAAGAGGAGCTGCAACCACAACACGTTGCGACATTTTGGTGGCGGTGACCACCCCTGGGTCATCAACGGCTCGAGAAAGCCGACGAGGGAACAAATTGGACAAATTGGACAAATTTTCGCAATGGTTGCTTAAAATTGGACAAATTAGGAGAAGAAAAAAGGAATTTCCAGTAGAAAAATACCTTGGAAACAAATTAGGGCAGGCGATTTGAATCTGCAGAAGAAAAGAAACACTAATTAACTAAACATAGAGAATTATATGAGTCAAAGTTAAACATAAAAAACTAAGTTGATTGATAAAACTTTTTTTTAAAAAAAGAAAAAGTGCTCCGAGAGGGTTGGCGATGGCTGCGACAGCGACGTAGCGAAGAGGGTGAGGAGAGAGAGGGCGGGGAGGAGGCAGAGGATGGAAAGGAAGTTGTCATTAGGGAGGTGGGTTAGGGTTAGGGTTTGGGAAGGAGGAGGAGAAGAAGATGGAGGGCATCTAGTGTCACGCTTCGTGCCATCGCGCTTCGCACAAAGGCGGTGATGGTGGCAGTGGCTGAGGAGAAAGAGGAAGATGATAGAGGAAGGCTCAATGGCGACGCCCCGATCGCACCAGCAGAGGTGGTGCAGAGAGCGAGGAGGGAGGGTGCAGGGATGATGCAGAGGATGGAGAAGAGGGAGTCGTCGTGTAAGTGGGTTAGGTGTGGTAGAGCGACAGGGAGGGGCGTACGACGGTATGGGTAAAAGAAAGGGAATGAATAGAGTAGGAAGATTTTGGTGGAAAGGGTAGGGCGTATTGTGGGAGATGAAACGAAACAGTGCGGGCATTTACCGGGGGCAAAATGCGGAGAGGGGGAGGCGAAATGGTGGAATCGCGGTCGATCTACACATATACAATTCTGAACTCCCGATTCATGTCTTTTTATAGATTTGCTCCTCTTTTTTTTTTTTTTTTTTTTTTTTTAGTTCTATGTTCATGTTTGGAAGGGGGAGACAACAAAAATAAAAGGACAATAGTTTTCTCTTTTGACGTTGATTACATGTTTAGCAGAGAAGAAATAAAAAAAGGAAAAAGAAAAAGAGACTTTGATAGAATTTTTTTTTAATTTACAGGCTTAAAAAAGGAAATTTTTTTATTAATAGACTTACAAAATAATCAGAAAAATATTTCTTCAAAATATTTATTTATAAGATTAGGCTTATGTGGTGAATGAATTGCTGCATTTTAAATGCAATAAATCATTCATCGCCTTCTTCAAAACATTAAAATTACCGAGTTTGGATGTATAAAACATATAAATTTGATAAAAATGGTGAATGATTTGCCGCTAAATTATTCACTACTTAGTCCTATTTCTACAAATAAAATTTTTTGATGCCTATTCTTATAGTGATTTTTTTTGTAGTGTTAGTTGCTCAAAAACCCCTTTTGATAGTGCTATTTCTTAAAATAATTCTTGAACCATTTTCTATCAGATTGCGCTAATGTTTGAGCAACTTGGCATTGGAGCTTGTTCTAAAGCTCCTCAGTTCAAAGCAAGGATTTAAATGCCGTGGCATGGGGTTGTGCCAAAAAATTGCCGGCACGGTATGGCACGGTGCGTGCCTAGCAGTGCTGATGAGTGCCGGTCACAAAAAATACATGTGTGCCGACACATAATGGCATGAAATATTTATTTTCTTTAGCAACAAAATTTTTTAATTACTTATTATATATTTTTATCAAATCTTCTGAACTTTATTAAGAAAATTACTTAGTAATTTAAATAAAAGAGGGCTTTTAGCTGTGCCATCTGCACGGGATCTATATCGTGCCAGTATCTTGTTGGCACGATACGGCACGGTGGATACGGACCGTGCCGATGGATACTTAAATTCTTGGTTCAAAGTGAGATATTCGGGGCTTAAATTTTCAATTTGCCAGTTAATAGCATAAATTTCTGTCTATTGTCTCTTCAGTTATCTCTTGTGTCAGTGTGCGTGATACGGTTGCTATTCTATAATCGAAAAAGGATATTTTAAATTGTTATACCACATGGGGTATACCCCAAACCAATCGCATTGTCTTGTGAAATGGGAAAGAGTCTAATCAGATGTGGTATAGTAATTTTATTTTGAAATGATTCTTTTTAAAAATTTGTTTTTATATTTTTATGCAATGTGAAGGCATTTAATTAGATGTTGTTGTTATTCGAATGTGGAATAAATGTGACGGAGAAAACTTTCGCATTCTGCATCCTGCACACGAGCTGGAACTAAGACTATTCATGGCCTGTTATCTTACACTCCGTTTGGTTTGGGTACAAAGAGGGGATATCCTCCTTTTGTATCTAAACACAAGTGGAATGGGGGGAATAGGTGGGTATACCTATTCCCCCCCTTATCGGGTTGTCCCGATAAAAACCAAGACAACCCGGTAATAGGGGGGGAGTTCGGTTCCCCCCCTCCCCCCGAACAAGCCCGAACAAGGGCCCCTTTATGCTCCTTCCCAAGGCAGAGTGCCTTCGGAAGGGGCACTCTGTTTTTTTTTTTTATTATTATTATTTTTTTTATTTTTTATTATGTTTCTTTTGATTTTTTTTTTTTTAAATTAGAATTTTTAAATTTTAAAAGATATTTAAATTTTTAATTTTTAATTTTAAAAAATTTAATTTTTTTAATTTTATATTTTAATAAATCTAAAAATTTTATTTTATTTTTTTTGTAAAAAAAATATTAATTTAAAAATTTTAAAATTTATACAATTTTTTTATAATTTTTTTAAAATTTATATAAATTTAAAAATTAAAATTTTTACTCCCACTTAAAATTTTAAAATTAACTTTTTTTTTTTGCTCCCACTTAAAATTTTTATAAAAATTAAAATTAATAAATATTAAAATTTGAAAAAAATTTGAAATTTTAATTTTGGTAAAAAAACTAAAAAGGAAAAGATATTTTAGTCTTTTAACACAAAAGTTAATTCTCTGTTCCTCTTATTCTTCAATTATTTTCAAACACTATTTTTTTTATACCTGGTACTAACCTAAAATCCAACCAAATACAAATTTACATTAGTTCCAGTTTGTTCCAAAATTTATACTTATCCCTGGTACAACTAATTTTCTTTTATACCTCAACCAAGCGAAGCCTTATTGATTTTTTGGATAAATTTAT
This sequence comes from Tillandsia leiboldiana, assembly GCA_029204045.2. Taxonomy (NCBI): domain Eukaryota; kingdom Viridiplantae; phylum Streptophyta; class Magnoliopsida; order Poales; family Bromeliaceae; genus Tillandsia; species Tillandsia leiboldiana. The sequence continues at coordinate 6,888,860 of CM055067.1, read as the reverse complement.
CTTTGTTACTGTGCACTCTCTCTTTCTCTCCAGTTTTGGAGAGAGAAAATCAACCTCTTTGATGTCCTTTTTTTTTTCCCTCTCTCTCTCTCTTCATACCTCTTCCACTCAAGTTTCATTTTGAATGAGGCAAAATGAACTGCATAAAGGGTTTCTGTGTCTCCCACTTAATGGATTGATGATAAGTGTCCTCTGATGTCTTATTGATTTTTTGGATAAATTTCTGTGTTACTGTGCACTTTCTCTTTCTTTCCAGTTTTGGAGAGAGAAAATTGACCTCTGTCAGGACTTTTTTTTTTTCCCTCTCTCTCTTCATACCTCTTCCACTCAAGTTTCATAGGCAAAATGAACTGCATAACGGGTTTCTGTGTCTCTCACTTAATGGATTGATGAGATGAATTTTGCCTTTTGTATTAAGATCATAAATTTTCATGTTGTTTTCAAACTCAAGCCATTATCTTGCAAGTCAATGTTATGTCTGTTGTGAAGACCACTTAAGTTACCACGGTCGAAACAAGCTTAAAATTTAACACATTTAAATGTTTCCTAGTACTTATTAATATGATGCAATTTGCTTAACGTGATATCAGTGTTTGCATTTTGTTTCTTCTTAAGTTCTTATAATATTCATACTATATTTAGGCCTTTGATGAATTCACATTTTTGAAAATTTGTGTTATATATTTGAACTTGGAGGCCATGTGTTGCCATCTGATCTTAGCTGTTCTACTGTATATTTCTTTGACATTACTTGGATCAAACTGAATACTTTTGATTTCTGGAAAAGGAGAATGACGAACTTGCTTTCTTGTTCATATTCTTGTTGTAACTGAATGGTTTAGTACTGTGCTTTCAGATTGTGAAGAACATGACAGAGTTGATTTTGGATAGCTCGCTAATGAATAGCAACGTACCATGCGGCAACTATGATAAGGTATGTGAGTAACTCGATAAAATGCTTGTGATGTGCTGATCCTCAGTATATGTAGGCATACTGGAGTTAAGGAAGTTGAAGATGATTTTGATCAAATTGCTGGTATGGTTGTGCAAAAGAAATCTAAGAATCTAGAAACTGATCAGACCCCTTGATTTTGTTTTGGTTCAGATCAGATTTTCGGATGACCTGCTCAATTTTGATTCATGTAATTGATTCATTTCAGCTTCTTTTTTTTTTTGTTATTTTTTGAAAATGGAAATCAGTGTCACATGGAATCAGATTACAAATTATTTTAGTGTTTTTTGAGCTTTTAATGATTTTGTTAAAAAAAAATGTTTAATGCCTCAAAAGATCATTATTCCTAAGCTTTTGGACCTGTCTCCTATTTTAGATGAAAAGGTACTCAAGCTGCCATGTCAGCTCAAGTGCTCGTGTGATGTATATTGAGAACTGTGTATGCTCGCTTCAGTATGGGTGCTTGTATGATGCTCATCTAGATTTCTGCCAGTTGTGAGCACACCTGAATTGCGATGTGCATCCAATGCATGAAAAGTTGAAGCACCATTCTTTTGGTCCTTGTCCTTAAGGCTGCGTTTGGTTCGGAGATACGAAAAATTTTGTTATACCGGGGATAGGTATAGATTATGGTATTAGCAGGAATTAGTATAAATTTGTGTTTGATTGCGTTTATGAGTTATACCGGGTTTAAAGGAAATTGTGTTTGGTAAATTATATAGGAATAAGGAGAATAAGATGAATAGAAAAAAGTTGTATTTGGTTGAGTATAGAGGAATAAGAAGAATTGATAAGTGATAAATTTATGTATTGACTATTTTGCCCTTTATGATATAATTTATAAATAAAATAATTTATGATATTAATCAACCTAATAATATATTTAAAATAATATTTAAAATAGTAAAAAATATTTAAAAATAAATAATAAATAATTAAAAGTACTTAAAAATTATAGAAAATTATATATTAAAATATTTAAAATTTTTGATTGTTTATCATTTTTTAACCATTACTCAATAGATAAGCAAATTTTAATTTTTCCCACCCAAAATTTTCTATCATTCTTAAATACTTTTAAATATTTTTATACTTTTGTAATAATAATCTAAATTTTTTATAAGGTTGATTAATAGCATATTTTTATAATTTTTTAAATTTATCATAAAGGGTCAAATAGTGAATAAAAAAAGTTAATAAAATTCAGGCACTAATAATTATACAGAAGTCAATATACCAATACAAAACTATCTGGATGTTAAATAAAATTAAAACAGAATGTCATGACCAGATTTCAAGTAAATAATGAACCAAACAAATGTGTGCAATAATGACGTTACACTAACAAAAAGTTGCCCCAATTATAGGACCAAGACAATAATTAGCAGATTCAATCACATACAATTCAGTCCATTATGGTCATAAAGATCACAAAATAATAAGTCCTTTACATACAATCTCATTGTAATCATATTTCAGTTCAATACACATCAGAATAGTCCATTACATGCAATCCCATTGTAATGATAATTCAGTTCAATACACATATAAGAGAAAGTCCTTTACATACAATCCCATTGTAATCATATTTCAGTTCAATACACATATAAGAAAAGTCATTTACATAATCCAGTTCATACATAATTTTACAAACATATTGTAATCATACAATCACATATATTACACATTTCTTACATTGCAATCAAATATATATCTAACTGCGATTATTCCATAACTGGTCTGTTATAAATGTGCGCAACGCGTCGCCTCTGCGTGACTCAGTAGTACCAACACTATGAACCGTTTCCTCGACATCTAATTCTACATTTGGTTCTTCCTCTAACACATCGTTAAATATGGCATCCGCACCGGAGTGTCGTCGAATAAAATTGTATATAACACAACATGCCATTGCAATCTGGCATTGGACTTTATATGGAAAGGGTGTTGCAACAGTCAAGATCTTGAACCGTTTTTTTAAAATACCGAATGTTTTCTCAACCACATTTCTCAATTGTGCATGTCGATGATTATATAGGTCGCGCGGACTTCGATGAGTGCAACCTCGTGTGTTTCCCTCAAACTGGCTAATATGGTAACGCTCCCCCCGATATGGTGCAAGAAATCTGTCTGTATTTGCATAGCCAGAATCTACCAAATAATATTTGCCTATAGATTTTACGAAACATGTACAATGTTAAATTCTATATTCCCTAACATTAAAGAAATGTAACAGATACATTTATGTGTACAATATACCTTCAGGCACAGTGAATCCTCCACTTTCGCATGACCATCGGAGTACTCTCATGTCAGCTGCTGATCCCTCCCAACCAGTGCAGACAAATAGGAAGTGATGGTCGAAGGATACTGCAGCCATCATGTTTTGCGAAGTAAATCCTTTGCGATTCCGAAATCTGGGTTGCTTGCTCTTGCTGACAACCGCCGGAATATGTGTCCCATCAATTGCACCAATTGCATTCTGCCAATAAACATTAAACAACATGCAGTCAATTAATATATGAACACTGGTGACATATAAATAAGTGAACTTAAAAATATAAAAGCATACATACCTTGAAAGGTTGAAAATTGACATTATCTCTAATTCGGGCATGCACCGAAACATTATTCGCCGGAAGTGTTATGTAATCATCTTTCAACGTCACAATCGCCCGAAGCACATTGTTGAAATGTCGACTGATAGTTTCACCCGAATGTTGAAATGTTTCAGCAATTATCCTATTAGCCACCCCATGTCCAACACAAAACATAAAAATTCCCAACTGTTCCTCAATTGTCATATGGCGTGTGTTTTGTAACAATCACTTTTGGACTAGCTCATCGCGAAGTGCGATGAAAGTCGTGGTCCGCATTCGAAACTGGTCGTACCCACGGTCAGGATGGTCATTCAATATATCACATATAACCTGGTGCCCTGTGAATGGACGGGTTCGACACGGTTGCTTGTCGACAGTTTGACTAGATGTCAAGTAACCTTGCTGAATCAACAACGCTAATACCTCACCCCAATAGTCGTCATCATCATCTAAAAGGTCCCTTATTATGGTATTGATTTTGGAGGAAAACACATGACGATGATTCGAATCACCCATTTATGCTGTAAGTACAATATATATTCAACATTGACAATCGCAACATATGCCGTTGTAATACAACACTAATTCAAGCATGCTTGTTAATACAGTCAATATTTAAAGAGTACATCTAACAGCATTCAAACAAATTGAAATGTCTTCAGAGCATATTACATGAGAGGGCAATAAAATAAAGAAACAAAGGCATACACATTAAAAACAAATCCTACATTCAAGGAAAATAGGACCTATATATATGCGATTGGATTGCCACTTGACGCTCAAGCTACATTATTGCCAATTCGTCGGTCATTGTCATAAACACTTCACGATTATTTACATCTTTCAGTGCTTCCGCTGCACTAAGCACTTTTTCTGGAGTAATGCCTGGCATCGCATAGACTCGGGTCATGCAATTGGAAATGGTTGGAATACTACTTTTGTTCGCCTTTTCGTCCTGATACATTTCACGGGCTAGTTCTAGCTTTTGCCTGCCTATATCAACAAGTTCAGATATTACATTAAGCCCGGCATCAGTTTTGCGCCGGCGTCCCCCAGAGGACGAGGTAGGTTTGGGTTGAGGGTTTGTAGGTTGTGGAGAGCGTGGTCGTTTACTTCCTGAGCTATGCCCGCTACCGCTAGCACTACCTCCGACATTGGGGATGTCAGGAGTTGAAGATGGGTACTCGGGGGTTCGCGGTGCCCTGATATTTGCGTATTGAGGCGCTGCAGAAGAACCTGGTTCAAATGGAGGTTGTGAGATATTAAAAGCCGACATTCTTACTTCAAGATTTGTATCATCCTCACCGGGGGAAGATGAGGATGAACTTTCAACTGTTTGGGCTGCAGGCATAGTGGATGCATATCCATATCGGCCAGTGGCCGTGGTTTTTTCTGTCAAGAATTTCATATCCTTATATGGCGGAAATGGCCTATCTCGACATTTTGCATATGACGGATTTTCCTGGTTAATAGGAATAAGAAATGTATAATGTCAATTATTCATATATTACGCGAGACTTTTGAACAAAGTTTATGATTTACAAGATAGGGTCAATACCGCTATGACAGCATCCCAGTCGGTTGGATCACCAGGAGTCGGGATATTGTGGATACAATCCCAACCCCATCCACTCTTGTTGGCTAAATAGTTATAAAGACTGAATGACCGTTTTAAAACTTTTAGCCGATTTTTAAATTGCTCCTTGGTGAGTTGTAAATTGGTCCTAGCATTGAATGCCGCAATGATTCGAAGCCACGCTACAGTAGTGAACGACCCATTCACGTAGTTTCCTAGTGTATGCTCTTCAGTGAGCAAAGACATAAATATCGCGTCCATATTCTCAGTCCAATTATGGGTTCGGGTCAGCGGTTGGGCACGCTGCCCAGAAGAACCCTCCTGAGAGCCTAGGAAATTAGATAGTGGGTCGAAAGCCACACTTTTTCTTGCTTGATGCTTGGTGTGTTTCTTGGCGGGACGCATCTGGAATATGAGTTATATGATGTATTTGAAGGCACAATGATACCAATAAGTAAAGTAGAAATAGAGGGAAATTGTAATTAAGTATTGGACTCAATTGATTGCCACATAGTATGGGGTTGCATTGGATTTTTAATGCCAGTAGCCGTCCATCAGATACTTATGGCAATCGTCATCATCGTCCTTAATGTTCGCATTTATCCAACAAAGACAATTTTCCGCTAATATATGTATGCCCAGTTTTTGTGCTGGTGGAGACCCTGTTGCGAGGTTGTTGCCATAATGTGTGCTGGTTGTCACCCTGTTGCAATTATGTGTTGTTCGTGTGTATAATGCCTATCACCCGATTGTTTATAATTTTTAGAAAATATTTTTTGACTCAATTGATTGCCAATTGGTATGGGGGTGCAGTGAATTCTAAATACATGCCAATCCATCAAATACCTATGGCAATCGTCATCATCGTCCATATGTTTACCATATCTGAAGCTACAGGGGATAGGCTGCATACACACACATCTCATAAAATGGCAACAGGGAATAGGCCTCATACACACAAACATCACATATGCTGGCAACAAGGTGACAACCAGATGGCAAGAGTAAAACAACCAGCACAATCAATGGGCAACATGATGCGAACAAGGTGGTGATCCGCCACATATTTTAGCAACAACATTGCAGCACAATGCCAACAAGTCTAAGTACAAATTGGCAACAATATGAGAACCAGCACACATTATGGCAATGACATGCACACATTATGCCATCAACATGAAAACAGGATGAATCGAAGCACAGAATAAGGCACTCATAGAGGACATACCTTTGTGAAACAATTCAGAACCTGTTAAGAAGCAAGAGGGGCCGCAGAGGGGGTGGCGACGCGGAGAGGGGCCGCAGGGGACAGGTTGACGCAGAGGGGCCGCAGAGGGGCCGCGGCTTCGTCGGTTGCCGGAGAGGGGCCGCAAAGGGGCGCGGCGCGGATAGGTTCCCGCAGAAGGACAGAAAATGGGCGCGGCGCGGATAGGTTGCCGCAGAGGCGCCGCGGCGGAGAGGTTGCCGCAGAGGGGCCGCAGAGGGGCCGCAGAGGGGCCGCGGAGTGGGTAGCCGCAGAGGGGGTGGCGACGCGGAGAGGGGTGCCGCAGAGGGGCCGCAGAGGGGCCGCGGAGGGGGTAGCCGCAGACGGGGTGGCGACGCGGAGAGGGGTGCCGCAGACGGGCCGCAGAGGGGCCGCGGAGGGGGTAGCCGCAGACGGGGTGGCGACGCGGAGAGGGGTGCCGCAGAGGGGCCGCGGAGGGGGTAGCCGCAGAGGGGGTGGCGACGCGGAGAGGGGTGCCGCGGAGGGGGTAGCCGCAGAGGGGGTGGCGACGCGGAGCGGGGTGCCGCAGAGGGGCCGCGGAGGGGGTAGCCGCAGAGGGGGTGGCGACGCGGAGCGGGGTGCCGCAGAGGGGCCGCGGAGGGGCCGCGGAGGGGGTAGCCACAGAGGGTGTGGCGACGCGGAACGTGGGTACCACAGAGGGGCCGCAGAGGGGGTAGCCGCAGAGGGGGTGGCGACGCGGAGAGGGATGCCGCAGAGGGGACGCAGAGGGGCCGCGGAGGGGGTAGCCGCAGAGGGGGTGGCGACGCGGAGCGGGGAACACGACGGAGAAGGTAGATCGGGCGTAGGGGTACCGCGAGGGAGAAGGTAGATCGGAGAAGACGAAGAAGGGGAGTTGGTTGCCGCGGCGCGACCTCGGTTGCCGCAGAGGGGCCGCGACGGAGATGGTAGCTCGGGCGCAGGGGGAAGGCGACGGAGAAGGTAGATCGGGCGTAGGGCTACTGCGAGGGAGAAGGTAGATCGGAGAAGACGAAGAAGGGGAGTTGGTTGCCGCGGCGCGACCTCGGTTGCCGCAGAGGGGCCGCGACGGAGATGGTAACTCGGGCGCAGGGGGAAGGCGACGGAGAAGGTAGATCGGGCGTAGGGCTACTGCGAGGGAGAAGGTAGATCGGAGAAGACGAAAATGCAAGATGGAGAAGCAATAATGGAGAAGAGGAGACAGTGGAGACAGTGGAGACGGCTGCAAGGCCTCGATCCCCGTGCATGAATGGGTTCCTTGCCCAATTCCAGCGAATTCCATGTGGGGGTGGGAATTCGGATTCCCACCCCCATCCTCGCAATTCCGGAAAAGCAGGAATTGGGATTCCTGCTTTTCCGGTTCCCGTTTGGGAGTGGTAACGGGGATAAGGGGGTTATTCCCCCCTTATCCCTGTTACCAAACGCAGCCTAAAGGGCAAGTCATTTGCAAGTTTGTTTATTCGGATGTTCTATAGGGACGAAAATTAACTTTAATTTGTTATAAATGCCATATAGCTGTAAAAGAAAATGATGGGTCTGAATCCTCTGATTGTTTTTGCTCCTTGGTGCACGTGAACCGGAGCAATTTGAAACTTAAATGTTTTGGTCAGTCTCAACCAACATTTTATTTGAAACCGAATTGAAAACTGAAGAACTCTGGCTGAAAACTTGCTTTAAAAATTGGTTCGAATGCCCAGCTTATATGGCTAAATTTGATTGTCTATTTGTCACTTTATATTATTTCACTTGCTACATCTTTGTCCCAGTGCTACAGTGTTAGACAAACACTATAAGAGTAATTCTTATTATAATTATATCATATTGCATGGATTAAATATATGAAAATTATGAGAAATGAACAGTAATTTTTATTTTAATTTTATTGTATAACATGAATTTAATATATGAAAATGATGAGATATTAAGTCTTGTTGTGATTATTTCATTTCTCCGTACTGTTTTTGCTTGTTGAAAAGTTTGGTGCTTTATTTACAAAGATTCGAACCAAAACTCAAACTATTGAACCTCTAATACCGAAACATAAGAAACCTAAATTGAAACAGAAGCCAAGATTTTGAATATTGTTTTACTCACCAGACTGATTCAAGAGTCTTATTGAAGTTCTTGGTGATTGTCAACAGTACTTAGTTTTTTTCATTTTGTTTTCTATTTATGTACAGTTCAGTATGATATTTTTTTTGCTCACTAGCTTTTCGCATTGTGTATTTTTTTATATGTAATTTATAGGTGTACATCTGATGCTCTGATTTATAGGATTTGGTTTGATGCTTCTTTGTGATACTTATGAGTTTTGCCGATATTGATTATTATTTTGGTGAATTGACATACTTCAATTTTTGATGTTGCTAGCAACGTTGCTTCAGCCCCATTGGTGAATTCCTCTGTTTCTTCTGCTTGGAATCTTCTTTTGGTTAGGGTTAGTTTTTAAGGTACCAAGCACTGATTTGGTTATTGATACTAATATTGGCATTATTTTTATTTAGAAACAGTAACATCTCCTTTGCGGATTGGCAGTCCTTTGATGGCCTTTCTTCTCAGGCATTCGTCTATTTTTATACCTATTATGAATAATTGCTACCATCAGGTCACTGGTTCTCGGCTTGATGTAGTCCTTGAGAGCTTGGGATTTTTGCACACCTCTTTTGTTTCAAAAAACAAGCAAGTTGCACTGAAGGATAAGGTAATTAATGAGGTAATCATGCTAGTGCATTTCATATAGTTGACCTTATCTTTCATTTCGAATTTCTCACTAATATGGCTGGCATGTTAGGGGGCTTTTTTTGAAATTGACCCTATAAAAATTTAAATTTTTGAAAATGGCCCTGCAAAATTTGTATTTGCAAAAATGACCCTCTTCCGCCCACGTCAGCGAGCCACGTCATCCGGGCCGCCACGTCAGCTCGCCACAGCGGCTGGGGCGTGGCGGTGGTTTAGTTAAACACGCAGGCCCAACCTGCGTGTTCTAAACACGCAGGTTGAGCCTGCGTGTTCTATACAGCTACCCCCCCCCCCCCTCAGCCACTGAACCAAGCTCCAGAGTGCTCCAATCTTGCGCCGCGAACTCACTTTTCGCCCCGGGAGCTTCCGCCACAGTCTGAAACCACCCGAACCACACTGTAAATATAAAATAAACATGATGCAAGAATTTTTAAATTTTTCTGTAAATACCTGCGGAGTCAATGCTCGATGTAGAACCTGTACTCTACACTAGTCTGAATAATTTTTTTTTTTCATCATAATTCAGCCTGCATGTTTAGTCTGAATATTTTTTTTCATCATAATTCAGCGTGCATTCAACTCTCTAATACACTAGATGTACTGGTGGATTCTTTTCTTTTAGAAGCTAACAATGAATCTTTGTGTTTAACTAGTGCAAAAAGGAGATCAAATGCAGTGTCTAATATTCTATTTCACCAGGATCTTGAGAATTTAAGAGCAACAATTTTAAAAACAAGAACACTAATTATGCTAAAAGGTGGACAATATGACTTAGCAGAGCAACTTTGTAGAACTGCGGTCAGCATAAAGGAAAATCATTCAAGAGCTCATCAGAATAAAATTAAGTAAACAATCTCTTCACAATCACCAAAGCTTTAAACAAATAATAAATGCAAAGCATATACATAGTGAGCATTTAAAAAAAAAGAGAAAGGAATGGAAAAGAGGAATTATAAATATTACATTGAACAATTATTACAGTAAGTTTTAACATTTCAAAGAAGAAGCAAAATACATGATTACGAACACAACACAATAACACAACAATACAATAAAGCACAACAAGGCACAACAAGGCACAACAAAGCACAACCCAATCACAACACATTACATCACATCGCAAAACATCGCACAACACAACATCACAACAACACAACAACACTTCACATCACAACACATCACATCACATCGCATCGCATCGCATCGCATCGCATCGCATCGCATCGCATCGCATCGCATCGCATCGCATCACATCGCATCACATCACATCACATCGTAGAACAGCGCACAACACAGCATCACAACAACACTTCACATCACATCACATCACATCACATCACATCACATCACATCACATCGCACAACACAACAACACAACAACACAGCTCATCAGAACAAAATAATAGAAATATAATAATATATAACAATGTAAACTAATCAAATGGCTCAATACGGTCAAATTGGTCCAACTGAGAAATAGCCGTGCCCTCTGGCTGTGAAGGAGCTGAAGATGAGGGCTGATCAGTCTGGGAGGACTGTCGCTGCCGTGGTCGCCTCAAATAAAAAAGATCAGGTCCTCGTTGACGACGACCAAGTGGTACGTACCCCGATGGTGGCGTAGTATCTGATGGTGCATGCCCCGACGTCGATGCTCCACCATGGTCTGCTGGCTGTGTCCCCGATGGACTAGGTGATGGTGCATGTCCCGACGTCGATGCTCCACCATGATCCGCTGGGCGTGGTGTAGTAGGTGGAAATGTCTGTAGAGTCATTAAACCAACCTCCACCTGAGCAGCACCACGTGTCAGAATGTCGAAAGGTGGTCCAGTATGTGAAAGCTGGGGTAGTACACTTCGGACCGTATATTCTATTCTCTGAAGGAGATCGACCTGAAATGAAAACAGTATCACAATAATTACATTGACTTTCGTTTTAAAATGAAATTAATTATTATATCATACCAAAAATCTCTCGCGATGTCCATGGGGCTCATATGCAAGGGGGGGACGCTGTGCTGGAGTAGATATCCACCTCCTGGTGATACTCCAATACCACTGCATGTAGATAGAAGCGGCGCGTATATAATCGGGATCTACATGGGGGTCCACCTCTACTATATACTGCAGTCGATCGTCCCAAGCCTGAATATGTATGCCATGAAATTCCGCCCAGTTCAGATCCGCTCTACCTCTTGAAGTGATGCGAGGTAGAGCAACTACTGCGTCGGGTATATGCTGTCGAAATCCAAAATGACGAAGCACCCGATCCGGAAGATGTAGCTCAATAATATGAAAACATACTAGGGTCGTCCGTGATCGCCATACCGGAGACCCCACTAGACAAAAAGATGGAAGTGACCCTAGTATATCATCTGTATATGGCCTCCATATAATCTATTGTGAAAAGTAAATGATAAGTAACTTGTAATAAAAAAAAAAGTTATGTGAATGAAAACTTATGATAATTAACTCATGTACCTGAGACTCTAACTGGCAATCAAGCTGATCACGATAAAACTCAATGTCGGCCGTCCTGACATTGTCTCGAAAAGCCAACCTATTATTCCACCTGTTTCACATATAATATATTAGTAATGATAATATAAAACACAGAAACCTTAAAATTTAATACATACCTGCAACCTAGTGGCAGATCAATAAGATCAAACTGCAGTCCGACTATCTCAGGTCGACCAATGTGCAGATGATCCCATGCCCAAATCTACATATTAAGGTACTTAGAAATAATAAATGAATTTCATGAATGAAATTACTAGTAAAGGAATGTACCTGAAGTAATGTCGCAAAACAACAACACACCGCTTTCCCCCTCATGCAAGCATTTGCTAATGCTCGATAGAGATGAGCTAGCGTCGCCGCACCCCATGCCAAGGCACCACAAGCGTCAAAATCCTCTAAAAGAGGCAACCATTTTAAATGCACTCTAGTTCTGCTTGGGTTTGGCATTAGGCTACAACCTATCTGAAACAAAATATACGCTCTGGCTGTAGCCTCTATCACTGTGGGCTGTGCATCTACGGGGATGTCGTGAAACTGCTGATACAACCATTCAAGTTTGATCTCTCCGCCTCTGATATCTCCGGGAAGCACCCCAAGCAAGAGCTCATATAGCGCCCCCCACTGATACGAGCCTACTCCGGTCACCGCCCCCCCATCAATGCGGAGTCCAGTAATGACAGCCACATCCATCAAGGTGACTGTCATCTCCCCATGTCTCAAGTGAAAGGACTGCGTCTCCCCCCGCCACCGCTCCACTAAGGATCCTAACAAAGCTTGATCGAGCATGACGCGCCTCAACCGCGATACATAATAGAATCCCGCACGTTGCAGTAGCTCCAATACTGCAGGATGCTCAATCTGCCAGTGGTTCAGTGTGCGACTATGCTCCACAAATTCAACCGGAGAATAACCCTGTAATTATATAAAAATCACATAATATTAGTACATGAAATTTCAAAGAAATAAAAAAGTTAATAAAAAAAAAATTATATAACCTCATCTCTAATGCTAATACATCTGTGGTGGGGCTGAGCCTGCGTGTTTAGAACACGCAGGCTGAGCCTGCGTGTTTAACTTAACCCAGCCCGCACACCGGCTGCTGTAGCGAGCTGACGTGGCGGCCCCGGCTGACGTGGCGAGCTGACGTGGCAGGAAGAGGGCCATTTTTGCAAATACAAATTTTGCAGGGCCATTTTCAAAAATTTAAATTTTTATAGGGTCAATTTCAAAAAAAGCCCTTTAGGTTATTATGCTATTTGTCACTTGAAAGCTCATCGAGGCATGTTTTGGTGCTATAATAATTTTTAATCATATTTCTCATGTTCATTCATGGACCATTTTTAGTTGTTGATGGGAGACATGTAAATACATATGAAAGTGAGTCAGAAGGAGGACGTTGATATACTTTTTTGTGAATACTATAAATGGCCTCACAGATGGAATGCACTATTCTTAAAGAGCATGAATTTTATAATTTTGTGATGGACAAGAGTCAAATCTAAGTTGTAAAAATTGCTTATAGACACTTCATCGAAGTTATAATTTTCTAGAGCTTTGCTAGAATTAATATAGTTATTCTTTCATATAATCATTCAGGATTGTTTGAAGCTTGTGAATGTGGTCATTAAATGTGTCTGTAGTCCACTAATAGAGAGCGCGTGATGCAGTAGGTTAGGTGAATTGTAATACCCAGATCCAATTAATTCAAATTTGAAATTTTAATATGCGGGTGTGATTGTGGTATCGAGACAAACCCGGTAATATAAGTTTTGATTTATTTAAGCCGTGGAATTGAGACGACTTGGTTGGATTTAATTATAGGTTAAATTATACTCTAATACGTAATTAGAGTAGGATTAGATCCAACCCTAATTAAATTACCTATAAAAGAGGTTTTAAGGAGGGCGTACGGCTACGAAAAAAAGACGGTGGTTGGTATTTTTGTGCGTGCGCGGCCACGGGAGGAAGATTTGGCGACTATGAGGGAAAGAGAGTAAGAGCGAGGCGTGTCTCCATTATCTTTTTCTTTTTCTTTTTCTTTTTCTTTATATTTTTTTTCTTTTCTCTTTTTCCTATCTCATACCTCTCATCATCGTATGGTCGTCGCCGGCGATCGACGCCACCGCCTTCATCAGAGATGTCGTTGACCACCTAATGTCGGGTCGGGTGAGCCCTGTGTGGTGGTGGTGGTCAAGATTGATCTTGAGAGAAAAGTGGGTTTGGGGAGGAGTTTGATGGGGATAGATAGGAAAAAGAGGAAGATGATGAAGTATTTTAGATCTGGGTAGACTAGGTCCATGGTGGACCACACAAATTTTGCACAATGTAATTAATGTTTGGGCTTAAATTTATAGTAATGATGTTTTGGATGTAATTAATTATTATTTAGCATGTTTTAGTCCTAATTTTGTATGCGAAATTAGATTAGAAAAGCCTCTAGTGCACACTGCTAGTGTTAGACCGGGTGCAATGAATTTTGAAAGCTATTAATGGCTTAATTGAGTAGTCAGGGACAAATCTGTAAATAGCAATTTTGGTTTCAGAGACTGATTCATAAAAAAACATAACGTATTATCAGTAAGCAAGGACTTAAGTATCTATCGGCACTGTCCGTATCCACCGGCACGATACAACTCTCGTGCTGATGGCACAACTCAAAATTATTTTTTCTCTAAATAATTTTCTCAATAAAGTCTAAAAGATTTGATAAAGATACATAATAAATAATGAGAAAATTTTGTTGCTAAAGAAAATAAATATTTCATGTCATTATGTGTTGGCACATATGTATTTTTTGTGATCGACACTAATCGGCACTGCTCGGCACACATTGTGCCGTACCCTGCCGGCAAGTTTTCGGCACGACTCCGTGCCATGGCACTTAAATCTTTGTCAGTAAGGCAGAATTGCGTGATTGAAGCGTCATTGGACTTGTCTCGAAAATACGGATGAGATCGTGTGGTCTAATTGTCCGGACTTATTGTATATTTTTTGCAAAAAATTTAATAGTTAAATGGTTTGCTTGAAAATTTATTTTATTTGTGTCTTTTTGTCATTCTAGGTGTTGGTACTGCTGTGAGACCACAATTTTAGAACGTGACAAATGTTTGAGCGCTAATAGAGGCAAGTAAATAGCTACTTTTTTGTAAACGATAAAAATATGCTGATTATTATCAGCATATTTTTTATCGAGTGGGTTCGATATGCTGATTTTTTGTAAATGATAAAAAACGAGTGGGTTCGAGGCATGATTATTATTTGTTTTGTTTACTAGTTGCTAGTTCGCTGGAGTGGGTTTTATGATTATTTGTTGGCTGATGTGGCTTATTTACTTTTGCACTTTATTATTATTTATCATGATCTATTATTGTTTATGATTGTTGTGGTTGGATACCTCGAAGGAGAGGAATTTATTTTGTATGTGGTTTTCGAGGAGGAACGACGTGTAATTGTAGCTCTCGTGGTTAGAGCAACGGAGTGGAGGCGCTTCTACTTGTAACTGTTGTAGTTTCAATTTAAAATGATTGTTTATTTTAGAAAGTAGATTTCTTGTTAAACATTGCGCTTACTTTTGTTGTCTACCATTTCAAGTATCGAGAGTCGGAGGGTGTCAGATAATCGGCGGGCGAGGACTTGTTAGATAGACTTTATTTTATATTTTGGGTACTTGCTTTATTGTGATTTGAGTTAGACCAAATAGAACGGTTATTTAAATCTTATTTATTACATTTGAACTTTTAATAGTTATTGCTCAGAGTCGTTCTAATTAACTATTTTATTCAGTCCTGAATTGTAAAAGTGGCTTTGGATTTACTAGGCCTTCCATTTTCAGAGGTTCTTCCTTCAGATTTGTGGCTAGCTATTTCGGTCTGGATCCTATTAGTTGGATATGGGGTGTGACATGAATAGTATTATGCTCTTTTTCTTGTTAAGGAAGTCACTTTCGTTCTTCCTCGAAATTGTTCATTGCTATCCTTTCTAGTTCA
Source organism: Tillandsia leiboldiana (assembly GCA_029204045.2). NCBI lineage: Eukaryota > Viridiplantae > Streptophyta > Magnoliopsida > Poales > Bromeliaceae > Tillandsia > Tillandsia leiboldiana. The sequence goes on along the minus strand of CM055067.1, from coordinate 6,873,248 downwards.
ATACCCTTCTGGGGATTCTAAGCATTAACCAACTATCCCAAAAGAACGTGCATATAAGAAGGGCACATTCATCGCACTTAAGGGCTTGGCTATAGTGCTTCACGAGCTTTGACTTGACTCAACCCACCCGGACATTATGTCTATTTTGTGTCTCTTGTTGTTAGGTCTATTGTGGATTGCAGCCATACTTAATTTATTGGGCTCGCCCAATTCAAATTATTAGTCTTCTCGGCCTATTGTCATGGGGCAGGAAGTTGGACATATTTTAGTCAATAATAAATTGGCAACACCTTCTAGTTGTTGCCTCTTACTAGCTAATTTGCTCTTGAATTGGAAAGGAGTTACTACAGTAGAGAATCCCCTTAGATTGACGGATCAACAATTGTTGATCGATAGACTAGAATTGTGGTTGATGCGGTCTACACGGTTAGCTGATTGGTTGACTGCTCAACAAGTTGAATCAATGAATTTAATCACGAGACCTTTAATATGAGTTCTCCTCTGAAATTCCAAATTTAGGAGAGCTCTGCTCAGGCCTTTTGGAAAGAGTGCTAAGAAAATCTGCTCCGAATTGAGTATCGGCAGTTGCGTTAGAGTTTAACGGTTATAGGAAGGCTAAAAGCTTTGGTTGAGGGCTTAGCAACGTCGCGCATCCACTTGATAAGTCATTGATTGTATATGTTAGAAATCCGCGATTTATATTGATATCAGATTTTTTCTGATACTAATTTGTTATGACAAAAGCGGAAAAGATCTAATTTGTTAGAGAATTGAGAAAGAGAGAAGACAAGCCTCTCTCACAAAACATGTCCCAAAATACACCCATACTCCTCATCTGCTGCACTAAAATCAATGGAATAAAGGGGTATATTTATAATAATGGCTAAATCCTAATACAATTAGGAATACAAATTCACTAAGATTAGGAATAATCTTAATAAGAATAGGCATAATTTAAACTTAAGGAGATAATCAAAACAGATAGAGTTAGGAAACCTTGCGGTTCTAAAATTCGAGACATATCTAGCGGTATCTTTGAAATGCTTGTTTCATTTTGTTAGTTTATCATATTACTTTGGGAAGGTGTTGTTATTTCTCTGATGAAGCTATACTTCTCGTGACATTGTTTGAATGTGTGTTGCTTTATAATCTTAGTATTGTATCTACTAGTTGCATTTATTCACAGAGTCTCGATCTATTTCAACAAGAACTTGAATTAGTAATTGCAGATATCTAGTTGTTCTAAACATGGGTATAATTCATTTCCACCTACAGATACTCTGACTATTCTTTGTTGCTCATATTGCTGGAATTTGTTGTTTTGGATACTAATATGGTTAGTCAAAACTTTTTAGAATTTGTTTTAATGCTAATTGTCAGTACCAAGCAGTCTTCTTCAGGACTAAAGAGGAAGCGAGATGAGTTTGAGGAGAGACTCGATGCTGATACCACTTTGCGACCTCATCATCCATTGATTGTTGATAACTCCATCGAAGTTGATGTTATCAGCAAATCTGTTTCTGAGAATGAATCCTGTGTCCTTAATAATTGTACTCTACAGCATTGTAAACTGCTCATCCCTGAGAGTGTCTTCTTTACATGCCAAAGACATGCATTTAGAACAAGCAGTGCCCTCATTCTCGAAAGATACATGTAATTCTCTTTGTTCTCTTGTTACTAATGTTTCGTAATTGTAGAAAGCGAAAAAGATTGTTCAGTTGGCAGCGTCGCAAAAATACAAGGAACACTTTAGGAAAGATACATTTGTTGGAAATATAAAGTCATTTGTATCTGATGCAAATGCCAATAATCAGCTTACACAGCGATTTAAGGAAATGAAATCTTTTGATGACTTGAGTATTTCGGGAGTTCAATCTACAATTCTGCAAGAGGCTCGAGCTGAGATCTCATATGGCCATTCTGTTGTCAGTGAATTGCCAGATAAAGTACCTCAAAATGAGGTTTCATCTGAATGTGCTGGAACATCTGAGAACTTGCGTGAACTTCCAAGTCACTCTGAAAAGGTTCGTTTAAATTGTGTCTCTGCACCATTGTTTGAGTCTATACACTTTTATAAATAATGTGTTATGCTGTTGGACTTTAGTGCTTAAATTACTTACAATGTTTCTTCTTTGTCATGTCGAATACTTGTATTTTCTTAGGTAACTTGTTTTTGCTTATTATGTTTTATTTATCTCAGATGCACTCCATTCATTGCTTAATTTGCTGTAAGCTGGTGAACTTATGCCATTCATGAAAGGGTGCATAAAAATTTATATTCGTGTATTCTACAATCTTTAGGATTAATTCACTCTGGAAGTGGAGTACGAGAAGCAACATCTTGTTATTAAGACACTTGGCCTTAGTTATTTCACTATATCTATGTTTTTACCTCTTCTTAAGGTGAAGCCATTCAAAGTTCTTTGAAGTTTTTTAAATTAATGTTTTGTTTCCTCTTAAGTGTCCGAATTCTCCATTGTCCTTTGTAGCTACTCTCCAGTAAAATGTTGAAGCATAGCTTTTTTGGTGGTGTATAGCACGATGCAGTCTTTCATTTAGATTGCTGTCTTGTATCTTTTATTTCTTTACTCTCTTCATTTATGAGTAAATGTTATGGATTTCAAGTTCTAAAATAAAGTTTGAATTTTCTAACCAAAATAATTAAATTGATTGAAACTTTGAGAAGTAACTGAAATTTGTAAGTTTTGAAATATTTGTAATTTTGAAATAAATCTGAGAATATTCTTGAAGTTGCTGTGGCAATCTGTAGACAATTTTTTCCCCTGTAACTATTTTGTTATACTATCAGCTTCAGGTTTTCCATTTTATCAGTAGCTGCTTCTCTAACTTCTACTCTACTTGCAGAGCGATCGAAAGTGCTTTATTCGCTTCATGCTGCATGCTTGTCCAAAAGTTCCAATGGATGCTGAAATAAAGAGACGATATATATTTTATAATAGATCATGGCCTTTCTCCGTGTTCCCACGAAAACGTATCCCTTTGTGCTGCTGATGTCCTTTAATTTTTTTCAAAATGAAACATATTTATCAAAATGCATTTGTTATCATTTGAGTTCAGCTTTTGTCAACAAGATAGAAGTTCAAAAGTTTATAAACTGAAGGTGCTTCTTAATGGCAGCAGTCTGTGCAAGTCATTTCTACTGTTAAATCACGTAACATGTGTTGAGTTAATGATAAGCTTGTTTTTGGCCGATGTTGCTCCAACAAAAGACAACAGTTCCAGGAATAGCAACTTAAGGTGTTTGTTGAATTGAATATGGCTTGACATATTTTCCTGCATTCCCTGATAAACTAATTCATTTCTCTTATTGTTTCCCTGTTCTTCGTGACATGTGACTACTGGTTTTCACCTTCTCTCCTTTTGTCTGAAAGGGAGTAAAAATATCCCTTTGCTTCATTAAGGGAAACAATAAATGACGTACATTGTTTTCGAATAATTTCTAGATGTTTTACTCTTCTTAAGCAATGCCTATTGGGGACAACAATGTTAGTTTTTCTATATTTTTAATCACGGTGAATTTTTGGTGTAGAAATGCATCATTTTTTCTTACGATCTGTTGAACCTTTATAGTCATTAGTGTCTATCACTAATAGTTATCCTAAGTTTGAGTTTTAGAGCATTATAATGCACACAAGGATGTTCCATGCATTAGGGAATGTTTTGGTGAAGAACATTGAATTACGGATTGGATCTCTGAAATCAAATTGAAGCTTTTCCTACTTAATTTTCTTTTGTCACCTTAGATATTTTGAATAGATTAAAGCCAAACAATTCTGGTGCCATCTCTCTTATGATGCATATTTTTGGCTTTCCTGGTGGCCGCTCAGATCTCCTGCATTGTACTCATTGCAGTAGTTCCAGAATCTGCAAATCTAAATGCTTGTAAGTAGCAAGATCGAGTTCTTTAATATGCCATCTGATTTTTTTTTCTTTTTATATATGAAGGTCTAATTTGACTCATCTGACTTTCTTTCCTTAATATATGGTTGTTAGATTCTTGTAAGTTGTAAGACTTCTCAGCAGAATAAAGATGGTTTTTTAGGTTTGACCTCTCAAAAACTTCTCAATTGTATATATATATTTTTGATAAGTGTAAATTGCCTAAACATATGGATTACACTATTTAAAATATAGGAATGTATATGCATTAAAGTTTTAAAAGAGGTACGAGTGCCACATTGTTGAAATTTTGGTCAGTTAGTTTGAATCATCAAGTGATGGCAGGCTGCACATGCAGTTTAAGAGGTATATATCCCAATAAGCATGTATCAAGTTATATATATATGCAAAAATTTCTGAAAATGGTTCTAAATTTGTTCTTGCCGATGGAATGTATGTTTTCCCTAGCAGTTCCTTATGAATTATGATGAACGATTACTGCCATTTCCTCTTCTTATTGTCTCATTACACATGTGATTAATATATTAATAGTTCCATCATCATGCTTTGTTTATTTAATATCACTTTCGCTCTTTTCTTTTCCATCTAACGGGATTTTGGTGGTGTCAGGTATCACTCATTGATACGATTGTTCAAATCTCTTATACGGAATGCCCAACGCTGCCAATATTGGAAATTATTGCTTAAACACTGCCATGTAACTACTTCTAAGAAGTCGAACAAAGATAATGATGGTGCTGCTTCAAAGGTTTGCCTTGTTTTGTAAAGCTTTAAATTTCTCATGATTTGCCAAATTTTGAATTAATTACTTTTCTTGGGCAAATGCATCATCAGCTTATATTTTGCACACGCAGAATATATAATTATCACACTTTGGTGATACTAATTACCTATACATCTATATTTCTTAAATTGTCAAGTGCCCTAACTGAAGTCTTACGTAGTATGATCAATCTATTAGCTTCATCCTGTAAATATGCCTTCTTATGGTATAGCCTGAGACTAGTAGGTATTGTTTGGTTAGAGGATAAAGGGTTGACTCATGCTCATATTCTGCCAAAGCAACCAAAAAAGGGAAACAACAGCATGTTTAGTCTATTTGGGTCATTCTTGGAATATAGCCATATGGGAACAGCTGTTTCCGGCAACCTTTAGAATAGCATTATCCTTCACTTTACCCCCTCACCATTGTAGTTATCACTGCAATCAAAATAGTTTGCATTGTAAAATTAGTGCCACATGATTTTCTTTCTCGTTGTGTTGGAAAGTGGGATAATCTAGCGACAAAAGAAAAAGTTACACACACCTGCAGAGTTACCCCAAACTAGCTCCACCTTTGGACACACACCTGCTGTGTTATCTTGAACTAACTCCATCTTTGGATATATATATAGAGCTAGGCTGGAATGCTATCGATAGAAAACGAGTTTCGTTGCCACCCATTTGTTTTCGATGATGGAGCTTCCAAAATGATGATCGACACCGTTAAATATAATCTAGACCATTTAAACTATCTGAAAATTAAATTTAATGTTTATAAGATTCCCGATCTACCGCCACTGCTTTTTCGATATTCTTTTTTTGTCCATCAAGTGGATACAAAAATGAACGAAATGAATCTCTCAAAAAGTGATGATAGGAGTCTTGTAATCAAGATCAAGAGTATAGATCTTGTTTTAAATAGTTTAAAGAGTTTTCGAATCAAAAATTATTTAATTTAGATTTTTTTACACCGTTAAACGAGCAAAAGACTCATATCTACTATTAAAATTACAAATTTTGCAATCCTTTGATCATTAGGTTAATAACGTCAAAAAGATTTGAAATATTTTTTCTAGATACTTCAAGTGGTCTAGATCATGTTCAACGGTGCCGATCGTCGATTTGAAAGCTCCATCATTGAAAACAAATGGGTGGCAATGGTGCCCGTTTGCTATTGATAGCATTCTAGCTCAACTATATATATATATATATATATATATATATATATATATATATATATATATATATATATATATATATATATATATAATCTGGCTATGGTGCTTGTCAAAGTACCAATAACTTGGTGCTTCTAAGTTTTTCGCCGTTTGATCTATCCCTTTAATCAATTCCACTAGTTAGATCATAGTATTCCACCAACAACCCATTAAACCTTAGGGGCTCACTATCATCCTAATCACCCATCTTTTCATCTAAGGGTAATATACTCACAAGCACTAAAGACTTGGTGCGTTTACAACCATAGTAGCCTAATTCTATCTATCTATCTATATAGAGAGAGGGAGAGCTAGGCTGTTATACTATTGATAGTACCGGAGCTTTGGTACTATAGTCTCGTTTTCGATCTATAGTTATCGGTCCCGTGGTTTTTTACTCATGTGACGGAGGTTTCCACGTAAATCTTGCGTACTTTATTTATTTTTCGCATTGGCTTATTTTTTACGCAACGATTTGGTGTGTTTATTGTTTTCATCTATTCACCCCCCCCTCTAGATGGTTTTTTCCATATTCAGATCCATATAATCCATAACCCACAAGTGGTATCAGAGCGGGAATAGGGTTGTAAACAATGGTTGAATGTGGAAACATCAATAGACCACCGTTCTTCGATGGAACAAATTATGCTTACTGGAAAGTACGCATGAGAGCATTTTTAATTTCCATCGAGGGTTTGGCAATCAATTGAGTTTGGATGGACAAATCCTACTGAGATTATTGTCGATGTTGTCACCATCAAACCTAGGTCGAAATGGACTAAGGAAGAAATTGATGCATCTTCTTACAACGGCAAAGGAATTAACGCCTTATTTAATGCTTTGTCGCAAACCGAATTCTCTCGCGTCTCGGCATCTGAGACTGCGAAAGAAATCTGGGATATTATACAAGTTACACATGAGGGAACAAGTTTAGTGAAGATTCAAAAACTGCAAATGTTTACGAGCAAATTTGACTCAATTTTTATGGCAGAAAATGAATCGTTCACAGATTATTATCAATGATTGCAAGATATCGTTAATACATGTGCTAACTTGGGAGAGAAAATTCCAGAATCAAAAGTTGTAAGAAAGATTTTGAGAACTCTTCCGGAAAGATTTCGCCCTAAGGTCGCAGCCATTGAAACAGTAAAACACCCGGACGAAATCAAAGTAGAAGAATTAGTTGGTGCACTTCAAACGTATGAAATGACTTTTCCTACTAACTATTCTTCTGGAAAGCCTTCCTCTTCTTCTAAGTCTTCAGGTTTTGCATTGAAATCAACAAAGGAAGAAGACGCAGATTCATCCTCCTCAGACGCAGATGAGAATTTATCAATGGAGGATATCGAGAAACAACTTTCACTCTTGACGAGGAAATTTGGCAGAAGCTTTCGAAGGGGAAATTCAAGTAAACCCTCATCCTTCGTTAGGTCCAAGAAAGGCAAGGGATCTTCAAGTTGTAAGTTAAGAAAGCAAGAGGGCTCTTCAAAGGACAAGAAGAACTCTGAGGGACAAATTCAGTGCTTCAAGTGCCGAGGTTATGGCCACATCTCAACAGAATGTCCTAACAAGAATCCGTCAAAGAAGAAGGCTATGCAAGCCGTCACATGGGATGACACTTCCACTTCCAATGAGTCATCTTCCAGTGATGAGGACGATAACGCCGCAGCATTCCACGCGTCCACAACTTCACCTTACATGTGCTTTTCAGCGACTTCCTCTGGTTCATTATCCAACACCTTGGATGAAAAGAATGCAACGGACGATGAACCGAGCGATTTCGAAGGTGAAGACTTTGCTTTTGCCTACCATAAACTATTAAAGGATTCAAAGAAATTGACAAAGCAAAACAAGAGTTTGAGGAGAAAATTGCGGGATCTTGAAGAACAATCTAAATAGGCAACTTTTCTCTCAAACGCTCTTGAAGAGGAAAAGGATAACTTGATGAAGATAAATGTTTCCCTTCAAGAGAAGAACGAGCATTTCGAGAAGGAGTACATCAAACTGGTGGATAAAGCTAATTACTTCTTGAAGCTCTACTCCGAGGCTCAACAAGGAAAATTGGAGATTACGAAGACCATACTCTAACTTAAGGAAGATTTGAAGCGATTCTCTTCTAGAAGGAGCAAGTTGGACAAGTTGCTTGGTTGGACAAGTTGCTTGGTCTCGGTCAAACAAGTTGGACAATCGCTTCAAATCTTCCTTAAGTTGGAGTATGGTCTTCGTCATCTCCAATTTTTCTTGTTGAGCCTCGGAGTAGAGCTTCAAGAAGTAATTAGCTTTATCCACCAGTTTGATGTGCTCCTTCTCGAAATGCTCGTTCTTCTCTTGAAGGGAAACATTTATCTTCATCAAGTTATCTTTTTCCTCTTCAAGAGCGTTTGAGAGAAAAGTTGCCTATTTAGATTGTTCTTCAAGATCCCGCAATATTCTCCTCAAACTCTTGTTTTGCTTTGCCAATTTCTTTGAATCCTTTAATAGTTTATGGTAGGCAAAAGCAAAGTCTTCACCTTCGGAATCGCTCGGTTCATCGTCCGTTGCATTCTTTTCATCCAAGGTGTTGGATAATGAACCAGAGGAAGTCGCTGAAAAGCACATGTAAGGTGAAGTTGTGGACGCGTGGAATGTTGTGGCGTTATCGTCCTCATCACTGGAAGATGACTCATTGGAAGTGGAAGTGTCATCCCATGTGACGGCTTGCATAGCCTTCTTCTTTGACGGATTCTTGTTGGGACATTCTGTTGAGATGTGGCCATAACCTCGTCACTTGAAGCACTGAATTTGTCCCTCAGAGTTCTTCTTGTCCTTTGAAGAACCCTTTTGCTTTCTTGACTTACAGTTTGAAGATCCCTTGCCTTTCTTGGACCTAACGAAGGATGAGGATTTACTTGAATTTCCCCTTCGAAAGCTTCTGCGAAATTTCCTCGTCAAGAGTGAAAGTTGTTTCTCGATATCCTCCATTGATAAATTCTCATCTGCGTCTGAGGAGGATGAATCTGCGTCTTCTTCCTTTGTTGATTTAAATGCAAAACCTGAAGACTTAGAAGAAGAGGAAGGCTTTCCAGAAGAATAATTAGTAGGAAAAGTCATTTCATACGTTTGAAGTGCACCAACTAATTCTTCTACTTTGATTTTGTCCGGGTGTTTTACTGTTTCAATGGCTGCGACCTTAGGGCGAAATTTTTCCGGAAGAGTTTTCAAAATCTTTCTTACAACTTTTGATTCTGGAATTTTCTCTCCCAAGTTAGCACATGTATTAACGATATCTTGCAATCGTTGATAATAATCTGTGAACGATTCATTTTCTGCCATAAAAATTGAGTCAAATTTGCTCGTAAACATTTGCAGTTTTTGAATCTTCACTAAACTTGTTCCCTCATGTGTAACTTGTAGAATATCCCAGATTTCTTTTGCAGTCTCACATGCCGAGACGCGAGAGAATTCGGTTTGCGACAAAGCATTAAATAAGGCGTTAATTCCTTTGCCGTTGTAAGAAGATGCATCAATTTCTTCCTTAGTCCATTTCGACCTAGGTTTGATGGTGACAATATCGACAATAATCTCAGTAGGATTTGTCCATCCAAACTCAATTGATTGCCAAACCCGTTCATCGATGGAAATTAAAAACGCTCTCATGCGTACTTTCCAGTAAGCATAATTTGTTCCATCGAAGAACGGTGGTCTATTGATGTTTCCACCTTCAACCATTGTTTACAACCCTATTCCCGCTCCGATACCACATGTGGGTTATGGATTATATGGATCTGAATAGGGAAAAAACCATCTAGAGGGGGGGGTGAATAGGTGAAAACAATAAACACACCAAATCGTTGCGTAAAAAATAACCCAATGCGGAAAATAAATAAAGTACGCAAGATTTACGTGGAAAACTCCGTCACATGAGTAAAAAACCACGGGACCGATAACACGGTGAAATCCACTAGAATTAAAACACGTACAAGGTGATTTACCGTAAACCTTCGACTCAACCTTTTTCATACGCTCCTAGTTGGTCTTCTCCGCTCGCTCCGAACGCTCCTCGAATCCACGATTTGCGTCCAACTTCGAATCCACGAAGTCCAACGTCGAAATCCAGGACGTCCAACCGAATCCACGGTCTTCACCAATGCGGCACGCCTCGATCACACGAACGCGCCTCGCTCTGAATCCACGAGAGCGGTCACACCTTGAATTCACAAGGCCACGCGAATCCTCGCGCCGATTCTTGATAAATCGTTGTCTTGTTTGGTGATGATCCTCCGAATACTTAGATCAAAGATAGATAAGGAAATACCATCTAAGTATTTTTCAATTTGATTCTACGAAAAATAGGAGTTTGAAAACCTTAGAATCAAATTGAACAATATAGATGAAGAAACATGAATTTAATCGTGTTTTCCTTTCTTCTCTATATTTGTGGATTTTTCTATAATTTTACTTAATCGATTTTTCTCGATTATTCATCGTTACCCTAAAAGATGAAATTAGGGTTTATTTATAGGTTAGAAACCTTTGGAAAGAGATACGAATCAAAAACTGACTTAACATAATTTTTCCCGCACGACGGTCCGGGCTGGATTAAGTCTGATCCGGACTGTCGTCTTTTTTAGAAGATTTTCTAAAAAAACGCAGTTCGGGGTCCGGACTGAAACAGGGGAGGTCCGGACTGTTCATGCAATTTTGCAGAATTTAAGGTTCGGGGTCCGGACTGTAATAGGGGTGGTCCGGACTGGAAAACCGCATGAACTAAACTATGTTCGGGGTCCGGACTGGATTGGTCTGATCCGGATCCTGAACATCCAACTTGTTCAGTTTTTGATTTTTATGCAATGAAAACTTATCCAAGTGTTTCTAAACTACACAAATGTATTCGGATCACCAAAAATATTTAGTTAAACGTATCTGATCATTCTGAATGCATTTTTCTTGAGTAGTTGATCCACAATTCTCCATCTTCAATTTTCAATACTTATATCATTTTACGAAATACGCCAATACAAAATCCTTAACACTATAGTCTCGTTTTCGATTTTAGGGTGTTCAAATCAACGATCCATTCCATTTAAAATAATCTAAGGTATTTAAAGTTTTTAGATTTTTTTTTTTTTTTTTATATATTTTTTGGACATAGTTTACATTATGATCAAACCATTTGAAAATTGGTAATTTTCAATGGCTACTATGACGAGTTTGTACTTTAACGGTGTAGAAAAATTTAAATTTATTCAAATTTTGATAGAAAATACTTTAAACTATTTAAATCAAGATCAATATCTTTGATTTTGAATTCACAAGTCTTATCCTCAAAATTTAAAGATTATTCAATTTTAATCGTTCATTTTGACATGATTAATTTATTAAGTAAATGATGTCGAGAAGAATTAAAATTTTATTCCTAAGAACTTTATAAACTCTTGATCATATTTAACGATGTTGATCGTTAATTTGAATACCCTAAGATTGAAAATGATACTATAGTATCGGAGCTCCGGTACAATCGATAGTATAGGAGCCTAGCTATATATATATATATATATATATATATATATATATATATATATATATATATAAAGCTACCTGTACACCCCTCTTAGGGGTATACATCATACACATGAGGCATGAATGCCCCGGATTAATCTGAGCTTTTTATTTAAAAAAATATGTGATAGTGTCACACCTATTTTTTTTATCACAACCTTTCCCTCCTTTTTCCTCCTTCTCCACAGATCTCATTCCCAATCCCTCTCTCTCCTTCAGGCTCCCTCTCTCTCTCTTTCTCTCTCTCTGTCGCTTCCTCTTCGTCTAGAAGGATTCCCGAGGCCAATGCTAGAGGCGTACAACGAGGATCTACGATGCCTTCGCAAGGGCGACGCCTCCGATTAGGCCACGGCCCCCTCCGTCGACGACGAGCTCTGGGCATACTTCAATCGCCTCGCCTCCCCAACCGGTAGGGTTTCCTCTTCTCGCCCCCCTCCCCAATCCTATATTCTCTTTTTTTTTTCTTGCTTTCTCTTTCTCCCCCTCTCTCTTCACGAGCTGTTCCCTAATAATTTTATGAAGAATGCAGCAGTGTACCGGTACACATTCCCCCCAATTCATTCTCTCTTTTTTCCCGATTCCTCAGTAGTGTAGCGGTACCGCAGGAGTCTACCGGTACAGCATGTACCGGAACACCGGTATTCCTCAGAAGTGTACCTGTACACCTTGCACCGGTACATATTGTATCGGTACACTAGGAGTATCAAAAGGTTGTATTAATTTTCTCTCTCTCTCTCTCTCTTAGCTTGTATTACCTCTCTCTCTCTCTCTCTCTCTCTCTCTCTCTCTCTCTCTCTCTCTCTCTCGCTTTGCGTGCATTTAATTCTGTGCTTTTAAGTGTACAGTGTACATAGGCTTTTTCCCTTGAGTTCAGCTACTTGTACACCCCTGTTTGGGGTGTATAGGTAACACCCTGAACATAGGTTATCCCTCCGCCAGTGATGGACATAGGTTATCCAATGACTAGTGCTACCCATTGGTTAGGGGTGTACATCCCTTTTAGAAATGCAGGTGAATCCATACATTTCTAATATGGTTCTGCTACAAAAACATTAACGACATTTGTTTTATCCCTTCGCCAGTGAGTAGTGCTACCCAATGAGTAACATCGTGAACAGGGATTACTCTGATGGACATAGCTTATCCAATGAGTAGTGCTACCCATTGGTTATCATACACCCCTATTTGAGCTCTAATTAAAGACCAAAGAAAAATGGTACACTCACAATTAGTTTCCATTCTAGTTGAAGACCAAAGAAAGAAGATTTTTGTGTTGTACTAGGGTTTTGGGAACGCACATAGATTATTAGGGAGATTATGGAGCCGATTATCACAGCGGAGACGTTGGATGAGCGGCCAGTGACGACTCTTCACGAGCTGTGCTAGAAATATATAAAGAATGCCGTGTTCAAGCACTGTCGGAGGGATAATACAAATGTCGTTAATGTTTTTGTAGCAGAACCCATATTAGAAATGTAGCAGAAACTTAAGGACGAAGAGTTCGCAATCAACTTTCAAATATAGCTGGCGAGCCCCAACTGTAGACTGTACATGCAAATTTAAATCAGTGATGCATACAAATGTTCCCTTCTGCCTTTTGACTGTACAAAATTCATATATAGCTGTTCCCTAAATTAAACTCACATTAGAAGCGCTTGCGAAACCCATATTAGAAATGTAACAGAAGCTTAAAGAGGAAGAGTTTGCAATCAACTTTCTAATATGGGTTTCGCCAGTGCTTCTTGCTACATAACTCATTAAGCTGAAGCTTCTGCTTAGCTTCTCTGTGCTCCCCTGCTTCATTACCAACTTGTGCCCTTGTCAACAAATCCGATTTAGAGTTCACCAAGTTATGCAGGGCGTCTCTAGCCGCATTAACCTTCGCAATCATTTTCTGGTTTCGCCAGCTCTTCTAATGTGAGTTTAATTTAGGGAGCAACTATTTATGAATTTTGTACAGTCAAAAGGCAAAAAGGAACACTTGTAGGCATCATTGTTCTGAATTTGTATGTATAGTCTATAGTAGGAGCTCGCCAGCTATATTTGAAAGTTGATTGTAAACTCTTCCTCTTTAAGCTTCTGCTACATTTCTAATATGGGTTCTGCTATATATTAGAGACTTATAATTTAGATTGCCTCCCAATTTGTAAGAGTGTGCATGCAATTATTTTAGCTGGTATGACGCACCGTTTACGAGCCGAAGTATTTTTGTGCTTAATGTATTACTATTAAGTAACAATAGGTTGCGCGATGAAGTTGCTGCTAGGAAAAGAAGTTGGGGGTGGTTCCTTTTACTTGTTTTTTTTGTTGTCAGTGGGTTTTTGTTCTCATCATGTTATAACTTATGTGGGAAAGATATATGAGTATCCCCCCTTATAATGAATTTATATATTGGTCATTTATGAATGGTACACTTTATTATATAATGTTTACAAAACTTCACGTGTAGGTGATATACGTATAATGTCTGAATTGAATGGACACAATGACATTAAGGGGTATGTATTGAATTTAATTAAAATCCCCTCTTACTAAATAAGGTGGTGGCAGCACGGATACATTATATAGTCGTATATGAAATATATATCACTTGTGAATTAAAAGAAAAATATTGACTGCTATAAAATAGCTAAGGTACAATTATATTTACGTGGGGAACAACCATAAAGTTGGTAGATGCATGTAATATCCTATAGGCTATGCCCCACTATCATGTAGTGCGTATTGAACTTTTATGTGTAAATATTTATCATAAGTCGTATGATTCAATTATTTATCTAATACATCAGTCAGTAAGTTGTCCTGGCCCAAAATTATAGGTGAATTCTGACATTACATATATAGCTGTAAATTGGTAGGTGACAGCTAAATAAGAGGTTTTGTACAGTCTAAAATCAAATGAGAACACTTGTATCGATCAATTAGCGCTAATTTATTAATACACCCATATAACATATAGGCACAATAATACGCATATGATGCACAATGTTATGCTAGTTGATTCACATCTTAGAGGGAAGACTCCACAATAATCTCTGGTATGGAGGAGTCCCTGCTCTAGCGTAGGTTGATTCAAATATTAGAAGACAACATTAAACCTGCCACACCCCGAGACCGCCTATTTGGTCAGTTTGGGTACGCCAACAGACCCGCTAATCGGGCATGACCTCTCAACACCCGAAAGGAACGGTTACATCCATTTCAACACAGTTTAGTGCAAGGCGAAGAGTATAAATCAGAGTACCGATACTCACCTTGAGTACCGGTACACGGGGACTCAGAATTTTCTCACTTAACATTGAGTACCGATACACGGGAGTCTGAGTTCCGATACACTACCAGATTCCTCTCAACCCGAGAGCTTAAATCCTGGTTTCCATCCCTTAGTTCCGGTACTCAACAAGTGTACCGGAACACAGCCAAAAACCATGAACTTCAAAATATGGTTGCCCCCCTTTGGTTTCGGTACTCAAGGGGGGTTCCGAAACACAATGCAACCAGAAGGTTTACACTTGGGTTTCTTCACTCAGTTTCGGTACTCAATGGGGAGTATCGGAACACAATGCCAAATCCTAAGTTTTTCAAGTTTCTAACTCTAATTCTCTCCCCGCCAACTCACTTTTCGATCCGAAGTCTTTTGCTTCGAACCAAAACATTCCGAACTCACTCATAATCACATTTTAAACGCGCTACGAGTAATTTCACCGCACTTCGCTATTTCCCGAAGCCGGTGCACTACAAAACCCGTAACACACAAATAGCATCTACGCACATTAATACTAGGAAAAGGCACATTACTAACCCAACATAAGAGGGTGCATCATATATTAGATGGCATCAATGATTAATACAGCCATATAGAAGAATGGTACAAGAATACGTACACAATGCACACTACTCACTAAAGTACTTTGCAATACCAAATGTCTTTATGTCAACACTGAACCAACATATACAACAATTCAAGTTCTGGACAACATATATAACAATACAACATATATAACATAATCAACGTATTCATCTAATACTTGAAGAATAGAATGATGTTTTGTACAACATAATAGGTAGCACTTTACCATAATTTGGTACAACGATCGATCACGATAGTCAAGCAATCAAAGTTAAAATTTTAAAATAAACATAGAAGTCACTCGTCCTCGTGGCTGGTGTCATCATTGGGATCATCACCTTCTCCACTAGGCCGTGTTTCCTCTAATGCAGTGACCGGATCAAGTTGATGTGAGGAACTAGGTCCGGCTCCACTTGGAATTGCATCGTCCTTTCGGCATCCAAGGAAATAAAAAAATTTCTTTAAACCTTCCTCGAGCTTCTTGAAGCCTTCTTCTACTCTTTTATTCAGTGACTGCACGTCTCGATGCAAAGACTCAAATGTAACAATCTCTTGGGGCTCGGACGAGCTGTGATGTTCCTGACGGCGAGTCGGAGGCCTCAAAGTTGCTTCGGTGTAGGCCTTTACTTGTTGAAACGTCCTCAAAGTATTTACTGATTTTGCCAAGGTGACTCTGTCGATAGGACCCAAGCTATAATCATATTTGTCGCACGTTATATCTACCCTTTGATTATCCAAAATTCGTGTGATCAAAATAGGGTAAGGTAATAGATCGCGATGCGCTGTACCTTGAACCAAATGTGCCATCCTCTGTATCGCTGTACCTTGAACCAAATGTGCCATCCTCTATCAAATCAGTGACAGAGGATGCTATAGTAAATATAATACAACTAGTCTATCCCATCGAATACTCTTTGTACACAATGTAGGCAAAATATTATAGACACTATTAACGAAAGGACATTTGGTTCAAGGTACAGCGAGACAGAGGATGGCACATTTGGTTCAAGGTACAGCGCATCGCGATCTATTACCTTACCCTATTTTGATCACACGAATTTTGGATAATCAAGGGGTAGATATAACGTGCGACAAATATGATTATAGCTTGGGTTCTATCGTCGGAGTCACCTTGGCAAAATCAGTAAGTACTTTGAGGACGTTTCAACAAGTAAAGGCCTACACCGATGCAACTTCGAGGCCTCCGACTCGCCGTCAGGAACATCACAGCTCGTCCGAGCCCCAAGAGATTGTTACATTGGAGTTTTTGCATCGAGACGTGCAGTCACTGAAGAAAAGAGTAGAAGAAGGCTTCAAGAAGCTCGAGGAAGGTTTAAAGAAATTTTTTTATTTCCTTGGATGCCGAAAGGACGATGCAATTCCAAGTGCAACTGGACCTAGTTCCTCACATCAACTTGATCCGGTCACTGCATTAGAGGAAACACGGCCTAGTGGAGAAGGTGATGATCCTGACGATGATACCAGCCACGAGGACGAGTGACTTCTATATTTATTTTTAAATTTTAACTTTGATTGCTTGACTATCGTGATCGATCGTTGTACCAAATTATGGTACAGTGCTACCTATTATGTTGTACAGAACATCATTTTTTTATTCAGGTATTAGATGAATACGTTGGTTCTGTTATATATGTTGTATTGTTATATATGTTGTCCAGAACTTGAAGTGTTGTATATGTTGGTTCAGTGTTGACATAAAGACATTTGGTATTGCAAGGTACTTTAGTGAGTAGTGTGCATTGTGTACGTATTCTTGTACCATTCTTCTATATGGCTGTATTAATCATTGATGCCATCTAATATATGACGCACCCTCTTATGTTGGGTTAGTAATGTGCCTTTTCCTAGTATTAATGTGCGTAGATGCTATTTGTGTGTTACGGGTTTTGTAGTGCACCGGCTTCGGGAAATAGCGAAGTGCGGTGAAATTACTCGTAACGCGTTTAAAATGTGATTATGAGTGAGTTCGGAGTGTTTCGGTTCGAAGCAAAAGACTTCGGATCGAAAAGTAAGTTGGCGGGGAGAGAATTAGATTTAGAAACTTGAAAAACTTAGGATTTGACATTGTATTTCGGTACTCCCCATTGAGTACCGGAATTGAGTGAAGAAACCCAAGTGTAAAGCTTCTGGTTGCATTGTGTTTCGGGACCCCCCTTGAGTACCGAAACCAAAGGAGGGCAACCAGATTTTGAAGTTCATGATTTTTGGCTGTGTTCCGATACACTTGTTGAGTACCGGAACTGAGGGATGGAAACTAGGATTTAAGCTCTCGGGTTGTGAGGAACCTGGTAGTGTATCGGAACTCAGACTCCCGTGTACCGGTACTCAAGGTGAGTATCGGTACTCAATGCCCAGAACTCTGGGACAGTGCAGGAAATTCATTTGTTCAGCGAGGGCATTTTCGTAAATTCACAGTAACCTGCAAATTCACCTACCCCTGACTTTAAACCTGCTCTCTCCCTCTCTCCTCCATCTCTCTCTTTCTCCCACTCTTTCTCTCTTTCTCCCTGTCTTGAATCAGAGAAAGAAAAGAAGAAGGAGAAAAAGAAAACTTTTATTTACATAGTTTAGTACTTTGATTTATACTCTTCAGCTTGCACTAAACTGTGTTGAAATGGATGTAATCGTTCCTTTCGGGTTTTGAGAGGTCATGCCCGATTAGCGGGTCTGTTGGCGTACCCGAACTGATCAAATAGGCGGTCTCGGGGTGTGGCAGGTTTAATGTTGTCTTCTAATATTTGAATCAACCTATGCTAGAGCGGGGACTCCTCCATACCAGAGATTATTGTGGAGGAGTTTTCTCTCTAAGATGTGAATCAACTAGCATAACATTGTGCATCATGTGCGTATTACTGTGCCTATATGTTATATGGGTGTATTAATAAATGAGCGCTAATTGATCGATACAAGTGTTCTCATTTGCTTTTAGACTGTACAAAACCTCTTATTTAGCTGTCACCTACCAATTTACAGCTATATATGTAATGTCAGAATTCACCTGTAATTTTGGGCCAGGACAACTTACTGACTGATGTATTAGATAAATAATTGGATCAGACGACTGATGATAAATATTTATACATAAAAGTTCAATACGCACTACATGATAGTGGGGCATAGCCTATAGGATATTACATGCATCTACCAACTTTATGGTTGTTCCCCACGTAAATATAATTGTTCTTTAGCTATTTTATAGCAGTCAATATTTTTCTTTTAATTCACAAGTGATATATATTTCATATACGACTATATAATGTTTCAAGATACGTGCTGCCACCACCTTATCTAGTAAGAGGGGATTTTGATTAAATGAACACTTTTGCGTGACAATACATACCCCTTAATGTTATTGTGTCCATTCAATTCAGACATTATACGTATATCACCTACACGTGAAGTTTTGTAAACATTATATAATAAAGTGTACCATTCATATATGATCAATATATAAATTTATTACATGGGGGGATACTCATATATCTTTCCCACATAAGTTATAACATGATGAGAACAAAAACCCACTGACAACAAAAAAAACAAGTAAAAGAGAGCACTCCCAACTTCTTTTCCTAGCAGCAGCTGCAGCAGCTTCATCGCGCAACCTATTGTTACTTAATAGTAATACATTAAGCACAAAAATACTTCGGCTCGTAAACGGTGCGTCATATCAGCTGAAATAATTGCATGCACCATACTCCTACAAATTGGGAGGCAATCTAAATTATAAGTCTCTAATATATAGCATAACCCATATTAAAAATGTAGCAGAAGCTTAAAGAGGAAGAGTTTACAATCAGCTTTCAAATATAGTTGGCGAGCTCCTACTATAGACTGTACATGCAAATTCAAATCAATGATGCCTACAAGTGTTCCTTTTTTACTTCTGACTGTACAAAATCCATATATAGTTGCTCCCTAAATTAAACTCACATTAGAAGCGCTGGCGAAACCAGAAGATGATTGCGAAGGTTAATGTGGCTAGGAACGCCCTGCATAACTTGGCGAATTCTAAATCGGATTTGTTGACAAGGGCACAAGTTGGTAGTAAAGCAGGGGAGCATAGAGAAGCTAATTAGAAGCTTAAGCTTAATGAGTTATGTAGCAAGAAGCGCTGGCGAAACCCATATTAGAAAGTTGATTGCAAACTCTTCCTCTTTAAGCTTCTGTTACATTTCTAATATGGGTTTCGCCAGCGCTTCTAATGTGAGTTTAATTTAGGGAACAACTATATATAGATTTTGTACAGTCAAAAGGCAAAAGGGAACACTTGTAGGCATCATTGATTTAAATTTGTATGTACAGTCTACAGTAGGGGCTCGCCAGCTATATTTGAAAGTTGATTGCAAACTCTTCGTCTTTAAGTTTCTGCTACATTTCTAATATGGGTTCTGCTCAAGGTTCGAAGTGCCGTGGCACGGGGGCGTGCCGCTCGCCGCCTGGCACGGTACGGTACCGGCACGCTTGCGTGCAGACACGTGGCACGCTTGCGTGCCGATGGATACGCATGACCTCCCAGTGGCACGCTCTGGCACGTTTTTTTTTTATATTTTTTTTGTTCCCAATAAGCTCTTATAATATTGTTTTGAAATGTTTAGTCAAAAAATTATGAATATTGGCTATATATAGCTTATTATACTCACCAATTAACATATTGATATTTTTTTTTATATATAAAGTACAATGGAGTTTTTTTTCAAAATAACCCTCTAAAATTTTATAATTTGCGAAATAATCTTATCAAAATTTTATTTGTAAAACTAATCCTATTTTTGCCATATCAGCTTGCCATATCAGCGCCACATACAGAAGGGTCACCGCCTTCTAAAGACGGTGGACCACCTTTAGCTATAATTTTCATGATTAAGTTCATTTCAAACAAAATGACAGAGAGATACGTAAATTAATTTTCATGATTAAGTTAATTTCAAACAAAATTACAGAGAGATACGTAAATAAAATGGGAATGTGGGTACGAGTCAGATTTTTAAAAGATTTAGGTTCTTATTGTAGAAAGATAAGATAAAATGAGAATGTGGGTACCGATTAGATTTTTAAAATATTTAGATTGTTATTATTCATTAATTAATATAAGAAGTAAAAGAGATAAAAAATATTTTTAATCATAAAACCTAAATCTTTAAAAGATTTAGATTGCTATTAGTTAGTAAATAATAACAACTTAAATCTTTTAAAAATTTGATTTATAACCACATTCTCATTTTATCTTATCTCTTTACTTTTTATATTAGTTAGTAAATAATAATAATCTAAATCTCTTAAAGATATTCACATTTACTAACAACCTAAATTAGTTGGTAAAATAATCTAAATCTCTTAAAGATAAAACAAAAAAAACAAAAAATATGTAGATTTTCTAAAAAAATAACAAAAAAAACCGCTCGGCACGGCACGCGATACCCAACAGGGTATCGCTCTGTCTCGAGGGTATCGCTCGAGACTGGTGGGGGTGCGAGACCCCCCCTGTACCGTGCCCCTCTTTGAGGGGCACGGTACGTGCCGCCCGTGCCGCCGCGGCACGGGCGGCACTTAATTCCTTGGTTCTGCTACAAAAACATTAACGCCATTTGTATTATCCCTCCGTCAGTGCTTGAACACAGTATTCTTTGTATACTTCTAGCATAGCTCGTGAAGAGTCGTCACTGGCTGCTCATCCAATGTCTCCGCTGTGATAATCGGCTCCATAATCTTCCTAATAATCTATGTGCGTTCCCAAAACCCAAGTACAACAAAAAAGAATTTTCTTTCTTTGGTCTTTAACTAGAATGGAAACTAATTGTGAGTGTACCTTTTTTCTTTGGTCTTTAATTAGAGCTCAAACAGGGGTGTATGATAACCAATGGGTAGAATTACTCATTGGATAAGCTATGTCCATCAGAGTCATCCCTGTTCAGGGTGTTACTCATTGGGTAGCACTACTCATTGGCGGAGGGATAATACAAATGTCGTTAATGTTTTTGAAGCAGAACCATATTAGAAATGAATGGATTCACCTACATTTCTAAAAGGGATGTACACCCCTAACCAATGGGTAGCACTACTCATTGGATAACCTATGTCCATCAGAGTCACCCCTGTTCAGGGTGTTACCTATACACTGTTTAGGGTGTTACCTATACACCCCAAACAGGAGTGTACAGGTAGCAAAACTGGAAAAAGCTACATGTACACCCCTTTTAGGGGTGTACATCATACACCTGAGGCATGAATGCTTCAGATTAATCTGAGTTTTTTATTTAAAATAATATGTGAGTGTCACATATTTTTTTTTAGCACACCTTTTCCCTCATTTTTTCCCATTGTCTACAGATCTCATTCCCAATCCCTCTCTCCTCCCGCTCCCCTTCTCTCTCTCGCTTTCTCTTCGTCCAGAAGGACTCCCGAGGCCTTTGCTAGAGGCGTACAACGAGGATCTACGATGCCTCCGCGAGGGCGACGGCCCCCTCGTCGACGACAATTTCTGGGCATACTTCAATCGCCTCGCCTCTCCAACCGGTAGGGTTTTCTCTCCTCGCCCCCTTTCCAATCCCATATTCTTTTTTTTTTTTACTTTCTTTCTCTTTCTCCTCCTCTCTCTCTCTTCACGAGCTGTTCCCTTGTAATTTTATGAAGAATGTAGCAGTGTAACGGCACACATTCCCCGCAATTCATTCATTTTTTTTCCAATTCCTCAGTAGTGTACCGGTACCGCAGGAGTCTATCGGTACAGCATGTACCGGTACATCGGTATTCCTCAGGAGTGTACCGGTACACCATGCACTTGTAAATCCTGTATCGGTACACTAGGAGTACCGGTACACTAGGAGTACCGGTACACCATGCATCGGTACCAAGGTTTTAAGTATCCATCGGCACGGGCCGTATCTACCGTACCGTACCGTGCCAACAAGATACCGGCACGATACAACTCCCGTGCCGATGATACAGTTCAAAACCCTTTTTTCTTAAAATTACTAAGTAATTTTCTTAATAAAGTTTAAAATATTTGATAAAGATACATAATAAGCAATTAAAAAATTTTGTTGCTAAAGAAATTAAATATTTCATGCCATTATGTGTCGGCACGTATGTATTTTTTGTGACCGGCACTCATCGACACGGCTCGGCACGCACCGTGCAGTACCGTGCCGGCAAGTTTTCGGCACGACCCCGTGCCACGACACTTAAATCCTTGATCGGTACATACTGTACCGGTACACTAGGAGTACCGGTAGGTTGTATTAATTTTCTCTGTTTTTCTCTCTTAGCTTGTATTACTTCTCTCTCTCTCTCTCTCTCTCTCTCTCTTTGCTTGCATTTAATTCTGTGCTTTTAAGTGTACAGTGTACATAGGCTTTGTATTGGGATTTGTGCTTTTTTCTTTTTCTTTCTCTCTCTTTAGTTGACTTTACAATAGCACAAATCCCAATACAAATCCAACGGTAAAAAATTCACAAACATAAATTGGCTTGTATTTTTAAAAGTATATAAGCGCGTATATATACACATACATACATATATATATATATATATATATATATATATATATATATATATATATATATATATATATATATATATATATATATATATATATATATATATATATATATATATACATAGAGTAGAGCTTATATGCTTTTAAAAGCACAAGCCCATCCATGCTTGAATTTTTTACCATTGGATTTGTATTGGGATTTGTGATTTTTACTTTTTCTTTCTCTCTCTTTAGTTGACTTTACAATAGCACAAATCCCAATACAAATTTAATGGTAAAAAAATTATAAGCATAAATTGGCTTGTACTTTTAAAAGTATATAAGCTCTACTTTACATACATGTAATCCCAATACAAATCCAATGGTAAAAAATTCACAAGCATAAATTAACTTGTACTTTTAAAAGTATATAAGCTCTACTCTACATACAAGACAAGATCGATATATTTGATCTACAATTTTAGTTTTATATCATCACTTTTTGTGAGATTTTTATTTTCAACTGTTGTTTTTTAGCCCTTATCACTTGACTAATGATATTGAAAAATTGCAAAACTTATTTTCTAGGTACTTCAAATACTCTAGATCAAGTTTAACGGAGCCGATCGTCGATTTATAAGTCTCAGTACAAAAAATTACTTATAAGCATAGAGGGCTCTTTGCTTATAAAAGCATACTAGCCGAGCTATATATATATATATATATATATATATATATATATATATATATATATATATATATATATATATGTACACACTCTTAAGAGTTCAGCCACTATACTCTTAGGTACCGTTTGGTAACGGGATAAGACAATACTAGTTATACCAGGGATAAGTATAAAATACGGAATTAGTGTAAAAAAGCGTTTGGGATGATTCCAGGGATAAGAGATTTTGTGTTTGGTATGATAATGAGGAATAAAGAGGTTTAGTTGGGGTAAATGACCTTTTTGCCCTCAAGCTTTATTATGTGATAAAACTTGTTAAATTCTAATTTCTTTATTTTAATTAATGGATTATAGCTTTACAAAAAATAAGATAAAATCTGATAGATGGGCAAAAGAGCATGTCCTATGGTTTGTATTAACATTAATTATATAGTACATGAGAAGGTATTTCTATGGTAACAATGACAACCATAGTAATAATATAACTAGAATTACATGCTATATAATCCTACGCTATAGATGGTAAGTAATATATAGTATAGAAACAATAAAGATAATACTAAATATATCGTAACATCCCCCCGCAAGCTAAGCATCAGGTGGACGGATGCGAAGATTGAGCCGTAATATCGAAAACCGAGAGGGTGACAAGGGCTTGGTGAAAATATCAGCAAGTTGTTTTGTAGGTTTTTATAGGATCCACAAGGATCTAAATAGGTACTATCAAACAACTAGAGGGGGGGGGTGAATAGGTGTAATACTTAAAAAACTCAATCTCAGTGCAAAATAAAAACCAATGCGGAAAATAAAAACAGCACACCGAGATTTACGTGGAAACTCCAATCCAGGAGAAAAACCACGGGACCAACACGCAATAACAATCCACTAAGAATAGAAGAATAACAAGGTGATTACCGACTCCACGGACTCAACCCCTCCTTCAGCTTCTTCGGACCTTGCGCTGACCGGTTGGATATCCACGCAATAACAAAACCCTAAGAAAAGAAGAATAACAAGGTGATTACCGTCTCCACGGATTTAACCCCTCCTTCAATTTCTTGGACCTCGCGCTCCACCGATTTTGCACGCCCACTGCACACGTTCGAATCCACGAACGCCACTCGAATCCACGAGCACACGTTTCGAATCCACGAAACGCCTTTAGCACACCGAATCCACGATGCCACGTCGAATCCACGACGCAAACTCAGTCGATAAGAATATTGACTTCGATGGTGATCCTTTGCTTAGATTCTCATTGAGGAACCGTAGAAGAAATCTCTAAGCAAAGATTAGATCAATTCGACAAAAGATATGTTCTTGAAAGAACCGTCGAATTGACCTAAAAGAGGCTATGAAGAAGATCGATCAAAACCTAGCCTCTAGGGTTGCTCTCAAGTGTTTTATAAATTGATCGGCCGTAGCTCCCACGTTTTTGAGAAACCCTAAGTGTCTATTTATAGTTTAGAAACCTTTGGAAAGAGATAAGAATCAAAAACATACCTTATCTGGAAATTTTCAGGACGGCGATCCGGATCGGATTTACTGCGATCCGGATCGTCGTAACGAGATTGACGATTCCAGAAAACCAAGGGTTCGGGATCCGGATTGCAAGGTCCGATCCGGATCGTTCATGCAATTCAGCAAAGTCCCATGTTCGGGATTCGGATCGGAATGGCCTAGGATCCGGATTGAAATTGCCAATGAACTAATACCCTTCGGGATCCGGATTGGATCATCTGATCCGGATCCTGAACATGCCCCATGTCCAGTTTTTGATTTTTATGCAATTAAAAATTCTTCCAAGTGTTTCTACACTATAAGAAAGTATTCGGATCACCAAAATTATTTAGTTAAACATACCTGATCCTCTTGAATACTTTCTTCTTGAGATTGATGTAACTGATCCACAATTCTTCAACTTCAATCTTCAAGACTCAAGACACTGAGTGTCAACTTGAGCTCTTGTTGAATCTTCTCTAGGTCTTTGAGTGCTGATTGACAATTTGATCCCTTTAAGACTCCGACTCAACTCACTGACTTGACTCACGAAATATGCCAACACCAGAATGCCGTAACAATCTCCCCCTTTGGCAATTTCGTGACAAAACCCAAAAATACATAAAAGCGCTCAAGTCACTCATCTTAAACCAAAAAAATCGAAACTCAATGTCATCACCAAAACATTGATTTTTTTTTGCGTGAAAGATCCAATAAATACAAAATTACATTTGAACCAAACAGTCCTAGAACATACTCTATGACTTAGGACTTGGAGTCTTAAAGTGATGTAATTCCTGCAAAACAAAACTCCAAACAAAATCAAACGTTAGTCGTTAGAAATTACAATCCTACATTTGATCCGTCTTCCTTTTGGTTCTTTTGTTTTTCTGCTCTTTCAATTTTTTCTTTGTCTCCCCCTATCTTGAGCATCTCTGTTCTCCCCCTTTGTGATACGATCATCATTTTCCGTTCTCCCCCATTTTTCCATTTTCGTTTCGTTTATCCTCTCTTGATGATCTCATCTCCGTCATTTCTCTTCTCCCCCTTTTTGTCACAAATTGTCAAACAGTGAACATACTAGACAAAAGAAAATTACTAACAAAATTAGTTCATGGAGAAAGAGAGATAAAAGCTCAGTTCTGGTATATAACAAGAATGCAGATTTCGTACCGGTACCAGAAAGCAAAAATCAAATAATTTCTTGAAACAAATCCAGATTTTGAAATAATTGAATTACCGATTTGTATTCCATCAAGAAAACAATTTAAGTGCTTGAAAATAATATGAGATCACATAGATGTCATTCAATCCAATTAATTTTACAAAAATTAAAAAGATTTACTCCGAAATCATGAAAAATAAAGGTAAAACATTATAAACCGTTTTTCATGTTATATTCATCAAACACAAGTCATCAAAAATAATCTTGAGATCCAAAGTCTATCAAGATGTAACGGATGTACAAAGATGACTTACAGAGATTTCCAAATGATATCAATTTGATTTCTTACCCTTTCAAATTTGAGATAAGCACTAAAATACCTAAGGGAGGCTCTTTGAGCATCTTTCAACTATCCCACCTTATACCAACCAGGAGATTATTCAAAATATAAGAGCTTTGCATATAAATCTCCAAATGCTTCAACTAAAGATTTTCTCATAAAATACTATCAAGCATCCATAACATGTGGTAGCTTCACACACAAACCGGACGACCGGGGTGGCAGCTCTTTCCTACATGTGGTGGTAGTTTTCACACTCCTTTCGGATGTAACTCTTTCCACATCTTTTAAAATTCATTTATTTACCCTTGTAAGAATGCAATCTCTTACGTGAAAGAATTAAATCCCAAATTTTAATCAATCAGTTGTCTCACGTTTATCACAATGAATTCACACAACCGAGATAGATTAAGCATCTAAAGATCACACATGATTTCTAAAATTTGATGCTTATAATATCAAAAACTCCTATAATGAAGTATCTTCAAGATTATGATTATGGAGTAAAGTTGATAATCCAAATAAAATTAATTTGGAGTGAATAAACGTGAAGTCCTTTTTATTCAATGCACTTGTTCAGTAAAAACCCTTTTGTTTAAAAACAAAATATAAAAGCGAAGAGCATTGAAAACATGTAATGCAGAGATTAAGAAAAATATGAAAGGAAAACCAATCAAAGCATTACATATAGTCATAAGCTATTTAGAACTTAAGACAAGGAAAGATATCACCTTTCTGAATCCAAAATCGCCGGATCTTGGGTTGTCTTGATTCGTTGTGGCCCGGAGGTAATAGCTTTGACTGTTGGTCCACCTTAGGTCTTTGCCTCGTAGTGATCTACTTGTATGATTGATGTTGTGGCTCGGACCTTTGGTGGTTTGAGTGAACTCCATTGACTTGATGTGTCTTTTGATTCCGTTGAGTTCGCTCTGTAGATGAAGTTGCCGAAGGACTCTTCTTTCTCTTTTTCGGGCAATTCTTCACCAAATGTCCTTCAAGTCCACATAAGTGACAAGTTCTTCCTTTCAATTTCATTGTGGAACTTGAAGCATGCACAGTTTGGTCCTTTTTGAATCCCAAACCAACCTTGCTTGTTTGACCTAATCCGGACATACAATCATGTTTCTTGGAATCGGTTGAAATCCTTTGTATGTCGGATTTAAGTTGATGAACTTGTTTGGTCAATGCTTGGTTGGTGACATGAATCTCCTCAAACTGTTTTTCTAGAAAACCAATCTTGTCCGTATATGATTTAGCGTTTGTCTCCGATTGGTTTAGCTTTTCTTGGAGGATTTTATTGTTATTCAATAAACGTCCTTGTTCCTCCTCGAGATCATGAAGTTTTATCTTTAAAGCATGATTCTCGTCTTGATTCTCAAGTCGTTGCTTCCTTAACTTCTTGATATGCTTGGCCATCTTCTTAGATTCCGCAAGAAGTTGTTGATATGCCTCAACGAGTTCTTCCTCGTCCGACTCCCCCTCACTTGATGACTCTCCGCCGGATGTTGATGTTTCATGCAAAATCAAAGGAATAGAGTCAGTGATTAAAGATGATAAGCAACCATTAGAAGAGGGAATATGAGAGGCATGAGAGGCAACAACTTTTTCCTCTTTACTTGAGGTCGATTCATTAGAAGTAGAATCGTCCCAAGTTTTCGCTTGCAAAGCCTTCTTTTTGTATGATTTCTTAGACGGACAATCCGTTGAAAAATGGCCGTAGCCTTTGCATCGATAGCATTGGATTTCCCCTTCGAAATCATCTTTTTCTTTTTCTTTAGAAGGTTTTGCAACGCCTTTGAGATTAGAGGATTTAGAACCCGATGATCCTTTAGATGGTTTCGTGGATGAAGATCCATCGGTTCGATTCTTCCAAAATTTCCGACGAAATTTCTTTACGATCCGCGCCAATTGTTCTTCAAAATCGGCAAAAGAGATTTCATCGTCGGAACTTGATTCGCTATCTTCTTCCTTTGTTGATTTGAATGCAATACCTGTAAGCTTAGAAGAAGACTTGGAAGAAACTTGATTAGTAGGAAAAGTCATTTCATAAGTTTGCAAAGCACCTACTAATTCCTCTACACTCATCTCATCCGGATGACTAACGGTTTCAATGGCGGTAACCTTTGCCCTAAACCGTTCCGGAAGAGTCCGAAGTATCTTTCTTACAATTTTCGACTCCGGGATCTTTTCTCCTAAATTAGCACATGTATTTATTACATCTTGAAGTCTAGTGTAATAATCTGTAAACAATTCATGCTCTTCCATATGAATAGAGTCAAATTGACTTGTAAGCATCTGGAGCTTTTGAATTTTTACAAGATTAGTACCCTCATGTGTAATTTTGAGGATATCCCAAATTTCCTTCGCGGTTTCACACGCGGAAATTCTTGTAAATTCAGTCGAGGAAAGAGAATTAAATAAAGCGTTCATACCTTTCCCATTGTAAGAAGATCTTTCAAATTCCTCTTTGGACCATCTAGAGCGAGGTTTTGGGGTAGTAGAATTTCCTACTTCCTCAACAGGATGCACCCAACCGTGTTCCACGGTTTGCCAAACACGCTCATCAATTGAGATGAGAAAAGCTCTCATCCGCACTTTCCAATAAGCATAATTAGTCCCATCAAAAAGAGGAGGTCTATAAATATTACCACTTTCACCCATCATGATAGATAAACCTAAAACCCGCTCTGATACCAATTGTAGGTTTTTATAGGATCCACAAGGATCTAAATAGGTACTATCAAACAACTAGAGGGGGGGGGTGAATAGGTGTAATACTTAAAAAACTCAATCTCAGTGCAAAATAAAAACCAATGCGGAAAATAAAAACAGCACACCGAGATTTACGTGGAAACTCCAATCCAGGAGAAAAACCACGGGACCAACACGCAATAACAATCCACTAAGAATAGAAGAATAACAAGGTGATTACCGACTCCACGGACTCAACCCCTCCTTCAGCTTCTTCGGACCTTGCGCTGACCGGTTGGATATCCACGCAATAACAATCCCTAAGAAAAGAAGAATAACAAGGTGATTACCGTCTCCACGGATTTAACCCCTCCTTCAATTTCTTGGGCCTCGCGCTCCACCGATTTTGCACGCCCACTGCACACGTTCGAATCCACGAACGCCACTCGAATCCACGAGCACACGTTTCGAATCCACGAAACGCCTTTAGCACACCGAATCCACGATGCCACGTCGAATCCACGACGCAAACTCAGTCGATAAGAATATTGACTTCGATGGTGATCCTTTGCTTAGATTCTCATTGAGGAACCGTAGAAGAAATCTCTAAGCAAAGATTAGATCAATTCGACAAAAGATATGTTCTTGAAAGAACCGTCGAATTGACCTAAAAGAGGCTATGAAGAAGATCGATCAAAACCTAGCCTCTAGGGTTGCTCTCAAGTGTTTTATAAATTGATCGGCCGTAGCTCCCACGTTTTTGAGAAACCCTAAGTGTCTATTTATAGTTTAGAAACCTTTGGAAAGAGATAAGAATAAAAAACATACCTTATCTGGAAATTTTCAGGACGGCGATCCGGATCGGATTTACTGCGATCCGGATCGTTGTAACGAGATTGACGATTCCAGAAAACCAAGGGTTCGGGATCCGGATTGCAAGGTCCGATCCGGATCGTTCATGCAATTCAGCAAAGTCCCATGTTCGGGATCCGGATCGGAATGGCCTAGGATCCGGATTGAAATTGCCAATGAACTAATACCCTTCGGGATCCGGATTGGATCATCTGATCCGGATCCTGAACATGCCCCATGTCCAGTTTTTGATTTTTATGCAATTAAAAATTCTTCCAAGTGTTTCTACACTATAAGAAAGTATTCGGATCACCAAAATTATTTAGTTAAACATACCTGATCCTCTTGAATACTTTCTTCTTGAGATTGATGTAACTGATCCACAATTCTTCAACTTCAATCTTCAAGACTCAAGACACTGAGTGTCAACTTGAGCTCTTGTTGAATATTCTCTAGGTCTTTGAGTGCTGATTGACAATTTGATCCCTTTAAGACTCCGACTCAACTCACTGACTTGACTCACGAAATATGCCAACACCAGAATGCCGTAACATGTTTATCAGAAGAGATATGAACCAACTCTAAATCACCAGTCTGAACTTTTTCGCGCAAGAATTGATGATCAAGTTCAATATGCTTTGTGCGAGCATGAAGAACAGGATTTACCGCTAGATAAGTTGTCACGCCCCGAGTCCGCCAATTTGTACGGTTCGGGCACGCCAACAGACCCGCCAATCGGGTAAGACCTTTTTCTACCCGAAAGGAACGGTAACATCCATAATAACACAACAAGTGTATGCGGAAGCTCAATATCAGAGTACTAAAAATCACTACAAATTTAAAACTTTCATTCAATAACCAACAGTTAATGCGGAAATGAAAGCATACAAGAGTGAACCATGCATTACTTTATTATATCTTACATTCTTGAACTTGCAAATAAAATTATTACAATTCTCTTACATAATTTCCTCACCATACAAGGTTCACTCAAGAAATAAATAAAAGGGATACCTCTGCTAGACTCTCTAGGTCTCTATGCTGCTGGGCCCTTGCCCCTGTCGCATGCCTCGCCGTCTCATCTGAACCGTCGCAACCGCTGCATCCATACCTGAACCTGTGGGGGGAGTCACCCAAGGGGTGTGAAAACTACGACATAGTTCCCAGTGGGTTCAACCACCGAGAAAAAGTGTCCTACACCCATGGATTTAAGTGCCGTGGCACGGGGTCGTGCCGAAAACTTGCCGGCACGGTACGGCACGGTGCGTGCCGAGCCGTGCCGATGAGTGCCGGTCACAAATAATACATGCGTGCCGACACATAATGGCATGAAATATTTAATTTCTTTAGCAACAAAATTTTTTAATTGCTTATTATGTATCTTTATCAAATATTTTGAACTTTATTAAGAAAATTATTTAGTAATTTTAAGAAAAAAGGGTTTTGAACTGTGTCATCGGCACGGGAACTGTATCATGCCGGTATCTTGTTGGCACGGTACGGCACGGTAGATACGGCCCGTGCCGATGGATACTTAAAACCTTGCCTACACCACTTGGTCCAATGGAAGCAATAATAATAGTGCTAGGAAACTAAAATCCTCGATATCAAAGTGCAGCTATGCAAAACAATATATCACTGTCTGTATATAATCATCGACCCAGCACTACTCTGTCTAGTCATACTAGGCTACTAAGCACCAACTCGGCCACTATGCCGCTGTATACAGGGTCAAACTAACCCGGCCACCTTGGCCACTCTGTTTCCTTTATTCTTTAGATTCTGGTGCTTTAGTTCAAGTTAACCCTCAGA
This sequence comes from Tillandsia leiboldiana, assembly GCA_029204045.2. NCBI lineage: Eukaryota > Viridiplantae > Streptophyta > Magnoliopsida > Poales > Bromeliaceae > Tillandsia > Tillandsia leiboldiana. The sequence goes on along the minus strand of CM055067.1, from coordinate 6,841,414 downwards.
AATTCTTATCCGACGGGCCCCAGCCCGGTAGTTCTGCTACCATAAGATAAGATTTCTAAGGTTGCCGATAACACCCGCAAGTGTTACCCCGTCCTACGGAAGAAACGTCCCGAACGGGTCTCTACCCGGGAGAGGGGCACTGCCAACTGCTCCAACATGGGCCGCGTTTCTCACCGTAGGTCCGCCCGTTTTATCTTTAATTCTCTTTCTTTTCTTTTCTTTTTTCTGTCTCTTTTACTTTAGTTCTTAGCCTCTTTGCCTTTGAACACTTGCTTTTCTTTCTTATTCGAGCTTATAGCTCCCTTTTTGCCACTGGCAAATCTCTTTTCTTTTTCCTTTGAGCATTTAGCTCTTTGCTTTCACTTTAAGCCTTTCGAAAGTACCTCGTCCGACGGGTCACTGGCCAGGGAGTCCTGCTCCACTTGACGAGTCTCAAATTCGAAGGCGTCATTTATATCCTCTTTTCATTCTCTTTATCTTAAGCAATTTGCTTGTCTTGCTTATTAACCAAATTTTTGCTCTATCTTGAGCAATTTGCTTGTCTTGCTTATTAACCACTTTTTCATCCCTTACCCTAGGTCTTGCCACACGGGTAACCAGAGAGTCTCCTGGACTCTTAAACATTTCACTTTCCTTTACTTAACTCAAATTGAAGTTAAAGTTATTGTTCATTTGCCCAAACACCCTCTGACTTTCTAGGGTTATATTTATTTAATTCTTTAACCTTGGGATCTCATCCCACTTTCCTGATTCCTCATTGAATCCTAGAGTTAACTTAACTCTATTTTTCTGTTCCACTATTAACTTAGAGTTACACTGACTCTAATTTCATGTTCCACTATTATCTTAGAGTTACATTGACTCTAATTTCCTGTTTTTCTTTTCATGTCTCCACACTTGATCCATTTTTCCATTCTCTTGATTCCTTACTGAATCCTAGAGTTAACTGAACTCTATTTTTCTGTTCCATTACTAACTTAGAGTTGCACTGACTCTAATTTCTTGTCTGTGAGTTTAAACTCCTCTAGTTTACCTTAGGTTCCCTTTACCTAAGTTCCACGTTATACTCATCCTAGAGTTCCTTGACTCTATGTTGATCACTAGTTCACCTTAGGCTTCCTTTACCTAAGTTCCATGTCATGCTTGTCCTAGAGTTCCTTGACTCTATATTGATCACTCTATCCAGTGTCCTTAGGTTATTACCTAAGACCATGCCACTCATCCACCCTAGGATAACTCCTAAGTTGATGTCACTCGTCAAACCCCTATACTAGGTTTTCTCCTAGTCTTACTACCAACAAATGTTGTTCCCTTATGTCACGTGATTCCTAGGGTTATACCCTAACATGATAACAATCATAATAGCTAATCATTTTTCATGTATGCAGTTATTTTCTTTCATTCATCAAATAGTAATTACTTCTACGCATGCATATTCATCATATATCTTTGGCAACCAACAGTTGCACTTTTCCTCTGTGTTCATTTACACATGCACATCTACTCCTCTAACTCTGGCAACCAACAGTTGCACTTTTCCATCTGAATCCATCTACACAGGCAATCATAATCATAATTACCAAACGCCTCTAACAGGCTACTATCATGCTTCGAATCGAAAAGCAAAGGAGCAAGGGGAGAGGTCACCCAATTTCAGCAGAATTCCCCACCTTGTGATGCCCCCAATAGCTTGTAGACACTTGCAATTGGTCTCCGCGCGATTCCACTTGTTTCCTCGAGCTTGCACGCAAAACGGTGCACATCCCTCGAGTTTGCACGCAAAACGGAGCACGCTTTTCTTAAGGTTGCACGCAAAACGGAGCACATCTTTTCTGTCCCTGCACGAGAAACGGTGCACAATATTAGGGTCGGCACGCAAAATTGTGCGCGACAATACGATCTGCACGCGAAACGGTGCACGTACCTCAAATCTGCACGCAAAACGGTGCACGTCTGACTGTAGGGTTGCACGCAAAACGGTGCATATTTTTCCTAGCCCTGCACGAAAAATGATGTAAATTATTAGAATCTACACGTAAAATGGTGCGCATTGGTCCAACCCGCACGCAAAAAGGAGCACGTACCCCGTATTGGCACGCAAAACGGTGCACATTCTACTGTAGGATTGCACGCAAAACGATGCACGTTTTTCCCAGCCCTGCACGAAAAACAAGACACAACGTTAGAGTCTGCACGCAAAACGATGCCCGTTAGTCCAACCTGCACGCAAAACGGAGCACATACCTCGTATTGGCACGCAAAACGGTGCATGTTCTTTTCTCAACGTTGCACGCAAAACGGTGCATGTTTTACGAGTTCGCGTCCAAAACTGCGCGCATTTGCCGAATCCGCACGCAAAACGGTGCATACCTCCACGAGCTTGCACGCAAAACGAGGCGCGTCCAAAACGCCCGCGAAACTCGCGCAGTAAAACGGCACAGAAAGTTAGGTGCCTAACATGCACGTAGGCAAAGGGGTCAAATCCAAAATCCAAAAGGAAACTTCAAAACTGTGCCAAAAATACCGCAAAAATGACACACGGGGCCTACCTCGACAACGCCGTGCCGTCCATCGCCTCCAATAGCCTCTTTGGTACATCTTGTGCGCTCCACGGAGTCCACGGCGCGCTCGTGCGCCCACGAAAACCCCGGGCGGAATCGCCCGGCTCCCCTCCTGGTACGCTCGGGCGAAGCCAAAAAGGGAAAAAGGAGGAAAAAGGAGCCGTTTCGGGCCCATATAGGCCGAAATCCGGATTTCGGGCGCACTTTTCGGGCGCCCGAAAATTTCCGGGCGGCTACAGTAACCGCCCCCCAACGCGGTCCACGGTCCACGGCGCGCCAGCTAGGCTCCACGTCACCATCGCTCGGCCAACCCGAGCGCGACTCGTGTCCCTGGACCCGTGCACTGCGACCACGGAACTGCGGCGGCCAATCGGAGGCTGCCACGTGGACCGCACCCAAGCCCGCGGTGGTTGCGTCTTGTCCCGTCAGCGCGTCACATCGCGCTGACCGTCCAATGGGAGGCCGACACGTGGCCTCCCCGCTGACACGGCGCCAGGGTCCGCCGCGCCTTCCCCGTGCGCCCCTGCTCCCTCGGTCAGAGCGACCAATAAGGAAGCGCCACGTGGCGCTCCCCACCTACCACGCGCGCCTTGGGCCGCGCGCCACAGCGCGCCGCGCGAGCAGCCATGCCTCGGGATTCGCGCCCGTGCCTCGGGATTCGCGCCCGCCGCCTCGGGATTCGTGCCACCTGCCTCGGGATCCGTGCCACTGCCTCGGGATCCGTGCCAACAGTAACTTTCGGGCGCATTGAAATCCGGACCGGGCTGCTACAGTGAACCGGGTTCGCTACAGTGCAGCCCGGTTCACTGCAGCCCATAAAACCGGGTTTGCTACAGTACTTTCCGGGCGCCCGGAACCCACTTTCGGGCGCCCGAAACTTGGGCCCAAGCCCAGTTTCGCCCGTTTTCGTCCGTTCTTGCCCGTTTCTCGCCCGTTTTCGCTTAAATTTGACGGGCAGCCACAGTTTAACTTAATTTACCTCATGGTACTTAAACTTTTCAGTTTGGACCCTCTCTGGGTTGCCAAAAGTCTCACTGTATTTAATTTCGCTGGCGGAGCCCGTTCTCACTATCCGGGTGTCCGATCAACGCGAAACTTTTACTGTGGCCTTAAAACACATTTACGGAGCTCCCGTAATTTTCTCGGAATTTTCCGAAACTGTGAATTTTTCACTTATAATCTGGGCCCACTTTCTCATGTAAGATTCAAGATCTCACATTCCAATCCCGATTTGGGCCCAATTCGTTTTCAGGTCATCCTTTACTTCTATAAATTCAATAAAATAGCATTTCATACCATTTTATTTACATTTATTTATATACCGAAATTTCGGTTCACTACATAAGTAGTGCTTAGATTATCACAGTAGATGCTAATAGGTCGCCAGAGAAAAACACGAAGATCACGAAGTAGACGACGGATCCATATCGTCTCCGCAAGCGTGTAGGCGACAGCACGGTATTCTGCTTCAGAACTAGAGCGAGAAATGGTGGGCTACTTTTTGGCGGACCAGGAGATAAGATTGGGCCCTAAAAATATACAATATCCAGAAGTAGACCAGCGTGTATCTGGACAACCGGCCCAATCAGCATCTGCAAATGCGACAAGAGAGGGATTGACACAGCGAGATATAGGCAGTCCATAAGTCAGCGTGCCCCAAATATATCGTAGAATGCGCTTAACCGCTTGCATGTGTGGTTCACGAGGAGCATGTACATACTGGGCAACAGAGTTGACAGCATATGATATATCCGGTCGGGTGAAAGTAAGATACTGGAGAGCACCAACAAGCTGACGATAGCTATAGGGATCCTCAAGAACTTGCCCTTCATGAGAAGATAGACGAGAGGTTGGAGAGAGAGGACTAGAGACGGGCTTACTATCAAGAAAACCATGGCGCTGAAGCAGCTGATGCGCATATTTGTGCTGAGTCAGATGAAAACCAGAAGATGACCTATTTACCTCAATGCCCAAGAAATAATGTAGCGGCCCGAGATCCTTCATTGCAAATTCCTGCTGTAAGGTGGTAATAAGAGCCCTTAGAAGAGAGGAGGAACTGCCAGTGACAATAATATCATCAACATATAATAGAAGAATAAGAGTGCCAGAAGAGGAGTGACAAATGAACATTGAAGGATCAGCAGTGCTCCCAACAAAACCAATTTCAGATAGAAAGGACGTAAACCGTTGAAACCAAGCCCGAGGCGCTTGCTTAAGACCATAGATGGCTTTGCGTAGACGACAAATATGATGCGGAAAAGAGGGATGCACAAAACCAGGCGGTTGTCTCATATAAACTTCTTCAGAGAGTGTGCCATGAAGAAAAGCATTCTTCACATCAAGTTGTCGAAGAGACCACCCTGAGGAGAGGGCCACCGAAAGAACAGTGCGAATAGTGGTCGACTTGACAACGGGAGAAAAGGTCTCATCAAAATCAATGCCTTGTTGCTGTTTATAACCTTGAGCCACAAGCCGAGCTTTGAGACGCTCAAGAGACCCATCCGCCTTCTGCTTTACTTTGTATACCCATTTACAACCAATAAGATTAACAGGCGAAGGAGGTACAAGATCCCAAGTAGCATTTGTCAGAAGGGCATCAAACTCCTCAGCCATGGCAGCGCGCCAACCTGCATCCTGAAAGGCCTCATGAAATGAGTGATTGAAGCGTTGTCTGCATTGAATAGCAGAATGGTTGTACTTTCCACAGATCTGACATTGTATGCCAGACTTCGAAAAATAAGATTGTTGATTTGGAGTATAAGGTTGAGGAAGATTATTGGGTAAAGAATGTGGATAGATTCCAGGAGATCCACGACCATGATATGAGTTGTGTCTACCGCGATGTCCTCGACCACCGCGATATCTGCCTCCACGACCTCCACGATTTCCGCGTCCACGATTTGCATAGAGAGCTTCGCTGTCGATAGTGGGAATGGCAGGTGATGTTGTTGAACTAGTACGACGTTGTATTTCTGTTTCTTCTTGCATCAGAAGTGGACGAAGTTGATCAAAAGTAGGCTTGTTTCGGTGTGTATTAAGGGCACTGACGAAACCTCTATATTCTTCTGGTAACCCGAGAAGAACAGTCATGACCAAGTTATGGTCTGACTCAGTTTCACCAATCGCTTGCAGGGCATCGCTAATAGATTTAATCTTTTGCATATAATCGGTCATATTCATTGAACCTTTCTTGATGCTTCGTAATTCAGACTTTAGAGAGAAAGCGGTGGAAGCAGTTTTATCAAGAAAATATGTTTCGATAATTTTCCAAGCATCATACGCAGTTTTAGGAGAGCTAGAAACAACCATCTGTAATATGCTAAGCGAAAGGGTGGCATTAATCCACGAGAGTATAGTGGTGTCTTCTTTTTTCCAATTTAGATATTCCGAGTTCATAATTGTTTTTTTTTCAGAAGTGTCAATAGTCTAGGGCGGTATAATACCAGTTCCGTCCACATGTGGAGTAACACCAAAACTCTCCAAAACATTAAGAAATATTTGTTTCCACACAAGATATGTGGAATCTGTTAGTTCAAGTGGTATGAGAGTTTTGATATTAACCACTGGTAAATTTGAGAAAGAAGACATGTTACCACAAAAAGAAAATATCACCACGAGAGAGTAACCGAGGCAAATCCGACGAGTAGAAAATAATACCAAGTAGTCACAAATCCAGAATAAAGACAAGTAAGTCAGATTAGAACCCGATGGGAAAAGCTGAATGAATCAAAGTTGACCTTGATTGCACCCGAGAAGAACCAAGCAAGTACGCATCTGAACGACACCAGAATAATGAAGAGAGACCGAAATTACTGTAGTGCCGGCACTGTAGCAGCGGTACTGTAGCAGCGGCACTGTAGCAGCAGTTATGACGGAGAGAGAAATCCAAAGAAGAAAAAAAAAACTATGGAAGAAGGTGAGACTCGTGGTAGATGGTGGCTAAGGATCGATATTCCCAATATTAGGGTTCCCGCTCTGATACCATGATAGATGGGCAAAAGAGCATGTCCTATGGTTTGTATTAACATCAATTATATAGTACATGAGAAGGTATTTCTATGGTAACAATGACAACCATAGTAATAATATAATTAGGATTACATGCTATATAATCCTACGCTATAGATGGTAAGTAATATATAGTATAGAAACAATAAAGATAATACTAAATATATCGTAACAAAATCAAAATCAAAATCAAAATCAAAATCAAATTATATTTTATTAAAATAATATTTAATTTAACATTTTATTTGCTCTAATTTAAAAAAAAAACAAATTATATTTAATTTTTTTAAAAAATAAGGCAAGCTCACAGTAGGAAACAAACGAGCAGGGGAGGAGCGGTGCCTCGGGGCGCGTGCACGGGGAGAGGAGGAGCCTCGGGTACCCAGTGGAGAGGAGAAGCTCTCAACAATGGAGAGGAGGAGCTCGGGTACAGTGAAGAGGGAGCTAGTAGAGAAAAAAGTGGAGGAGATGTGCCATAAGAAGCGAGGCAGGGGAAGGAGGAGCTCGGGTACAAGGAGCCCTCAACAATGGTGCCACACTGAAGCTACGCAGGGGAGGAGCGGTGCCTCGGGAAGCGTACATGGGGAGAGGAGGAGCCTCGGGGAGCGTGCACGGGGAGCGGAGGAGCCTCGCGTACCCAGTGAAGAGGAGAAGCTCTCAACAATAGAGAGGGGGAGCTCGGGTATAAGGAGCCCTCAACAATGGTGCCACAAGGAAGCTACACAGGGGAGGAGCGGTGCCTCGGAGAGCGTGCACGGGGAGAGGAGGGGCCTCGGGGAGCGTGCACGGGGAGAGGAGGAGCCTCAGGTACCCAGTGGAGAGGAGAAGCTCTCAACAATGGAGAGTAGGAGCTCGGGTACAAGGAGCCCACAACAATGATGCCACAAGGAAGCTACGCAGGGGAGGAGCGGTGCCTCGGGGAGCGTGCGCGGGGAGAGGATCCTCGGGGAGCGTGCACGGGGAGAGGAGCCTTGGGTACCCGGTGGAGAGGAGAAACTCTCAACAATGGAGAGGAGGAGCTCGGGTACAAGGAGCCCTCAACAATGGTGCCACACGGAAGCTACGCAGGGGAGGAGCGGTGCCTCGGGGCACGTGCACGGGGAGAGGAGGAGCCTCGGGTATCCAGTGGAGAGGAGAAGCTCTCAACAATAGAGAAGAGGAGCTTAGGTACGGTGGAGGGGGAGCTAGTGGAGAAAGAAGTGGAGGAGATGTGCCACAAGAAGCGAGACAGGGGAAGGAGGAGCTCGGGTACAAAGAGCACTCAACAATGGTGCCACACGGAAGCTACGCAGGGGAGGAGCGGTGCCTCGTGGGAGCGTGCATGGGGAGAGGAGCCTCGGGGAGCGTGCAGGGGGAGCGGAGGAGCCTCGGGTACCCAGTGGAGGGAGAAGCTCTCAACAATGGAGAGGATGAGCTCGGGTACAAGGAGCCCTCGGGGAGCGTGCACGGGGAGAGCAGGAGCCTCGGTTACCCAGTGGAGAGGAGAAGCTCTCAACAATGGAGAGGAGGAGCTCGGGTACAAGGAGCCCTCAACAATGGTGCCACAAGGAAGCTACGTAGGGGAGGAGCGTTGCCTCGGGGAGCGTGCACGGGGAGAGGAGGGGCCTCGGAGAGCGTGCACGGGGAGAGGAGGGGCCCTGGGTACCAGTGGAGAGGAGAAGCTCTCAACAATGGAGAGGATGAGCTCGGGTACAGTGGGGGCCTGAGCGAGAGAGATAGAGGTGGATGAGCAGTGCCACAAGCAAGGTTCGAAGTGCCGTGGCACGGGGGCGTGCCGCTCGCCGCCTGGCACGGTACGGTACCGGCACGCCTCCGTGCCGACACGTGGCACGCTTGCGTGCCGATGGATACGCATGACCTCCCAGTGGCACGCTCTGGCACGGCTTTTTTTTATTTTTTTTGTTCCCAATAAGCTCTTATAATATTGTTTTGAACTGTTTAGTCAAAAAATTATGAATATTGACTATATATAGCTTACTACACTCACCAATTAACATACTGATAATTGTTTTTAATATATAAAGTACAACTATATCTCATAGAGAATAGAAATAACAATATAATAAATAAATTCTAAATAGAAATAACTATATCTCATAGAGAATAGAAATAACTATATCTCATAGAGAATAAAAATTATGAATATTGACTATATATAGTTTACTACACTCACCAATTAACATACTGATAATTGTTTTTAATATATAAAGTACAACTATATCTCATAGAGAATGGAAAAAAAAAAAAAAAAAATCTAAAGGAAAAAAACAAAAAAAACTGTGAACATGTGATACCTTTTAAAAAAAAAACAAAAAAATTACTATGCATTACTGTACACATGTGACTAAAAAAAAAAAAAAAAAAAGAAAAAAAAAGAAAAAACACCTAACTATGCCTGTTTTAAAAAATACAGAAAAAAATCTAAAGAAAAAAAAAAAAAAAAAAGGGAAAACGGGCCGTGCCGGTCGGCACGGCCCGCGATACCCCACAGGGTATCGCTCCGTCTCGAGCGATGTATCGCTCGAGACAGGGGGGGGTGCGAGACCCCCCCCTGTACCGTGCCCCTCTTTGAGGGGCACGGTACGTGCCGCCGCCGCACGGGCGGCACTTGATTCCCTGGCCACAAGACGCGAGGCAGGGAAGGGATAAGCTCGGGTACCCAGGAGGGAATAAGTTGTGCCTCGGGTAGCGTGCTAGGGGTAAATTTGGAAAAAAAAATATAGGGATATTTTACTATTGGAACAATAATTCTTATTTATACCAGAAATACCAGAACAAGGTATTCTGATAATTCCTGGTGTGTTTGGGGGGATAAGGGGGATATCCCCCTTATCCCCCAAGCTATCCCCATTCCAAACACAGCCTTAGGGCCGGTTTGGTAACGGGATAAGGCAAAACTAGCTATTCCAGGGATAAGTATAAAGTACAGAACTAGTGTAAAAAGGCGTTTGGGATGGTTCAAGGGATAAGAGATTTTGTGTTTGGTATGATAATAAGGAATAAGAGGAATAAAGAGTTTTAGTTGGATTAAATGACATTTTTGCCCTCAAGCTTTATTATGTGATAAAACTTGTTAAATTCTAATTTCTTCCTTTTAATTAATAGATTAAAGTTTTACAAAAAATAAGATAAAATCAAAATCAAAATCAAATTATATTTCATGAAATTAATATTTAATTTAACATTTCATTTGCTCTATTTTTTTTTAAAAAAAAATTATTCATCATATTTTTTGAAAAATATTTTTATTATGAGAAAAGGTATATGCTATTTGTCTGCTATAAATTTCATATTATTTTCCTACTAATATATACAATTGGTTAAATAATCTTTTTGCCCTTAAACTTTATTATGTGATAAAACTTGTTAAATTCTCATTAAGGGTAATTTTGGAAAGAAAAATATAGTGAAATTTTACTGTAGGAACAGTAGTTCTCACTTATACGAGAAGTACTAGAACAAGGTATTCTCGTAGTTCCTGGTGTGTTTGGGGGGATAAGGGTGATATCCCCTTTATCCCCCAAACAATTCCATTTCCAAACAGGCCCTTAAGAGTACGATCGTCTTCGTATTCATAAGTCGTTTTTGATGATAGAGTTTCCAAATCGACGATCCATCTTGTTAAATATGATTTAGAGAATTTGAAAGTTTTAGTAATCAAACTTCATAATTTTTTACCATAAGAATTTGGTCGATATTTTATTCTTCATTAGTTATGGGATCATGTTGTATTTTTTCGTTGCGAAAAATAGATAAAATATTTTTATACTAATAATAATATTGCAACATTTTATATGTGGATTTTCATCGGTCTTGAGCATCAAACATATTTTTCTGTGCTTTTGGCCCAATTGTCTACATAAACTTTTAAGCCGTCGTTCTGGCCGCGCTTCTCGTTCCGGCCACCTAGGTCGCCGGTGACGTCGCTGCAAGGGAGCACGGTGCTCCTGAGGGTGTGTTGATCGTCGTGCTCATCTTAGCCGACATCGGTTTCGCCTCGGTTTGCGTGTTTGACTGCGCCGCCCCCGACAACAGTGGATTTTGAGGTCCGACTTGCTACGGCGTGCTCTTTGGTGCCCGTTTTCGCTCTGGACAGCAAGCATCGCCCTCAGAACGTCAAGACCTGTCAGGCTGTGGTGTTTGTTGAGTTCTGAAGCGCGAGAATTTTTGGTAAAGCTTAAATACTGTATTTTTATGTATTAATCTTGTTTTTAGTGTATGTTTTGGAGTTTTTGTGCAATTGTCGCTTGTGTGTTGCCTCGGGAAGCGTGTATGAGTTGTTCTTGACCTTTGGACTAGTCGTTCTAGGTTCGTAGATTATTGCGGTGCTTATTTTGGGTTTCTAGCGCGATTATCGGCCAAATGGGTCGTTCGATCGTGGTTTTGTTCCGGAATTCAGTTCTGTCAACTTGAACGCATTCCGGTTGTTGTCGAGCCTTGTGGCTGGTCATCCTTACTTCCTCGTGTGTCGAGAGGCAGTGGATGGGTCGTGGTGGGTTTCGGGGCCGAAATTGGTATCTTTGGGAGCCCGGTATTGTTCGTTTTTTCTTTGTCGCACCTACTCCCGTCGTTTGTGTCTTGCTGTTCAGACACCCAAATCAGTGTGTCTGGGGGCAGCGGGTGGTTTTCGGTGAGTGTTGGAACTCTCTGGGACATTGTGTGGGTTCGGGTGTGTTCCGGTGAGTTGCCGGGGATCTTCGGCGGGTTCCGGGAATCGGTAAAAGGTACCGATGGCCCGAATAGTTCTCGGAGTGTGAGTCAGTCTGTGGTTTGGAGTGGTATTTAGTATCGAGTGATTTATGTTTTTATAGTACCTTTCGTAGGTGCAGGTGACTAGTCGTAGCACTTATGGCGTTAGGCGCTCTATCGGACTTCAGGTGGGTACTTCGATCCAGAGTTGGTTCAGTGGTGCATGCTCGGTGACATTCTTTCCCCCGTATTTTCTTTCTTGATTACACACTTTGCATGTTGAGCACTTGAGCACCACACATTTCGTTCATGCTTGCTCTATTTTTTCTATTTGCATCATGACCTAGAAGTAGAGCGGTATTCTGTGATTGCTAGAGTTCATATGACTCAATTATAGCACATGATCTTGAGACAACATGATTTAGTGGCTTCATGATTGGTTACACCTCGTATCGATTGCATGATTTCTAGATATAGTGGACCTGATAGGTCGGTGGCACTGTGACATTCATTCGGGAATAGTGGACTTGATTGGTCGATGACATATTGAGACTTGTGATATGACTCGTTGGATTCGGTTAGTGATTCCTTATTGATTCTATCTCGGCTATTTGCCGACAGTTGGCCATTGAGCATGTTGCATTGATCGTCATAGCGTGTTTTGTGCATTTCGCGTACACCAGCGGTCTGATCCACTGCAAGAGGGTGTTCTTTTCCGGAGAAGTGGTCGTACTTTCGACCCATGAGCCCGATGCGGTCACTGCTAGGGTTATATGTTAGGTTGAGCATAGCGTGACATTTGCCTGAGGTCTCATGACCTACATGGTGGTTTGCCTGAGGTCTTTTGACCTACATGGTGGTTTGCCTCAGGTCTCTTGACCAACATGGTGGTTCATTGGGTTTATATTTTTGGACTGCTTGTCCGGTTGATGTATCCCTATTGTTACGGTAGCGACAGTTGTTTATGTTATCTTCTTTTATTTCCTGTTAGATCATGCTACTGTAGTATTACTGTTTATCCCTTATTAGTATCTGTCCAGTTTACCGTAGCGGTTATTCTGATATTATTGTTGATGTAATTCCTTGCTACTGTATTCGGTTTAATTGTTCATTTTTATGCTTTCTTTCATTGATACTATATTTGACCTTGTGATACCTTGTAGTCGTTTGTTCTCTTTCGTTTGCCAGTGAGTACAGCGTGCTTTCGTCGGCTTGCGGTACCCACTGGGAGACCCTCGCTAGTTTCTCACTACCCCCCAGTTGCAGGTACTGCGGGAGGTGACGGTCGGGACGGTACGTGAGGCGACGACGTAGCTAGAGTGCATAGCAGTCCCGAGAGTTTCTTTCAGTACCCTTCAGTTTATTTTCTCTTTACTAGTCATTTATTTGTTGAGGAGTTTAGATTTGTGGTGGTTCGGTTTATATCTGATCGTTTGTTTGGTTTAATAAGTGGATTCTTGTCTTTGTGACTTCGTGGTTCCATGTAAAAATATTTTCTACCCCTTGTGGTAGTCCGTTTTCAAAAGTTTATGTTTCATTGTGGAAAACCGTTTTGAAAAAGGTTTTTGGTTTTCGTTGCATTAGTAGATTTCAAATAATGTTTTCGTGTGGAAAATACTTTCAAAAGGATAGGAATGCTTGATGACCTGTGCATTGCATCATCTGCGGTAAGGACATTGTAGAACAATAAAGCATCATATTTAAGGATCATTTAGCTGTATGTACATCCTTTGTGAATGTGGTGTGTGTGTGTGAGTTGGGATTGGTGGTTGTGAAATTGTACTGTGTGTGACGCCGTGCAAATACAGGGGAGGATCTGTCCGTGTGAACAGATAGTTATCTATATTTGTGGCGGGTCTGTACGCGTCTTGGGGTGTATTCAAAAAAAAAAAGGAAAAAAATTCTACGGTTTTTCGTTGTTTTCCTTAAAAGGTATTTACAAAAAAAAAGAAACACCGGTTAGTAGGGTCCCACAATCGATACCCCTTAATATCTTTGGCATAGCCAAGAAATATACACCTCCGAGAGTTCTTATACAATTTTGATCTTTTCTCCTTCGGTATCCATGTATAAGCATCACATCCAAAGACACGAAGATAGGAGTAATCAATGGACTTGCCGCTCCAGACTTAAGGAATTTTCAAACCAAGTGATTTTGTCGGCGCTCGATTAATCAAATAATAAGCCGTACTCACGGCTTTCGCCCAAAATCTCTTATCAAGTTTTGAAGTACTCAACATGCTACGGGCCCTTCCATGAGTGTTCTATTTAACCTCTTCGCTACACCGTTTTGTTACGGTGTACTGGGTACCGTGAGATGCCGCTTAATTTCATGCTCATTACAAAACTCATCAAATTCTCTTGAACAATACTCCCCTCCGTTATCAGAACGTAGACACTTAATTTTTAAATCCTTTTTATTCTCCACAAGAGTTTTGAACTTTTTAAAAGTCTCAAACACATCGGACTTTCGCCTTAGCATATACACCCAAGCCTTCCGAGAGTAATCATCAATGAATGAAACGAAGTAAGAACATCTGCCCAATGAAGTATCGGGCGAATCTCAAGTATCCGAATGAATCAACTCGAGATGTTTCTTATTTCTTTGATGTGATAGAGAAAAAGACAACTTTTGTTGCTTCCCGTAGATGCAATCTTCACAAAAATCTAATGGCGCGGACTTGTAACTTGAAAGAAGTTCACGGTTAAATAATTCCTGCAATCCGCGCTCGCTCATGTGTCCTAAACGGCGATGCCATACCGTTGAAGATTCCACCTTTGCGCTTGCAACAACCGCTTCTTCCACTTGAGTCTCGCCCACTAATCTATAAAGACCACCTACTTGCTCTCCTTTCATCAACACCAAACAATCTTGACATATCTTCAAGTGATTTTTCTCGTCGATAAATTTAAACCCTTGTTTGTAAAAATTTTCAAGTGATAGAAGACTTTTCCGAAGTGCAGGAACATGTCGAACATTAGAAGCCGTCCGAATAACACCATCAAACATTTTGATCCGAACGTCTCCCACTCTAATCACCGGACATGCCGTGTTGTCATCCAAATAGATAACTCCATCATCCCGTGACTTATAAGAATGAAACCACTTCCTATAGGGAGTCATGTGGAACGACGCCCCCGAATCCAAGATCCAATGATAAATAAGCACGGATCTATCTAATGCGACTAACGCATCTCCGTCCTCCGAACTAGCCGACTTCGCATCCGCTTCGGCTATATTACCTAGAAAATTATTTGAATTGGATTTACCATCAACTCCTTTAACCCGACAATCTTTCTTCACGTGCCCCAACTTTCCACAATTCCAACACTTTACTTTCTTTTTGCCCTTGGATTTTGATCTTGACTTTCCTCGATCACCATGCTCCCTCTCAAAAGGTCTTCCCCGTCCTATCATAGCCTCCCCCGAAGAACTTCCTTGGCTAGACTTCCGCCTCATCTCCTCGGTAAGTAATGATGCAACAACCGACTCCGTCTTAAGAGTTTCAACATGACTCAAGTTCATAATCAAATTATCCCAAGTTTCCGGCATCGAGCAAAGTAAAATACTTGTCTTTTCTTTTTCATCGATTCTCACGTCTAGGGCAGCGCGTTTGCTCACGATAGAGTTGAAAGTACTTAGATGTTCTTGTACCGGTGCCCCGTCCTTCATCTTTAGATTGTACAATTGTCGTCTTAAGAAGATTTTGTTCACCAATAACTTTCCTTCATAGAGATTTTTCAATTTATCCTAAATTTCTTTTGCGGTAGTCTCGGTCTCCACATTGAATAGCACTGAATCATCCAGTGCCAAATATAGGTTTGCCAAAGCCATCTTGTCCTTATCTTCAAATTGTTTATCCGTCATTCCTTCCGGCTTATTCTTCTTTCCTTGTAGGGCGATCTCACAAGCATCTTTAATCAAAACTGCTTGCATATTTAGTTTCCACAACGCAAAGTTCGCTCCATCAAACCGAGAAATAATCTCATACTTTGTCGCTGAGACTTTTCCTGCCATTGTTTCACCGTCAACGAATTACGAAGAACCAAACGCTCTGATACCAATTGAAGGGGGACCGGCCGTGGGGTTACCGAGCACACCTCAACTCACATAGCACACGAGTGCAGCGGAAACAGAATCTTTCGTAGATGAAAGCAAACGAGAACGATCGTAGAAAACAAGCACGTGAATAACTAAACAAATAAAACGAATAAGAAAATATAAGGACACAAGATTTACGTGGTTCGGCCAACAATGTGTCGACCTACGTCCACGGGTAAGACTAGCTCAATGCGTTCTTCGATTAATCCACGACACAAAAGTACAAGGAGTAAAATTGGATTATAAGAAATTCTCTCACGAACGCTCTCCACGTTTTTCCTCTTGATTAGGATTTTTTTCAAAGAAGTTTTAAAAAATAAAAGATGAATCACAAAAGTTAATATAACTCTAAAAGCCTAATTTTAATAGGAAACGATCTCCACCGTTCATCCGAATCTCTAATTCATTTTAAAATATTTCTAAATCATCCCTAATATTTAGGAACAAGATTAGGATCAAATTAGGATCAAATCTAATATATTTAACCCATCGCGGAGTTGAGTACCGTGATATCGACTCGAAACATGGTTTTACATAATCCAACATAAGTTTCGAGACTATTCCGTAGCGAATTCAATTAATCCAATTTTGTGGATCTTAGTTCTAGAACACATCCACACAAAACTTAAGGGCTTCGCAAATTTCATGCACTGATCTGTTCTACTGTGATGTACCAAATACTCGATGTTACCTTTCATTTTGTAGTTACTTTTAGCATAAACATATCTAAGCTGAGATTTGCTTTATGTTGTCCTGTGTTGTCTTCCTGTTCAATCAGTTACATGCACGGCCTCATCAACAAGCGCATACACGACATGGAGCTCTACAACATCAGTCCGGTTTTCCGGCTGAAGAAAGCAGAAACCATTTGGCTCGGGCATTACGCGTACATTCGTGTGCTGACGAAGAAGCAATCTCGGCACAAGGAGCTTTTGGCTTTGTTGAAATCACGAATCTTCATGTGTGATGGTGTCGACTGCAAATCGCCCCGTCTGAACTACGCTGTCGAGGACTCTCACTCATCTGTGTTTTGGAAACTCAAGTTCTAGAGATGAAAGTGGAGGTGGGTTGTTTTATCAAGCAGTATTTTGAAATCAGAAGAACGAAAATTGTCTAGCTGGAAAGAGAATTATTCTTGTTTTATGAAAAGAGGATCTAATTCTTCTGATTTTCATATGCTGTTTATAGAATTTTCTTACAAATGAAACAACAAACTTTACTATTGAATATCTTTTGCCAAAAGGTTGTGCAGCATATCAATTATACTGTAGATAATATTTTGTCAAGATTTGTCCAAGTAAGAGAAATTTTGAACTCAAATAGGTCATTCTTGAAATTAGCTACTACATGTCAAAAGACTTGCATAGTTGATTTTTTGGATGTCTCAAGGATGTTAAGATTATACGATGTAGGATTGTTTTGGTACATTTTGATCTACCGCCTGTTGAATCCTTAGAATAAGACGTCTACTTTATTTGAATCTTAGAATAAGATGTCTACTGATGAGTTGTTCTGTATGAAGATTTGTCTGTACACGGAAAGCTAGTAGTTTGATTTTGCTTTTCAAAATATCTTCCGTATTTGATTTGATTTATTTTTAAAAAATAATTAATTTGAAGATTGAATATGATATTTATTTTATGCATGTATTATCACTTCATGTAACAAATATTTGAATTTTCAATAGGACTATAAAAGCTCACTGCTTTTTAAAGATGTATTTTGGTTTTGTGGTTTGGAATTTATTTGGGGTTGCGGAGAGATTGTGTTAGATTGTTGGATTGCGTTACGGTGTTTGGATTAAGAAAAAATTGCATGTAGTGCGAAAATATAATGTTTGTTTCATAATATTGCATTTCATATTGGGGTATTATGATATATGTGATTACAGAAAGATTACGTGCGGTGAGAAAGTACGATAGAAAAATATTTTATTTGTTTTCGCAAGTAATATCATATTTCGTTATAATATATATTGCAATAAGTCGGTTATGATATATTTTAAATTTGTCATTTGAAAATTATTTAAAAAAAAAATTCTCTGACTTTTTTTTTTTATGTGGCAATAATTGTTCGAGTCTGAAAAAGTGCGCTAAGGAGAGAGGTCAGGAGAGATTTAAAGTGTTTGGGATTTAAGTTATTTTGTGTGAAAAAAAAAATATTATAATATTTTTTTTAATAATTTTTTTAAATAATTTTTTTCTTTTATTATTTGGAGGTTTTTTTTTGTCGATTAGGAGCCAATCTAGAGTGGCTTGATTTAGAATTGTTAAGTTTGCCGCATCAAATTACCAAAATATATGACAATCAAATATTAATGATATCAAAATTAGTATTTATATATATCAAAAAATTAGATACTATATAATAAATATAATTTTGCGGGGTGGAAAGTGGTATTACCGTTTCTTGTTCTTGTCCCCGTGAGAGGAGCCGTCCATGCGGGAACAAAGATGATCTCAATCGAGTCCACAAAGAAAATTGCTATCACTAAGTATAATCAATACAAGGAACATAAATGCATTTTTCGTTTAAAAACATAACTTTGAAATTTGAACTGTGTTTCGTACATTAACTACGAAATTAACCGCCAATTATATTCAAAACTGTTCATTTTCTCTACCGTAATTTTTCTACATAAAAATGCGAGATATATGCAATTCATCCACTCAATCTAAGAAAGTGCCAAGGAAAATGCAACTTCTCAAACACCAAGTTCACAAACTATTCACCAATGTCCAACAATAAGGAGAAATTTATGGCCAATACTTATAGCAAGATCGGTTCATGGTTAGATTTACATAATTCAGGGAAAGTGTAGCCAGATTCTTCACAAACCAAAAAAAAAACAGAAAAAAAAAAAAAAGCAGTAATGATGCACACAAAATCCAGCTCACTTCATTTCTGCAAAAATATTTTAAAGCGAAATCATTGATAATAACTATTATGCTCTAGTAATCCTGAAAACTCTTGATATTAGCACATGATAAACCTGTCCCGATTCGTTGGCAACTTCGACCAGCTCGCAAAGATCTCCTTCTTGAAGATTGTTTGCTCTGGCAAAAGCTCTCCATCCACTACTAAAGCCTTTAAACGTGCCGCTCTCTTGGTAAAGGACAGGCCAAAGTCTCATAGAGGGATCTTCAAGGATTATAACTTTCCTCTCAAGTCTCTTCCTTCCCCATTGAGTGGGCAACCTTTCCGACATCTCCTGCACGATTAGTAACGAAAATTAAAGAAAGAGTAAAGAAAGACCAATTATAACTGATGATGAGTCGATATCAATTGAAAAAATTTCCTAAGCATTTATTTAATGCAACAAAATAGTACATGGGGTTAGGCATTCCAGAGTGTATGCAATATGTCCCAATGCCGACTATAGTTGCAGTCATTTTTCACTTTTTCCGAGATTTTACAGGCCTTATAAAACGTTTTCTTGATTATATTTGCTCGTCTTACTCTCATTTCTACTTTGTACATTTCCTTTAGCTTAGAAGTTGAAAAAAGCAGAAGGCAACTTGTTATTGAAACTACTGCATGAAGAATTATTCAGATAATTTCGTAGCCTACGCAATGAAAAACACTAT
Source organism: Tillandsia leiboldiana (assembly GCA_029204045.2). Classification (NCBI taxonomy): domain Eukaryota; kingdom Viridiplantae; phylum Streptophyta; class Magnoliopsida; order Poales; family Bromeliaceae; genus Tillandsia; species Tillandsia leiboldiana. Next base: position 6,822,467 of record CM055067.1, on the reverse strand, counting down.
TAAGGTTCTGCTTAACTGCGGTTTCTTAGTCATTATGTAGATTCTTTCTATGAAATCAATATGGTCAATTCCTTCATCATTCAGTCAAGCTTTCTTACCATTAGAGCTAGTGAAAGAAGGCCTAGCATTTTTGGTCTGAATCTAAATGAACGGTTAAGGTGTGAAGTTTAGATCAGTAATATGTAATTATAATGCATTGGGAAATGACTACATAAAATTTATAAAACATTTGCACAAGCACTCGTGATGTATCATACCAAATTCGTGAAATGACTTCCAACTGTTACTGAATGATCAACTTAACTAGGTTTTGATTTTCAGGCAAAGCACTCAAGATTCAAGCAAAATGAGCAAATTGTTTGCCTCAATAGAATCGAACTCGTCTTATCTAATAGCCATCAAAGAGAAGTTAGGAGTTGGCAATATGGACCTACTTGTTCCATTTAGATATGCCAGGGTCAAGCTATCATATCTTTTCCGTATGTCATTATTAGGATACATCTCATTGATCTAGAACCCTCAACACGAAGCAGATCATATTATTACTATTACTTAAAAAAGTACAAACTAGTGCATAAAGCATTTACATAAAACTACAAATGTAAGCCCCAAAGTTTCAACAAAAAATAAAGTACTCGCTCGATTAAGTGGGGATTCAAATCTGAAGATTTGCAGTTACTAAACATAGACTTATATGTTCATCTACTGGATAATGGCAACATTGCTACCTTGATGCTATATTCTCTGGAAAGATTAATGGATAAAGAGAAATAAACATTTGTTCTAATTGTTTCCAAGAGAGCTTAAGCAAGACCATAACCATTCACCTTCTCCTTCAGAGAAGCATGATCCAAATTTCCTTTGGGTTAAGTCAAAACAAAAATACTTAACATCCATTGTGGACATACCACAAACTGAAATGCCTTGAAATGATGACCAGTCTGTGACTCAGATCAGTTCAGCAACAAAAGTGTCTCAGAACTGAAACAGACCTAGGACTTTTAAGGTATTTCAACTAATCCAAAATTGATTTCCCGGGCACCCCAATAACCAAATAATTTTGTCTGTAAATGCTGCATGTTCGATTGCATCAGTAGATCCATTTTCTTCAGTAAAGAGATTGAAGCCACAGTAGTCACAAACAGTAATCACAGGAAAACTGTATCAATGTATCCACACAATAATCACAGGAAAAAAGGTGTTTCGTAGGGGCATTTGGACTGATTGAGCCAATTTTCAACTGTTACAAAAATCAATTCTCTTTACAGTGAATTATTATGGGCTATCTAAATGAACAAATGCAAGCTTACCTTAACTTGACTCAAATTGACTTGCCATAACACGATTTCGACTTGAAATTGCCTACACACAAGATACCCTAATATATATTCTCTCAAGTAGACGTGCTTTTATAGTGTACTTAGAAATATAGTAAACATAAGCTCATATTGCCATCTTTTTTCATATCCAGGCCAATTTGTTTTTTAATCATTTTTCAACTCTTTGTACGTCTATTTTGACTGAGAATCTATAAACAAGCTCTAAGAAATATTTGTTTACATGTTAAAGCTTCTGAAGAAAAGCATAATATCATCAACTGGCCCTGGAATTTAGCCAGGCACTTCAAATCTTTGGAGCTATCTACCTTGCAATTGGCTTGCACATTGTCGAATCAGTCCAGAGCTGGGAGATATCGAAATAGGCCCATTTTGTGTTTGTCTTCTTTGTTGTGTTTTTTTATAATTAAATTGTTCACTGCTTATAGTAAACTTGGGCCCCATTGATTTTGGAGCCTAGCTTCACTCATTTTTCTTAACGTGCCTCACATAAGACCACCAATGGATGTTTTTCGCTGGATGGTCAACCAAAAAAGAGAAAAAAGTATTTAGTGATGCGTACAGATAACTGTCTTGCTATAAATTAAGTTGTTTCTATCTAATTATGCATGCACCTCTAGCAACTATGCTTTGCAATGGTCTATCCCAGTTTTAGTTCATTAAAACTGTTGGAAAAATCCGGTACTCGCCCCGGTACCAGATTCTCTGAATCCGCAACTCGCTTCGATACCGCAATCCGCTCTGGTACCGCCTAGAGTTGGGATTTCGCAGCGGAAACGTCAAATCGGATTTTTACCATAAATCCGTCATCTCAACAAAACTAGAACCAATACAACTACAAAGAGAAGAAAACTAAAACAGAAAATATGCGGGTGAAATAAGATTCATTAACCAAGAGAAGAATTACACCGATTACACCGACTCCTCTTCTGCAATAGAGTAGCTTCAATCCGAGCCCTTCTCCTGAATCTCTCTCACCATTCTCTCGTCTTCTATAAACCTAGAAGACTCCCTTCTCTCGTCTTCTATAAACCTAGAAGACTATGGGTGTGGCTAAATCCTAACCCCCACTATCTCCATGGGTGTTACCACCACCGTGGGTGTAGATACCACTATATGGGTGTGGCTAAATCCTAGCCCCCACCACCTCCATGGGTATTACCACCACCGTCTCCATGGGTGTGACCACGTTAACACCTCCGTGCTGTGGATACCACTATATGGGTGTGGCTAAATCCTAGCCCCCACCACCTCCATGGGTATTACCACCATCTTGGGTGTAACTATCTTAACACCTCCTTAAAATAATAACACATATGCTATATTTATAGCTTACATCAAAAGCTATCCAAATCCTAGTCTAAATAGATTTTTATTCTAATTAATATTTAAATCTTAACAAACTTATCTCTTTAAGATTTAAATATTAATCTTAATCCAACTAGGATTCAACTACAAATATAATCAAATCCTAACAATCTCCACCTTGATTTGATTTGTAGTCTTCAATCGCTACATCGAGCTCTCCTTCGCTCCACCTTGAGCGACTGCATCTTCGATCTCGCTTTTGGACTCTCTAGCTCCACCTGAAGCCGAAAAATTACATACCTTCGAGTCCAACACGCCTAGTGAGATCAAATTGTGATCGCCTCCCGTGATGATCGGTAATCCAGTACTCTGATGTCGATATCTCCTGAGGATCGCCAACCTTTAGCTCCGATACCAATTGTTGGAAAAATCCGGTACTCGCCCCGGTACCAGATTCTCTGAATCCGCAACCTTTAGCTTGATACCGCAATCCGCGTTGGTACCGCCTAGAGTTGGGATTCCGCAGCGGAAACGTCAAATCGGATTTTTACCATAAACCCGTCCTCTCAATATAACTGGAATTAGCATAACCACCAAGGAGAAGAAAAACCAAAACAGAAAATATACGGGTGAAATAAGATTCATTAACCAAGAGAAGAATTACACCGATTACACCGACTCCTCTTCTGCAATAGAGTAGCTTCAACCCGATCCCTCCTCATGAATCTCTCTCACCCTTCTCTCGTCTTCTATAAACCTAGAAGACTCCCTTCTCTCGTCTTCTATAAACCTAGAAGACTATGGGTGTGGCTAAATCCTAACCCACCATCTCCATGGGTGTTACCACCACCGTGGGTGTAGATACCACTATATGGGTGTGGCTAAATCCTAGCCCCCACCACCTTCATGGGTATTACCACCACCGTCTCCATGGGTGTGACCACGTTAACACCCCCTTAAAATAATAACACATATGCTATATTTATAGCTTACATCAAAAGCTATCCAAATGCTAGTCTAAATAGATTTTTATTCTAATTAATATTTAAATCTTAACAAACTTATCTCTTTAAGATTTAAATATTAATCTTAATCCAACTAGGATTCAACTACAAATATAATCAAATCCTAACAAAAACATATAAATATCTACGCCTGAGGTGAAGGAACAATTCAACTCTAGCTTATCAGATTAATATATAAACCCTTCTTGCAGCTATCATGTAATAAATAATATAACAACACACAAACTTTTGAAGAATTCAAACTTGACCAACTATAAGTGTTAGCCATGGGGATTTTTTCAAAATAACCCTCCCAAACTTTGAATTTTGCAAACTAACCCTATGAAAATTTTTTTTGCAAAACTAACCCTACTTTTGCCACCTCGGCGCCACGTAGGCCAGACAACGTGAAGGCGCTGAAGCGGTCAGCGCCTTCACAATATTCCTATTAAGGCGCTGAACCCCTCAGCGCCTTCATCTGTTCTGTTGAAGGCGCTGAAGGGATCAGCGCCTTCATAGGAATATTGTGAAGGCGCTGACCGCTTCAGCGCCTTCATGATATATGCTGAAGGCGCTGGTTCATTCAGCGCCTTCAGCATATACTATAACCGCGTCGAGGACTTGGTCATTTTTCGTGGAAAAATGGCTAAGTCCTCAGTGTAAGCCAAAATTGGCTTCTCTGTAAAGGCGCTGAGTGGCTCAGCGCCTTTAGTGATTTACACTGAAGGCGCTGAGTCGCTCATCGCCTTTAGTGTACACTAAAGGCGCTGAGCCATTCAGCGCCTCTAGTGCAAACTAAAGGCGCTGAATGGCTCGGCGCCTTTAGCTGGCCACGCACCCAGAATCTTAAATCGCATTAAAAAAATCCCAAATTTGTACAAGAAGTTCAAGCATTGACAAAATACATTCACAAACACCAACAAATAACATTGATCAATCAACCAGCAATCATTTCATTCACAGAATCGAGTTGAGTAACATGAAAGAATAAAATTTACAAAAATTGAACTCAAAAGCTCAATTTTGAGCACGTCCTCGACCTCGACGTCCTCGCCCACGCCCACGTCCACGGCCTCGCCCTCGCCCTCGCCCTCGCCCACGGGGAACAGCAAGCTCGATGATAGGTATATCATCGAGAAGCTCGACTGCTGCCGACTGATCGAGCTCCTCGATGATACCACCCTGATCCTGTGACGCAATATGCTCGCGCTCCTGTGGCGATGATGATCTTGGACGACGGCGTGAATATGTCTGTGAGACTGGCGGCGGGAGCGATGCTGACGTCGAAGGTAATGTCATCGGTGCCTGAATGGTAGGAGATGAAGATCGTGGCACCTGAAAGAGTGTAAATGGTTTGTTAATATGAATTTGAAAACTTAATTTGAATTCTATGCTAAATGGTACCTGATGACTCGAAGTCGCTCCCTCATCGGAAGGTCGGGCTCCCTCATATGAAGGTAATGTCATCGGTGCCTGAATGGTAGGAGATGAAGATCGTGGCACCTGAAAGAGTGTAAATAGTTTGTTAATATGAATTTGAAAACTTAATTTGAATTCTATGCTAAATGGTACCTGATGACTCAAAGTCGCTCCCTCATCGGAAGGTCGGGTTGCCTCTCTGGCCGCAGGGTCGGATGGTACATGCTGTAGTACCATCCGAATATTGCCGCTCATTTGTCTCAAAGTTTGAATAATAGTATCAGTCGGCGGTCTGTCATCCACTATCTGGTCGACAATGGTTTGAACATATCGTAGTGTGTCGGCCTGCATTATAAATTAGAAATTAAAATTAAATTTATATGAGGAAAGTTGAATACAGTAAATTTATATATATAAATTTTAATACCAGAGATCTCTCGACATGCCCACGAGGGTGGAAAGTCAGCGGAGGACGCTGTACTGGATGAGAAATCCATCGTCGTGTAATGCTCCAGTACCACTGCATGTATATGGATGCCGCTTGCAGTGGGTCCTCACCAGCAGCCGGGGCTTGATCAAAAATGTGATCAAGCCTCTCGGACCACCCCTCAATGTGGGCAGCATGAAATGCTATCCAGTCCTCATCCGCACGCCCACGTACTGTGATGCGTGGGATTGACTCCACATTGACAGGTATATGCTGCAGAAGACCGAACTGCCGCATGACTCGGTCTGGCACGTGCATCTCCACGATATGAAAGCATATCAGGACTGTCCGTGCACGCCAGACCGCTGAGCCATGCACACAGAAATCAGGTAATGTCTCTATAACCTGATCTGTGTAGGGCATCCATATAACCTGTTAATCGACAAAATGATTAGTGTTGAATAAAACATCTACATACTTAAAGTACGTAATAAAAGATCTACATACCTGCGCCTCTCGCTGCTGATCCAGCTCGTCTCTGTAGAACTCAATGTCACACGTCTTGACATTGGTTCCGTAACGCAGCCCTCCAGTGTTGCCCCATCTAGATTATAAAAAACATATATTAGTTGCATTTATAATTGAAATACAAAAATCTACTTTATGAAAAAAAATATCTTACCGGCAACCCAGGGGTCGATCGAGCATGTCGGGCTGATCTAGGATGCGCGTAGGTCGGCCGATATGAAGATGGTCCCAAGACCAGATCTGTAAATTGACGCCAACAGGTGAAATGAATTAAACTAATATATATTACCAATATAAAGATAAATCTGAAATCCAAAAATCAGATTTTATACCTGCAATAGGGTAGCAAAACAACAGCATTCGGCCTTCCCGTTCCTCGCGGCATCAGCTAGTGCCCGATATAGATACGCCAGTGTCGCAGCGCCCCACGCATAAGCGCCGCAAATAGCAAAGTCAGCTAAAAGTGGTAGCCACTTTAGATGAACTTTGTATCCGCTGGGGTTTGGCATCAGACTACCGCCGATCTGATATAGCATATAAGCGCGGGCGGTAGCTGCGACTAATCCGGCGGGGGCATCCAGAGGTATATCATGAAAAACACGATATAACCAATCTAGTGATACCTCAGGTTTCTTGAGTTCCTCAGGCGCCGCCCCCAATAACTCCATGCACAGAGCACGCCAGTCGTGGAGGGTGGAACCAGAGACCGGTGCACCATGCACACGGAGACCCGAGATGACCGCCACATCCTGGAGTGTGACGGTCATCTCACCGTGGCGCAAATGGAAGGTCTGGGTCTCCGGTCTCCACCTCTCGGCAAGAGCGCTCAGTAGAGCTTGATCCAGTACTAACCGTCGCAGTCGGGATAACCCGTAGAATCCCGACTGGCGAAGCAGGTCGAGTACCCCTGGATGATCAAGCTCCCACTGGTTCATCTTGCGGCCGTGCTCTGAGAACGGGACGGGATGATAATCCTGTAATGCAAAAAAAAATATAGTTAGCTCTTACATATAAAATATAGTCAGCTTATTTATAATATTTGAAAAAATAAAAAATTATATCTCTTACCTCAGTCGTGATAAAGGCTGACCTATGGCGATGCTGGTCCACCAGTACAGATCCATCAACTGGCCCCGCGTCCGCGTGATCTGCCATCTGCAATTAGCAATCTACATATTAGTAACATGATTCATAGAAATAATTAAATATTAAGACAAGATAAATATAATTGTGTAATTCATACGCCGGCGTCCTCGTTGCGCTATTTGTGTATTCTGTGGACAAGTGCTCCTGTAATGGCCTTCCTGCTTACAAATGGAGCACTTCCCTCGTCGGCCACCCCCCTCGTACAATTTACTAAACGATACATTCTCGTCTCAAATCTACTATATGTACAATCAGAATGTATCGCGATTAGCTTTTTTCGACCGCCGATATATTGTGGACCATTCCCATCGATAACTAACTGTCCATCCCAATGAACACTTATGGGCATGCGATTATTAGCCATTTCAACTACAACAGAAAATTTAACCACTTCAAAAAACTACTTTTAACTTTACAGTCGGAGACCGACAGTGAAACCTCTCACTTTGAGCGCTCTCACAGTGAGGGGATCGCTCACTGTGACAGTGAAGCTCTCACTGTGAGAGATCACTCTGTCACTGTGAGAGAGTGATCTTCAGTCTCTCTCACTGTGAGAGAGTGATCTTCACTCCCTCACTGTAAGAGTCTCTCACTGTGAGAGCTTCACAGAGAGCTTCACTGTGAGAGACTCTTACAGTGAAGCTCTCACAGTGAGAGCTCAAGTGAGAGCTCAAGTATTATTTAACTCAAGTGAGAGCTCAAGTGAGAGCTCAAGTGTTTCTCTCTCACAGTGAAGCTCACAGTGAGAGCTCAAGTGAGAGCTCATAGTGACAGCTCAAGTGAGAGCTCAAGTGAATTTGGGAGAGCTCAAGTGAGAGCTCAAGTGAGGGCTTCACTGTGATCAACGAAATTATTTCTAAAATTTGTAGCAAAATTAGCTAAATTAGCAAAATTAACTAAAATTACCAAAATTAGCAATATTAGCTAAAATTTGTAACTAAAATATAAATTCACAGTGAGTGAGAGATCATGCTTCACTGTGAGAGCTTCACTGTGATCTCTCACAGTGAAGCGAGATCACTGTGAGAGAGTGATCTCTCACAGTGAGAGATCACTCTCTCACAGTGAGAGAGAGAAAGAGAGAGAGAGAGAGAAGAGAGAGGGAGGGACCGGCGAGAGGAGATCGGCGATACGACGGCGAGAGTAGATCGGCAATGCGGCGGGATTGAAGAAGATCGGCGATGCGACGGCGGGATTGAAGAAGATCTCACTGTGCTCGGCGGGATTGAAGTAGACGGCGAGAGGATCTCACTGTGCTCGGCGGGATTGAAGGCGACGGCGATGAAGGCGACGGCGATGAAGAGATGAAGAGAAGAGATGGAGAAGATAAGACCAGAAGTGAAGAGGAATCGCACGCGCGCGGCTTGATAACGTGTGACGAAGGCGCTGATTCGGTCAGCGCCTTTAACTTATAATGTTAAAGGCGCTGAATTGGTCAGCGTCTTTAACATTATAACTTAAACACGCTGACCGAATCAGCGCCTTTCACATTATAAGCTAAACGCGCTGAACTAGTCAGCGTCTTTAACATTATAAGTTAAAGGCGCTGAACGGTTTAGCGCCTCTAACATGTATACAACCCAACGCCTGTATATCTGAGGACTTAGCCAATTTCGCAAAAAAATTGGCCAAGTCCTGTGGTGCCGTGTGTAGCATTGAAGACGCTGAATGAATCAGCGTCTTCTCAAAATGAAGACGCTGATTCATTCAGCGTCTCCGTAGGGTTTTTAGGAGACGCGGAATGAATCAGCGTCTTTCATGAGGGATACTGAAGACGCTGAACCATTCAGCGTCTTCAGGGCGTCATGCCCCCGTGGCGCCCACCTGGCAAAAGGAGGGTTATTTTTGCAAAAATTTTTTTGGCAGGGTTATTTTCCCAAATAGAAAAAATAGTAAGGTTATTTTTAAAAAATCCCCGTTAGCCATTCTACAGTTTATTGGTGATTTACTCACAAGCCAATTCTGAGCTGTGGAAGATAACGAAAAGCTGAATTTAATTGACTTTGGTAATGGAGATTCATCAAAATCCAAATCTTCGGTCTTCCCAGGACCACAATTTTCATCAGCCGAAAGATGAGTGGACATCTCTTCGTTTGGAAAGACAATAGGAATGTTTGCTGTCACATGAAGAGACATCCATAAATTAACCTTATTGCACAAATTGGGCACCAAAAGTTGACATTCCCTTCAGGAAAAACTAAAAGGATAGCAAGATCAATGCACCTAGTTCGGATGCATCTTCTTGCTTGATATCCACACCAGATGTACCTTGTTGGAGATTCCGAGCACTTTCAACTGGGACAGGATCTTCCTTATTTGATGGCGCTTCAGGTTTTGTAGTAATACCTGCCAAAAAGTTGTGTATGGTCAATCCTTTTGCTCAATCCAAATAAGATGAGAATACAGTTATACACAACAACGAAGATCTGCTCAAAAATGCTCCTCACAGATTGCCCTGGAAAAAGAGAAATTAATGGTGTTTTCATATTTCAAGCAATTTAATTTACTTTTAGCTCAAGGATCTTGACCTAATTTTTCACAACGCAGGGTTTTCTCTTCAAGCGTGGCTGTACTTCTATCGGAGGATATGTCGTCATCCTTTTCATCTAAGCACATATCGATACTGATATCATTTACATCTTCAAGTTCATCAGCTAAGTCTTCATCAACATGATGGCATACCCCATCCTCAGTGGCATCACTTTTTTTAACCATCTCCTCCGGTAGAATCATGCTGTGCTTCTCATCCGGAATGTCAGTTAAACAATCTCTTTTACTATCCACCATCTCTTGGTCATTGAGATCATCTATTAGTTTTTCATGACTACTTTCCCGCCGTGTAAAATTTTCGTCAGCTCTCTTCGGTTCTTGAAAGTGGCCAGGAATAGTGAAATCGGATCCTAATTTCGAACATTCAGCTTCTACCACAGTTTTGGATCCTCCACAATTATTTTCATTCACCAATATTTTCTCCTTGTCATCAGTGGAGCACTTGCTTTTCAATGTAAGGGATCCAAAGAGATCTAGCTCCTGCTTGGACTCTGAATCTTCGTCAACTTTACGTGCGTCTGGACAGGATGGATGAGAAATTTGTCTTGCTGTTTCTGTCTCCATAGACTTAACTGAGTTAGTTATAACAATTTTGCCGTTAGGCGACTTGGAAGGAATGAATTTAACTTCAACTTCTTTTATACCTGGATTTTCACCAGCAAGAAAGCAATCATCTTCCATATCCTCAGAATTTCTGGTTTGTTTAGGCAGATGCAACTTGTTTTCTGATGAGCCGATCATTTTCCTTTTCTTTATAGCATTATCACTTTCGTCTTTCCCATGGAAATGTGATCTCTCACAGGCACTTATGCTGTATATCTGGACAGAGAATAACGACCTACTAATGTGTTGAAATACCAGAAATTCTCCAGTTGCTATAGAATGATCCAGCACAAACTCACGCCATCCTTGTTGAAAAGACAACAAACCATTTATCGTGCGGATCTTAACCTTTGAAGAATTCCCTTCTGAATCTTCCAGATACACATTCTCATCGATTAAGTCCCTTATGGTTCTTCCAAACTTAGGCGGTATGAACTGCATTTATGAGAATTAGCATTATCATGACGATAAGCAAATAAAAAGGTGTCAAATGTTAAAGATTTGTTAAATAAGAAACAAAAGGAAAAAAAAGAAGAAGTCTTGCCTTTATGTCTATAAATATATGTACAGGCAATCAATAATAACCTCAGTACGTAGCAGCTGTTGCCACGCACTTGAATTGATTATTGACAAAAGTAAGTCATCAAGCTAAACTTTTTAACAAGCTATTAAAACAACAATTGGAACTGTAAAGTTTAAACTTTAGAACATGATGAATCTTCTCTAACTGTGGAAGGACGAACAAAGAAAACACAAACAAAAACATAGTGAAATGAGAGTCGCTCACTGAAAAGAATACGCAAGACTTCTATATAGTTGCTTCAACTAGATGCCCTCTTTTCTGAATCTCTCTCACCCTTTCTCGTCTTTTCACTCTCTCAGAAGACAACTTCTCTGCTTCCTCTCCCATAAGTTACACGCCCCAAGGTCTCGTCAGTGGTACCATGAGTTCCACACTCTCATGAACCCACCCGTAGAGACCTACGCATAGCTATTCAAGAGACTATCCGAATACAAGAGGATAAATTTTGAACATTGTACTCCAATTAAGACTTCTCTTACGATATCCTAGTATGTTACTAAGGACACGTTCCGTATTGCTGTTTCTTTTCAATACGAACTCTATGCGATAGAGTGCGCAAGTTGCTTGCAGTCAGTCCATAATTCTACAGTGCCTGTTTGAGAACAAAACACAAATAGGCAGTAACAAGAATACATAAGTCTATTCATCGTTGTGCCCAAACCAATGCTTAAAGTCAATTATTATTAGTGTTTAGTCTTTTCCCATCCGATGTAGAACTATTGGGCGTTATTATAACTACTACCGGACTCGCTAGCAATAATAGCCCATTAGGCCTACAGCTATTATTAATAGGCATGACTGGTCACTTATATTCTCAATCAGAACCTTTTTTTTTTTCATCCAATGTGGGATTATTACGTTACATCAAAATTACCAAATGACACTTAAAATTAAATCGAAATCCTAACATGGCCAGTGGAAGAAAGAAGGTTAATGAGACGCAGAGCTTGAAGAGCTTTACCAAACTTGAACATTAGCATATCTCATGTATTTATCTAACATAAGAGAAGAGCAAGCATAAATTGAAAAAAAAAAGAAAAAGAAAAGAAAAAAAAGAAAAAGAAATGAAACCCAAGAAGGAAAGCAGTTGGTGAAGAACTTCTTTCTTTCTGTCTTCCTTTCTACCATCAAATTAAAACAAGGGAACCAAAAAAACTCTCAAAAGAAAACTATGACAACCAAGAAGAGCATAAGGGGGAAGAGGGAAACAATACCATGATATCTTGGAAATTACCAACCATGACCCTAAAGAAGGAATGAGGAGTGGAAGAACAAGAAGCCACCATCTTCTTCTTCTTCCACCTCCTCCTCTACTCTCCACACACACACACTCTCACTCTCTCTAAAACCCTAACAAAACCCACATTCATTTCCTCTCCGGGTCTTCTTACTCCACCTGAAGGCTGCAACTACTGCTTCTCCATAACACGCTTTCCACATTTTTCCCTCACAAAAGCACTTTCCATCTTCTTTGAGATTGAACGTAGCAATTAATGTGTGCAGTGAGCTCTAGGAAATTACATTAATTATTATTATTATTATTATTATTATTATTCTTTTTCTCCTTTTGAAACTCGAGTTCTCTGCTTCGGAGTGGTTGGGAATAATTGGAATGTTCTCCAAAATAGAAAGGAGCGTTGTACCCGTTCTTTTCAGGGTCTTTATAACCGCGCGAGAGGTTAGGTAGGAGATTTTTGATTTGTGCCATGCGATTCAGAGAAATAAAGGTACAAAAGTACTATTTTAAATAGACTATTTAATTACTTTTTAAATTATTTTAACGGACTAATCTTTTAATTATTTACTTTGAATTAATCCATGTTACTTTAATTTTAAAATTTAAATACATTATTTATCTTTATAAATTGAGTCAGCATACCTCATATAATTTTTGCAATTATAAACCGCCTCAAAATAAATAAATTATAAGATTAGATAGTCAATTCAAAATAGTTCTTAGTTAAGATACGTTATATACTATTTTATCTTTTGTAAATAAATTTAAAAACTTTTAGTTTTGCTAATTAGATTTTTTAAATTTTATCAAATAATTTGGCCTCTTCTCTTAAGCAAAGTTTCTGATTGAATAGTTATTTTGATCATATATCTTATATATAATTTTGTTTAACTTCAAAATGCAAAAGAAACCTTTTCTCCTGATTCTAGTTATCGTGATTAAACAACAAGATTAAAGAATAGAATAAATCTTTCTTTGGTCTTTATTATTCTTTATATGTTAGAATTAAAAAATAACCTTTTTGTATTTTAAAGTTTTAATTATCAGATTATATGCTATATGAGCAACTAAAACGGTTGTATATTTAGTAACTTCGATTTCGATAAACGACAACGGCCTATTAATCTGTTTAATAGACTTTAGGATTTAATCGTTAAAATTAAAAATTCAACCTCTTTGCATCAATGCTAAAGGAGTTCTTTGTACAGTTTCTTTATTTTTTTAAAAAATATTAACAAGACGAGTGAAAGGAAAGAGGAGTTGGATGAGAGGAATTGTAAGATTATAATCCAAAAAGGATTGTAGTCCTATCACTCAATAAAAAAGAGAAATGCTTAGTCCATATTCCAAAAGAATTGTAATCTTTACAACTCTAAAAAGGAAAAATTAGGAAAAAAAAAAAGAGTATGAGAGGGATTGTGGATTACAATTCCTAGCAATCTCTAAATTTAAAAATATATATGATATCTAGGGTTGTGGAACCGAGGGTTCGGTTGAATGGGAGAGTTGGTAGACTCGGTCTTAGGAGTAGCATAAGAGGGACTAGAGGCGAGTACTCGGGTGTGTTGTGAGCTGGGTAGTTAGCCTTTGGGCTGTGGTGTGGCGTGAGAGTGCTTGACTGAGAAATAGGTTGATATTGTCAACTCCTTTGTAAACCGGTATACAAAACTAACGATTGGGTGTGGTGAAGTGGGTGTAACCTGGCCTCCCTTTCGGTTATTTTGTGGTGGTGTGGTCCACCGGAGGACAACGTGGCCCGATTCTCTAGGTATCGCGCAGTTATGTGGTGGAATACCCACTGAGGGTAACGTGGGTGTAAGCTTTTCTGACGGTAAGTTTGTTTATCCAGGTGGCGCGAGTGTGAAATTCTTCTGCGCCCCATTTGGCACCCAGGACCAAATCTGGGGAGCATATGGTTCACCGACTCCACTAGATAAATGTACGGGTCGCTGATGGGAGTGTAGTTCGAGAATTCGACCTCCACTCGGATCTCATGCAAGTTAGTCGGTCGGAAAGGAGAGACCCCTTTCGGCTGTTGCGCAGGTGAGTGAGCTCAGCAGATTTGAGCCGAAGTTTGGGTTTGGTTGGGTGTTGGTGAGGCTTCTGGGGTGTTCCTTAACCTTTATTGCTTTCTTATTTGTTGTCTTATTTCTGTTTGACTTTGTAGATGCCTCTTGAAGACCAAAAAAGTATAGAACATTCTTCCTCGGTGGTTGAACCTACTGAAAACTTTAATTAGTTCTCACTCTCTGTGATATTCCTTTCAGGTGTCGGATCGGTTGGTGAGGCACGCGATCGCGGCAAGAACGTAGTCGAGTAGCGGAGCTAGGAGTCTAGCTGGCCGTCGGTCGTGTTATGTCGTTCGGTTGTCGTTTTGTTGAGCCGATGGCTTGGTTGTTTGTTTCCTGTTGTAAATGAACCGATAGATGTAATAAAGTTGAATATTTATATTTTATCCCGTGTACTCAGATATTGTGCATCCTTTCATTTCCTTTTAATTAAGCACAATTGGGACTCACCGTTTCGTTCGGGTGGAGCGAGACTTACCCGTTCGGCGGGAAGTCTGTGCGTGCTTCCGAACCAATCAATCAACAGTTTCGAAGCATGACAGTTATGAGGTAATTAAGGTGTACATTGATTATATATATATTTCTATCTATTTTAGATAGGGAGACAGGGAGCTTCACCAACACAACTGATTTAATTATATCCTTAAATTGTTTCTTATATGGAGGTATAGCATTTTTCTTTTTAGTGGTTATTACTCTTCCACCGTCAGTTATGATTATTTCAAACAACTACACCATAGGATTTAGTTTTTATTTGACTATATACTTTTTAGGATTTGTCACTATTACTATGAATTTAATTTTTACTTTCATTGTGGCTTATGCAAAGTTATATTTTATTTCACAATTCTAGTCAGAAAGGTAGAAGTTTAATTATAATCTTGCAGATATTACTAGTGAATGTTATAGTGGGAATGAGGGTCTATAGTTTAGGTTTATTTGTTTCTTTACCTTTTGTGCTGTAAATAAAAATTCTAAAGTTTTCTTGCTTTCCACCTGAATTGGGAATTGCCAATTCTATGTTATCTATAAATTTGATAGGTTTATAATATTTGGAGTAAATAGTACAGTTTCTGATGTGAAATAAATTATAATAAAAATATTATTGACTTACTTTCAATTATAGCAATCTTCTTTATTTTTTGTCTTTTATTTCCTTATCTAATCCACTGTGATTTAAAGAGCAATAAAAATTTTGAAAACAACAAAATAAAAAAATAATTAAAAACAGAAAAAAGAGATAAAAAAAGGAAAAAAATCATTATTGCTTGTTTTTATATTTCTTTTTTTTATTGCTGATAAGTAATAAAAAAAATGTGGTTAGGCACAACAGCAATAAAAAACAGAAATAAAAAAAAGTGCTATAACGATTTTTTTTATTTATCTTTTTTTCATTTTTTTCTGTCTTTAATTATTTTCTTTTCTTTTTTTTTTTGTTTTTTTTTAATTTTTGGTTCTTTAAATCACAGTGGACTAGATAAGAAAATAAAAGACAAAAAATAAAGAAGATTAGTATAATTAAAAGTAAGTCAATAATATTTTTATTATAATTTATTTCACATTAGAAACTATATTGAGTCTAAACATTATAGACTTACCAAATTCATAGATAACTTAGAATCGACAATTCCTAGTTCAACTGGAAAGCAAGAAAACTTTCAAATTTTTATTTACAACACAAAAAGTAAAGTAACAAATAAACCTAAAATTTTGCAAGATTATAATTAAACTTCTACCTCCGGGATTAGAGAATTGTGAAATAAAATATACTTTACATAAGCTGCGAAGTGTACTACTTGAGAAATTTGAGTTTGAAATTTAATGAAGTCCTGAATTCTGTATATATATGTGTGCAATAAATCCTATATATATATATATATATATATATATATATATATATATATATATATATATATATATATATATATATATATATATATATATATATATATATATATATATATATATATATATGTGTGTGTGCGTGTGCGCGCGCGCACAAGAAATTCGAGTTTTTTCTTTTCTGGACAGCAGAATTGAAATTTTGAGATAATTTTTGTGGAAAAATCTTCATGACTCGAAGCTCTACAACTTTGGTATGTATTACTCCATTCAGATCTGAAGTTTTATTGGGGTTTATTTGTCATCTTTAGAGAACATTGTTGCATTCATGCACAGATTGGACTTGTTGGATAGTTCATAGTATTTATAGGTTTTCTCTTTCATTTGTTCATGGAAATTGGAGTTCTTTTGCTCGATTTATATTTACTCTCGACAAATAATCCATTGGCTCATCTCTTGCTGGATTTGGAGCTCATTTGCCTAGGTAATTTTAACGATCTTCCCAGCTCCGTTATAAGGTTTCCTGCAGTGCAGTTTTTGGTTTTTAAGTTGAGCATTGAGCCTTTGTATGAGGATAACTATGGGTATATTTGATCTTTTTCGGGATTTCAAAGTTTAAATGTCTTCTTAAGATGTAGATGAGCAAATTTCCTTTTGAAACCTGTGGAAAATTTCTTTTGGATTGACCCCTATAATGATTTGAACTTCATGCTAAAATTTGGTTCGCTGTTTTGGACAGCAAGTGCAAGATTATGGTTTTGCTTAATTAAAAAGGGGTTTATGATGAGTTCATGATGCTTGGGAAGGTTTATTTGAATAAGGGCACATTGATACTACTGTTTGGAGCTTCCTTTAGACATGTATAATGCAGAATTTTATTCCCTAAATCATCTAAGTTCATGCTAAAATTCTGGAATTTATCCGCGCAGCAAGCGTTGTTTTGGTGATTGTGCCCAATCCGGGCGGCGGATTTGGACGATTTCTGCGGCATTGGTATCCTGAGGAGCCAAGGATTCTACATGTCGAGTTTTAGCTAGATCGGGCATTGGATCGACTACTTTTAGGTAGATTGTTTTTGTTTCCAAAATCGACGGACGGTTCTCTAACTCTATTTGTTAGTAAGCATGCATGTTTTAATGTACAATTTATATGATTGAGATGTAAGCATGAGAAGTGGTCTATATTATGTGGATTGAGGCTTACATGATTAATGGTACATATTATGTGGACTTGAGAACTTGTATGTTGTAATTGTCATTAAGTGTGAATGAGAGCTTACATGATAATGATGTACACCTTTTATTGATTGAGAGCTATATGTTGAGATATCCATGTTATGTTGAATGAGAACTTGCAAGATATAGTTATCCATGTTATGATAATTGAAAGCTTACATAAGGAAAGAATTCACCCTATGTGATTGAGAGCATGCATGTTTTAATGTACAACCTATAGGATTGAGATGTAAGCATGAGAAATAGTTTATATTATGTGGATCGAGGCTTACATGATTAATTGTGCATATTATGTGGATTTGAGAGCTTGTATGATGTATTTGTCTTTAAGTGTGAATGAGAGCATATATGATGAATGTGTTTACGCTATGCTAGTTGAGAGCATGCTTGATGATCATGATGTTCACACTTGCTTGTTAGAGATAATGTTTGATGCAATGTCTACTTTATAATGATTAAGCTAGCATCATGTATGATAGAATCACTTGGTTGATTATTACTCTTATTATTGATATAATGGAACCTTGATTAGTACCCCGCCATATGTTGCATGTATAAACCAGACTAGTAGAGAACCCTCACTTGTGCTAGGTTCTTTTATGCTTTAGACATTCCCACACTATGCATTATCTTTCCTTGGACATAGAGTTTTTCTTGCCCGGGTAGTGGGCCGAGTGGTCGGGATATTGTGGGATACTTGTTGCACTCGTGCCTAGAGGCCGAGTGGAGTCTGGTAGCTATGTTTAGACCAGTGCTAGTATTGGGAGCCGTTTGGGTAGACGGTGGTCCCGGGCCGTTGAGTATCTTCAGGTCAGTGTTGTTGGGAACCGTTTGGGTTGACGGTGGTCCCAGGTCGTTGAGTGTCGTCCGACCAGTATTGTTAGCTCTTGAGTTTGTTACGGCTTTTTGTGTTGGCATATTTCGTGAGTTGAGTCGGAGTCTTGAAGTGATCAAATTGTCAATCAGCGTTCGAAGACTCAGAGAAGATTCAACATAAGCTCAAGTTGACACTCAGGTATGATTAATTTAATCATGGTGATTTAAGTACATTTACAATCTTTGGAATCAGGAATTTATTGAAACCCGGTTTAGACGTGGTTTTGGGAACTTGGTTTTTAACTCACAACTTATTTTAAGTTTGGATTCCGGTACTTGGTTTGTTTTGGATAAAACTTATTTTGGAAAAATTAGTTTTTACATTGAGTACCGGAACCCCTCTTTGAGTTCCTCAAACCCGACACAGGATTTTCTGTAATTCTCATTGAGTACCGGAACACAGTTTTGAGTACCGGAACACAATAGGAAAATCTGTGTTTTGCGTCATTGAGTACCGGAACCCAACTTTGAGTACCGGTACATAATGTCATGTCGTGATAAGAATGCTAAACCGACTCTAATTAGTTTCCAAAGGTTATAAATAGATACTTAGGGTTTCTCGGGAATGATCGACCAATTCAGAAACACTCGAGAGCAACCCTAGAGGCTAGGTTTTTATCGTTATTCTCTTTAGCCTCTTTTAGGTCAATTCGACGGTTCTTCCAAGACATACTTTTTGTCGAATTGATCTAGTCTTTGCTAGGAGATTCCACCCATGGTTCTTCAATGATATTCTAAGCAAAGGATCACCATCGAAGCTATATTTCTATATCGGCTGAGTTTGCGTCGTGGATTCGGCGTAGCATCGTGGATTCGGTGTGTTGAAGGCGTTTCGTGGATTCGAAACGTGTGCTCGTGGATTCGAGTGGCGTTCGTGGATTCGAACGTGTGCAGTGGACGCGCAATTGGTGGAGCGCAAGATCCGAAGAATTTGAAGGAGGGGTTTGAGTCCGTGGAGTCGGTAATCACCTTGTTATTCTTCTTTTCTTAGTGGATTGTTATTGCGTGTTGGTCCCGTGGTTTTTCTCCTGGATTGGAGTTTCCACGTAAATCTCGGTGTGCTGTTTTTATTTTCCGCATTGGTTTTTATTTTGCACTGAGATTGACTTTTTGTATATTACACCTATTCACCCCCCCTCTAGTTGTTCGATAGTACCTATTTAGATCCTTGTGGATCCTATAAAACCAACAATTGGTATCAGAGCGGATTTTAAGTTTATCTATCATGTCGGGTGAAAGTGGTAATATTTATAGACCTCCTCTTTTTGATGGGACCAATTATGCTTATTGGAAAGTGCGGATGAGAGCTTTTCTCATCGCAATTGATGAGCGGGTATGGCAAACCGTTGAGTACGGTTGGGTGCATCCAATTGAGGAAGTAGGAAATTCTACTACCCCAAAACCTCGCTCTAGATGGTCCAAAGAGGAGATTGAAAAATCTTCTTACAACGGGAAAGGTATGAACGCTTTATTTAATTCTCTTTCCTCGACCGAGTTTACACGTATTTCTGCGTGTGAAACTGCAAAGGAGATTTGGGATATTCTCAAAATTACAAATGAGGGTACTAATCTAGTAAAAATTTAAAAGCTCCAGATGCTTACAAGTCAATTTGACTCTATTCATATGGATGAGCATGAATTGTTTATTGATTATTACACTAGACTTCAAGATATAATCAATACATGTGCTAATTTAGGAGAAAAGATTCCGGAGTCGAAAGTTGTAAGAAAGATTCTTCGGACTCATCCGGAACGGTTTAGGGCAAAGGTTGCCGCCATTGAAACCGTTAGTCATCCGGATGACATGAGAGTAGAGGAATTAGTAGGTGTTTTACAAACATATGAAATGACTTTTCCTACTAATCAAGTTTCTTCCAAGTTTTCTTCTAAGCTTACAGGTATCGCATTCAAATCAACGAAGGAAGAAAATAGCAATACAAGTTCCGACGATGAAATCTCTTTTGCCGACTTTTCAGAACAATTGGCGCGGATCACAAAGAAATTTCGTCGGAAGTTTTGGAAGAATAGAACCGATGAATCTTCATCCTCGAAACCATCTAAAGGATCATTGGGTTCTAAATCCTCTAATCTCAAAAGCTTTGCAAAGCCTTCTAAAGAAAAAGAAAAATATGAATTCGAAGGGGAAATCCAAAGGATCATTGGGTTCTAAATCCTCTAATCTCAAAAGCTTTACAAAACCTTCTAAAGAAAAAGAAAAAGATGAATTCGAAGGGAAAATCCAATGTTATAGATGCAGAGGCTACGACCATATTTCAACGGATTGTCCTTCTAAGAAATCATATAAAAAGAAGGCTTTGCAAGCAAAAACTTGGGACGATTCTACTTCCGATGAATCGACCTCAAGTAAAGAGGAAAAGGATAAAGTTGTTGCTTTTCATGCTTCTCAAATTTTCTCTTCTAATTTTTGCTTATCATCATTAATTACTGACTCTATTCCTTTGATTTTGCATGAAACATCAACATCCGATGGAGAGTCATCAATTGAGGGAGAGTCGGACGAAGAAGAACTCGTTGAAGCATATCAACAACTTCTTACGGAATCAAAGAAGATGGCCAAGCATATTAAGAAGTTAAGAAAGCAACGACTAGAGGTTCAAGACGAGAATCGTGCTTTAAAGATCAAACTTCATGATCTCGAGGAGGAACGAGAACTTTTATTGGATAATAATAAAATCTTCCAAGAAAAGATAAATCAATCGGAAACGATCATTAATTCCCATATTGACAAGATTGGTTTACTTGAAAAGCAGTTTGAGGAAATTCATGTCACCAACCAAGCTTTGACCAAGCAAGTTCATCAACTCAAATCCGACATACAAAAGCTTTCAACCGGTTCCAAGGGACTTGATGGTATGTCCGGATTAGGTCAAACAAGCAAAGTTGGTTTGGGATTCAAACAGAACCAAACTGTGAAGGCTTCAAGTTCCACAACTAAAATGAAAGGAAGAACTTGTCACCAATGTGGACTTGAAGGACACTTAATGAAGACGTGCCCGAAAAAGAGAAAGAAGAATTCTTCGACAACTTTATCTACGGAGCGGACTCAACGAATTCAAAAGACACATCAATTCAATGGAGTTCCCTCAATCCACCAAAGGTCCGAGCCACAACATCGATCATTCAAGTGGATCATTGCAACACAAAGACCTAAGGTGGACCAACAGTCAAAGCTATCAACTTCTGACCACAATGAATCAAGACAACCCAAAATCCGACGATTTTGGATTCGGAAAAGTGATATCTTTCCTTATCTTAAGTTCTAATTAGCTTTTGACTGTATGTAATGCTTTGATTGGTTTTCCCTTCATATTTTTCTTGATCTTTGCATTACATGATTTCAATGCTTTTCGTTTTTATGTTTTGTTTTCAAACAAAAGGGTTTAACGAACGAGTGCATTGAATATGAAAAGGGTTTACTTTCATTTACTCCAATTTAATTTCATATTAATTATCAACTTTACTCCATAATCATAATCTTTGAAGATATTCCATTATAGGAGTTTTTGATATTTATATACATCAAATTTTAGTAATCATGTGTGATCTTAAGGTGCTTAACCTATCTCGGTTGTGTGAATTCATTGTGATAAACATGAGACAACCGATAGACTAAAATTTGGGATTTAATTCTTTCACATAAGAGATTGCATTTTTTTTAAAGGATAAATAAATGAGTTGTAAAAAATGTGGAAAGAGTTACATCCGAAAGGAGTGTGAAAACTACCACCACATGTTGGAAAGAGCTGCCACCCCGGTCGTCCGGTTTGTGTGTGAAGCTACCATATGTTTTGGATGCTTGAAAAATATTTTTGAAATTTTTAGTTGAAGCATTCGGAGATTCATATTCAATGTTCTTATATTTTGAACAATCTCCTGGTTGGTATAAGGTGGGATAGCTGAAAGATGCTCAAAGAGCCACCCTTAGGTACTTTAGTGCTTATCTCAAATTTGAAAGCGTAGAAATCAAATTGATGTCATTTGAAAATTTCTGTAAGTCATCTTTGTAAATTCGTTACATCTTGATAGAGTTTGGATTTCTAGATTATTTTTGATGACTTGTGTTTGACGTATATAATATGAAAAACGACTTATAATATTTTATCTTTGATTTTCATGATTTCGGAGTAAATCTTTTTAATTTTTGTAAAATTAATTGGATTAAATGACATCTATGCGATCTCATAATATTTTAAAGCACTTAAATTAATTTTCTTGATGGCACGCAAATCGGTATTTCAAAGATTTTAAAATCTAGATTTGTTTCAAGAAATTATTTGATTTTGGCTCTAGAGTACCGGTACTCTTATCTCAGTACCGAAACCAAGAATCCGGATCAGAAAACTCAATCCGGATCCCGAACTGAAATTTTTCAGGTTTTCAATTCGGTAACTAAATACTCGGATCCGATCAGCCCTGTTCAATCCGGAACCCGAACGGGAGTTTTACAGATTTTGTATTGAGTACCGGTAAGCATCTTTCGGTACCGGAACAAAATAGTCCGGATCAGGGAATTCAATCCGGAACCCGGAGCTCAATTTTTCAGATTTTTAATTGGGTACCGGTACGCGCCTTCGAGTACCGGTACGCAATCTGCGTGTTTTTGTTATATACCGGAACTGAGCTTTTATCTCTCTTTCTCTATGAACTAATGCTGTTAGTGATTTCCTTTTGTCTCGTATTCACTGTTTGACAATTTGTGACAAAAAAGAGGAGAACAGAAATGATAGATGGGGAGAACAGAAATGATGAGAGGAGATGATCAAGATAGGGGGAGATGATCAAGATGATTCGAGATAAGGAAAAGATGAGGAAAAGAGCTGAAAAACAAAAATAACCAAAAGGGCGAATCAAATGTAGGATTTACATTTCTAACGACTAACGTTTGATTTTGTTTGGAGTTTTGTTTCGCAGGATTTACATCACTTTAAGACTCCAAGTCCTAAGTCATAGAGTTTGCTCTAGGATTGTTTGGTTCAAATGTAATTTTTGTTTATTGGATTTTTCACACAAAGAAAGTCAATGTTTTGGTGATGACATTGAGTATCGACTTTTTTGTTTAAGTTGAGTGACTTGAGTGTTTTTATGTATTTTTGGGTTTTGTCACGAAATTGCCAAAGGGGGAGATTGTTATGGCTTTTTTGTGTTGGCATATTTCGTGAGTTGAGTCGGAGTCTTGAAGTGATCAAATTGTCAATCAGCATTCGAAGACTCAGAGAAGATTCAACATAGGCTCAAGTTGACACTCAGGTATGATTAATTTAATCATGGTGATTTAAGTACATTTACAATCTTTGGAATCAGGAATTTATTGAAACCCGGTTTAGACGTGGTTTTGGGAACTTGGTTTTTAACTCACAACTTATTTTAAGTTTGGATTCCGGTACTTGGTTTGTTTTGGATAAAACTTATCTTGGAAAAATCAGTTTTTACATTGAGTACCGGAACCCCTCTTTGAGTTCCTCAAACCCGACACAGGATTTTCTGTAATTCTCATTGAGTACCGGAACACAATAGGAAAATCTGTGTTTTGCGTCATTGAGTACCAGAACCCAACTTTGAGTACCGGTACACAATGTCATGTCGTGATAAGAATGCTAAACCGACTCTAATTAGTTTCCAAAGGTTATAAATAGGTACTTAGGGTTTCTCGAGAATGATCGACCAATTCAGAAACACTCGAGAGCAACCCTAGAGGCTAGGTTTTTATCGTTATTCTCTTTAGCCTCTTTTAGGTCAATTCGACGGTTCTTCCAAGACATACTTTTTGTCGAATTGATCTAATCTTTGCTTAGAGATTCCACCCATGGTTCTTCAATGATATTCTAAGCAAAGGATCACCATCGAAGCCTATATTTCTGTATCGGCTGAGTTTGCGTCGTGGATTCGGTGTAGCATCGTGGATTCGGTGTGTTGAAGGCGTTTCGTGGATTCGAAACGTGTGCTCGTGGATTCGAGTGGCGTTCGTGGATTCGAACGTGTGCAGTGGACGTGCAATTGGTGGAGCGCAAGATCCGAAGAACTTGAAGGAGGGGTTTGAGTCCGTGGAGTCGGTAATCACCTTGTTATTCTTCTTTTCTTAGTGGATTGTTATTGCGTGTTGGTCCCGTGGTTTTTCTCCTGGATTGGAGTTTCCACGTAAATCTCGGTGTGCTGTTTTTATTTTCCGCATTGGTTTTTATTTTGCACTGAGATTGACTTTTTGTATATTACACCTATTCACCCCCCCCTCTAGTTGTTCGATAGTACCTATTTAGATCCTTGTGGATCCTATAAAACCAACAGAGTTGTGGGTCAATCCCGGCTGTGGAGTATCTCCAGCCCGTGAGTATAGTGTGGCGAGTTGGGTGTTTCGTTTTGGGAGCCATTTGGGTCGACGGTGGTCCCGGCTGTTGAGTACCTTCGGCCAGTGGGTTCGTGTCACGAATTGGTTGAGCTCGCTAGTGTCTCGAGATTCGTGAGGGCTTTATTAGTTTGAGTCGTTGAGAGTACTCCGACCTTTGTGTAAGGTTCTTGAGGATCTTTGGTCTTCCGTTTTGAGAGAGAGCATGGATTTTGACCACAGCCCGCATGTGCCACTGTTACTATATTTGATACCGCACCGGTTTGGCTGGGCTAGTTTTGGCAGTCACTCCCTACATAATTCCAGTCCTCCAGGATGCCATGGTAGTAGGTGAGCACCGGTTTGGCTGGGCCAGTTTTGGCAGCCATTCCCTACGTAATTCTAGTCCTCCGGGATGTAATGGTAGTGGGTGAGCGCAGGTTTGGCTGGGCCAGTTTTGGCAGCCACGCCCTATGTAATTCCCGTCCCGGTGTGGATATGTGGTAGTAGGCGGGCGCAGGCTTGACTTGGCCCTTTTTTGGCAGTCATTACGATTGGGTCGATTGAGCATACTGAGCTAGAGTAGATGCATTTTATCATCTGTATCACCCTTTGAGCATTGTAGATAGAGGCATGATAGCTGTAGATTTCTTTCCAGCTTATCTTTCATTATTACAGTATTCTTGTTATCTTTATGCCTCTAGTAGACTTAGTGGGTCTTGGAGACGGTACCCACTGAGAACTACTGTAGGATGTAGTTCTCACACCCTCTATCAGTGACAGTTTTGCAGAGGCATCTAATTCGGTTCCTACCCCTGCTGTTGCTGCTTCTTCTGATCGATGCGAGGGAGTCGTGAGTTAGATCCCGTCCTTGAAGAGTAGACATTAGCTTTCATTGCTTCTCTTTTGGTCAAAAGAATACCCAAAGAGGTAAGGTTAAAATTCTAGGAACTCTTATGGAATTAAAATGACAATGAGATAATTTCCTTCATGGTTATATCATGTTTAGGATTTTCTTTTAAAGATCAAAATATTAAAGAGATCAAAATATCCCTATTACAAGAGTATGCTAATAAGGGATTTTTGCAACTTTCTTTCTTTATTGGTCAAAATGAACCCATAGAAAGAAATAAAGAGTAAACCTAGGATTCTCTTTTATAGTTGTGTGGAATTAAAAAGAGTATGGAAGTGATTCCTAATTGGTTTCATTATGAATTTAGGGATTTCTTGGAGAATAGAAGGTCAACCCATCTTATCCTTGCAAGAGCGACTAAAGGTGGGGGATTCTAGCGAACGAGGGTGACCTCTCCCCTTTGTCTTTTGCTTTTTAACCCGAAGCATATTAATAGAGTTAGGGTTTGTAGGAAGTATGAACAAGTGCTTGTGCGTATTCTTGAGCTAAGAAACATGGAAATGCTTTATTACATGAGTAGAGGAGTAAAAAGTATAAAGTTATGTTGATGGCATACTACATGTTAGTATGAAAATGTTAATGTTGCATGATGGATATATGGCATAGGAGAAACCTAGATTAAGGTTTATGAGTGGCATTCACCATAGGACTTCACGAGTGGCATTATGCTTGAGTCAACTAAGGGTGTATATAGAATTTAAGCTTAACTTAGAGTCAAGTCTCTAAAAGAATATAGTATAGTTGAGGTTAAAATGCAAAGTGAGTAAAATCCCTAGAGTTGTCATAGGTAGTTGGGTCAATGTACCTTCACTTTAACTTCAACTTGAGCAAGAATGAAAGTAAAAGACTTAAGTCCAAGGGACTTTGGTTACCTTGAGGCATGGACCTAGGGTAAGGAAATGAGTAAATAAAAGATAAGCTAAAAGCTTAAATGAAAAGAGGAAGAAATTGCCAAGGGGCAATGTGAGCTAAAGGCTCAATTGAGAAAGAAAGGAAAAGGGGCACAATGTGCAAGAAAGGCTAAAAGCCAAGGTAAAAGAAAGGAACGAAAAGAAAAAGTAAAAGAAACGAGATAATAAAACGGGCGTACCTTCGAGGGTGAAACGTAGTTCTTGTTGGAGATAAGGGCAGCGTCCCACTCCCGGGCAGTGACCCGTATGACACGTTTTCCCGTTGGACGGGGTAACACTTGCGGGTGTTATCGGCAACCTTAGAGACCTTGTCTTATGGCAGCATGTCTGTCGGGCTGGGGCCCGTTGGACAAGATTCTCCGAGGGTTTAGCAACTTTAATTAAAGCACAAAGAAAAGTAAAGAAAGAGAATGGTCAAGTAAGAGGTTTGGTTAGAATGGTACCTTACAACGACATAGAGTCGTGTCATGGCAAAGGTAGAGTTATTGAGCATATTAGTTAGAATTTATAGCTTCCAATACTGTATTTATTCTCTATTATATTGCTTCCATTAGACCAAGCGGTGCAGGACATTTTTGCTCGGTGGTTGAACCCACTGGGAACCTTTCTGTAGTTCTCACACCCGTTGGGTGACATCCCCACAGGTCCTGGTACATCGAGCGAGGCACGCGACAGGGGCAAGGGCCCAGCAGAGTAGCGACCTAGCAGTCTAGAGTCGCCAGCACCATTTTGGAGTTTTCCTTTCTTTTGAGCGAAATTTTGTATGTGAGGAATATTGTAACCTTAATGTTTAAGTTTATTTGAAAAAAAAAAAGAAGTTGTAATTTTTATATAGTAGTTGTATGTTAAAGAGAGTTGTAACATAAGTAAAGTTTTATTTTTCGCTCAAGTATTGTACTTTTATTTTCTTCTAACTATTCGTTTGAATGAATGGAAGTTTTTAATTTCATAGTTTAGTACTCTGATTGATTACTCTTCCGCTACACTAAACTGTAATGGTTGGAATAAACCGTTCCTTTCGGGTCTTGAAAGGTCATGCCCGATTTGCGGGTCTGTTAGCGCGCCCGAACTGTCCAAATTGGTGGTCTCGGGGCGTGACAGTATCTGACCGAATAAACCCAATCAAATGAACCGGTATAAAACCCGGTACTGCCTGCTCTGTCGTCAATCTCACGAACTCAGTATCTCCACTGTCTAATTGACCGGCACCAAACACGATCTGACCGGCACCAAACACGGTCTAAAGCCTACTCCGGAGTGGCACTCGAGGGGAGCGACCCACACGAGTAAAGTATCACTGTAACCAGTATCATCAGTATCATAAAATAGCAGGACTGGATCACGACTCTGATCAAAGTGGGAAAACCCATCCACTAAAGGGAAACTCGATCCCTAATCTGATACAACAGTAAACAATAAGTGAAAAAATCCATCCACTAAAGGAAAATCTAATACCCAATCTGATGCACAACTACATATCCGGTCAACCGCCCAATATCCGCGGTCGCCGCAAAACCCCACAAGTGCACAAACTAATCCAACCTATCCCAGACACAAAGTCCCGACTACACTATCCCAAACCCCTGCTCGAACCCGAGCAACACGAATCTAGAATCTAGAAAGAAAGGAGAAAGAACAAACATGGTTTCTCCTAAGTCAGATTCCAACATGATAGTGTAGCAATAAAAGATGGCCTATCTAGATGTCCATACAAGCATGCATTTGTCCACAAGGAAATGAAAGGGAGTAAATCACATAATAGCTCCACAAAGGTATAAACAACATGCTAGAATCCCTAATGAACTACACCTGTCCATAATCCAGGGTCCATCAAAAGAATGATCAGAATAATACCCGCACATAGATATAGCCTCCTACTCCATCGAGTAATCATAACATAAAAGACTATGTGCAACATGGCATGCTAAAAGATCACTACTATAGTATATCAATCTGCATGATCTAGGCCATTCCACAAGCTTCCATCTCGATGCTAAATGTTGTACAATTAAACATGCATGCTAACAATCACATAGGGTAAATCCCTCTAGGTAAGCTTTTACTATTTATTTTTATGGATATTCAAATCTAGCAAGTCCTCAATAATATATAGCATGAATATTCACTTGCAATTTCTTGTACAACTGTCATCCCTAAGCTTACCCCTTAATCACAAATATTATATCCTAAACATGCATGCATTCAAACATACAGAATTAGAGAACCGTCCACCGGTTCTGGAGATGAAGCAACCCACCTGAAGCGTTTTTCGTAGGCAAAGCTGAAGTCGGTGAAGAGTGGAGCCACTTGCTAACAAAATCCGCCGAAACTACATCCTCGGCACTCGGTCGCACAAGCCTCAGTTCCAATCAACAACACAATCACAACACACAATCAATACCCCAAAAACACACTAAGCAGCATTGCTATTTTTCCAAAACAGCACAAAGAAGGACATTTCTCACCTGCATTCAGTCCTCCAAAAATCCCAAAAAAATCACGGTTGCGATCCTCGCGACGAGAAGCCCCAAAACGAGTATTTGTACACCCTGTTCCGATACCTGTAGGCTGAGAAACAAATCAAACAAGGTGGTATGTCGGCATCCTCACAACACTGTAAAAACTGCGGGATACAACCCCAAAGAAGCTTAAATCTCACCTTCGAAGAGTCCTCAGAAAAATCCAATAAAAATACGGGTGCGTTCCTCTCGAAGCGTAGATATCAATCGAGTCCTTAAACGCCTCATTCCGATGCTCGTAGACCGAGAAAATCCAATATTACTCCGCCGCTGTCATAAGCCTCGCAGCAGTACAAAGGGGGTCAGAAAACACCTCAGGAACTATGCCAAAAACTCGAAATGAGGAGAAGTGATCAACATGGAAATCGAAGCCTTACCTCTCATGAACATGCTGCCGTGAAAATCGGCTCGAAACTCCATTGGTGTAGCATGGGGTGCCTCGCGCACTGGAAAGCGACGGTGAAGGCCAAAAATCCATGGTGCGTCGATGTGCGCCGCGTCGTAGGAAACGTCGATGCTACTGCCTCCAAAAATGCCCAAGATCCATAAAAGGGTGGAGGATAAATTGGTGGAGTGCTCTGCTCAAAGGGGAGCTCCCAGAGATCCAAAAAAACTGCACCTCAGAACTCAATGCCTATTTATAGGCTGAAACAAAAGGGGAAAAACACACTTCGGGGGACACTTTCCGGGCACCCGAATCTTTCGGGCGCCTATAGTGCACCCGAAAGTCCCCCAAATGGCTGCGTCCGAAACCACCCTGTTGTGCCACGTCACCCCGAACAGGGAACAGCGAAAACCGCCAACCTCCTTGTGCCGCGTGGCCACCCGCGGACGCCGACGCGTGGCTCGCCCGAGCGCGGGAAACGGCGGTCAATGCGCGCCCACGTGCGCGCCTGCGCCCTCTGCATGCACGCGCCCCGAGGCCGGCTACACCAACTTTGTGGACCGAGCGCACGTTGACCGGCCAACCAGTGGCCGCCACGTGGCACTCGTCCCCACTGCGCCGCGCACCCACGTGCCTGCCCGTGCCCACTCCGGCGCCTGCCCGGGCCCGCGCCGCCGCGCTTCGCCATCGCCGGTGCTACCCCAGCCGCCGGAACAGTGTCCCGTGCCAGAAATCCGTGCACGGGCATCCAGACTCCGAAAATACAAATAAATAATCCATTTCGATCGTTTTCGCGCGCTGAATCGAAATCCGCTGTCCGTTTTGCCAAATTCCATTTCTAAAATTTGCCGAAGGCATCCAGATAAATGTTCTTAACCCAAATTTCGCGCTAAGTCCAAATTTGATGTCCGTTTCGCGCGAAATCACTTCTAAACATTCGACGGGGTCCTCCGATTACCCACGTGATCCATTTTAAGCCCTGGGTCCATCACTTATGTCCAATTGGTGCACAAACACTGCCGACACGCCACATAGGCCTCCAAAAGCTGCTGGTCCAACAGTAATCCTTACGTGGGATTTTCGGGTCCTCACACTACGCTTTGGAGCCAATGTAAGGACCACTGACATTGACTTTTATAGAGATGAGTTGGACCAGTAGAGAGAGACACAGGTATGTAGATGTTTTATTCAATACTTTAAATATATTTTTTCTAAATATTTTTATATTAATTGATCATTTTGTGTTATTAACAGGTTATATGGATGCCGTATACAGATGAGATTTTAGCTGCATTACTAGACTTCTGTGTACAGGGCTCGCAAGTCTGGCGTTCGAGAACAGTCATCATCTGCTTTCACATTGTAGAGATGCATGTACCAAACAGAGTCCTGCGGCAGTTCGGTCTTCTTCAGCATATACCTCTCAATGTGGAGTCCATCCGACGCGTGACATCACGTGGGCATCCAGATGAGGATTGGATTGCATTTCATGCTGCACACATTTAGAGGTGGTATGAGAGGCTAGATCACATTCTTGATCAACTCCCAGCTGCTGGTGAGGACCCACTGCAGGCGGCATCCATATACATGCAATGGTACTGGACGATTGCGAGGAGATGGATATCTCGTCCAGTACAGTGTCCTCCGACGACTTTTCATCCTCGTGGGCATATAGAGAGGGCACTGGTATAATAATTTATATATCTAAATTTAACATATTTTGTATATTTAATATAAATTTAATTTGTAAATTAAAATGCAGACCGACACACTACGACAGGTGGATGATACTATCACCCAGTTATTGGATGATCGACCAGAGCCTGTGTTCACATTCGAGACTCTGACAGATATGCACGGGAATATTCGTATGGTACTGCAAAATGTACCAATATTACCTACTGTCAGAGTTTCAGGGGGACGAGGAGATTATGCTCACGCAGCGTCCTCGAGTCATCAGGTGCCTTCATGTCAGTATAAATTTCTAAATAAGTCTTCAAAATCAAATTAACTAACTATTTAGGTTCCATCAGGTGCCACGATCTCCATCTCCTCCCATTCATGGCCCTACGACATTTCCTTCGACGTCAGCATCGCTCCCGCCACTAGTATCATGGACATCTATTACTTCTACATATTCACGTCGTCATCTCTCGTCATCATCGCCATAGGAGATCCAGCATATTGCTGAGCATGATGAGGGTGGTATTATCGAGGAGCTCGATCAGTTGGCAGCAGTCGAGCATCTTGATGATATACCGATTATGGAGCTTGTTGTACCTCGTGGGCGAGGGCGTGGGTGAGGGCGTGGACGCGGGCGTGGCCGAGGATGTCGAGGGAGAGGACGAGCTCAAAATTGAGTTTTAGCTCAATTTTGAGTTTGAGGTTGTATTATTGACATTTTTGTGATTATGTTTTTTAGTTGTTACTCAACTGTTATTTCTGAATGTTGTGAAATTATTCTACATAATTTAGACTTATTGTACTTTTAGACTTGTTGTACTTTTAGCTGGATTTTTCATCCTGTTATGAAATTTATTGTACAAAATTTAGCTTTTTTGAGTTAATAAAAAATATTGGCTGTTATTGTGGCTAAAGGCGCTGAACCATTCATCGCCTTTAGTGCAACACTAAAGGCGCTGAACGATTATGATTTTTTCCGGTGGCACGGTTGTTGTAGAATATTACCTCTAACTTTTCACCATTTTTAAATTTTCCAATTTTCTTGCACTTATTTTTCCCTCGCACTTTCCTTTTCTTTGGAGAAGTCACCATATCTAAAAATATCACACAAAAATCATATAAAAGTGCTTAAATATACAAATTGTATAACATTTATGTAGAAAGAAAAATATGAAATAAGATAAATATGTCCAAATGTAAAGAAATTTTACCACTCTCTCTTATTTCTTCGACACTTTCGATATCACGTGGCAAAGAGGAATCATTTGGTGGTCCTGTTGGAGTATCATTTACCGATGTACTACTGTTGATAGCACCTATTAAAGCATCTCGTGATGACAATCTAATAGAAGGTCGTAATCCTTGTCCCCGACCCTTCCCTAATGAACCTGGTGGTATGAAGAGTTGCTTTTCAGATCTAGAAGTGATCATATTTCCTTTCTGTAACTTTGATGCTTGCATTTTTCGCCTACAAAATTTAATCAAATAGATGTAAAATTTAACAAATTATATTTTATGAAAAGTAAATGTGGTACTAACTATTGTAAACAACCTAAGTAATAACAAACAGTAGCAAGAAATGCACAAACTTGATAAATTAGGATCATCGTTTTCTCTTCTTTTGTGTAGATAATATGTCATCTATCCTTAGATCCACATCATTCCTGTTCCAACTAATTTCATTATCTATACTCAATGTTGTGCATGCATCCATTATAGGATTGAAAGATTCTTCTTGTTGGTAGGCCTCATCCATATCTTCCATATTTTTGGGATCATTATTTAACTCCTCTATTGATATCATGTACGTGTCACGAGGTTGAGTCTTTTGCACAACATGCCAACCTTTGTTAATATGATCGGTAACATAAAATACTTGTGACACTTGACTGACCAATACAAATGGTTCATTTGTTTTAAGCAAACGTTGGAGATTAATACTGATGGACCCATATTCATCTGTTTTAATTCCTTTTTCTTTGTCATATACGTCCAACCAATTACCCCTAAATAACACCACTTGACGGCCACCAAGATATTGTAATTCGAGAATCTCTGTTAAGACCCCATAATAATCTATTTTTTCAGTTTCACTACCAATGTCTCCAACTACAACCATTCCACAGTTTTGTGTTTTTAAATTTTTGTCGTACTCTTCTGTATGAAACCTATAGCCATTTACTATATAACCACTATAGCAAGTCACATATTTCGTAGGTCCACGAGACAAGGAAAGTAAGTCTTCTATAACCAAACTTTTGTCCTGCTTGTACATTTGTGTAACCTACAAGTTAAATGTTAAAATTTAGATTGTTAGTATAAATTTACAATGAATGCAAATTTATACAATATATAAAAATAAGATTAGTGCTTACTCTGTTCTTAAACCACTTAATAAAGCTTTTATCTGATACTTGTATTGTACTTCTATTTTCAATGTTTGTATATTGTCTGCATATAAGAATAAAATAGGTCAACATATAATTTGTAATAAATAAGAAAATTAATAGGAATGAGTTAGAATTATATACAAAACTTACTTCAGAAATGGTTGTACTTCTTCACAGTTCTTTAGAATATAAATATGCGCTTACTCGAAATCATGTGTTTCTAAATCACGAGTTCTACCAGCTCCAAGTGTTTTTTCGATTTAAGAAAAGATAGACAAATATCCATCAATTTTATTATGTCTATTGTCATAATTGCGTTCCGGACGATTAAATTTTGTCTCAACACCATGAAGATACCGTGAGCAAAATGTCATACATTCATTCGCAATATACCCTTCTGCAATTGATCCCTCCGGACGAGCCCTATTGCGTATACTAGACTTTTGTGTGTACAAGTTTCGCTCTATTGGATACATCTATCTGTATTGGACAGGTCCACCAAGCTTAGCCTCATTTGCTAAATGAATTACCAAATGTATCATGACATCAAAAAATGAAGGTGGAAAAACTCTCTCCAACTTGCAGAGAGTTATTGGAATTTGAGTTTCAATCTGATTCAAATCATCCAAACTTATTGTCTTAGAACCCAATACTGTAAAGAATACAGATAACTCAAGAAATGGCTCATAAACTATTTTAGGAAGGAGACCACGTAATGCTAGAGGTTGTAGACGTTGAAGAAGAACATGACAATCGTGACTTTTTAAGCCTGAAATCTTGTGCTCTTTAAGATTCACACAATGCGAAATATTTGATGAAAATCCATCTGGAAGTTTTAGTTGCTTAAGAAAAAGGCAAAATCGATGCTTCTCTTCTGAAGATAATGTGTAACATGCAACAGGAAGTATAAACTTACTCCCATCTTGAATTGGGTGTAATTCTGGCCTTATGTTCATTGCTTGCAAATCAAGACGCGTTTTAATTGTGTCTTTTGTTTTTCCCTTGGTATTCATGAATGTCCCAACAAAATTATCATTTATATTTTTTTCAATATGCATCACATCCAAATTATGTCTCAACAAAAGATTTCGCCAATATGGAAGCTTAAAAAATATGCTCTTTTTATTCCAATTATCCCCTCGAATATCATGTGATATTTTTTTCTTTTTATTAGCAGCCTTAGTTAAATTGATCCCCTCAAGATCTTCCACTTGTTCAAGAATATCATTGCCAGTAAGTAGTTTTGGTGGTAACCTTCTCTCCTTTGTGCCATCAAATGAAGATTTGTCATTCCTCCATTTATGATTGGCAGATAAGTAGCGTCGATGTCCCATATAACATTGCTTGCCACCATTGACTAATCTAATTGAAACAGTGTTCTTATTGCAATAAGGACATGCCAATTTACCCTTAGTGCTCCATCCAGATAAGTTGCCATATGCAGGAAAGTCATTAATAGTCCATAACAAAGCTGCACGCATTTGAAAATTTTGATGTATTGACGCATCAAATGTTTCAATACCTACTTCCCATAAGTCCATTAACTCCTCAATCAAAGGTTGGAGATAGATATCAATTGCATCTCCAGGACCTGAAGGTCTTGGAATGAGCATCGATAATATAAGATTAGGTTCCTTCATACACATCCATGGTGGTAAATTGTATGGTATTAATATTACTGGCCAAATACTGTATGGTTTTCTCGTATCTCCAAAGGGTTGGAAGCCATCACTTGCAAGGCCAAGTCTTATATTTCGAGGCTCTAAGGCAAATGATTCATATAGTTTATCAAAAGATTTTCATTCTATCGCATCAGCAGGGTGTCTCATAATTCCATCATCTACTCTTTTATCAAAATGCCATCTCATAAAAGAAGCTATCTTTGTGGACATGAATAATCGTTGAATCCTAGGCTTCAACAGAAAATAACGCAATGTTTTTGATGGTA
This sequence comes from Tillandsia leiboldiana, assembly GCA_029204045.2. Classification (NCBI taxonomy): domain Eukaryota; kingdom Viridiplantae; phylum Streptophyta; class Magnoliopsida; order Poales; family Bromeliaceae; genus Tillandsia; species Tillandsia leiboldiana. The sequence goes on along the minus strand of CM055067.1, from coordinate 6,787,214 downwards.
TTTTTTTTATCTTTTGCATTATACTTGATTTCCTCATTTTTTGTATCACTCTTCCATCTAGAAGCACCACAAACTTTACAATGATTAGATTCTTCGTCGTCTTTCCAATATAACATACAATCATTTACACATGCATCTATTTTTTTATAGGAGAGCCCCAAATCCTGAATAATCTTTTTTGCTTCATAATATGAATCTAGTAAAGTTGATCCTTCAGGAAGAAAATTTTCATTTAATAATTGTAGTAACATGGTAAATGATGCATTACTCCACTTTCCAAGACTCTTGATATGAAGTAATTTTATTAGAACTGACAATTTGGAGTTCTTAGAACCAGAGTATAATGGTTGATTAGACTCTCTTAATAATTTATAAAAATTTTTAGCTTCATCATTGGGTTCCTCTTCATGCACTTCATGACTTGAGATACTAATGCTTTCGTGGTTCATACCGAGATCACTAAAATCCGGATATAAATATCTTATAATATTCTCCACCTCGTTATCACTCTCATCTTCTTCTGTTTCCTCATTATCTTCATCATCAGATTCAGATTGAGACTCACATGATTTTTTCCCATGATGATACCAAAAAGTATATATAACTACGAACGATTCCATAAACTTTTAAATGAGTTTCTACCATCTCACGAGTTCCTGAATAAGTGTTATTACACTTAACACAAGGACATCTGATTTCATTATTTTCTCCAGTTCTTTTAAATGCAAAACTAAGAAAACTTTGAATACCCTTATCATATGCCTCATTCAGTCGATCATCAACCAGATCCATCCAATCCTTATTAGGTGCCATTCTTTTTTTAATCGGTAAAGATTAAAGTTCAAAATTACCTAAGTAAGATAGAGTCGATAAGCAACTTCACATAAAATTACTATAATATAAAGGAATAGCAACATTACATACAATCTTATATAAGTCTAATTACCACTGAAACACTGTGCACCGGCGGTGCCATAACCACTGAAACACTTTCGGGAAGCCCATTTTGGCTCCAAAAGTTGCAAACAAAGAACTAAAATCGCCAGACTGACCGGGACAGCGCCGGTAACAGCCAGGGACATCTGGCACATAAAATTAATCACCGCAATTCCTCGAATTGCGTGATTAACGTCGAAACGCCGTTAAATCGACAATTTTACCGATTTACGATTCGATATCCGATTCCTGCTCAACGAAAGCTGTCGGATCTCCAACGAAGAGTTTAGAGATCATGGGCACACAGCCCAAAACAGCCCATGAGGCTACAATTGCAATTAGACCCCTAGACTTTTACAAAATTGCATAAAAGCATGAAAATTAACACCTTTTTCACTTGCATTTCATTTCTGAATGTTTTTAAACTGAACCAAGGCCACTAATGTGACGCCCCACTTCCCAGGGGGTCACCCATCCTAGAACTACTCTAGCTCTAGCACGCTTAACTCTCATGTTCCTCTTGGATCTTGCTACCATCCAAAATGCTATAGCCGGGTTAGAGATTTAGTCCTATTATATCATTTATATATAGGACTAATCCAAATTCCGGGGGTGTCACATTCTTCCCCCCTTTAAGCCCTGACGTCCACGTCAGGCTCAAGCACACTCACAAGCACCAGGCGATGTGAGACTCGTCTCGCTAGCCTTAGCCGACCTTGTAGGAAGCTGCACTCCACCTACAACGGTCATTTAGCCGGGGAGCCACACTCTACCCGCTATATAACCCTGGCTCAGCCGAGACTCATCTCACATTTCTGGCTGGTGAATGGTTCCGATACCAATTGTGACGCCCCACTTCCCAGGGGGTCACCCATCCTAGAACTACTCTAGCTCTAGCACGCTTAACTCTCATGTTCCTCTTGGATCTTGCTACCATCCAAAATGCTATAGCCGGGTTAGAGATTTAGTCCTATTATATCATTTATATATAGGACTAATCCAAATTCCGGGGGTGTCACAACTAATAGGTGGGCCTCGATATACTCGACGCTGTGCTCACCATTTGGGAGCAGTGCGGAACCCGAGGACAACTTCGGATCAATAAACAATATGCAAATAGGCTCAAGTTGCTACTTTTCTTACTTACACTTGACCAAACCCAAATTTAGGGTGAGCATCATGCTCAGTAGGTCGAAAGGACTCAGAGGCCCACCTTGAGGGTGCAGCCAACCTGCCTGAACAGCTTAAGGGCCATCAAGTGCCCATTTAGGGCTTATCTTACTAGATCTACCAAACCATTCAGTCATTTGCTGAAACAAGATGAGCATCAAGCTCCTGGGGTTATGAGGACACAGGGGCTTGCCCTAACAGAGCTGGAAAGGTGCTGGAACAGTGCAAAAGGCAAGCTAGCCTACGCTAGGGCTTGGCATGTGGAATCAAACAATCCACCTGGTCATCTTCCACATTGAGCTGAGCATCATGTTTAGGAAGCTAGCAGGAGACTAGGGCTCACCATTTGAGAGCCATAGCACTGCTGGAACCGTGGTGTAACCAACCTCTGTCATGCATGCAAACACCTAGAGCTCGGGTACAGACTACACAGCAAAGCTCTGGTTCTATGGGACTCTTTGCGCAAGCATAAGCTTAAGGATATTGAAGGGAGTGCCAAGAAGGCCCCAGGGTGGAGCTTCAGCAGCAGGTGGCATCTATCATCGAACTCGAACTTCAAGCTACCAGCTTGGAGCTCTAATGGCAACTTGCCATGCGACAGTTCACAAAGCCATACATGTTACGGCTTTTTGTGTTGGCATATTTCGTGAGTTGAGTCGGAGTCTTGAAGTGATCAAATTGTCAATCATCAATTGAAGGCTCAGAGAAGATTCAACAAGATCTCAAGTTGACACTCAGTGTTTTGAGTCTTGAAGATTGAAGTTGAAGAATTGTGAATCATATACATCAATCTTAAGGAAAATGGATTCGGAATGATCAGGTACGTTCAACTAAATAATTTTGGTGATCCGAATACATTTGTGTAGTTTAGAAACACTTGGATAAGTTTTCATTGCTTAAAAATCAAAAACTGGACAAATTGGATGTTCATAGTCCGGATCAGAATTCCAGTCCTGAACCAGTCCGGATCAGAATTCCAGTCCGGACCCCGAACTGTTTTTTCAGGAAAATTGCTGAAAAAAAGACGACAGTCCTGAACCAGTCCGGATCAGAATTCCAGTCCAGACTGAAATCCACGGTCCGGACCCCGAACCTTGTTTTTTCAGGAATTGCTGAAAAAAAACGACAGTCCTGAACCAGTCCGGACCGTCGTGCGGGAAAAATTCTGTTAAGTCAGTTTTTGATGCTTATCTCTTTCCAAAGGTTTCTAACCTATAAATAGACACTTAGGGTTTCTCAAGAACTACCGATTAATTTATAAAACACTTGAGAGCAACCCTAGAGGCTAGGTTTTTATCGTTCTTCTTTATAGCCTCCTTTAGGTCAATTCGACGGTTCTTCCAAGATCTATCTTTTGTCGAATTGATCTAGTCTTTGCTTAGAGATTTCTTCTACGGTTCTTCAATGATATTCTAAGCAAAGGATCACCATCGAAGCCTATATTCTATATCGGCCGTTTGTGTCGTGGATTCGACGTAGCATCGTGGATTCGATGTGTTGAAGGCGTTTCGTGGATTCGAAACGTGTGCTCGTGGATTCGAGTGGCGTTCGTGGATTCGAACGTGTGCAGTGGACGTGCAATCGGTGGAGCGCAAGGTCCGAAGAAGTTGAAGGAGGGGTTGAGTCCGTGGAGTCGGTAATCACCTTGTTATTCTTCTATTCTTAGTGGATTGTTATTGCGTGTTGGTCCCGTAGTTTTTCTCCTGGATTGGAGTTTCCACGTATATCTCGGTGTGTTATTTTTATTTTCCGCATTGGTTTTTATTTTGCACTGAGATTGATTTTATAAGTATTACACCTATTCACCCCGCCTCTAGTTGTTTGATAGTACCTATTTAGATCCTTGTGGATCCTTAAATATATTAAAAACCAACAAGTGGTATCAGAGCGGGTTTTAGGTTTATCTATCATGTCGGGTGAAAGTGGTAATATTTATAGACCTCATCTTTTTAATGGGACTAATTATGCGTATTGGAAAGTGCGGATGAGAGCTTTTCTCATATCAATTGATGAGCGGGTATGGCAAACCGTGGAATACGGTTGGGTGCATCCTGTTGAGGAAGTAGGAAATTCTACTACCCCAAAACCTCGCTCTAGATGGTCCAAAGAGGAAATCGAAAGATCTTCTTACAATGGAAAAGGTATGAACGCTTTATTTAATTCTCTTTCCTCGACTGAGTTCACACGAATTTCCGCGTGTGAAACCGCGAAGAAAATTTGGGATATTCTCAAAATTACACATGAGGGTACTAATCTTGTAAAAATTCAAAAGCTCCAGATGCTTACAAGTCAATTTGACTCTATTCATATGGAAGAGCATGAATTATTTACTGATTATTACACTAGACTTCAAGATGTAATCAATACTTGTGCTAATTTAGGAGAAAAGATCCCGGAGTCGAGAGTGGTAAGAAAGATACTTCGGACTCTTCCGGAACGGTTTAGGGCAAAGGTTACCGCCATTGAAACCGTTAGTCATCCGGATGAGATGAGAGTAGAGGAATTAGTAGGTTCTTTGCAAACTTATGAAATGACTTTTCCTACTAATCAAGTTTCTTCCAAGTCTTCTTCTAACCTTACAGGTGTTGCATTCAAATCTACAAAGGAAGAAGATGGCGAATCAAGTTCCGACGATGAAATCTCTTTTGCCGATTTTGAAGAACAATTGGCGCGGATCATAAAGAAATTTCGTCGGAAGTTTTGGAAGAATCGAACCGATGGATCTTCATCCTCGAAACCATCGAAAGGATCATCGGGTTCTAAATCCTCTAACCTCAAAAGCTCTGCAAAACCTTCTAAGGAAAAAGATGAATTCGATGGGGAAATCCAATGTTATAAATGCAAAGGCTACGACCATATTTCAACGGATTGTCCTTCTCCGAAATCATATAAAAAGAAGGCATTGCAAGCGAAAACTTGGGACGATTCTACTTCTAATGAATCGACCTCAAGTAAAGAGAAAAAAGTTGTTGCTTTTCATGCCTCTCAAATTCCCTCTTCTAATGTTTGCTTATCATCTTTGATCACTGACTCTATTCTTTTGATTTTGCATGAAACATCAACATCCGGCGGAGAGTCATCAAGTGAGGGGGAGTCGGACGAAGAAGAACTCGTTGAGGCATATCAACAACTTCTTACGGAATCAAAGAAGATGGCCCAGCATATTCAGAAGTTGAGGAAGCAACGACTTGAGATTCAAGACGAGAATCATGCTTTAAAGATAAAACTTCATGATCTCGAGGAGGAACGAGAACGTTTATTGGATAACAATAAAATCCTCCAAGAAGAGCGAAACCAATCGGAGACAAACGCTAAATCATATATGGACAAGATTGGTTTTCTAGAAAAACAGTTTGAGGAAATTCATGTCACTAACCAAGCTTTGACCAAGCAAGTTCATCAACTCAAATCCGACATACAAAGGATTTCAACCGGTTCCAAGAAACTTGATTGTATGTTTGGATTAGGTCAAACAAGCCAGATTGGTTTGGGATTTAAAAAGAACCAAACTGTGAAGGCTTCAAGTTCCACAACTAAGTTGAAAGGAAGAACTTGTCACCAATGTGGACTTGAAGGACATTTGATGAAGATGTGCCCGAAAAAGAGAAAGAGGAATTCTTCGGCAACTTCATCTACGGAGCGAACTCAAAGGAATCAAAAGACTCATCAAGTCAAAGGAGTTCACTCAAACCACCAAAGGTCCGAGCCACAACATCAATCATACAAGTGGATCATTGCAACGCAAAGACCTAAGGTGGATCAACAGTCAAAGCGGACAACCCACGGCCACAATGAATCAAGACAACCCAAAATCCGACAATTTTGGATACGGAAAGGTGATATCTTTCCATGTCTTAAGTTCTAAATAGCTTATGACTGTATGTAATGCTTTGATTGGTTTTCCTTTCATATTTTTCTGAATCTCTGCATTACATGTTTTCAATGCTCTTCGTTTTTATGTTTTGTTTTTAAACAAAAGGGTTTTAACGAACAAGTGCATTGAATAAAAAGGGTTTCACTTTCAATCACTCCAATTTAATTTTATATGAATTATCAACTTTACTCCATAATCATAATTCTTGAAGATATTTCATTATAGGAGTTTTTGATAATTATATTCATCAAATTTTAGTAATCATGTGTGATCTTTAGATGCTTAACCTATCTCGGTTGTGTGAATTCATTGTGATAAACATGAGACAACCGATAGACTAAAATTTGGGATTTAATTCTTTCACATAAGATATTGCATTTTCTTACAAGGGTAATGAAATGAATTGCTAAAGATATGGAAAGAGTTACATCCGAAAGGAGTGTGAAAACTACCACCACATGTTGGAAAGAGCTGCCACCCCGGTCGTCCGGTTAGTGTGTGAAGCTACCACATGTTTTGATGCTTGAAAAATATTTTTTTGAAATTTTTAGTTGAAGCATTCAGAGATTCATATTCAAAGTCCTGAACCAATCCAGATCAGAATTCCAATCCGGACTGAAATCCACGGTCCGGACCCCGAACCTTGTTTTTTCAGGAATTGCTGAAAAAAGACGACAGTCCTGAACCAGTCCGGACCGTCGTGCGGGAAAAATTCTGTTAAGTCAGTTTTTGATGCTTATCTCTTTCCAAAGGTTTCTAACCTATAAATAGACACTTAGGGTTTCTCAAGAACTACCGATTAATTTATAAAACACTTGAGAGCAACCCTAGAGGCTAGGTTTTTATCGTTCTTCTTTATAGCCTCTTTTAGGTCAATTCGACGGTTCTTCCAAGATCTATCTTTTGTCGAATTGATCTAGTCTTTGCTTAGAGATTTCTTCTACGGTTCTTCAATGATATTCTAAGCAAAGGATCACCGTCGAAGCCTATATTCTATATCGGTCGTTTGCGTCGTGGATTCGACGTAGCATCGTGGATTCGATGTGTTGAAGGCGTTTCGTGGATTCGAAACGTGTGCTCGTGGATTCGAGTGGCGTTCGTGGATTCGAACGTGTGCAGTGGACGTGCAATCGGTGGAGCGCAAGGTCCGAAGAAGTTGAAGGAGGGGTTGAGTCCGTGAAGTCGGTAATCGCCTTGTTATTCTTCTATTCTTAGTGGATAGTTATTGCGTGTTGGTCCCGTGGTTTTTCTCTTGGATTGGAGTTTCCACGTATATCTCGGTGTGCTATTTTTATTTTCCGCATTGGTTTTTATTTTGCACTGAGATTGGTTTTATAAGTATTATACCTATTCACCCCCCATCTAGTTGTTTGATAGTACCTATTTAGATCTTTGGGGATCCAAAAACCAACAATACAAGGCCACAAGTGTCTCAAAAGTGGCCAACAGATCTGCCGCCCATACGGGAAGCCCCGTATAGACGAAGCGACTAACCTGCAAAAGATCAACTATACTATACAGATATCAGAGCAGAAAGTAAACTGCTAAAAATGAAAAAAAAATACAACTTCCCATATAATACAATAAGTCCACACCAAAAGTACATAAGTCTCTCAAAAGTGGAAGAAAAGTACAACTCTAATCCTCACAACAAAGATCTCTCAACAATAAACTCTCAGAATATAAAAAGGGTACATCTACTCTCTGGATGACGACTGGTAGGGATCTAGCTCGTGACTCCCTTACCTCGATCTGAAGAAGCAGCAGCTGGAACAGCAGGAACAGGAGTGGAAGTCCCTGGGGAAAAAGACACCATGGCGGGTGTGAGAACTACTCACCACAGTAGTTCTCAGTGGGTGCCGCCAACCAGCCCGACGGCCTGCCCACTAAGTCTACTAGAGGCATAAAGTAACAAGAACAGTGCTGAAAGGAAAGAGCTGAAAAATAAACTCTACAGCTACTATGCCTCTAACTAGATGCTAAAAAAGTGGAACAGATGGAAACATGATGCATCTACTAATACCCAAGTATAGTCACCCAATCTACAATGACTGCCTCATAGGGTCCAGTCAAGCCTGCGCCAAACCTACTGCCACCTCATCCACATTGGGACGGGACTTATGTAGGGCGTCCCACACGGACTATCTCAATCTCAAGCGAACTCTAGTGTATCAACTAGTCGCATCAACAACACGCACCCGGGGCGTAGCTCGAGGGGAGCGACCCCACCGAACTCAAGTTTCTCATCAGTATCTACTGTCTCATAAGCAGCACATGCAGGCTATAATCCACGATCAAATAGATCGGCATCTCGATGCTCATCAGCACAACTCAGTCGGAAAAAGACTCCACGACTCAATCAGAAAAAGTCCAAACACTCCCAGCTAAATAACGAAGGTGGGTCCGAGAACCCCGAGAGACTAGAACCTACAACCCAAATCAAACAAGAACAGGCCCTAGGCATAGCCCCTCGCTGTTCTCGACCCAGAGGGAAGGCAGCCCTTAGAACCCAGACCACTCGAATCATCTCGAGTGGGTAAGTTTATAAGAAGCAGTGACATTTATTACAGAAAACCCTTTGATCTGAAAGAAATCCATTTTTAATAATTTTTTAGTCTTTTTAGGAAAACAATTTGAAAACAAGTTTTATGTCCAAACCTCGAAGAGCTAATGCCCTTGTCCTATCAAACAAGAACAGACTCAGGCGACCCTACGAGGCTCGGAAGAAAACATTGGCTGACTAAAATCATTGGTGCATCCAAAAAGGTTCTGGGTTCAAGGTCCTGCTGTCAATTGTACACTACTGCCACTACCACTGTAGTGACAATCAACTCGAAGAACACAACATCTCGGGACCACCGTCTACCCAAACGGCTCCCGCCAGAACTAAACAACTAGCTCTATCTACCAGACTCCACTCGGCCCCCAAGCACGAGTGTAACATACATCCCACACTAAGAGAACCCGACAACTCAGCCCACTAACCGGGTGAGGAAAAATACTATGTCCAAGAATAGAAGAACAGTGTTGATGTCTAAAGTATAAGTAAACCTAGCCCAGATGAGGGTTTTCTACTAGTCTGGTTACATATGCAACATATGACGGGGTGCTAGGTCAAGTCCAAGATAACTGTAGTTTAACAGGTGGTAGGAAGCAAAGAGATCGTAAGATCAACAGATAAATGCAAGGAATAACAATTCCTACATTCTAGCATGCTACACAAGAATCCACTATCATGCATGATCCTACATCAATAGAATTACTGAACAGTCCAAAGGTCATGAAGACGAGGCCACCCACCTCAAGGCGCTAACTGTCCAAGATCCAACAGCTGAAAACATCAAGAACAACAACCTCCAAAAATCCACAGTCCCAAAATCCCTGAACAACTCTTCCTAGTACAACATACAGTCCAAAGTTACACTTTATTCCAACAATTACCCAAATACACGCAGTCTGAAATTCAGTCCCGAAGATGCAAATATTTCACCAGCTGAAAGGGCTCCGAAAAATACGATAAAAATACCACAGCGATCCTCGCGTCGAGACCTTTGAAACGGGTACCTGCACGTCCAATTCCGAGCACCATAGGCCAAGTTACAAATTCCACAGTACAGGTACGCAAAATCTCACAACCACATAACTGTAAACTCTAGCACAGGTAAGGGGGGAAACATATACCTTCGGGCAAAGCTCAGAAAAATCCAAGAAAAATATTGTGATAATCCTTTCATCGAATAGATGAAAAAAGTGCAAAGGCTCGTTTCAATCTGATGCCCGGTTGCGGAGATATCCTCGAAACAACCCACTGTCCTCAAGAAAACACTCACAGCAAAAGACCCCCAGTAAGCATGGAAAAACTCCTTGAAAAGGGCGAAACTAGGGAATACTGAAAGTACCTAGATCGCAGCTCTGTCCGTCGCGGATCAAGCGGCGAAGAAATCGCTCGAAAAGGTGGTCGGAGTAGGCCGGGGGAGCTCGCGCACCGAAACGCGACGAAGGGGAACACAAATGGACGAGCATCGCGCCGCGCCGAAAAAAGGAAACCTCGGGATGCGTGCCACATAAAATCTCCGAACTCTGCAGATGGATGCAGCACTGCGCGAGGAAGAAAGTTGCTGAAGGCGCCGCGGCGAGGGGATGCTCGAAAATGGCGGAAAAAGGGAGAGGAAGAAGGCTCGGATCGCTTAAATAGCCCCAAAAAAAACAAATCAAGAAATACCGATCTTGTCCCCACAATCGGGCGCCCGGAAAAATTCGGGCTGCTACAGTGTTGGGCCCGGCCCATTACTGTGCAGGCCCGAATCCCCCACGGGCCTCCACGTAGCCCGCCGAACACGCAACAGCGAAACCGCCCGCTCACCGCTCGACACGTGGCCGCAACGGAGGGCGATGCGTGGCACCGCAGCCAGTCAACGCGCGCCTGCGCGCGCCGTCTGCACGCACGCGCCCCGAGGCGATGCAGCAGTTCCGTGGACCGAGCGCACAACACCGCGCCAATCACACGCTGCCACGTGTCACCCACCGGTCCACCATACACCCGTGATACATTCCGTGGACCACGACTGCTGCGCCGGCCAACCGGGAGTCGCCACGTGTCCCGTGCCCGGCTGCACGCCTCCGCGGTGGACCGCGCACCAGCCCGCGCGCCCGCGCGCCTGCCCGCGCGCCCGTGTCGCCGCGCTCCGCCGCTGCCCGCCGCTGCCCGCCGCGCTCCGCCGCTGCCCGCCGCCGCCGCCGCTGCCCGCCTGCCACTGGAACAGTGCCAAGCTGCCTTGAAGACCGTGCGCAACATCCGGGCTCCGAAAAATGCAAGTAAATAGTCCATTTTCATCGTTTTCGCACGCTGAATCCATATCCGATGTCCATTTTGCCAAATTCCTACTCTAAAAATTGCCGAAAGCATCCGGAGAGGTGATCTTTTATCCAAACTTCGCCCTGAGTCCAATTTTGACATTTGTGTCGCGCGAAACCACTTCTAAACACTCGACGGGTCCTCCAATTACCCACATGATCCCTTTTTAAGCCCGAAGTCCAACACTTGTATCCAAATTGCGCACAAACACCACCGAGACACTACACAGGCCACCAGAAGCTGCCAAACAACCAGAAAACTCAACGCGGGGATCCGGGTCCTCACATCCTCCCCCACTAAAAGAAAGTTTCGTCCCCGAAACTAAATCAACCCACAACAACAAGACCAAACTGTCAAAACCAACACAAACAACCAAGGAAGATAAGGCCCCACTAGCAGGAAAGTCATCAACCACCAACTCTCAATTTAGAAAACAACTGAAATTAGCGAAAAGTCCGAAAATTTTGAAAGGCCAGTGCCTTCGCCCCAATCAAACAAGAACAGGTTCGGGCACTGTCTCCATTTCTGAAGCAGCCTTTCGAAGTTTTCGTCCCATTCATAAATTTCAGCACAATAACGAGAAAAAAGGGGAGAGAGAGAAGTGTTGATGTCGTTCCTGCTGTGGCCACAAAAACGAAGCTACAACCTAACCAAGACCTCTAGGGACACAACCTCTAGTCCTAAACAAACAAGGCTCCCGAGGTGGCGTCTGTCCAATGCCGCTGAAGCCAACGTTGCAGGAAGAATACTTCGGCAACCGTGGAGATGAACTCCTCCTGTCCAACTCGCGGAAGGGTGACTGCTCTCATTCCACAATCAGTCTTTGCATGAAACCGCACCAACCAGTTCAACCCGTCTGTTCCATTAAGGTCTTGGAGCTGTCCCTGAACCGCCACACCTGCCGGTAAAATCCCAAGTCTCCACTGTATTGATCAAGTACCGCAATCCTCTACTCAAAGGATACCGCCAAGAATCTAATGGCTAAGGCAAGTAATGATATTCCTATCTCTTATCCATGCAACAAATGCAGATGCGCTACTAACACATGCGGGAAAAACAGCCATACAGGGATGCTCAAACTTAGCTGGCAGAAAAAGAAAAAAATAAAGTCATACCTAATACAATGTGATCCGCTACCCTGCCGCCCTCCAACCGGACGGCTCAACTCATCCTCTCGAGGTGGGTGGTCGTCGCTCTGTCTGCCCCGACGTCGTGGCCCTATCTGCCTGGCGGTAAATCGGAGGAGCTCCTTCATCCTGAAGAGGTAGCGGGGGTGCCGTCGCAAGCGGCATTGCTGTAAGCACTGCTCGAGGGCATGCTGCCTGAAAATGTCCCGACTGTCCACACGAAAAGCATCGCCCCTGCCTATGGTCACACTGCTGCACTGCATGCGACCCACCGCAGATGACACACTCATCATGATACCGTTGCTGGTGCCTCGGCTGTGGAGGACCTCCTGATCTCTGTCTCCTCTGAAATCCACGACCCTCAAACTGGGATTGTGGCGGCCCCGGGGGTCTCGATCTACTCGACTGTCCAACATCAGGCGGCACTGGATGCCTCTCCCCGGAGCCGGTCCTTGGCGCTCTGTCCCTCTCTGACATAAACACTGTCCCTTGGGAAACCCACCGAGCATGCTCTATGGCTGCATCCAGAGTCAGTGACCGATGCGAGTGAACAAGGTGATAAATGTCCTGGTGCAGGCCTCGCTCAAACAAATCTACCCTCTGAGCCTCATCTGGGGCGACATGTGGCACACTGTTCAGCAACCGCTGAAACTCCCGAATGTACTCCTGAAGAGGCCGACTACCCTGATGCAACCGTCGAAGATCCCCTTCCAGTTTCTGCTTTGCACTATCGGGAAAATAGGCCCCGCGTAGCAAAGCTCGAAACTCTAGCCAAGTCATCAACTGAACTCCCGGTGGTCCAACTGGGCGGACTCGACGCTACCAAATCTCGGCGTCCTTCTCCAAATAGTGCGCCCCCAAATGCACCTGATGTTCTTCCTTAATGAAGAGGTTCTCAAACAACTTTTCCATTGCCGCAATCTAGTTCTCAACTTCCCACGGCTCTGAACTCTGCCCTGAAAACCGCGGAGGGTGGAATTGGCTAACATAAGCCAACTTGTCGGTGAGCTCTCTCTGCTCCTCAGCTGTCAGTGGGGCAATCTGAGTCGAGGTCGATGACGTCGCAACCGGAGGTACTGCTGGTGGCGCTGCAGGGAATGCTCTCTGCTCCATCATACGCATCATGAGCTCCAAGTTTTTCCCTTGGCGCCTGGTCACCTCTGCCAACTGGGCTACCTGAGCCCGCAACTCTTGAACCTCAATCTGCTCTGTCTGCTCGGCCTCCCGCTGCTCAGGCTCCTCATCCAAGGTCGAACGCACCCTTGCCGCTGCACGACGTCTCAGCGGCATCGCAGTCAACTGCAACAACACACATGTCCGGACAAAACAACCACTCAACCCGATCAGGCGAAAGTCTAAAACAGGTTACCCTTCCTAGAGCATTATGTTGTCTGCAGCCAACATAACCACTTTAAGAGAATAACATGTAAAATCACTCGTCCTATCCCTTGGGAGAGGTATAAACTCAATCAGGACTCTCGCTAAAAGTCACGACGCTCACGTAGTCATCCTAATGTCCAACCACAAGCCTAGGGTCTCTAAGTCCACAATGACCTACATCCTAGGCTCTGATACCACTCTAATCTATCACGCCCCGGCGTCGAAACTGCGACCCGGGTACGCCAACAGATCCGCCGCCCATACGAGAAGCCCCGTATAGACGAAGCGACTAACCAGCAAAAGATCAACTATACTATACAGATATCAGAGCTGAAAGTAAACTGCTGAAAATGAAAAAAATACAACTCCCCATATAATACAACAAGTCCTCACCAAAAGTACATAAGTCTCTAAAAAGTGGAAGAAAAGTACAACTCTAATCCTCACAACAAAGATCTCTCAACAATAAACTCTCAGAATATAAAAAGGGTACATCTACTCTCTGGATGACGACTGGTAGAGATCTAGCTCGTGACTCCCTTACCTCGATCTGAAGAAGCAGTAGCTGGAACAGCAGAAACAGGAGTGGAAGTCCCTGGGGAAAAAGACACCACGACGGGTGTGAGAACTACTTCCCACTGTAGTTCTCAGTGGGTGCCGCCAACCAGCCCGACGGCCTGCCCACTAAGTCTACTAGAGGCATAAAGTAACAAGAACAGTGCTGAAAGGAAAGAGCTGGAAAATAAACTCTACAGCTACTATGTCTCTAACTAGATGCTAAAAAAGTGGAACAGATGGAAACATGATGCATCTACTAATACCCAAGTATAGTCACCCAATCTACAATGACTGCCTCACAGGGTCCAGTCAAGCCTGCGCCAAACCTACTGCCACCTCATCCACAATGGGACGGGACTTATGTAGGGCGTCCCACACGGACTACCTCAAACTCAAGCGAACTCTAGTGTATCAACTAGTCGCATCAACAACATGCACCCGGGGCGTAGCTCGAGGGGAGCGACCCCACCGAACTCAAGTATCTCATCAGTATCAACTGTCTCATAAGCGGCACATGCAGGCTATAATCCACCATCAAACAGATCGGCATCTCGATGCTCATTAGCACAACTCAGTCGGAAAAAGACTTCACGACTCAATCAGAAAAAGTCCAAACACTCCCAGCTAAATAACGAAGGTGGGTCCGAGAACCCCGAGAGACTAGAACCTACAACCCAAATCAAACAAGAACAGGCCCTAGGCATAGCCCCTCGTTGTTCTCGACCCAGAGGGAAGGCAGCCCGTAGAACCCAGACCACTCAAATCATCTCGAGTGGGTAAGTTTATAAGAAGCAGTGACATTTATTACAGAAAACCCTTTGATCTGAAAGAAATCTATTTTTAATGATTTTTTAGTCTTTTTAGGAAAACAATTTGAAAACAAGTTTTATGTCCAAACCTCGAAGAGCTAATGCCCTTGTCCTATCAAACAAGAACAGACTCAGGCGACCCTGCGAGGCTCGGAAGAAAACATTGGCTGACTAAAATCATGGGTGCATCCAAAAAGGTTCTGGGTTCAAGGTCCTGCTGTCAATAGTACACTACTGCCACTACCACTGTAGTGACAATCAACTCGAAGAACACAACATCTCGGGACCACCGTCTACCCAAACGGCTCCCGCCAGAACTAAACAACTAGCTCTATCTACCAGACTCCACTCGGCCCCCAAGCCCGAGTGTAACATGCATCCCACACTAAGAGAACCCGACAACTCAGCCCACTAACCGGGTGAGGAAAAATACTATGTCTAGGAATAGAAGAATAGTGTGGATGTCTAAAGCATAAGTAAACCTAGCCCAGATGAGGGTTTTCTACTAGTCTGGTTACACATGCAACATATGACGGGGTGCTAGGTCAAGTCCAAGATAACTGTAGTTTAACAGGTGGTAGGAAGCAAAGAGATCGTAAGATCAACAGATAAATGCAAGAAATAACAATTCCTACATTCTAGCATGCTACACAAGAATCCACTATCATGCATGATCCTACATCAATAGAATTACTGAACAGTCCAAAGGTCATGAAGGCGAGGCCACCCTGTTGGGTTATGTATAATTGGATCTAAATAGGGGAAAAAACACCTAGAGGGGGGGTGAATAGGTGTAAACAATAAACACTCAAAAATCTTTACGATATAAAACCCAATGCGAAAAAATAAATAACACGCAGAGATTTTTACGTGGAAAACTCCAAACCGGAGTAAAAAACCACGGGACCGATAACACGGTGAAATCCACTAGAATTAAACACGTACAAGGTGATATACCGTACTCACAGACGACTCAACCTTTTCCATACGCTCCTAGTTGATCTTCTCCGCTCGCTCCACGACGCTTCTCGAATCCACGATTTGCGTCCAACGCCGAGTCCACGGCGTCCAACGTCGAGTCCACGACGTCCGACCGAATCCACGGTCTTCACCCAGTAGCACGCTTCGAATCCACGAACGTACCTCGCTCCGAATCCACGAGAGCGGTAGCACCTTGAATCCACAAGGCCACGCGAGGTCCACGCGCCGATTTTGGGGTAAATCGTTGTTTTTTGGGTGGTGATGATCCGCCGAATACTTAGATTAGAAATAGATCGGAAATACTATCTAAGTATTCATTGATTTGATTCTACTCAAAATGTGAGTATGAAAACCTAGAATCAAATCAATCAATATAGATGAAGAAACATAAGATAGAATCTATGATTTCCTTTCTTCTCTATATGTGGATCTTAGGCCGTATAAAAGATGACGGCTTTTAGGTTTAGCGGCTTCCTTTTGGATTATCGTGGATTCCTTTTAGAAAAAGAATCATAGGATCTATTTATAGGTTAGAAACCCTTGGAAGAAGATAAGGATCAAAAACTATCCTTTTCTGGAATTTTTACATGACGACGATCCGGATCGGAGTTCGGCGATCCGGATTGCAGTAGCGAGAAAAATAGTTTCCAGAAAAAACGAAGGTTCGGGATCCGGATCGAAGTGCTTGATCCGGATCGTTCATACAGTTCACCAAACATCAACATTCGGGATCCGGATTGCAAAGCCTGATCCGGATCGCTCAAATAAAATGGTAAACCCAGTGTTCGGGATCCGGATCAAGGAAGGCTACGATCCGGATTGAACTGGTGTATGAACGAACAACCTTCGGGATCCGGATTGCAAAGTCTGATCCGGATCCTGAACATGTCCCATGTCTAGTTTTTGATATTTATGCAATTACAAGTTCATCCAAGTGTTTCTACACTATAAGAAGTATTCGGATCACCAAAGATATTAAGTTAAACATACCTGATCCTTTTGAATTCTTCTTTCTTGAGATTGAGTTATATGATCCAACCTTCTTTACCTTCAATCTTCAAGACTTAACCGAATTCACGAAATACGCCAACTTAAATTCCGTAACAATCTCCCCCTTTGGCGGTTTCGTGACAAAACATAGATCCACTCAAGAAAATTCAAAAAGATATTTTTGTTGCTATCACCATACAACAAAAATTTACAATGGAGATCCAAAATAAAATACATGAGTTAAACTCCTAAAACAGACTCTAGACTTAGACATCTGTACTCTCTGCAAAAGAAATCATTCTTGACAAAAGAAATCGTTAGATACCTCAAGAATTTTATATCATTCAAAAACCACATACAGAGATGAAGTTTATACTCATTTATACTTACCATGACATTTATACATTCAGATATGTAAATTGATCATAGTTAAAACACCAACATATCTTCTATGCAATCAAAATCCAAATGTCATGTTAGTGAACATCAACTTGTTAGTTATATTACATGCCCAAATAGTTAGTCGAATAGTTAGTCGAGGCATGCATTCAAACACAAATGAAAACCAAAAGTTGAAGTTCTACTTACCTTTCAAGTTGAGGTTATACTTACCTCTATAGTTTCAACTTTCTTTCTCACAAACATTGTATCATTGTTTATACTTCTCTCTCCCCCTTTTTGTCACAAAAATTAGCCAAAAATTACCAAAATGGAGAGAATAGTTAACAGTTCAAGTACCAAAAGTTTGAGAACTAAAAATTAAAAACTAAAACGTAAAAACCTGCACAAGAGAAGGATTAAAAATCTGCATAAGAAAAAAAAATTAGAAGGATACGGATTATTCAGACTCATCTGAACTGATACAGCCGAGAATTTGGAAGATTTTCTTTAATCGCTTGTTCATTGATGACTGATTCTTGTTGACCTTCTTTATTTCTTCCTTTACCTCAATAAGTTCATTTGATATACGTTCTTGCTCGTTGGAGAGCCTTTGCTGTTCTTTATAGATTGAGGTAACAGATGCATCATCATCAGAAGTTGATGGAGGTGCTCGTTGTGCTGCATGTGCTGGTTGGACTGGAGGAGTTGCTGCCGGTGCAGAGGTTGTCGCTTGTTGTTGTTGTGCTCGTTGTTGGTGAGGAGGTAATATGGGCTCGTCTTGCTTTGTCGAGAGAGACTTTACAATTGTTGTTTCATTGATCGTTCCTAAACTGTGCATGTAGGAACTCACATTTGTGTCAGCTTTAAATTTGCGAAGAATGCGCATGATGATCATTGGATAAGGTAGTCTCTCTGAAGGGTGAGCATGTTCCACATAGCGAGCCATCCTCGCCCAGATGATGTAAGGAATGTTTAAGTTTGCTCCCATTGCTGCTGTGGGGTTTCCAAGAAGATAAAGGAATAACATCCTATCCCACCGAAGAACCTTCGTGTTCATATTTGGAAGGACGTTATAGCAAACAATGAAGTTTAAGTAGCGATACTCAGGTCGTAGCTCTTTTGAAAAGACTGAGTTTCCTGCTGACGGAGTATCGGGCAGACAGATGCCATCAACTACCACTCTCCAGGAGTTGGTGTTGAAAATTTGATTCTTCAGATAATGAGCCCCATCAGCTCGGGCCTTCATCCCTAATACCTCTCCAATCAGTTGAGGGGTTACTTTAATCTTAACATTTTTTACCAATGTTTGAAAGTCTCGACGACCGCTCTCCTGATCAACGAGATAGCAAGCATTTTGATAGAACATCCTCACTGAGTGAAGACAATACCCAGTGGTCTCGGGGAAATCGCAAATGGGAGCAAGACCTGTCTGGTCATACAGAGTCCAAAATGGCGGAGATCTTTCCTTCAAGGCTTTGACATTAACATGCCTTTCGCCAATGCATTCCCTGTTTTCAAAGTCCTTTATCCTAGCAGAGCTGATAAAGTCTTGTGGAGGTGCTTGGCTATCAACTGGTTGCTCAATGGAAATTCCTCGAGCACTCCCTCTTTTTGCGAGCAACACTTTTTCTTCTTGTCTTCCTAGAAGTTTCTTCCATTGGAGCTTTGGCCCTTTTCAGCAGCAGTAGGCGGAGCCTTTGATGTTTCCGCAGGCGCTTTTCCTTTCGAAGCAGTGGGTGTTGTTTGCTTCAACTTGAAGCTCATCCCAATCAATTGATTCCGTTTCAGATTCTGTATCGGAATCATCTTTAGGTTTTCTTCACTTTCTTAGCCCTCTTGGGCTTGACAGTGTCTCTCGTATGTACCATAGCAGCCAGAAGAAAAATGATCCACGTGATCACCATTGCTATTGGTTTCTTGTGAAAAGAAATCCTGTGAGCAATACCTCAAGAACAGGAAAAAATTGTTAATTTTTAAAAATTAGAAAAATTGTACCCAAACAATTCTTATCGTGTAGAGAGACTAAGAATCAAATTAGTTTTGCAAAAAGAATTTTAAAAATAGATCAATCGCATGATTTTCGAAAATTCCCATTATATGCCCCTAAAACCGAAATTTTTGAAATCGAAGGCCAAAAATTCATTTATCTTGAGAATACCTAGCATATAATCAAAACTAATCTACCCAGAGTTCTTATTTCAAAAGAAATTTGATCAAAAACCATCCACAAACGAAATAAATACAAGAATTTCATCACGTTTTGAGGAAGAATATGAAAAACTGTGAAAAACTGAGATTTGATCAATAAAACTTACTTGGAATCAAAGAACTTGAGTTTGAAAGCTTCCAAGATGGATGAATTCTAGAGAGAGAAGCTCTGAAAACTTTGGAACAAAAGATTGGAGTAAAAGAAATCAAAACCCTTTGTTCTATATAAAACCCTAGCCGCGATCCGGATCAGTTCGTGATTACGATCCGAATCGGCTACCCGCAGAGAAATCTGCGTTCGGGGTCCGGATCGGCAAGTCCAATCCGGACGTCTGCACGCAGAAGGAATATCTGCGGTTCGGGATCCGGATCGGCAAGTCCAATCCGGATCGGCTGCCCGCAGAAGAATATCTGCGTTGGGATCCGGATCGGCAGGTCCAATCCGGATCGGCTCCAACTTTTTCTTTAGAAAATTTCAGAAAGAAATTCTAGAAAATCCAGAAAAAGATGGTAAGCACTTTTGTGTATCAACTTTAAACGAAAATCATCGTTTCATACAACAAGAATAGATTTATGCCAAATCTATCAATAACATCCACAAATGAAACGAAAATTTATATAAAATTTAAATCCTTAAAGTTGAACAACTTCAATTACATCTACTTGATCTTTGAGTAATGCCTTTATCAA
>CM055067.1:6521244-6767155 GCA_029204045.2 Tillandsia leiboldiana | reverse complement strand
GGATCATTATCCTTTGTTGCTCCGAAAACAATGTCATCGACATGATTTGTGCAACAATGAAGTTATTTTGATAATGCTTCACAAAGAGAGTCCGATCTGCTCCCCCTCGAGTAAGCCTTTCTATAAAGGGCTTTGTAACTTTCGTACCACGCTCGCGGTGCTTGTTTAAACCGTAAAGAGCCTTTTTCAAACGAAAAACATGGTTAGGTAGTTTACAGTCTAACAAAACCTTCGGTTGAGCCACATAAACTTCCTCATTTAAAAACCCATTTAAACGCGCTCTTAACGTCCATTTGAAAGAGTTTTATTTTAAAGTGACAAGCAATAGCGAATAAGATACGAATGGACTCGAGTCTAGCTACAGGGGCGAACGTTTCATCAAAGTCTATACCTTCTATTTGAGAGTAGCCTTGAGCAACTAAACGTGCTTGTTCCTGATGATGGTACCATCCTCATTTTTCTTGTTCTTGAAATCCATTTACCGATCACATTGTGTTGTTCGGAGGCGTCGTTAATTCCAGACTTTGTTGCGTTCAAACTGATGGAGCTCTTCCTGCATTGCTTCAATCCAGTAGTCATCCTGAAGAGCTTCATCGACATTCTTTGGTTCGATCATGGAAACGTAACAAGCGAATCCACAAACAAACTGCTCGAGTTTTGACTCCTTCTTGTGGGTCTCCAATGATGTTTGATTCAGATGATCCTTGGAGATGCGTAACGTTTGTTGTAAAGGAGTACTCGGAGGTACATGAGATGATTCCTGCACATCAGATAAACTGAAGAACCATTAGATGCATCATTAATATTGGAAGTATTATCATGAGAAGATGCATTACAGGAGTATCATCATCAGAGAGATATCAGGGTAGATTATCAGAGCAAAGTGGAAAGCTTCATCTACTTTAACATTTATAGATTCTACGATCGTCTTAGATTCAAGTTAAAATACCCGATATGCTCTACTATTTGTAGAATACCCCAAGAAAATCCCTTCGTCACTTCGAGAGTCAAACTTTCTAAGATTTTCGCGGTCACGTAAAATGTAACACCGACTCCCGAAGATGCGAAAATATTTGATGTTGGGTTTTCTACAACCCCATAGTTCATATGGTGTATTTAACGTTCCCGGGCGCAAATAAACTCGATTAATAACATAGATTGCAGTGTTCACAGCTTCAGCCCAAAAATGTAGCGGTAAATTCCGGCTGTGAAGCATAACACGTGCCATCTCTTGTACAACCCTGTTTTTGCGCTCGACAACACCATTCTGTTGAGGTGTATAGGGTGCTGAGAATTCATGTTTAATGCCGTTGGAAGTGCAAAAATCAATGAATTTAGAATTTATGAATTCTCCACCTTTATCACTTCTAACACGAATGATCTTTTCATTCTTTTCAATCATAATACGAAGGCAAATCTCGTGAAAAGAATCAAAGTATCAGCTTTCTCTTTTAAAAATGCTACCCAAGAATACCGAGAGAAATCATCAACCAATAAGAAAATATACCATTTACCTCCCAAGGATGGTTGACGTGTCGGCCCCATAAGATCCATATGCAATAATTCCAAGGGCCGTTTGGTACCGACGTGACTTCAAGTTCTTGTGTGCAGTCCTATATTGTTTTCCCTTTTGACAACCACCACACACAATGTTTTGATTAAGTGAAAGTTTAGGAACCCCCTTGACCACGTCTGTGTTCGAAATTCTAACAAGTTCCTTAAAATTTATGTGTCCTAGCCTTTCATGCCAAAGTGTTTCATTATTCAAAGAGGCTGTGATGATCCGGACTCCCGCAGGAACTGTACAACATTAAACAGTGACTGTAGGGAGCTTATTCGGTGAAGCAGAGCTTGTAGAATCGAAATTGGACATTTAATATAGACTCAGTGCGAAAATCGGAGCAAATGGAATTTTCCGGGAGCTTTCGGCAAAATTTCGGATGAGAATTTGGCGAAATGGACGTCGTATTTGGACTCAGCGCGCGAAAACGATCAAAACGGTATATTCGCTTTATTTTTTCACACACTTGGTACTGTTCACCGGAACAGTAACCGCCGGCCGGAATTACTGTTCCGGCCGCCGGCGGCTACCGGCGGGCGACGGCAGGCGGCGGCACAGCGGCGGCACAGCGGCGGCGCAGCGGCGGAGCGCGGCAGAGCGCAGCGGCGCGCGGCGCGGGCGGGGGGCGCTGGTGCGGGGTCCATGGGCTTGCCGTGCACCGGGTGCACCGAAGCCTTACCTTGCCACGTGGCAGCTTCCCATTGGCTGGCCGGCTTCTAGAAGCCCACGGGGACTGTGACACGTGGCAAAATCCTATTGGCTGACATCTTCCGGAAGACCCGGCGCGGGGACCGGGCCCGTGCACCACGTGGACACGTGGCAGCTTCTGAGTGGCCCTTGCACCGGCTGTTCCCTGTTTTGTCAACACGTGGCGCGTCCTGGATGGTCCATTCCGGTGTTTGCTGTTCTGCCCGGGATCTGGTGTGGAGCCTCAGCCCATTATAAATAGCAGCCCCCACCCCTCCTCATTTCCCACCTCGGTTTTCGAGCCTTTAGAGAGAGAACCAGAGAAAGTGCCCTCTACGAAAATTCTTCCTCTCTCTCTCTTCTCTCTCTCCTCCAAATCTCAGAATTTTTGGAGTTACAGTTAGTGAGTTATCTGCGACGCGGCGCACTGCGACGGTTTTCTTTTTCGGCCCATTTCCCGTCGCAGTTCTGTCGAAAATTCCCTGTGGGCTAACCAGGAGAATTTTTGGACGATTTTTGCGACAGCGCGTTCCTAAGAGGTAAGGCTTCGATTTCCGTGTTGATCACTTTGCTCCATTTCGTACTTTTGGCACGTTTCCGAGGTCTCTTTGACCCCCCTTTTTGCTGTGGAAATTTCTGGACAGTGTCAACTTCTCCGATTTTTATCTTGGCGTAGGAGCATCAGATCGAGGCGTTTAAAGAGTCGATTTTGATCTACTCTTCGCGAGGAACGCAACCGTAATTTTTCTGGATTTTTCTGAGCACTATACAGAGGTGAAAAACTCCTCTCTTTTCGTGCTATTTGAAAAACAGCAAAAGCTGTATTTTTATGAATACTATAGTTACACCCTGTGCAATGTGTGTTGCTGTAGGGCACCGTTTTCGGCAGACAGCAGTTCTAGGAGACTGTGGACAACCAGGAGACTACCTGAGGTGTAATTTGAGCTGTTCGAGGTGGGCGGTTGTTGCTTACCTCATTTTTGACAAGCTCACTGGGATTACTGGAACTCCCCTAAAATTTAATATGACAATTGATGAGAACAATTGGGACAAACTAATATGACAATTGATGAGAACAATTGGGACAAACTAATATGACAATTGATGAGAACAATTGGGACAAACTAAATTGATGAGAACTATTGGGACTACTAACAGGACTACTAACAGGACTACTAACAGGACTACTAACAGGACTACTAACAGGACTACTAACAGGACTACTAACAGGACTACTAACAGGACTACTAACAGGACAATTGATGAGAACCGCTGGGACAAACTCTCCTAAAATTTAATATAATTCCACAGATGATATGATGACTTATATTGGGACACTGTGATTGAGACAAAGGCTATAATCTCGTATGCAAATGACTTTTTAAATCTTTGACACTATTTTACAACTTTTAAAATAAAGACAGTTGCATGCATGCCCGGACATCAGGTAGGGCCACTATTTATTGCTACACTATCATATTAAGACTTGACATGTTTTATTGCTCTCTTTTGCTTTCAGTTGCTTGTCGCTCGAATATGAGCAGGGGTTTGGAATAGTATAGCCAAGGTTATGTTAGATTATAAACTTGTGGGGTGTTGCGGTGACCGCGGACTGTAGGCGGTCGGCCAGATGTTTATCCTTGCATCAGAATGGGGTTGAGTCTGGTTTATTTTTGGCATCAGCATGGGATCGGGCTTTTCTTTAGTGGATGGTTTTTCCCACTTATTGAGTACTATGGCATCATATCAGGGTTTCTTAGTGGATGGCTTTTTCCACTTTGATCATAGTCATGATCCAGTCCTGCTGTTTACGACACTTATGATACTTATTACTGAGGTACTTTTACTCGTGTGGGTCGCTCCCCTCGAGTGCCACTCCGGAGTGTGTTACAGGCAGGCTTGAGTCCTTGAGACTCTCATTCCCTATCGGTGTTATGCATTGGCCAGCATACCCGATTTGGGCAGGCAAGGCGCAGCAGGCAGTACCAGTTTTACTGGTGGCATAAGATTGGGTTTATTCAGGCAGGCATGTTAGATACTGATGCATACATACAGTCATTCCTTTTGGCACTGCATTTAGAGGCATGCTAGTGGTGGTTTCCCTTTATTCAGCAGTTCTGCTTACAGCTTTACCACTTTTTCCTTTCGGGCCTCTAGTAGTCCTAGTGGGTGCGTCAGAGTTGAGGTTTTGCCCACTAGGGGAGGCTACTGGTTTATCTGGTAGTTCTCACCCCCATTACTGTTTTTCTCTTTCTTCTTCTTTATTTTGCAGAGTCGTCTGCGGGAGCTGCTAGGCTATCAGCGGCTGATAAAGGTAAGGGGATCGCTGAGTAGATAGATCCCCTGGGAGACTGAGAGCTGTAGATAGACGTTGTACCCTTCACTCAGACTGTGACATTCTCCTTTTATTTTGAGTCTGGCTTTCGTCGGCTGGTTGTATTATTTTGGTGAGCTGGGAGATTATTGTACATATTACAGTTTATTTTTAGTTCCAGTATGAGATACTATGTGGTTCTTCGACTTCAGCTCTGCATTATGCTCTTTTATTGTTCATATTATATCGGAGCAGGTTACCAGCGCTTCGTGTACTCGGGAAATCCCGTGTGCACGGCGGATCTGTTGGCAAGCCCGGGTTCCGGGGCGTGACAGATTAAGTTGGTATCAGAGCTTAGGGATAGGTCAGTTGGGACTTAGAAAACCCTAGGCTTTTGGCAGACCCTAGGATGATAGGGTACGAGAGACGTGATATTTGCGAAAGTCGTTGATTTATTGTTTGACTCTTCCAGTGAGAGAAGAGAGATCGACATGCCTAATTTCTGGTGAACCGTTATGTTGGCTGCAGACAACATAAAGTCACAGAAATATGGGGATGTCTTTGACTTTCGCTAGATTGGGTCGTGTGGGGATATGATACTGAGTGTGGTTTCTTGTGATAGGATGCCTCCGCGACGTAGAATGTTGACGCGTTCTCAGCCTGAATCCCCTGAGCCCGAGCCGGAGGAGTCCGAGCAGGGCCAGCAGAGTGAGGTGCAGGAGCTTCAGGCTCAGATGGCCCAGATGGCAGAGGCCGTGCAGCGTCAGGAGGAGGCCATGGGTCGGCTGACGCAGATGTTAGAACAGAGGGCGCAGCCTGTTGTTGCACCCCCTGAGAGTTCTCCCGTACCACCCTCCCCTGCTGTGGCTTCCCCAGTTGGACCGGTGACCGCGGCATCCCCTGTTGCTCAGGGAGCAATCCGGCCTTTGACTCCTGCGGAAGAGCAGGAGATTGCTGACAAACTTACTCAATTCTGTAAACGGGGACCGCCCAGGTTTTCAGGGCGGAATACCCAGCCGTGGGAGATCGGGACTTGGCTTTCGTCAATGGAGAAGTTATTTCGGGACTTCTTCATTGACCAGAAGTACAGGGTACATATGGCTGTACACTGCTTAGACGGGGACGCTGATGCATGGTGGCGTCGGGTGGAGCCTCTGGAGTTCCAGATCACTCGACAGCTACCCTGGTCAGAGTTCAAGAGGATGATTCTGGATACGTACTTTTCCACGAGTATGAAGAAAAAGCTGGAAGATGATCTGAAGAATCTTCAGCAAGGCGAACGGACAGCATTGGACTACTTTCAGGAGTTCACGCGGTTACTCAACTGCGTACCTTACGTCGCCAGGGACGGACCGCACCAGGTGGAGCTCTTTGAGTCGGGCCTGCGCCCAGAGATCTATACTCTGGTGCATGCCCAGAGACTACAAACCTTGGAGGAGGCAGCAGAGCATGCCCAGTGGGTTGAGAGAGGAGACCACGTCGTCGCCAGACGTGGGGGCCTGGTCGCTCAAGGCGCAGACAGAAAGCGACCAGCGCAGGACGACGGGAGACAGGCCAGCTCCTGGAGGCCGCCCCGACTGCCACCGCCTCAGTTTTCCGGCCAAGGACGGTCTGAGCGGCGAGGGCCTGGTGGACCCCAGAGGCCCCAGCAGCGGCAGCAGCAGCAGCAGAGATCCCAGCCGTTGCAGCGTGGGTCGCAGCGACAGCCTCAGCAACAACAGCAGTCACGACAACCACGGGCCCCCAGCAATTGTATTTTCTGTGGAGGTCAGCACTTTTCCAACACCTGCGACCAGCGGTGGGGTCGCTGCTATAGATGTGGACAGTCTGGCCACGTCCGAGCTACTTGCCCTTTTGCGCCATCGACGGCTCCTTCTTCAGCATCTGCTCCATCTTCATCTCAACAGCGGTCGACGGCTCAGCGGCCATATGCTCCAGCAGGCAGGCCATCTTCTTCCCATCCCACGGAGTACCGCCCTCCAGCTCAAAGTGGGCGGGTGTATGCGGCGCAGGTAGAGGACTCTTCAGCCGCAGATCACATGGTGGCAGGTATCACCCTACTTTCTGGCATTAGGACTCGTACATTATTTGATACTGGAGCATCACATTCTTTTATCAGTAGATCATTTGCATCATTACATGGGTTAAAGGTAGGACTTCTACCACGTGCACGAGAGGTTCAGATTCCCGATCACACTTTGCACGTGGAGGAGTGTTGTTGGTCCTGCCCGATGCAAATCGAGTCCTGGATTATGCCAGCAGACCTGTTGGTCCTGAGACAATTAAAGGACTTCGATGTGGTCCTCGGGATGGACTGGCTGGCTCGGTATTTTGCGACCATTGATTGCGCCGCAAGGACCGTCACTTTTAGAGAGCCAGACCAGGAAATGTTGGTATACCGGGGATGTCAGAGTGCTTTCTTTGCCTCTATGGTTTCGACTTCCCGAGCGAGGCAGATGATCCATCGAGGATGTGTAGCCTTTTTGGCTAGTGTTGTTGAAGGGCCTACGGCGGCGCCGGGACTCGGGGATATCCCTATTGCCCGCGAGTTCCCGGATGTTTTTCCATCTGAGCTGACAAGCATGCCGCTAGATAGGGAGATTGAGTTCGTGATTGACGTAGTCCCAGGAACTGCGCCAATCTCTAAGGCTCCTTACCGGATGGCACCGGCTGAGTTGCGAGAGCTTAAGGCGCAACTTCAGGATTTAATGGATAAGGGCTTTATTAGGCCGAGTGTGTCGCCTTGGGGAGCGCCAGTGCTATTCGTGAAAAAGAAGGATGGGTCACTTCGATTATGTGTGGACTATAGGGAATTAAATAAAGTGACCATCAAAAACAAGTACCCTTTGCCGCGCATCGATGATCTTTTTGATCAGCTGCAAGGGTCTTGTGTCTTCTCTAAGATAGATCTACAATCCGGTTACCACCAGTTGAAAGTAAAGGCCGAGGATATTCCGAAAACGGCATTTAGATCACGGTATGGGCATTATGAATTCACAGTTATGCCTTTTGGGCTAACTAATGCCCCTGCCGCATTCATGGATTTAATGAACCGGATCTTCCGACCTTACTTAGACCGGTTCGTGGTAGTGTTCATTGATGATATCTTGGTCTACTCCCGAAGTGATGCGGAGCATGAGGAGCACTTGAGGATTGTGCTGCAACTCCTACGAGAGAAGAAGTTGTTTGCCAAGCTGGCAAAGTGCGAATTTTGGCTTCGGGAGGTAGTCTTCTTGGGCCATGTAATTTCCGCTGCAGGTGTGGCGGTGGACCCAGCGAAGATTGAGGCAGTCCGAGATTGGCCCCGACCGACGACGGTTTCTGAAGTACGTAGCTTTATGGGTTTAGCTGGGTATTACCGTCGGTTTGTGGAAGGCTTTGCGAAGCTCTCCACACCCCTCACTCGCTTGACGCGTAAGGGAGTGAAGTTTATCTGGAGTGAGGTCTGTCAAAAGAGCTTTGAGGAGCTGAAAAATAGACTGATGACCGCTCCTATCCTTTCCCTTCCTGTTATGGGAAAAGGATATGTGATCTACAGTGATGCATCACACAGCGGACTTGGTTGTGTGTTGATGCAGGAAGGGAGGGTAATTGCTTATGCATCTAGACAACTCAAAGAATATGAGAAAAATTACCCTACCCATGACTTGGAGCTTGCAGCTGTAGTGTTTGCACTAAAGCTCGGCGCCATTATCTGTATGGGGAACATTGTGAAATCTACACCGACCACAAGAGCCTAAAGTACCTGTTCACGCAAAAGGAGCTGAATTTGAGGCAACGTAGGTGGTTAGAGCTATTAAAGGATTATGATGTAGATATTCTCTACCACCCAGGCAAGGCTAATGTGGTCGCTGACGCCTTGAGTAGGAGAGCGGTGCAAAGTTTGTCTATGATGATCACAGACCAGGCGCCGCTATTAGAGGAGATGAGACGGCTCGACATAGAGGTTGTGTCCCCTGGGGTCTCTGCTAGACTGACATCTTTAGTCGTGCAGCCCACTCTGCTGGACAGGATCAAAGAGAAACAGAGTGAGGACCCCCACTTGGCCAGGATTAGAGATCATATTCCGAGTGATCAGTCCGGAGACTTTTCGGTAGATGCCTCGGGAATACTGAGGTACAGAAACCGAGCATGTGTGCCAATAGATGTGGAGATTAGAGAGCAGATATTGCGAGAGGCCCATTATACACCTTATACCCTACATCCTGGTGGGACTAAGATGTATAAAGACCTCAAGGCACACTTCTGGTGGAAAGGCATGAAGAGGGATATTGGGAGATTTGTGGCTCAGTGTTTAACTTGTCAGCAGGTGAAAGCTGAGCATCGAGTGCCAGCTGGCAAGTTACAAAGTCTCCCAATTCCCGAGTGGAAATGGGACCACATTACGATGGATTTCGTGGTCGGATTGCCAAAGGCACAGGGAGGAGCAGACGCTATCTGGGTAGTTGTAGATCGACTTACCAAGTCGGCGCACTTTCTGCCCATGCAGACTACGTGGCCACTTGAGCGACTAGCCCAGTTATATCTAGATGAGATAGTAAGATTACATGGAGTACCAGCCTCCATAGTATCAGATAGAGACCCGAGGTTTGTTTCGCATTTCTGGAAGAGTTTGCAAACAGCCTTGGGGACTGAACTCAGGTTCAGTACAGCTTTTCATCCGCAGACTGATGGGCAATCAGAGCGGACGATACAAATTCTGGAGGACATGTTGAGGGCTTGCGTCCTGGATTTCGGCGGAGGGTGGATTCGGCATCTATCTTTGGCTGAATTCGCGTACAACAATAGCTTTCAAGCGAGCATTCAGATGGCTCCGTTTGAAGCATTGTATGGACGCAAGTGTCGATCACCCCTTTATTGGAGTGACGTAGGCGAGAGGCGGACCTTGGGACCAGATGTCTTGATAGAGGCAGAAGAGAAGGTCCGGGTGATTCGAAAGCATCTTCAGACCGCCCAAAGCCGACAGAGGAGCTATGCCGATGTTCGGCGACGAGACTTAGAATTTCAAGTTGGAGATCATGTATTCCTGAAAGTCTCGCCGTCCAAAGGAATCAGGAGATTCGGCATTCGTGGAAAACTTAGCCCCCGATATATTGGACCCTTTGAGGTATTGGGGCGTATCGGGCCAGTTGCCTACCGACTCGCACTTCCTCCAAGGCTTGCTGGTGTCCATGATGTATTTCATGTTTCTACTTTGAGGAAGTATATCTTCGACCCATCGCACGTCATCGACTTCACATCGCTTGAGATCAGCGAGGATTTGAGGTATGAAGAGCGCCCACTGCGAGTTCTGGATCGAGAGGTGAAAGAATTACGCAGTCGGGCCATTCCCTATGTGAAGATCCAATGGAGCAATCATGACGAGCGCGAGGCTACATGGGAGCTCGAGTCGGAGATGAGGGATGCTCACCCCTA
Source organism: Tillandsia leiboldiana (assembly GCA_029204045.2). Classification (NCBI taxonomy): domain Eukaryota; kingdom Viridiplantae; phylum Streptophyta; class Magnoliopsida; order Poales; family Bromeliaceae; genus Tillandsia; species Tillandsia leiboldiana. The sequence continues at coordinate 6,757,178 of CM055067.1, read as the reverse complement.
CTTATTCGAGACATCGGACTGAGGATTATTGTTTAGTCTCGTTTCGAGGACGAAACTCTTTTTAGTGGGGGAGGATGTGATGATCCGGACTCCCGCAGGAACTGTACAACATTAAACAGTGACTGTAGGGAGCTTATTCGGTGAAGCAGAGCTTGTAGAATCGAAATTGGACATTTAATATAGACTCAGTGCGAAAATCGGAGCAAATGGAATTTTCCGGGAGCTTTCGGCAAAATTTCGGATGAGAATTTGGCGAAATGGACGTCGTATTTGGACTCAGCGCGCGAAAACGATCAAAACGGTATATTCGCTTTATTTTTTCACACACTTGGTACTGTTCACCGGAACAGTAACCGCCGGCCGGAATTACTGTTCCGGCCGCCGGCGGCTACCGGCGGGCGACGGCAGGCGGCGGCACAGCGGCGGCACAGCGGCGGCGCAGCGGCGGAGCGCGGCAGAGCGCAGCGGCGCGCGGCGCGGGCGGGGGGCGCTGGTGCGGGGTCCATGGGCTTGCCGTGCACCGGGTGCACCGAAGCCTTACCTTGCCACGTGGCAGCTTCCCATTGGCTGGCCGGCTTCTAGAAGCCCACGGGGACTGTGACACGTGGCAAAATCCTATTGGCTGACATCTTCCGGAAGACCCGGCGCGGGGACCGGGCCCGTGCACCACGTGGACACGTGGCAGCTTCTGAGTGGCCCTTGCACCGGCTGTTCCCTGTTTTGTCAACACGTGGCGCGTCCTGGATGGTCCATTCCGGTGTTTGCTGTTCTGCCCGGGATCTGGTGTGGAGCCTCAGCCCATTATAAATAGCAGCCCCCACCCCTCCTCATTTCCCACCTCGGTTTTCGAGCCTTTAGAGAGAGAACCAGAGAAAGTGCCCTGTACGAAAATTCTTCCTCTCTCTCTCTTCTCTCTCTCCTCCAAATCTCAGAATTTTTGGAGTTACAGTTAGTGAGTTATCTGCGACGCGGCGCACTGCGACGGTTTTCTTTTTCGGCCCATTTCCCGTCGCAGTTCCGTCGAAAATTCCCTGTGGGCTAACCAGGAGGAATTTTTGGACGATTTTTGCGACAGCGCGTTCCTAAGAGGTAAGGCTTCGATTTCCGTGTTGATCACTTTGCTCCATTTCGTACTTTTGGCACGTTTCCCGAGGTCTCTTTGACCCCCCTTTTTGCTGTGGAAATTTCTGGACAGTGTCAACTTCTCCGATTTTTATCTTGGCGTAGGAGCATCAGATCGAGGCGTTTAAAGAGTCGATTTTGATCTACTCTTCGCGAGGAACGCAACCGTAATTTTTCTGGATTTTTCTGAGCACTATACAGAGGTGAAAAACTCCTCTCTTTTCGTGCTATTTGAAAAACAGCAAAAGCTGTATTTTTATGAATACTATAGTTACACCCTGTGCAATGTGTGTTGCTGTAGGGCACCGTTTTCGGCAGACAGCAGTTCTAGGAGACTGTGGACAACCAGGAGACTACCTGAGGTGTAATTTGAGCTGTTCGAGGTGGGCGGTTGTTGCTTACCTCATTTTTGACAAGCTCACTGGGATTACTGGAACTCCCCTAAAATTTAATATGACAATTGATGAGAACAATTGGGACAAACTAATATGACAATTGATGAGAACAATTGGGACAAACTAATATGACAATTGATGAGAACAATTGGGACAAACTAAATTGATGAGAACTATTGGGACTACTAACAGGACTACTAACAGGACTACTAACAGGACTACTAACAGGACTACTAACAGGACTACTAACAGGACTACTAACAGGACTACTAACAGGACAATTGATGAGAACCGCTGGGACAAACTCTCCTAAAATTTAATATAATTCCACAGATGATATGATGACTTATATTGGGACACTGTGATTGAGACAAAGGCTATAATCTCGTATGCAAATGACTTTTTAAATCTTTGACACTATTTTACAACTTTTAAAATAAAGACAGTTGCATGCATGCCCGGATATCAGGTAGGGCCACTATTTATTGCTACACTATCATATTAAGACTTGACATGTTTTATTGCTCTCTTTTGCTTTCAGTTGCTTGTCGCTCGAATATGAGCAGGGGTTTGGAATAGTATAGCCAAGGTTATGTTAGATTATAAACTTGTGGGGTGTTGCGGTGACCGCGGACTGTAGGCGGTCGGCCAGATGTTTATCCTTGCATCAGAATGGGGTTGAGTCTGGTTTATTTTTGGCATCAGCATGGGATCGGGCTTTTCTTTAGTGGATGGTTTTTCCCACTTATTGAGTACTATGGCATCATATCAGGGTTTCTTAGTGGATGGCTTTTTCCACTTTGATCATAGTCATGATCCAGTCCTGCTGTTTACGACACTTATGATACTTATTACTGAGGTACTTTTACTCGTGTGGGTCGCTCCCCTCGAGTGCCACTCCGGAGTGTGTTACAGGCAGGCTTGAGTCCTTGAGACTCTCATTCCCTATCGGTGTTATGCATTGGCCAGCATACCCGATTTGGGCAGGCAAGGCGCAGCAGGCAGTACCAGTTTTACTGGTGGCATAAGATTGGGTTTATTCAGGCAGGCATGTTAGATACTGATGCATACATGCAGTCATTCCTTTTGGCACTGCATTTAGAGGCATGCTAGTGGTGGTTTCCCTTTATTCAGCAGTTCTGCTTACAGCTTTACCACTTTTTCCTTTCGGGCCTCTAGTAGTCCTAGTGGGTGCGTCAGAGTTGAGGTTTTGCCCACTAGGGGAGGCTACTGGTTTATCTGGTAGTTCTCACCCCCATTACTGTTTTTCTCTTTCTTCTTCTTTATTTTGCAGAGTCGTCTGCGGGAGCTGCTAGGCTATCAGCGGCTGATAAAGGTAAGGGGATCGCTGAGTAGATAGATCCCCTGGGAGACTGAGAGCTGTAGATAGACGTTGTACCCTTCACTCAGACTGTGACATTCTCCTTTTATTTTGAGTCTGGCTTTCGTCGGCTGGTTGTATTATTTTGGTGAGCTGGGAGATTATTGTACATATTACAGTTTATTTTTAGTTCCAGTATGAGATACTATGTGGTTCTTCGACTTCAGCTCTGCATTATGCTCTTTTATTGTTCATATTATATCGGAGCAGGTTACCAGCGCTTCGTGTACTCGGGAAATCCCGTGTGCACGGCGGATCTGTTGGCAAGCCCGGGTTCCGGGGCGTGACAGAGGCTAAGTTACAATTTTCAGAAATTTTATTGGGAACAACATAACAATTGTTTTCAGATCTAACCCCTTTTAAAAAGAAAACATGATCCTTATCAGTTACAATGCATTCAACAGATGAAAAATTAACAGAAAAACCATTGTCACAAAGTTGACTGATACTAATGAGGTTAGTCTTAAGCCCATCAACAAATAACACATTATTCAGAATCGGGCCATCTGGAATAGCTACTGTTCATTTTCCAACAATTTTAGAAGACTGACCGTCTCCGAAAACCACAAGTCCTCCGGAGATTTTCTCAAAATTTTGAAAGCAGTTTTTGTCACCGGTCATGTGACGGGAACAGCCGCTATCCAGATACCAAGACGAATTATCATATGCATGCAAGGAAATATTTGTAACAAGACAAGGAAAAACTTCACCTTTGCGTACCCAAACCTTTCGAGTTTTGGTGTACGTCGGAAATGATTGTGAGGTTGATACCTTTGGTGAAAGCGTCTTGTTTGATCCGTCGCTTTTCCTTGACGTCGTCGTCTTGTTTGATGAACTACGGAGGCTCTTTTCCTTCAAAGAATTTGCATTCGATTTTCGAGGAATCACCCTTTTGGTAGTCGTTGCAAGAAGTGCTTGAGTTGACCGTTTGGCTCCCATCTTGCAATTTCTCCTTATGTGCCCTGCAAAATTACAACGAAAACATACCTTAGTGCTTGACGATTCCGAGGAGGGTGAAGTAGGCTTGTTGTCGTTGCTTGTCGTGAATTCCGGTGTCGGATGAGGAGATACCGACTGAGGCACAAAAACTGTCCCAACCGAACTAAAATTGTCTTCAGTTCGATTGTATCCGAGGCCGAACTTGTTTGATTGACCAAGACCAAGAAGCTTATCCAACTTACTCCTTCCTGATGAAAATCGCTGTAAGTCATCCTTGAGCTGGAGAATGGTCTCTGTCATTTCCAATTTTTCCTATCGAGCCTCGCCGTTGAGCTTCAAGAAGTAATTCGCTTTGTTCACCATATCTATATAATTCTTCTCGAATTGCTCATTGGACTCTTGAAGGGAAACATTTGCTTTTATCAGATTATCCCTTTCCACTTCAAGATCGGTCGAGAGAGAAGTTACCCTTTTTACTTCTTCTTCGAAATCCTGCAATCTCCCTCTCAATCCCTTGTTTTGCTTAGCCAGTTTCTTTGAATCCCTCAAAAGTCTGTGATAGGCTAGAGCAAAATCTTCACCTTCCGAATCATCCGATTCATTGTCCGTTGCATTCTTTTCAACAGTGGAGTTGGACAATGACTCGGATGTACTTGCCATTAAGCACATGAAGGGTGAAGATGTGGACGCGTGGAACGCTGTTGCGTTGTCTTCTTCATCACTTGACGATGACTCATTTGACGATGAGGTGTCATCCCAAGTGACGGCTTGCATCGTCTTCTTCTTGGACGGATTCTTATTTGGACATTCCGTTGAGATATGGCCGTATCCTCGGCACTTGAAGCATTGGACTTGTCCTTCTGTGCTTTTCTTATCCTTAGAAAAGCCCTCTTGCTTTCTTGACTTGTAACTTGAAGAACCCTTGCCTTTCTTCCACTTTCCGAAGGATGGAGTTTTGGTTGAATTACCCCTTCGAAAATTTCGGCGAAACTTCCTTGTCAAGAGAGTGAGCTGCTTCTCAAAGTCCTCCATAGATAGGTTCTCGTCATCGCCTGAGGATGATGAATCAGCGTCTTCTTCTTTTGTTGTTTTCAACGCATAACCTGAAGACTTAGAAGAGGATGCCTTTCCCGAAGAATAGTTAGTAGGAAATGTCATTTCATATGTTTGTAAAGAACCAACTAATTCTTCTACACGGATTTCGTCCGGGTGTTTAATAGTTTCAATGGCTGTAACCTTGGAACGAAATCTTTCAGGAAGAGTTCTTAATATTTTTCTTACAATTTTAAATTCTGGAATCTTCTCTCCCAAGTTAGCACATGAGTTTACGATGTCTTGCAATCGTGTGTAATAGTCTGTGAACGATTCATTTTCTGCCATGAAAATAGAGTCAAACTTGCTCGTAAGCATTTGCAGTTTCTGAATCTTCACAAGGTTAGTTCCCTCATGCGTAACTTGAAGAACATCCCAGATTTCTTTCGCAGTCTCACATGCCGAGAAGCGAGAGAACTCTGTTTGTGATAAGGCATTAAATAAAGCATTAATTCCCTTGCCATTGTAAGAAGATATATCAATCTCTTCCTTGGTCCATTTCGACCAAGGTTTGATGGTGCGAACATCACCAATAAATTCAGTAGGATTAGACCATCCTAATTCAATTGATTGCCACACCCGTTCGTCGATGGAAATTAAAAAGGCTTTCATCCGTACTTTCCAGTACGCATAATTTGTTCCATCGAAAAACGGAGGTCTGTTGATGTTTCCACCTTCAACCATTGTTTACAACCCTATTCCCGCTCCGATACCACTTGTTGGGTTATGTATAATTGGATCTAAATAGGGGAAAAAATACCTAGAGGGGGGTGAATAGGTGTAAACAATAAACACTCAAAAATCTTTGCGATATAAAACCCAATGCGGAAAAATAAATAACACGCAGAGATTTTTACGTGGAAAACTCCAAACCGGAGTAAAAAACCACGGGACTGATAACACGGTGAAATCCACTAGAATTAAACACGTACAAGGTGATATACCGTACTCACAGACGACTCAACCTTTTCCATACGCTCCTAGTTGATCTTCTCCGCTCGCTCCACGACGCTTTTCGAATCCACGATTTGCGTCCAACGGCGAGTCCACGGCGTCCAACGTCGAGTCCACGACGTCCGACCGAATCCACGGTCTTCACCCAGTAGCACGCTTCGAATCCACGAACGTACCTCGCTCTGAATCCACGAGAGCGGTAGCACCTTGAATCCACAAGGCCACGCGAGTCCACGCGCCGATTTTGGGGTAAATCGTTGTTTTTTGGGTGGTGATGATCCGCCGAATACTTAGATTAGAAATAGATCGGAAATACCATCTAAGTATTCATTGATTTGATTCTACTCAAAATGTGAGTATGAAAACCTAGAATCAAATCAATCAATATAGATGAAGAAACATAAGATAGAATCTATGATTTCCTTTCTTCTCTATATGTGGATCTTAGGCCGTATAAAAGATGACGGCTTTTAGGTTTAGCGGCTTCCTTTTGGATTATCGTGGATTCCTTTTAGAAAAAGAATCATAGGGTCTATTTATAGGTTAGAAACCCTTGGAAGAAGATAAGGATCAAAAACTATCCTTTTCTGGAATTTTTACATGACGACGATCCGGATCGGAGTTCGGCGATCCGCATTGCAGTAGCGAGAAAAACAGTTTCCAGAAAAACGAAGGTTCGGGATCCGGATCGAAGTGCTTGATCCGGATCGTTCATACAGTTCACCAAACATCAACATTCGGGATCCGGATTGCAAAGCCTGATCCGGATCGCTCAAATAAAATGGTAAACCCAGTGTTCGGGATCCAGATCAAGGAAGGCTACGATCCGGATTGAACTGGTGTATGAACGAACAACCTTCGGGATCCGGATTGCAAAGTCTGATCCGGATCCTGAACATGTCCCATGTCCAGTTTTTGATATTTATGCAATTACAAGTTCATCCAAGTGTTTCTACACTATAAGAAGTATTCGGATCACCAAAGATATTAAGTTAAACATACCTGATCCTTTTGAATTCTTCTTTCTTGAGATTGAGTTATATGATCCAACCTTCTTTACCTTCAATCTTCAAGACTTAACCGAATTCACGAAATACGCCAACTTAAATTCCGTAACACACCCCACTGAAGACGCTAACTGTCCAAGATCCAACAGCTGAAAATACCAGGAATAGCAACCTCCAAAAATCCACAGTCCCAAAATCCCTGAACAACTCTTCCTGGTACAACATACAGTCCAAAGTTACACTTTATTCCAACAATTACCCAAATACACGCAGTCTGAAATTCAGTCCCGAGGATGCAAATATTTCACCTACTGAAAGGGCTCCGAAAAATCCAATAAAAATACCATAGCGATCCTCGCGTCGAGACCTTCGAAACGGGAACATGCACGCCCAATTCCGAGAACCATAGGCCAAGTTACAAATTCCACAGTACAGGTGCGCAAAATCTCACAACCACATAACTGTAAACTCTAGCACAGATAAGGGGGGAAACATATACCTTCGGGCAAACCTTAGAAAAATCCAAGAAAAATACTGTGATAATCCTTGCGTCGAGTAGATGAAAAAAGTGCAGGGGCTGGTTTCAATCCGATGCCCGGTTGCGGAGATATCCTTGAAACAACCCGCTGTCCTCAAGAAAACACTCACAGCAAAAGACCCCCAGTAAGCATGGAAAAACTCCTCGAAAAGCACGAAACTAGGGAATGTTGAAAATACCTAGATCGTAGCTCTGTCCGTCACGGATCCAGCGGCGAAGAAATCGCTCGAAATGGTGGTCGGAGTAGGCCGGGGGAGCTCGCGCACCGAAACGCGACGAAGGGGAACAAAAATGGACGAGCGTCGCACCGTGCCGAAAAAAAGGAAACCTCGGGATGCGTGCCACGTAAAATCTCCGAACTCTGCAGATGGATGCAGCACTGCGCGAGGAAGAAAGTTGCTGAAGGCGCCGCGGCGAGGGGAGGCTCGGAAATGGCGGAAAAAGGGAGAGGAAGAAGGCTCGGATCGCTTAAATAGCCCAAAAAAAAACAAATCAAGAAATACTGATCTTGTCCCCACAATCGGGCGCCCGGAAAAATTCGGGCTGCTACAGTGTTGGGCCCGGCCCATTACTGTGCAGGCCCGAATCCCCCACGGGCCTCCACGTAGCCCGCCGAACACGCAACAGCGAAACCGCCCGCTCACTGCTCGACACGTGACCGTACCGGAGGACGACGCGTGGCACCGCAGCCAGTCAACGCGCGCCTGGCGTGCTCCTGCGCGCGCCGCCTGCGCCGTCTGCACGCACGCGCCCCGAGGCGGTGCAGCGGTTCCGTGGACCGAGCGCACAACACCGCGCCAATCACACACTGCCACGTGTCACCCACCGGTCTACCGTACACCCGCGATACATTCCGTGGACCACGACTGCTGCGCCGGCCAACCGGGAGCCGCCACGTGTCCCGTGCCCGGGTGCACGCCTCCGCGGTGGACCGCGCACCAGCTTGCGCGCCCGCGCGCCTGCCCGCGCCCGCGCGCCTGCCCACGCGCCCGTGCCACCGCGCTCCACCGCTGCCCGCCGCGCTCCGCCGCTGCCCGCCGCGCTCCGCCGCTGCCCGCCGGCCACCGGAACAGTGCCAAGCTGCCTCGAAAACCGTGCGCAACATCCGGGCTCCGAAAAATGCAAGTAAATAGTCAATTTTCATCGTTTTCGCGCGCTGAATCCAAATCCGATGTCCATTTTGCCAAATTCCAACTCTAAAAATTACCGAAAGCATCCGGAGAGATGATATTTTATCCAAACTTCGCCCTGAGTCCAATTTTGATATCCGTGTCACGTGAAACCACTTCTAAACAACGTGATCCCTTTTTAAGCCCGAAGTCCAACACTTGTATCCAAATTGCGCACAAACACCACCGAGACACCACGCAGGCCATCAGAAGCTGCCAAACAACCAGAAAACTCAACGCGGGGATCCGGGTCCTCACAACAGGTGACTTTCCCTTGATGCCAGGAAGCTTCCTGGTGCGGTGGCCGATGGCGGCGGGCGGCGGATGGCCGGCGGCCATCATTGCGGCCAACCGAGCTCCCTTAATGGCGAAGTCGCATCTAGAGGGATTAGGCTACATGGAAAAGCACCAGCAGGTGCTACTCGACTCCACAAATATTTCTGGGTTCATGGCCGATGGCAAAAGGCAGCGGCGGCGCCGGAGCAACAAGCTCGGCTGAAGCAAAGATAGCCCAAAACTAGGGCTAAGAACTGCGGGATCTAGGATGAACCAAACCTAACCAAACTTCATGGAGGTGTTCTCTAGACCCTAAAGAAGATGCTCAGTATCTTTTATCCCGGCGCAAGCTGCCGGAAAGTGCGCGTGCACGAGGTGGCGCAAATTAGGGTTCCGGCGGGTCCAGAGTCCTCGCCGGCAACCCGGCGCACCTCGTGGGTCGAGGCTCTGTAGGTTGCATTCCCATGACCCAATGAGGTCAATGCAGTGACCTAGGCTGCAAAAGAAATCACAGAGGAAGGGAACTCACCTCGCCGGAGATGGAGAAGAAGAACGAAGAAGAAGCTTCTCCTCCCCGCCACGCGCGGCCAATGCAGGCTGCGAGGCACCTCTTGCTCGACTTCTGGATGTTGAAGAAATCCTCTAGGCCCTCAGGAGACAAGCCAATGGGGTTCCGTTGTCTCCTACAAGTACCCGATCGAGATCAAGAACCAAGGGTTATTTTTTTTTTTTTCCGGCGACGGGGACGGCGGCCGGCGGAGCTGGTGGGCCGGGAAGGTAGCAGAGGAGATGAAGGGACGGGTGGATGCGGCTACGGTTTCTAGAGGGCTGACGGTTCGGTTGCTAATAGAAAACCTAGGCTGCAATGTAAATTATTGCAAAAATGCAAATAAGTCCTCCGATTCTTTTTTTTATGATCTAAGTCCCTCAAAATAGATGATAAATGCAGAGAAGTCCCTCTCCAAGAAAGTGCACGCATTTCAGTGCATAAAATATTGGGCTTTTATGCAAAATACTATGAATTTTCCTATATATCATGCTTTTCGAGACAACCTGGTCGTCAAACGAAAAAATGGACACCACCACGACGTCCGGCTCGACGAAACCTATTGAGTAGCGATTTTGGTTCGCTGGATTCAAGCTTCGATAATTCTAAAATTCATCTTATACGATAAATTATACAGTTCAGCACACTTTACAATGCTTTAGGCCCTTCAAACGCAAATTTCGTCAGCGCCACTGCGCTCAGAACGACGCTGCCATTTAAATCGACTACTCGGACCGTCAGATTCGGACTCCAGACGGTTGATCGACCAACGTTGGCCGGTGAGGAAATTAAATCAGTGGTTACTATTCATAAGTACTATTCACTTAAGTCGCGGGCCCCGGTAGTTTTTTCGCTGATTTCTGGACGATCCGATCATCGGATGAAAAATCAGTCTATACCATTTTCAATCGATTTGATCAGATGATCGCACTGACAATTTCAGATTTTTGAGATTAGACTCGGATCTGAAATGCAAAAATAGTGCTCCGAAAACTCTGCAATTTGCACACCGATATACAACCACTTAGATTTATTTTTGCATTTGCTCATTCACATTCACATTTGAATTCTTCAAATTCAAATTTGAATTTCACGGGTACTACACCACTACACTCTTTGCTGATTATGTATCCAAACACTTCAAAATTTAAAACCATAAAATTTTCTAACTACAAGATTTTCTATTTTATTTAGAGCAAAACCATATGTTATTAACTCCATTAAATTTTTTTTACTTAATTTGGTTGTTTTTAGTAGCGACTTATTGTGCTCGTCGTTAATTTGGTAGTTTTTAACGACTGCTTATTGTACTCATCGTTAATTTTGCAGCTTTTAACAACGGCTTATTGTGCTCGTCGTTAATTTGGTAGTTTTTAACGATGGCTTATTGTGCTCGTCGTTAATTTTTTAACTTTTAACGACGGCTTATTGTGCTCGTCGTTAATTTGGTAGTATTTAATTTTATTATTTTTAGCGACAACTTATTACGCCCTTCGTTAATTTTGTTGTATTTAGCGACAACTTATTGCACTCGTCGTTAATTTGATTTCTATTAGCGACGACTTATTGTGTCCGTCGTTAAATTAAATGCTTGTAGACTTTTAGCGACGTTAATTTAATTATTTTTAACGATCGTTAATTGCGCCCGTCGTTAATTGATTATTTTTAACGATCATTTATTGGGCTCGTCGTTAAAAATTAGTCGTTATAGCTATAATCTCTTGTAGTGCGTTGATGAGGTTGATGAGGCCGGCGCGGCCGTAGAACTTGGAAGAGGGTGGCGTTGGCCTGCGATTCCGGGTTCTTGATCCACTGCAGGCACGGCCGGATGCTGCAGTCCTCCGTGCACCCCTTCCGCAGCACCCGACACCCATTGCAGCTCATCCGCATCTCTACCGGCTGTTAGTGGCTGGCCGGGCTGGGCTGGGCTGGGCTGGGCTGGCTAGATTCCGACAATTCGAGGGCGCACACGCACGTCGATTGGAGGACGGTGATGTGAGGGAGAGAGAAATGGTTGGAAGAGCTACTAGGTGGGTTTATAAGTTGGTTTGATTGGTTGGGAGGGCGGAACCGCGGATTGGCGGTGCCGCCGCTGGTTTCTCAAAACTGGGAAAGCGGGTTCACTCACCCTCTCGCCCACCCTTTTTAAGTTAAGAGCAACGCTACATGTACACCCCCAGAGGGGGTGTACATTTTACACCCACCCATCTAAGGGTGGGGGGTCACTTCACAAATTGTGAAGTGACCCCTCACCACACCCCACCCATTGGATGGGTGGGGTGTGCGATGTACACCTCCAAATGGGGTGTACAAGTAGCATTTTCCTTAAGTTAAATAGGAGAAACACGCATCCATCCAAGAGTCCATACAAGAATGAGAAAACAATGCCTGAACCCGCAGTCGCATTATTATTGCTTTAGTCCGAGTAGTTGCTACTAGTCTATATGGCCGTAGATTTCATTAGTTAATTTCGACAAAAAAAAATAAAAAAATTAATAAAATATGATACGAATAAAATTTATATTTTAATTTGTAAGTTATTTAAAAATTATTATTTAAAATATAGGTTCATCAAATTATATCAAAATTATACGTTCATTAATTAAAAATATAGAATCAACTATTAAATTAATTATTTTTTCTATAATTTATTCTTCTAGTATAAATAGTTATAATTTTTAAAAATATAAAAATAATGAGTTACAAAATAAAATAAGTGCACAAAAAAAATTTTAAGTGAGGGAGTTTTTTTTTTAGCGCGGACGAGCAAACGGAGAGTTGGAGATACAAAAAAAAAAAAAAAAAATACAATAACTCATGAGAATAAAGTATTCTATAGTTATAGTATATTATTACACAATTTGTACAAGAAGCAATTGCTTTTTAATTGTAAAATACTTGCGCAAATAGCTATATCAAATAAGAATTGTCTTTACATAATTTTCAATAAAATTATCAAATAAAGAAAATTCAAAAGTAATATACGATTTGCTAATATCAAATAAGAATTGTCTTTATATGATTTTCAATAAAATTATTAAATAAAGGAGATTCAAAAGTAATATACAAGAATGATTGAAACGGAATTCCCGGAGAATGAACTCCGGAAAGATATAGAATAAAAATAAATTAAGATAAATAGTAGAAATAAACGAACATGATTAAGTAAAAAAAAAATATTTCTCCCTTATTTTTGTTTCTTATATTATAACACAAGAATCAAATCAGGATTTTAGGTCTTTTCGAACAAAATTTAAATTTCGTGTTCAACTTGGCAGACCTCAACTTCTTCCGCTAACGTGGCGGACACACGTGGCGCACAATTGGCAGGTATAGAGTCATTTTTGCAAATACAAATTTTATAGGTCCATTTTCAAAAATATAAATTTTTAGAGGGTCATTTTCAAAAAAAAATCCAAAATTTAATCAAAAAATTTTGTCAGAATTTTTTGTCAAATAATTCGCATCCGCCGAATTATTTGCGAATTATTGAAAATACATCAAAAATTTACATACAAATTGTTTAATTTGAATTTTAATAATTCGAGAATAATTCACAAATCGTTTAATTTGAATTTTAATAATTCGAGGATAATTCATGTGGCGGACACACGTGGCGCACAGTTGGCAGGTATAAGGGTTATTTTTGTAAATATAAATTTTGTAGGTTTATTTTCAAAAATATAAATTTTTAGAGGGTCATTTTAAAAAAAAAAGCTCAAAATTTAATCAAAAAATTTTGGCTGAATTTTTTGTCAAATAATTCGGGTCCGCCGAATTATTTGTGAATTATTAAAAATACATCAAAAATTTACATACAAATTATTTAATTTGAATTTTAATAATTCGAAAATAATTCACAAATCAATCCGCCTCTTACTACTTGTCCAATGAGATCTTCCCCTTCAAAAAAAAAAAAAAAAGGAAAATATTTTAGTTTGGAAAAATTGCACATTTGATTTTCAAAGTATAAAGTTAAATGATACTTTAATTCTCAATTTTTAATTTATTATATTTTTTTAATTCAAAATTTTAAAATTATTATTATAAAATTTTATAATTTAATTTAGTTGATTAAATATTAGAGTATCACTAACGTTAATATAATAATATTATGATTGATAATACACCAATAATTAAGATATTATATTATTTTTATATCACCGATGTGTCAAATATTTAATTAATTGAAATAAATTATGTAATTTAATCATAATAATTTTTAAAATTTAAATAAAAATATACTAAATTAAAATTTAAGAATTAAATTGTCACCAATCTTATAGTTTAAAAACTATAGATGCAGTTTACCTTTTTAGTTATTATGGGCCCGTCGGGATTAGGGCAAAACATCGTTAGAGCCCCATTAATAATGGGCTAGCTGTTTTTAGATGGAGAGCTCAAATATCTTTCAAAATTGAGGCTCATTCATTTTACAATTGATATAATTAAGGAAAATACTAAATGTAGACCCCACCCGGCGTGTACATCTTACACTTCCACCCACCTAATAGGTGGGGGTGTGATAAGAGTTACATCAAATAACCCTAGAGGCACCATACCCATTGGATGGGTGGGGTGTAGTATGTACATCGGGATTTTTTTTTAAAATGACCCTCTGAAATTCCAATATTTGCCAAATAACCCTCTAAAAAATAAATTTGTAAAACTAACCCTCCTTTTGCCAGCTGGGCGCCACGGAGGCCAGGCCAGCTGAAGGCGCTGAAGCGTTCAACGTCTTCACAAAAAACCTATGAAGACGCTGAATGAATCAGCGCCTTCATGCTATATGCTGAAGGCGCTGAAGCGTTCAACGTCTTCACAAAAAAACCTGTGAAGGCGCTGAATGAATCATCGCCTTCATGCTATATGTTGAAGGCGCTGTTCCATTCAGCGCCTTCAGCATACACTATAAGGTGTTGAGGATTTAGGCATTTTTCACGAAAATTGGCTAAGTTCTGTTTACTTCTATAGGCGCTGAATGTGCTGATGTACTCAGCATCTTTAATGTAAAACACCAAAGGCGCTGAGTTGCTCAGCGCCTTTAGTGATTTACACTAAAGGCGCTGAGCGACTCAGCGCCTTCAGTGCAGAACACTAAAGGCGCTGAGCGACTCAGCGCCTTCAGTGCAGAACACTAAAGGCGCTGAGCCATTCAGCGCCTTTAACTTATAATGTTAAAGGCGCTGACCGATTCAGCGCCTTTTTCACCACCATATCCACCCGCGCGGGCAGCAGTGTCTCTTCATCTTCAATCCCGCACGAGCCGCTCCCGCACAGAGAGAGCTCCGAGCACCAGTGAGATCGCCGTCGCCTTCTTCGTCGCAGTGCCCCGAGCACAGTGAGATCGGCGTCGCAGTGGCCCGAGCACAGTGAGATCGCCGTCGCCTTCGCCGTCGCAGTGCCGATCTCCTCTCGCCGTCGCCGTCGCCGTCGCCATCGCCTTCGCCGTCGCCGTCTCTCTCGCGCTCTCTCTCTCACTGTGAGCTCGCCCCCTCTCTCTTCTCTCTCTCTCTTTCTCTCTCTCACTGTGAGAGAGTGATCTCTCACAGTGAGAGATCACTCTCTCACAGCGATCTCGCTTCACTGTGAGAGAGTGATCTCTCACTCTCTCACAGTGAAGCTCTCTCACTGTGAGAGATCACTCTCACAGTGAGAGAGCTTGATCTCTCACAGTGAGAGAGCTTCACTGTGAGAGTCTCTCACAGTGAAGCTCTCTCACTGTGAGAGCTTCACTGTGAGTATCTCTCACAGTGAAGCTCTCTCACTGTGAGAGCTTCACTGTGAAGCTCTCTCACTGTGAGAGATCACTCTCTCACAGTGAGCGATCTCTCACTGTGAGATCCCCTCACAGTGAGAGATCCCCTCACAGCGAGAGATCCCCTCACAGTGAGAGATCGCTCACTGTGAGAGATCGCTCACTGTGAGAGATCCCCTTACAGTGAGAGAGCTTCACTGTGAGAGAGTGATCTCTCACAGTGAGATCGCTCACTGTGAGAGATCCCCTCACAGTGAGAGCTTCGCCGTCACAGTGAGCGATCCCCTCACTGTGAGATCGCTCAAAGTGAGGTTTCACTGTCGGTCTCCGACTGTAAAGTTAAAAGTAGTATTTTGAAGTAGTTAAATTTTATTTTGTAGTTGAAATGGCTAATCGTCGCATGCCTATAAGTGTTCATTGGGATGGACAGTTAGTTATTGATGAGAATGGTCCACGATATATCGGCGGTCAAAAAAAGTTAATCGTGATACGTTCTGATTCTACATATACTACTTTCAAGACGAGAATGTATCGTTTAGTAAATTGTACAAGAGAATAATTTCGTTTAAAATTTACTATTGGTTGCCTCACGATCGGTAGTGGATATTTAGCTCACGAAGTAGTAGATGATGAATCATTGGAGGGAATGATTGGATTATGTGAACATCATGGTGTTGTGACGGTATTCATTGAGAAAGAGCTACATCCGTCGGATAATTTTGAACCGCAAGGTTATTACACGAGAATGCTCCACAATTATATTGATTTGGGTCCTTCCGCCAATGTAATGAGTGATCAAAATATTCCACACGAAGGTGGTGTCAGAATGACAAGGTTAGAAAAATAACCTAATAATTTAGTAATTTGTAATCTTCTTTAAATGGACTTAATCATTGTATATATTGCAGAGAAAGTGAGTATGACCCTATTGAGAGTCTTGTACCTTGCTCGTTTAGTAGTGTGCCACCAACGACCACATGTGTGCCACCTACGACCACACACACGCAAGCCACGACCTCACGCGGACACTGCACGACATCACGCGAACAATGCACGACCTCCCGTATAGAACCAAGGATGTCTCATTTACAACTAGAACCTTCTGATTGGGGGTAAGTACAAATGTAAATTAAATGTTAAGTTTTAAATTAATGGCAATGTTGGAATTTTAGGTTTACCAAATTTGCAGGTTATCTAATTCCTATGAACATTGGAATCCAACTGCTATTAATGAATTTGATACTAATGTTGAGGAAGGAGGTGATAATATCGACGAAGGAGATTGTAATGCTGACAGGGGTTGTGATAGTGATATTAATCATGAGGATTCACCAATCAATGATGATCAGAATAGTAGTGAGGATGACGAACTGGATGTTTCATTTCCAGATATAGATGAAAATCATGATGGAGGGTTAAATGATCTTGCAAATACAATTTACAGTCAAATGGACAACCCACAAATCAGCAATGATTACGTAGACAATCCTGACGAGGAAAATGAATTTATTGATCATCTAGAACGTTTTCTTTCAGATACTAATTGGATAAATCAGTATGCTGTAGATCATACAGATCTTAATATTCGACAAATCAATACTGGTCTCCCTAGCATCGACGGGAGTTGGGCTGGACGTGTCTTTCAAGATAAGGCATCTTTATTGGATGCTCTAGACCGGTGGCATATTGAGCATAATGTACAAATGAAAGTTTTGAAATCTACAAGAACGACTTACACTGTCAAATGCTTAGTAGAGGGATGTTCTTGGAGATTACATGCTTCAGTACCCAAAGATACGACATATTTTAGGATAAAAACATATGCTGGTCCACACACATGTGTAATTCCAATACTGAATGCGACGCACCGTAATTGTAATTCGACCCTTATATGTCAATTGATTCTTCCGACATTAAAGGTTAGACTTAATATGACGCCAAAAGAAATTCGAGATATGGTGCGAGCAGAGTACCATACTGACATAACATATTGGAAGGCTTGGCAATCAAAGAGTAAAGCATTACAAATTATTTACGGGAGCTGGGAGCAATCGTACACTGACTTGTCTCGTTACCTTTCTATGGTAAAGAATTCTAATTATGGTACTTTATGGCGTCTGGATCATAGGTGGCCCGCTGATGGCTTTTTTCCCTTTGGTCGTGTTTTTTGGTCGTTTGGACCTTCGATCCATGGATTCGCACATTGTCGGCCGGTGGTGAGTATTGATGCCACACATTTGTACGGTAAATACGAAGGTCATGCTTTGATAGCGACGGCTGCAGATGCAAATAATGGATTATATCCTTTGGCATTTGCAATTTGTGAGGGAGAGAATACCGAGAGTTGGCGATGGTTTTTGCATAACTTGAGTCACTATGTTACCCGTGATAGAGCCATTTGTTTTATATCTGATCGATTTCCTGGATTGAGGGAAATAGTGGCTACTATCTATCCTCCAGCACGGAGTCACTCGCATCGTTGGTGTCTTCGACATATGAAAGCAAACATGAAAAAGCACTTCAAGACCGACATATTGTTAGATAAATTCTGGCAGATCGGAAAGGCTGCAACACCGACGGCATATAATCAGCTGAAGGAAGAATTAGAGGTGTTGGATCACGATGCTTGGGAGTGGGTCCATAATCTTGACAGATATAAAGAGTACTGGGCAAGAGCATTTGATGGAGGCCACCGGTTTGGATTGATGACTATGAATCTTTCTGAATCATTAAATGGGGTTCTTAAGGACATTCGTGGTTTGCCTATCACGGCTTTTGTTGCGGCTACTTTTTATAAGCTTAATAAGTATTTTTGCGAGCGCCGTGCGGCCGGTGAACATTCGACGGACGCTTTTGTCCCTAAAGTCAAAAATAAGGTTACTGAAAATTTAGATACGGCGCGGGGACATCATGTTGAAAGATTTGGACTCACAGAATTTGAAGTTAAAACTGGAGATTTCGACTACAAAGTGATCGTCAATTGAACAAATGTCGAATGTTCATGTTGTGAATTATATCTAACAGAAATACCTTGCTCGCATGTCTTAGCAGTTTGTAGTAGATCACATATGAGATTAGCCTACCAGAATTTTACTTCACCCTGGTATAGTACAGACTGCTATCGTGCGGCGTACGCACCACAATTTCATCCTGTTCCTGATAGACGGCACTGGCCACGACCCCAAGGTCCCCCGATTGTACCGCCTCCTATACGAAGGAAGAAAGGTCGTCCATGATCTACACGTATTCGTAATATAATGGACGAGGGGGTGGCCGATGAGGAAAATGCTCCATTTCTAAGCAGGCAGGCCATTATAGGAGCACTTGTCCACAAAATACAGAAATAGTGCAACAAGGACGCCGGCGTATGATTTACACAATTATATTTATCTTGTCTTAATAATTAATTATTTTTAGCTATCATGTTACTAATATGTAGATTGCTTATTGCAGATGGCAGATCACGAGGACGCGGGGGGGCCAGTTGATGCGTCTGTCCTGGTAGACCAGCATCGCCATAGGTCCGCCTTTATTAGGACTGAGGTAAGAGCTATAAATTTTTATTTTTTGAAATATTATAAATAAGCTGAATTCATATAAGAGCTAACTATATTTTTTTTGCATCACAGGGTTATCGTCCTGTCTTGTTCGCAGAGCACGGGCGCAAGATGAACCAGTGGGAGCTTGAACATCCAGCGGTAATAGATCTACTTCGCCAGTCAGGATTTTACTGGTTATCACGACTGCGACGATTGGTGTTGGATCAGGCTCTACTGGGCGCCCTTGCCGAGAGGTGGAGACCGGAGACCCATACCTTCCTCTTCCGCCACGGTGAGATGACCGTCACACTCCAGGATGTGGCGGTTATTTCGGGTCTCCGTGTGCATGGTGCGCCGGTCTCGGGATCCACGCTTCACGATTACCCTGCTCTATGTATGGATTTACTGGGGGTGGGACCTAATCACATCAAGGGGTCTACGGTTTCTCTAGATTGGTTATATCAGCATTATCATGATATACCTCTAGATGCCCCTGCCGGAACAGTCGCAGCTACCGCCCGTGCTTATATTCTATATCAGATCGGGGGTAGTCTGTTTCCAAACCCTAGCGGATATAAAGTTCATCTAAAGTGGCTACCACTTTTAGCTGACTTTGATATCTGCGGCGCTTATGCGTGGGGTGCTGCGACTCTGGCATATCTATATCGAGCGCTAGGAGATGCCGCGCTGAACGGGAAGGCCGAATGCTGCTGTTTTGGGGCCCTATTACAGGTATAAAATCCAATTTTTTGATTTCAGTATTATCTTTATATATTGGTATTATATATTTTATTTATTATATTAACCCGTTGGCGTGAATTTACAGATCTGGGCTTGGGACCATATTCATATCGGCCGACCTACAGGCGTCCTAGATCAGCCCGATATAGTCGATCGACCTCTGGGTTGCCGGTAAGATATTTATTTGATATAGTAGATTTTTGTATTTCAATTGTAATTGCAACTAATATATGTTTTTTATAATCTAGATAGGGCAACACTGGAGGGCTACGTTTTGGAAACAATGTCAGGACGTGTGACATTGAGTTTTACAGAGACGAACTAGATCAGCAGCGAGAGGCGCAGGTATG
The DNA here is from genome assembly GCA_029204045.2 of Tillandsia leiboldiana. Classification (NCBI taxonomy): domain Eukaryota; kingdom Viridiplantae; phylum Streptophyta; class Magnoliopsida; order Poales; family Bromeliaceae; genus Tillandsia; species Tillandsia leiboldiana. The sequence goes on along the minus strand of CM055067.1, from coordinate 6,737,370 downwards.
TAGATGTTTTATTGAATACTTTAAGTATATTTTGCTTCAACACTTCTATATTAACTAATCATTTTGTCCATTAACAGGTTATATGGATGCCGTACACAGATCAGATTATAGATACATTACCGGATTTCTGTGTGCATGGCTCAGCGGTCTGGCGTGCAAGGACAGTCCTTATTTGCTTTCATATTGTCGAGATGCACGTGCCGGACCGAGTCCTGGGGCAGTTCGGTCTTCTCCAGCATATACCTCTCAATGTGGAGTCCATCCAACGCATCACATCACGTGGGCGTCCGGATGAGGATTGGATCGCATTTCATGCTATCCACATTGAGAGGTGGTCCGGGAGGCTAGATCAGATTTTTGATCAACTCCCGGCTGCTGGTGAGAACCCACTGCAAGCGGCATCCATATATATGCAGTGGTACTGGAGCATTACGAGACGATGGATATCTCGTCCAGTACATCGTCCTCCGCAGACTTTTCATTCTCGTGGGCATGTCGAGAGAAGACTGGTATAATAATTTATATATATAAATTTAATATATTCAACTTTCCTCATATATATTTAATTTTAATTTCTAAATTAAAATGCAGGCCGACACACTACGACATGTTCATACTATTGTCGGCCAGATATTGCAGGACGAACCGCCGACTCATACTATTGTTCATACTTTGAGAGAAATGAACGACAATATTCAGATGGTACTACAGCATGTACCATCTGAACCTACGGTCAGAGTGTCAGGCGGACCTTCATATGAGGGAGCGACCTCGAGTCATCAGGTACCATTTAGCATAGAATTCAAATTAAGTTTTCAAATTCAAATTAACAAACTATTTACACTCTTTTAAGTGCCACGATCTCCATCTCCTACCATTCAGGCCCCGATGACATTTCCTTCGACGTCAGCATCGCTCCCGCCACCAGTATCACGGACTTCATTTACTTCTACATATTCACGCCGTCGTCCATCGTCATCATCGCCACAGGAGGTTCTGACTATTGCTGAGCAGGATGAGGGTGGTATCATCGAGGAGCTCGATCAGTTGGCAGCAGTCGAGCATCACGATGATATACCTATCATCGACCTTGTTGTTCCCCGTGGGCGAGGGCGAGGGCGAGGGCGTGGACGTGGGCGTGGCCGAGGACGTCGAGGTCGAGGACGTGCTCAAAATTGAGCTTTTGAGTTCGAAGTTGTCGTATACACATTTTTGTAAAGTTCATTTTTTGATGTTACTCAACTCTCATTTATGAATGTAATGATTGTTGGACCTTCATTTGGTGTTTGTGAATGTAGTTTTTGCTTTTTCAATGTTAATTGTCATTGCTTGCAACTTGTTGTACAAATTTGGGATTTTTTTAAAGTGATCTTAAGTAATGTGTAGAGGTCCAGGTAAAGGCGCTGAGCCATTCAGCGCCTTTAGTGTTCTGCACTGAAGGCGCTGAGTCGCTCATCGCCTTTAGTGTAAATCACTAAAGGCGCTAAGCAACTCAACGCCTTTAGTGTTTTATACTAAAGGCGCTGAGCTACTCAGCGCCTTTACACAGAGCTTAGCCATTTTTCGCGACGAAAAATGGCTAAGTCCTCAACGCCTTATAGTCTATGCTGAAGGCGCTGAATGAAACAGCGTCTTCAACATATAGCGTGAAGGCGCTGATTCATTCAGCGTCTTCACAGGTTTTTTGTGAAGACGCTGAACGTTTCAGCGCCTTCAGCTTGCCTAGCCTCCGTGGAGCCCAGCTGGCAAAAGAAGGGTTAGTTTTACAAATTTGATTTTTAGAGGGTTATTTGACAAATATTGGAATTTCATAGGGCCATTTTAAAAAAAATCCCATGTACACCCCTTTCGGGGTGTATATGTAGCATTATCCGAAAAGAAATCATATGTGTGTTTGGTTCGGATATAAGTGAAAACTGATTATTTCCGGGATAAGTATAAATTCAGGTACAAGCAGGAATTAAAGTAATTTTGTGTTTGGTTGAGTATAAGAGTTGTACCGGGGATAAGAAAAATTGTGTTTGGTAAGATAAAGAGGAATAAGAATAATAGAGGAGATTAAAATTTTAATTTAAAATAAAAATTTTACTGGTATGATTTTAAATATTTAATTTAAGATATTTATTAAAAAAAGTTTATTAAAATTTATATTTTAGATATATATAAAAAAAATTATTAAAATTTTTTTGGTTTTTGAAACTTTATAAATTTTTAAAAATTCAAAATTTTGTATATAAAAATTAGTATAAATTTTTAAATTTTAAAAATTTGGTATAAATTTATTAAAAATTAAAATTAAAAATTTGTATAAATTTTTAAAATAATATATTTTAAAATTTTATAAATTTGTAAATTTATTAAAAATTAAAGTTAAAAATTTTAAAAGCTATAAAATTTAAAAATTCTCTAAAAGTTAGAAATTTATAAATGTTAAAAATTTTAATTTTAATTGTCGCAAAAAATTACAAAAGTGAGAGCAAAAATTTTAATTTTAAAATTGGTATAAATTTAAAAAATTTTATAAAAAAATTTGTATAAATTTAAAAATTTTAAAATTAATAAATTTTTAAAAAATTTAAAAAATTAAATTTTTAGATTTATTGAAAGGTAAGTTAAAAATTTTAAATTTTATAAAATAAAAAAAAAAAGTAAATTTTAAATTTTATAAATTTAAATATCTTATAATTTAAAATTTTTTAATTAAAAAAAAAAAAAACCAATAGGTGGAACAACTGAGGGGTGGAACAGCTATTCCCCCCATCTTTTTTTCCGTTTGAGTATAAAGGGGGGGATAAACCCCTTATCCCCCCCCCCCCCCCCCTTATACTAGGTTCCGAACGGAGCCTCAGTCTAATGGCTTTCGAATGTGGCGTTTTACCGCACCAGCAGTGGCATCTTTTGACTAAAAATATAAGAAATTCACTTCCTCATTGTTGCTTTTTTTTGGCATCGTGGCATTTTAAGTGGAGAAACAATATTGGACTGTATTTTATGGGGTTATATTTGTTATACCATATTTAAAATTAGATCGTACCTTTTGTTATGATTTTCGATTTTCAAAATTGGTTGTAAACGACGGTTCTTCTTTATGATTCGTTCTCGTTCACGATTTGCAAAAGAGTGAGATGTTTACTGTTTATTCCTTTATCTTCGGAGATGGAGCCGTCACTGAAAATTCGGACTAGAGTTAGACCGGGACTCCCGTTATGTTTTATACATACATATATATATATATATATATATATATATATATATATATATATATATATATATATATATATATATATATATATATATATATATATATATATATATATATATATATATATATATATATATATATATATATATATATATATATATATATATATATATATATAAAATTGAGCTCCTATGCTTTTAAAAGTACAAAGTCATTGGTGCTTGTAGGTTTTTAGCGCTTAGATGAAAAGATGTGTGGTTAGGATGATAGTGGGCATCTTTGGTTAAGTTAGTGGTTGGTGGAATAGAATGATCTAAAAGATGAAATTAGTCAAAGGGGTAGATCTAACGGTAGAAAACTTACAAGCACCAATTGCTTGGTGCTTGTACAAGCATAGTAGCCTAGTAGCCGGATTATATATATATATATATATATATATATATATATATATATATATATATATATATATATATATATATATATATATATATATATATATATAACCTAATATAATGATGTTTTAATCACGTCCGTCCATCAAGAACGTGTCTAGATACATCCTAACCGATTAGATAGATTGTATTCTTAAAAATCGCTTTGAATAAATCACATGGGTCACAGCCAACATTCTCCCACTTGGCCTAATGATGTTATCACGCCCCGAGGTTGAAACTGTGACCCGGGCTCGCCAACAGATCCGCCACCCATACGGGGAACCCGGTATAGACAAAACGTCTAACATGCAAGAGATAAGTATAACACATATATACAAATATCAGAGCTGAAAAGTAACTACTAAAAACTCACAACACTATACAACTGTCGTCTCATATACAAATCCATCTCTCAAATACATAGCCATCTCTCAATAGAGTAAGGTGAATTAAAATACAAATTGTACAGTACTATCAGCTCCAAAAACTAAAACAGCGTCTACTCTCCTCAAGCATGGGTAGGGATCTAGCTCGCGACTTCCTATTCTCAATCAGAAGGAACTGCTGGTGCAGGAACAGGAAAATGGACCTCTGTAAAAATAGTCACCAACGGAGGGTGTGAGAACTACATCAAACAGTAGTTCTCAGTGGGTACCGTCTCCAAGACCAACGATCTGCCCACTAAGTCTACTAGAGTCATAAGATAACAGAACTACTGTAAGTTAAAAAGAGATAGGCTAGAATAAAATCTATAACTATCATGTCTCTATTTATGAGCTCAAAGGGTGAAACAGATGATAGTATGCAACTACTCGATCTCGAGGTGCTCAATCGACCCAATCATGCTGACTGCCATACCGGGTCCAATCAAACCTGCGCCCACCTACTACCACTATCCACACCGGGCAGGATTTACGTAGGGCGTCCCACAAGGACTGCATCGACAATGCGCAAACTAAACGCAGCAGAAAAAGAAATCAAATAATCAAATATTTGAAAAACTTGAGATCCGATCTCAAAAACCACACAAAAAGGACCCCTCATGTATTTAAGATTAAAAAGGAAGAGGAAGATCTAATCTTCACCTTTGTGCGGGGAGATTTACACCGCAATGTGATGATCGTAGAATTTGGTTATCTTGAAGCCGCACACGCGTCCGGCCTCTACGGGTATCCACACGAGGTTGTCGATCTGATCGAAATTCTCACCGGGGTGCTAGCTCCCTTATAGAGATCGTCTTTCTTTGAATGTAGATATTTAGAAAATAGGAAGACATGAAAGAGATGACGACTAGGGTTTTCTCTTTTTTTTCTTTTTTTTTTTTCTTTTTTTCTCTTAAAAAAAACTCGTACGTATAAAGAGGGATATAATCCCTTTTATAATCATTAAGATAAACATTAAGATAAACTTAAAATTAGATTTAAGTTTATCTTATCCCTAATCGGTTCAATCGATTAAATCCTAATTTAATTCGACTTGAACTCAATCTTAATTTGATCAAATCAAATCATTAATGCAACATTTGCACTTAAGTCCTCTCACAACTCAGTAACTATTAGTAAGTCCTCTCATGCAACATTTGCACTTTAATATCCGTAATTTATAATAATTACAAATTAGTCTAATTATCAACATATTGACAATTAAGTCCTCAGGCGATTCAAAAATTGCGATCCAACTATCCGATCAGTCATAAACTCTTATGTGTGTGACCCCATAGGTTCTATTCTATCTGGTAGTGAGACATATTGTGATCACCATCAACAATATCACTGAAACTCTTTTCAGTGGGTTAGAACAATTCAAACTCAGCCCAATAAGAATTATCAATCATCCATATAATTCTCGTGAGTCCCACAATCCACCAGTGACACCTAGCAGCATTGTCACGCCCCGGAACCCGGGCTCGCCAACAGATCCGCCGTGCACACGGGATTTCCCGAGTACACGAAGCGCTGGTAACCTGCTCCGATATAATATGAACAATAAAAGAGCATAATACAGAGCTGAAGTAGAAGAACCACATAGTATCTCAGACTGGAACTACAAATAAAGCTGTAATAAGTACAATAATCTTCCAGCTCACCAAAATAGTACAACCAGCTGGCGAAAGCCAGACCCAAAATAAAAGAGGAATACCACAGTCTGAGTAAAAGGGTGCAGCATCTATCTAACAGCTCTCAGTCTCCCAGGAGATCTATCTATTCAGCGATCCCCTTACCTCGATCAGCTGCCGATGGCCTAGCAGCTCCCGCAGACGACTCTACAAAAATAAAGGAGGAGAAAGAAACAAAAAATAACAATGGGGGTGAGAACTACCAGATAAACCAGTAGCCTCCCCTAGTGGGCAAAACCTCAACTCTGACGCACCCACTAGGACTACTAGAGGCCAGAAAGAAATAAGTGGTAAAGCTGTAAACAGAACTGCTGAATAAAGGGGAAACCACCACTAGTATGCCTCTAAATGTGATACCGAAAGAAATGATTGTATGAATGCATCAGGAAACAGTGTCTGACCAAATAACCCCAATCTAGTACCACCAGTAAAACTGGTATTGCCTGCTCAGCGAAATCTGCACACACGGCTCGAAACCGCGGGATCGGCTCGCACGGCTCGCATCCCAAAATAAGTATCAAACCGGCACACACGGCTGGGTCCAAAAAGAAAAGCCTACCTCCGGAGTGGCACTCGAGGGGAGCGACCCACACGAGTAAAGTATCTCTGTCATCAGTATCACAAGTATCTCTGTAGCACATGTCTCACAAGTATCACAATATAGCAGGACTGGATCATGACTATGATCAAAGTGGGAAAAACCATCCACTAAAGAAAACCCAAATCCCAACAGATGCAAACAATAAACCAGACTCAACCCCAATCTGATGCAAGGATAAACATATGGTCGACCGCCTACTGTCTGCGGTCACCGCAATACCCCACAAATCCACGATCTAATGCAATCTCGACTACACTACCCCAAACCCTGCTCATACTTGAGCAACAAGCATCTGGATGCAAAGGACAACAATGAAACATGTTCAAATCTCAATAGGATAGTGTAGCAATAAATAGGGCTAACTAGATGTCCAAGCCAGCATGCAATTGTACTTTTCAAAAGCTGTAGAAAGGTGTTAAATATTTATTTTAAAAGAAGATTGATTTATTGGAAAAATTATTTGCATGCGAGATTATAGCCTTTGTCCCAATCACAGTGTCCCAATATAAGTCATCATATAATCTGTGGGGTCATATTAAATTTTAGGAGAGTTCGTCCCAGCGGTTCTCATCAATTAGTTCGTCCCAATAGTTCTCATCAATTATCATATTACTTTGTCCCAATGGTTCTCATCAATTGTAATATTAGTTCGTCCCAATGGATCTCATTAAATTTTAGGGAATTTCTAGTAATCCCAGTGAGCTTGTCAAAAATGAGGTAAGCAACAACCGCCCACCTCGAGTAGCTCAAATTATACCCCAGGTAGTCTCCTGGCTGTCCACAGTCCTTAGATCCTGCAAATCAGTGCACAACGCTCCCGGTATAAATACAAATCCCAAAAAGTACAATATTTGCTGTTTATCAAATAGCACGGGAAAAGAGGAGTTTTTCACCTCTAAATTGTGCTCCAAAAATCCTAGAAAAATCACGGTTGCGTTCCTCGCGAAGAGTAGATCAAAATCGACTCTTTAAACGCCTCGATCAGATGCTCCTACGCCAAGATAAAAATCGGAGAAGTCGACGCTGTCCAGAAATTTCCACAGCAAAAAGGGGGGTCAAAGAGGCCTCGGGAAACGTGCCAAAAGTGCGAAATGGAGCAAAGTGATCAACACGGAAATCGAAGCCTTACCTCTTAGGAACGCGCTGTCATGAAAATCGTCCAAAAATTCCTCCTGGTTAGCACTCAGGGAATTTCCAACGGAACTGCGACGGGAAATGGGCCTAAAAAGAAAACCGTCGCAGTGCGTCGCGTCGCAGATAACTCACTAACTGTAACTCCAGAAATTCTGTAATTTTGAGGAGAGAGAGGAACAACTTTTGTATAGGGCACTTTCTCTGTTTCTCTCTCTACAGCCCGCAACCCGAGGTGGAATGAGAGGGGGTGAGGGGGATGCTATTTATAATGGGCTGGGGCTCCACACAGGATCGGATCCGAACAGGAAACATCGAAACGGGCCAACCAAAACGCGTCATGTGTCCACAAAACAGGAAACAGCGGTGCAAGGGCCAATCAGAATTCGCCACGTGTCCACGTGGTGCACGTGGTTGCTCCGCGCTCCGGGTTTTCCGGATCCTGTCAGCCAATAGGGGAGCGCCACGTGTCACCTTCCCACGTGCTTCTAGAAGCCGGCCAACCAATGGCGAAGCGCCACGTGTCAAGGGGAGTCTTCGGTGCACCCGGTGCACGCCATGCCGTGGACCGCGCACCAGCGCCCCCTGCCCGCGCCTGCCCGCGCTGCCCGCGCCGCGCGCCGCCGCCCTCTGCCTTGCTCCGCCCCGCTCCGCCGCCGCGCCGCCGCCGCGCCGCCTCCCGCCGGCAGCCGCCGGTCGCCGGAACAGTAATTCCGGCGGCCGGAGTTACTGTTCCGGCGTGAACAGTAATTTTGCGCCGAAAATCAAGTAAATATACCATTTTGACCGTTTTCGCGCGCTGAGTCCAAATCCGCCGTCCGTTTCACCAAATTCTCATCCGAAATTTTGCCGAAAGCTCCCGAAAAATTCCATTTGCTCTGATTTTCGCGCAGAGTCTATATTAAATGTCCAATTTTGATTCTACAAGCTCTGTTTCACCGAATAAGCTCCCCACAGTCACTGTTTAATGTTGCACAGTTCCTGCGGGAGTCTGGATCATCACATCCTCCCCCACTAAAAAGAGTTTCGTCCTCGAAACGAGACTAAACAATAATCCTCAGTCCGATGTCTCGAATAAGTAGAGGTGAGCATTCCTCATCTCCGACTCGAGCTCCCATGTAGCCTCGCGCTCGTCATGATTGCCCCATTGGATTTTCACATAGGGAATGGCCCGATTGCGCAATTCTCTTACCTCTTGATCCAGGATTCGCAGTGGGCGCTCCTTATACCACAAATCCTCGCTGATCTCAAGCGGCGTGAAGTCAATGACGTGCGATGGGTCGAAGACATACTTCCTCAAGGTAGAAACATGAAATACATCATGGACACCAGCAAGCCTCGGAGGAAGTGCAAGTCGGTAGGCAACTGGCCCGATACGCTCCAATACCTCAAAGGGTCCAATGTATCGGGGGCTAAGCTTTCCACGAATGCCGAATCTCCTGATTCCTTTGGACGGCGAGACTTTCAGGAATACATGATCTCCAACTTGAAATTCTAAGTCCCGTCGCCGAACATCGGCATAACTCCTTTGTCGGCTTTGGGCGGTTTGAAGATGCCGTCGAATCACTCGGACCTTCTCTTCTGCTTCTATCAAGACATCTGGTCCCAAGGTCCGCCTTTCGCCCACGTCACTCCAATAAAGTGGTGATCGACACTTGCGTCCATACAACGCTTCAAACGGAGCCATCTGAATGCTCGCTTGAAAGCTATTGTTGTACGTGAACTCAGCCAAGGATAAGTGTCGAATCCACCCTCCGCCGAAATCCAAGACACAAGCCCTCAGCATGTCCTCCAGGATTTGTATCGTCCATTCTGACTGTCCATCCGTCTGCAGATGAAAAGCAGTACTAAACCTAAGCTGAGTCCCCAAGGTTGTCTGCAAACTCATCCAGAAACGCGAAACAAACCTCGGGTCTCTATCTGATACAATGGAGGCTGGTACTCCATGTAATCTAACTATCTCGTCTAGATAAAGCTGGGCTAGTCGCTCAAGTGGCCACGTAGTCTGCATGGGCAGAAAGTGTGCCGACTTGGTAAGTCGATCTACAACTACCCAGATAGCGTCTGCTCCTCCCTGTGCCCTTGGCAGTCCGACCACGAAATCCATCGTAATGTGGTCCCATTCCACTCGGGAATTGGGAGACTCTGTAACTTGCCAGCTGGCACTCGATGCTCAGCTTTCACCTGCTGACAAGTTAAACACTGGGCCACAAATCTCCCAATATCCCTTTTCATGCCTTTCCACCAGAAGTGTGCCTTGAGGTCCTTATACATCTTAGTCCCACCAGGATGTAGGGTATAAGGTGTATAATGGGCCTCTCGCAATATCTGTTCTCTAATCTCCACATCTATTGGCACACATGCTCGGTTCCTGTACCTCAGTACTCCCGAGGCATCTACCGTAAAGTCCCCAGACTGATTACTCGGAATTTGATCTTTAATCCCGATCAAGTGGGGGTCCTTACTCTGTTTCTCCCTGATCCTGTCCAGCAGAGTGGGCTGCAAGACTAAAGATGTCAGTCTAGCAGCGACCCCAGTGGACACAACCTCTATCTCGAGTCGTCTCATCTCCTCTAATAGCGGTGCTTGGTCTGTGATCAACATAGACAACCCTTGCACCGCCCTTCTACTCAAGGCGACAGCGACCACATTAGCCTTTCCTGGGTGGTAGAGAATATCTACATCATAATCCTTTAATAGCTCTAACCACCTACGTTGCCTCAAATTTAACTCCTTCTGCGTGAACAGGTATTTTAGGCTCTTGTGGTCGGTGTAGATTTCACAATGCTCCCCATATAGATAATGACGCCAAAGCTTCAGTGCAAACACTACAGCAGCAAGCTCGAAGTCATGGGTAGGGTAATTCTTCTCATAATCCTTGAGTTGCCTTGATGCATAAGCAATTACCCTCCCTTCCTGCATCAACACACAACCAAGTCCGCTGTGTGATGCATCACTATAGATCACATATCCTTTTCCCATAACAGGGAGGGAAAGGATAGGGGCGGTCATCAGTCTACTCTTTAGCTCATCAAAGCTCCTTTGACAGTCCTCACTCCAGACAAATTTCACTCCCTTACGCGTCAAACGAGTGAGGGGTGTGGAGAGCTTCGCAAAGCCTTCCACAAACCGACGGTAATACCCAGCTAAACCCATAAAGCTACGTACCTCAGAAACCGTCGTCGGTCGGGGCCAATCACGGACTGCCTCAATCTTTGCTGGGTCCACTGCCACACCCGCGGCAGAAATCACATGGCCCAAGAAGACTACCTCCCGAAGCCAAAACTCGCACTTTGCCAGCTTGGCATACAACTTCTTCTCTCGCAGAAGTTGCAGCACAATCCTTAAGTGCTCCTCATGCTCGGCATCACTTCGGGAGTAGACCAAGATATCATCAATGAACACTACCACGAACCGGTCTAAGTATAGCCGGAAGATCCGGTTCATTAAATCCATGAATGCGGCAGGGGAATTAGTTAGCCCAAAAGGCATAACTGTGAATTCATAATGCCCGTACCGTGATCTGAATGCCGTCTTCGGAATATCCTCGGCCTTCACCTTCAACTTGTGGTAACCGGACTGCAAATCTATCTTAGAGAAGACACAAGACCCTTGCAGCTGATCAAAAAGATCATCGATGCGCGGCAAAAGGGTACTTGTTCTTGATGGTCACTTTATTTAATTCCCTATAGTCCACACACAATCGAAGTGACCTATCCTTCTTTTTCACGAATAGCACCGGCGCTCCCCAAGGCGACACACTCGGCCTAATAAAGCCCTTATCCATTAAATCCTGAAGTTGCGCCTTAAGCTCTCGCAACTCAGCCGGTGCCATCCGGTAAGGAGCCTTAGAGATTGGCGCAGTTCCTGGAACTACGTCAATCACGAACTCAATTTCCCTATCTGGCGGCATGCTAGTCAGCTCAGGTGGGAAAACATCCGGGAACTCGTGGGCAATAGGGATATCCCCGAGTCCCGGCGCCGTCGTAGGCCCCTCAACAACACTAGCCAAAAAGGCTACACATCCTCGACGGATCATCTGCTTTGCCCGGGAAGTCGAAACCATAGAGGCAAAGAAAGCACTCTGACATCCTAGGTACACTAACATCTCCTGGCCTGGCTCTCTAAACGTGACAGTCCTTGCGGCACAGTCAATAATCGTAAAATACCGAGCCAGCCAGTCCATCCCGAGGACCACATCGAAGTCCTTCAATTGTCTCAGGACCAACAGGTCTGCTGGCATAATCCAGGACTCGATTTGCATCGGGCAGGACCAACAACACTCCTCCACGTGCAAGGTGTGATCGGGAATCTGAACCTTTCGTGCACGTGGCAAAAGTCCTACCTCTAACCCATGTAATGATGCAAATGATTTACTAATAAAAGAATGTGATGCTCCCGTATCAAATAAAGTACGAGTCCTAATGCCAGAAAGTAAATCATACCTGCTTCTTCTCGGTCAGCTATAGTAGAATCCTCCTCCAGCGCTAAGTCATCCTGACTGCTCGACAACGGCTGTCTCTCTCCAGAAGGGCGGGGGAATGAAACTTGATCTACTTGAAGGTTTGTCGGTGAAGCTCCCGGTCGTAGCTGGGAAGTGGTAGGGACAAACGCCGAAGTAGGTGCCATAGTTATCCTCGAAGGGCATGTAACTTGTAGGTGCCCAGGCTGTCCACACAGGTAGCAACGTCCCCACCGTTGATTACAAGTACTAGGAAAATGACGACCTTCACAAAAGATACAACTGCCAGGAACTCGCAACTGCCGTGACTGCTGGTGAGATGAAGAAGGAGTAGATGCTGAAGAAGGAGCCGTCGATGGCGCATAAGGGCAAGTAGCTCGGACGTGGCCAGACTGTCCACACCGATAACAGCGGCCAAACCTCATATCACAAGTATCATAAGCATGCTGTCCCTGGTAGAAAATAAACTTGCCGCGAAGCCGTGGCCGTCTCCGAGAACTGGCCTGTCCATCAACACCCGGGGCTGGGCATTTTCTCTTAAAACGCCGTTTAGGAGCCCTAGCCCTCTTCTCGACTGCCGGATCACTCCTCTGCGCCAATAGCTGCTCCAAGCGCTGGTCCTGTCGAAAGCTCCTCACCACCAACTGGGTCACCAAGGCCCGCAGTTCTCCTAGTTCGGCAGACACTGCCTGCTCAGGCTCCTCAGAAGGGGTGGGAATACCCCCGGCGGAAATACGACGAAGGGGCGACATACTGTCACCAGAAGCCACAAATCAGGAAAACAAAACCCCACACGACCCAATCTAGCGAAAGTCAAAGATATTTCCCTATTTCTGTGACTTTATGTTGTCTGCAGCCAACATAACTGTTCACCAGAAATTAGGTATGTCGGTCTCTCTTCACTTACTTGGAAGAGTCAAACAAATAAATTAACGACTTTCGCAAAATGTCACGTCTTTCACGCCCTATCATCCTAGGGTCTGCCAGAAGCCTAGGGTTTCCTAAGTCCCAACTAACTTATCCCTAAGCTCTGATACCAACTTAATCTGTCACGCCCCGGAACCCGGGCTCGCCAACAGATCCGCCGTGCACATGGGATTTTTCGAGTACACGAAGCGCTGGTAACCTGCTCCGATATAATATGAACAATAAAAGAGCATAATACAGAGCTGAAGTAGAAGAACCACATAGTATCTCAGACTGGAACTACAAATAAAGCTGTAATAAGTACAATAATCTTCCAGCTCACCAAAATAGTACAACCAGCTGGCGAAAGCCAGACCCAAAATAAAAGAGGAATACCACAGTCTGAGTAAAAGGGTGCAGCATCTATCTAACAGCTCTCAGTCTCCCAGGAGATCTATCTATTCAGCGATCCCCTTACATCGATCAGCTGCCGATGGCCTAGCAGCTCCCGCAGACGACTCTGCAAAAATAAAGGAGGAGAAAGAAACAAAAAATAACAATGGGGGTGAGAACTACCAGATAAACCAGTAGCCTCCCCTAGTGGGCAAAACCTCAACTCTGACGCACCCACTAGGACTACTAGAGGCCAGAAAGGAATAAGTGGTAAAGCTGTAAACAGAACTGCTGAATAAAGGGGAAACCACCACTAGTATGCCTCTAAATGTGATACCGAAAGAAATAATTGTATGAATGCATCAGGAAACAGTGTCTGACCAAATAACCCCAATCTAGTACCACCAGTAAAACTGGTATTGCCTGCTCAGCGAAATCTGCACACACGGCTCGAAACCGCGGGATCGGCTCGCACGGCTCGCATCCCAAAATAAGTATCAGACCGGTACACACGGCTGGGTCCAAAAAGAAAAGCCTACCTCCGGAGTGTCACTCGAGGGGAGCGACCCACACGAGTAAAGTATCTCTGTCATCAGTATCTCAAGTATCTCTGTAGCACATGTCTCACAAGTATCACAATATAGCAGGACTGGATCATGACTATGATCAAAGTGGAAAAAACCATCCACTAAAGAAAACCCAAATCCCAACAGATGCAAACAATAAACCAGACTCAACCCCAATCTAATGCAAGGATAAACATCTGGTCGACCGCCTACTGTCTACGGTCACCGCAATACCCCACAAATCCACGATCTAATGCAATCTCGACTACACTACCCCAAACCCTGCTCATACTTGAGCAACAAGCATCTGGATGCAAAGGACAACAATGAAACATGTTCAAATCTCAATAGGATAGTGTAGCAATAAATAGGGCTAACTAGATGTCCAAGCCAGCATGCAACTGTACTTTTCAAAAGCTGTAGAAAGGTGTTAAATATTTATTTTAAAAGAAGATTGATTTATTGGAAAAATTATTTGCATGCGAGATTATAGCCTTTGTCCCAATCACAGTGTCCCAATATAAGTCATCATATAATCTGTGGGGTCATATTAAATTTTAGGAGAGTTCGTCCCAGCGGTTCTCATCAATTAGTTCGTCCCAATAGTTCTCATCAATTGTCATATTAGTTTGTCCCAATGGTTCTCATCAATTGTCATATTAGTTCGTCCCAATGGATCTCATTAAATTTTAGGGAATTTCTAGTAATCCCAGTGAGCTTGTCAAAAATGAGGTAAGCAACAACCGCCCACCTCGAGTAGCTCAAATTATACCCCAGGTAGTCTCCTGGCTGTCCACAGTCCTTAGATCCTGCAAATCAGTGCACAACGCTCCCGGTATAAATACAAATCCCAAAAAGTACAATATTTGCTGTTTATCAAATAGCACGGGAAAAGAGGAGTTTTTCACCTCTAAACTGTGCTCCAAAAATCCTAGAAAAATCACATTTGCGTTCCTCGCGAAGAGTGGATCAAAATCGACTCTTTAAACGCCTCGATCAGATGCTCCTACGCCAAGATAAAAATCGGAGAAGTCGACGCTGTCCAGAAATTTCCACAGCAAAAAGGGGGGTCAAAGAGGCCTCAGGAAACGTGCCAAAAGTGCAAAATGGAGCAAAGTGATCAACATGGAAATTGAAGCCTTACCTCTTAGGAACGCGCTGTCATGAAAATCGTCCAAAAATTCCTCCTGGTTAGCACTCAGGGAATTTCCGACGGAACTGCGACGGGAAATGGGCCTAAAAAGAAAACCGTCGCAGTGCGCCGCGTCGCAGATAACTCACTAACTGTAACTCCAAAAATTCTAGAATTTTGAGGAGAGAGAGAAGAGAGAGAGAGGAACAACTTTTGTATAGGGCACTTTCTCTGTTTCTCTCTCTACAGCCCGCAACCCGAGGTGGAATGAGAGGGGGTGAGGGGGATGCTATTTATAATGGGCTGGGGCTCCACACAGGATCGGATCCGAACAGGAAACACCGAAACGGGCCAACCAAAACGCGCCATGTGTCCACAAAACAGGAAACAGCGGTGCAAGGGCCAATCAGAATTCGCCACGTGTCCACGTGGTGCACGTGGTTGCTCCGCGCTCCGGGTTTTCCGGATCCTGTCAGCCAATAGGGGAGCGCCACGTGTCACCTTCCCACGTGCTTCTAGAAGCCGGCCAACCAATGGCGAAGCACCACGTGTCAAGGGGAGTCTTCGGTGCACCCGTTGCACGCCATGCCGTGGACCGCGCACCAGCGCCCCCTGCCCGCGCCTGCCCGCGCTGCCCGCGCCGTGCGCCGCCGCCCTCTGCCTTGCTCCGCCCCGCTCCGCCGCCGCGCCGCCTCCCACCGGCAGCCGCCGGTCGCCGGAACAGTAATTCCGGCGGCCGGAGTTACTGTTCCGGCATGAACAGTAATTTTGCGCCGAAAATCAAGTAAATATACCATTTTGACCGTTTTCGCGCGCTGAGTCCAAATCCGCCGTCCGTTTCGCCAAATTCTCATCCAAAATTTTGCCGAAAGCTCCAGGAAAATTCCATTTGCTCCGATTTTCGCGCAGAGTCTATATTAAATGTCCAATTTCGATTCTACAAGCTCTGTTTCATCGAATAAGCTCCCCACAGTCATTGTTTAATGTTGCACAGTTTCTGCGGGAGTCTGGATCATCACAAGCATGTAGTGGCATTCCAGTATAATGGAATACTGAACCTTTAGGTGCAGTTAAAGTGTGATACAATCCTTCTATCTGGAGTCCCAACCAGACAGAGGTCATGGATTTGCTCGTCAAACCCCACCGTCTGTCATATGTCAAATTTATTCGACTCGAGTTTCTAAAATCGGAAACCCTTTCCGTTATTTACTACGCCTTGGCCAAGGTCTTCTAAACTCGGTCTCATAAATCATATAGGACTAACTCCCTTATCTACTAAGGGCGATAGATTCCATATAGGTGTACACCCTATTCCTACAACGAACCTACTGTAGCCAACATGCACTGTAAGAGCCCAAATGGCTAGGGACCAAGTGTATGTACAGTCAAACTACAGTAACCCCATTGTGAATAGCCAAGACACCGCAGGTCAATGGACCAGTCACACTACTGCAACATCGAGTAAGTCACTGACGAATGAGTAGACATCCAAGTGACTTCTCGTGATGGTCACGCTCGGTACCCTTGTTCTCCAACAACCACCTGCACATTCGCTCCAGTGTCCCCACACTGTTGACTCGAGACTCGTCTACCCTAAAAGGGAAGCGATCTGTGCACCAATCTCACCGGATCAATCGCTGTCCCCGTGATGATCCATCGATCGAGAGCATTTAGGAATTAATCTTTAATGATACAGGTATCAAATTCTCAACTCTTGAGAATACGTATCATCATCTTATTAATTCCTTGCACAATACATGGACACATATACAGCATGAATGGAAATAAAAATCCAATAACATTCATAATGTAAAATGTCAAATATAAATTTATATCCTAGAAAGAATACATGTGTCGGCCAAGTTGGCTTCTAGGGCATACATCTAACAAAAAAGAGATAGGCTGGAATAAAATCTACAACTATCATGTCTCTATCTATGATGCTCAAAGGGTGAAACAGATGATAGTATATAACTACTCGATCTCGAGGTGCTCAATCGACCTAATCATGTTGACCGCCACACCGGGTCCAGTCAAACATGTGCCCACCTACTACTACTATCCACACCGGGCAGGATTTACGTAGGGCGTCCCACAAGGACTGTATCGACAACGCGCAAACACAAAGTAACATGCCTAGCTCTGGAGCGGCACTCGAGGGGAGCTACCCTACCGAGAAACAACCACGCATCTCTGTCAAGCTCAATATGGCTCATGCAGGCTATAGTCCAAATCCGCGATCAACCAGATCGAAAAACTCACGAACTCAACAACTCACAACACCGGCCGGAAAACACTCAACGGTCCGGGACCAACTCACCAACTCAACAGCTAACAACACTGGTCGGAAAACACTCAACGACCTGGGACCATCGTCTACCCAAACGGCTCCCAACAACACTGGCTAGAAAACACTCAACGGCCCGGGACCACCGTCTACCCCAACGGTTCCCGACACTAGAACAAGATCTAGTCTCAACTACCAGACTCCACTCGGCCCCCAGGCATGAGTGCAATATGCATCCTACACTACCCCGACCACTCAGCCCACAACCAGGGCGAGGACAAACTCTAAGTCAGGAGGAAATATGCAAGTAGTGTCGAAGGTCCGAATACAACTAAAACACCCAAGTTAAGAGTTTTCTAGAGTCTGGTCAAATATCATGCAGCATATGATAGGGGTGCTAGTCAGAGTTCCACAACTCTAAAACTATCATAAACATCAATAGAAAGCACTACTACAAGTATGCTGAAAACTACATCAATAGACGTAATAAGAAGCCTACTAATTTCGGAGGAAATCCAACCCACCTGGAACGTGTCAATTCGGAATCCGATCGGGCTAAAACTTGGCGTGCATGTTCCCCAGGCTCCTACGGTTCCAACGAACCAAAAAGCTCTCAAAAACTCATGCCGGATTGAGCACAATTGCAAAAACATTGAGTCAGACGTAAAATTCCAGCAAGCGGCTCCCTAAGCAAAGAGGTGCCCAATCTGAACTCATACCTCAACGAAATGATGCCGAACTTGGTTCCTAAGTTCTCCTCCAACTTAGGAACACCCAAGAAGCCAAGAAAACCTCTCCTCAAAAGCTAAGAATCATCAAAAGGCTGGATCATCAAGGTGTTGTCCACACTGCCTCAAAAAAAATAGCACAAGCTGAACTTGGTATAGAAGCTAAACCAAACAAGATCACAAGCTAAAACCAAAAAGGAAGTTGCTCACCATAATCATAAGGATGTAATTGAGCTCTTACATCTCCATAAAAACCCCAAGGTCTCCACGAAATGGCTCCCCAAAGCTAAACAACACAAAGTGGTTCATAAGAAAAATACAGCATGCTGAATCTGTCAAAGGGGCCACAAAAAGAGGGAATAACTTGAACAAAAATACCTTCAAAATTCCAAAACAAGGTGTCCACTTGTTCATCTTGAAGTCTAGAACAATCCCAATGTGATGACCCGGATCTCCGCAGAGCTTTTGCAGTGTGATCAGCTACTTCTGGAGCCTTATTTCGGTGTGATGGAGGTGTTTGTGCGCAAATTGGGCCTCAAGGTTGGACCCAGCGTGAAATTTGGATTAAGTTTACCTGTCCGGATGCCTTCGACAAATTTTAGAAGTGGAATTTGGTAAAACGGACATCGGATTTGGACTCAGCGCGCGAAAACGGTGAAAATGGACTCTTCACTTGTATTTTTCGGAGCCCGGATGCCAAAACACGAATTTTGAGGCACTTTGTTACTGTTCCGGCAGGCTAGGGCAGCACCGGCGGCTCGAGCAAGCGGCGGAGCGCGGCGGCGCGGGCGCGGGCAGGCAATTGCGCGGCTGCGGGCAGGCTGGTCCACGAATTTGGGCGTGCACCGGGACCAGTGGATTTCGGCTTGGACACGTGGCGCGCGGGGAGTGGTCGGTCAACGCACGCGCGACAGCGGCGCAGGCGCAGCGCACGGTGGACCCCGCCAGGCCACGTGTCACCCGCTCATTGGCGGGCGCAGCGATCCGGCTGGGCCGCCGTGAACCGCGGCCCACGGTTGTGATGACATGACTTTTCTAGTGATTTTTACCCTCTTGTTAATAAAGTGCTTCTCTTAGTGATTTTGAATTACCGAGTTTTGTAAGTCGGTCGATGTGTGGCACGGGTATTTTTCTGTAAAAGGGCTCGAAAAATGATGACCGACGGAGCAATCGGATCGGAAATCTGACCTTGGGATCTCCCGGAACAGGGTTTTTAGAGTTACGGTGACTTAGCGTGCATCGAAATCGGTGCGGAATATCTTGCACGCTTTTCGAGGAAATGTGGGTTTATCCCGTATGATTAATTAATTAAAGAATTAATTATTTAGTGACGGATATTAAAAGGTGGGATTTAGTTGTACGTAGGAAAAGGAAAAATCCCACTTTTCGTAAAAAGAGAAACCCTAGCTGGAGAGAACAAGGAAGAAAAGAGAAGAAAAATACGGAACCCTAACCGGAGGAAGGAAAAAGAAAGAAAGAGGAAGAAGACGGAGGAGTCCGATCACCCCGAGCAACGTACCGGAATTAGGAGTGCGATCGATCATCCTCCCCGTTGGAAATTTCGGTAAGTAGAATTCGTTTTGTTGTATTGTTGGGGTTTTTCGTATCTTTTCCGTTGTCATCGTCGTCGTCTCCATCCCCGTCGTCATCGCCGACCCCGCCACCGCCGCCGCGCGATCTAGGGCACCGCGCGGGCGGGCGGACGACGCACGGGCACCGCTAGGGCGCCGCGCGGGCAGGCGGCCGACGCGCGGGCGCCGCTAGGGCACCGCGCGGGCGGGCGGACGCCGCGCGGGCGCAACCCGCGGGAACACACCGCGCGGCCTTGCGCCGCGCGGGGCACCCGCGGGCCGGCGGGTGCCGCCCGCGGACGCACGCCGCGCGGCCTCGTGCCGCGCGGGGCATCCGCGGGCGGCGGCATCCGCGCGGGAAAACATCGCGGGCGACGGCGTCCGCGTGGGTGGGCGCACGGGGAGCCGTCAAGTGTTGTAAGAGCGCCGTTTTTGGGTTTTCGTCGCGGGGTTAGTTTTAGATTTTCGTTTTCGTGGTGTTAGTGCGTTTTATTAACTATCATTTTTGGGGACTTCTTTAGGTCCAAGTGCGCAGCGGGCGTGTGTCAAAGATCCAGGTGTTCCGATCTTCCCGCAACCAGGTGGGTACCCTTGCAATAAGTGCAATATGTCATCGTAAAAAGTATAATAACCTGTCTAATAAAGTAGATGAGATGTTTCAACTGATTAAACCTTTCGCATGAATATTTACCGTGTCGTCTATTATTAACTATGGCGACTGAGTGTCGCGGTCATTGTTACACGCCGGTTTCGGCTATCATGTTCTTGGATGCTTACACGTACACAGGCGGTTTCGCCATCGCATGGGTGTACTTTTCCGGAGAAGTGGTCTGAATGACCCGTGTACCCCACAAAAGTGAAAGTGCCGTGAGGGGACCTCTTCACGCCAGCTATAAGTGCAGCACTAGCACCGTGAAGGGGTTAAAGGCATCACGTAAGTGAAGTAATTGTTCACGAGGGGGTATCGTCGACCTCCCGACAGGTACCGTGTAATTAAATCAAGGAATGTGGACTCATGAGGAGGAAAAAGCGAAAGGTTCCGGTGTATTCGGTTCGCTTTGAAATTATTGTTAAATGTTTGAATCATCTACTTTGTTTGTTACTGACTTTCCCACACTGTGACAGGTTCGACTAGGTGTAGTAACCGGGACGGTGGTGAGGCAGCGTCTAGAGGACCATAGCCGTATGAGGTTTTGCTACATCATTCTTGTTTTGGTTTATCTCGTTTCTCTTCCTCGTTTAACTGTTAGTTTCATTTGCTTGATGGTGGATCATATTGGATGTTGGGTGGTTAATTAGTTGATACTGTGGATTTGACATACTGTTATGAACTCTTATGCGGCCGTTTTACATTAAACAAGGGTTTCGAAAATGCTTTCCAAAAATCATGTGTCGTGTGGGCACAACCTTGAAAACCTCTGGATTTATCCTTTCAAAAAGATGCAGCCGCTTTATCGTGAATGTGTAACACTTTGGAAAAATTGGGTGTCATGTGGACACCGTTTGCAAACCCTTAGTTTTATCTCTTGATGTGATTAAATGGTATTACCCTCTCTTGTTATTTTCACTGTGACTGTGTGGTTAAAGAAGTTAATGTAAATGTGACGCCGTGCATATACAAAGGAGACTCTGCCCGTTTTCAGAGTGAATTTGTATATGTGGCGGGTCTGACGCTCACCGGTAGGCGAGGTCGTTTATTCAAAAAAAAATATACACGCTTTTCCGCTTATCCTTAGACCTCCGGGGCGTGACAGATTATATGGTATCGGAGAAAAATAACTTTAACCACAGTAGTCAGTGACCAACATCCACAGAGTATGATGCCACAAGCAATTGAACATGAGATAACCAAGATGAAGGTGCAGTAGATCGCGAGTGTACGGGGGAAAAGGGGGTTTAATTTCGGTGTGTTTGTAGGTCAAGTGTTAGGCCAGTATCCTTAGGGTTAACGCGGTTTCTTTGTATACAGCAGATAATGGCCCGGACTAGGTCATCGACCGATAACCCAGGTGCAGAAAGTACGGCCCCGACCACCGCGGAGAACCAACTCCTCCGACAGCAACTGCGAGAAATGGCCGGACAATTGGCAACGCTGACAGAACAAGTCCGTCAGTTAACGCAGCGGCAGGCAACTGCGTCAGTGGAGGACGCTCCGATCCCTCCGCTCGAACCGACCGCCCCCACTACGGGACCGCCAGGGGTAGGTGGTGCAACTGCAGTCGCACCCCATCAGACCTCGATGACGGGCGTGTCGGCAGAGCAACCCACGACCCCGTTGGACTCCCCCACCCCGGCAGCTTCGGGGCCCGTACTGGGAGCGACTGCGGGGGACTCAGCAAGGGAAGCAGCGACGACCCCTACTCCCGAGAGTACCGCAGCTGCAGGAGGAGCTACAGATCAGCGAACTGAACGGGAAAGAGTTAGGACGAACCTGGCAGAGTTCAAGAAGTACGATCCGCCCATCTTTGAGGGAGAGACGACCGACCCCTGGGTCGTAGAAAAATGGGTGGATACCATGGAGAAGCTTTTTGAAGACCTATTGATGGAGGAACATGAACGGGTCCCCTTAGCCGTCCACTTTCTTGAAGGGAACGCCCGCATTCGGTGGAAGACGCGATGTCTCAGAACAAGTGACAGCAGGTAACTTTTGTTTTCCTCTCTGAGTAGGAGCACCGGTTACACCTAAGCATACTACCCTCATCCGACACACACACACACACACACACACACACACTCTCTCTCTCTCTCTTTGCTTTCCCCTCCCCTACTCCTTGACGTGCCTAGTGCGGCTTGGGGGAGAAATCCTTAGGTATTAGTCGAACCCTCCCTGGCCTACGCGCGCGGGCGAGTTTCTAGGCATAGGAGACCCTATCGTTCTTAGTGAGCGCTGTTAGGGGTTATGTAAGGGTTAGATGGGTCCCACCCCTTACCTCGCAATTAAAGGCCCTGTAGACCGATAGGTCGCATGGGGCCGCGGTCAACGTTAGATCCGACATCCCAGTCGTAAGGGAATTTCCGGATGTATTTCCGGCGGAACTCCCTGGGATGCCACCCGAACGAGAGGTCGACTTCCCTATTGAACTGCTCCCAGGCACTAAACCCATCACCAAAGCACCGTACAGGATGGCCTTCGCCGAGTTGAAGGAACTCAAGGCACAGCTGGAAGACCTTTTGGTTAAAGGCTTCATCAGACCGAGCGTGTCGCCATGGGGCGCGCCCGTTCTATTCGTAAGAAAGAATGACGGAGGCCTTCGTTTGTGCATAGACTACCGGGAAATAAACAAGGTCACCATCAAAAACAAATACCCCCTACCGCGGATCGACGATCTGTTCGACCAGTTACAAGGAGCAACGGTGTTTTCAAAGATTGATCTGCAGTCCGGCTATCATCAGCTCAGAGTTAAGGACGAGGACATCCCCAAAACAGCTTTCCGGACTCGCTACGGCCACTACGAATTCATGGTAATGTCGTTCGGGCTCACAAACGCCCCAGCGGTGTTCATGGATATGATGAATAGGGTGTTTAAACCCTTCTTAGACCTTTTCGTAGTGGTCTTCATTGATGACATCCTCATCTACTCCCGTACAGATGAGGAACATGAGGAACACCTACGTATAGTCCTTCAGACCCTCCGGGACTAGAAACTATATGCCAAACTCAAAAGGTGTGAGTTCTGGCTCCGCGAGGTGGACTTTTTGGGGCATATCGTCTCGGCGTCTGGAATTGCAGTAGACCCGAGGAAGATAGACTCTGTAAACGACTGGCCCCGGCCGACAACAGTAACCGAGATTCGAAGCTTCCTGGGTCTGGCAGGGTATTATAGGAACTTTGTGGAAGGCTTCTCCAAGATAGCCACTCCCTTGACTCGCCTGACCCGAAAAGGGGAGAAGTTTATCTGGACGGACCAATGCCAGAAGAGTTTTGAAGAACTCAAGGACAAGTTGACGCGGGCCCCGGTGCTCGCTCTACCGGAGCCCGGAGAGGACTATGAGATTTATTGTGATGCGTCGCGGAGCGGTCTCGGTGGTGTGCTTATGCAACGGGGTAAGGTTATAGCCTACGTGTCTAGGCAACTTAAGGAGTACGAACGAAATTACCCCGTGCACGACTTGGAGCTTGCAGCAGCCATGTTTGCCCTCAAGCTGTGGAGACACTATTTGTACGGGACGCACTACGATGTGTATTCCGATCATCAAAGCCTCAAGTACCTTTTCACCCAGAAGCTGCTAAACTTGCGGCAAAGGCGGTGGCTCGAGCTACTGAAAGACTATGACTTGTCGATCCACTACCATCCGGGGAAGGCAAATGTGGTGGCCGATGCCTTGAGCCGCAAGGGACAGACGGTGGAATCAATGACAAACACCCTTACCCAGCAGGACCGTCTGATTGCAGAGTTTTCGCAATTAAGACTGGAGGTAGTACCAGCGGGTACGGTCGCACAACTCATGACCCTGGTGGTCAGACCCACCGTGCTGGACAGGATCTTGGAAGGACAATCAACAGATACCCAGTTACAGCTTGTGCGAGACAGAGTACCCTCAGACCAAGGGGGCGATTTCGTAATAAGCACTGATGGCACAATACGATTCCGAGGACGAATTTGCGTGCCGGACCTACCGGAACTCAAGGAGAAAATCCTGAGGGAAGCGCATACTGCTCCCTACGCAGTGCACCCTAGGGGAACAAAGATGTACAAAGATATTAAGCAAACCTTCTGGTGGCCTAAGTTAAAGGGAGACGTGACCCGATTCGTGGCACACTGCCTCGTGTGCCAACAAGTAAAAGCCGAACATCAACGCCCAGCAGGGAAGTTACAACCGCTGCCTGTGCCGGAATGGAAATGGGAGATGATTACGATAGATTTTGTGATCGGCTTCCCGAGATCGCCACAAGGACATGATGCGATATGGGTCATAGTGGATCGTTTGACGAAATCGGCCCACTTCCTGCCCATACATACGACGTGGACTCGGGAACGACTGGCGCAAACATACATTAATGAGATAGTGAGGTTGCATGGAATACTGGCGTCCATTACGTCGGACAGAGACACGCGATTTGTGTCGAACTTTTGGCGGAGCCTGCAACGAGCAATGGGAACCAAACTGCATTTCAGCATGGCTTTTCACCCGCAAACAGACGGACAATCGGAACGGGTGATCCAGATTGTGGAGGACATGCTCCGAGCATGCGTCTTGGACTTAGGCGAAGGGTGGTCTCGATACCTACCCCTTGTGGAATTCGTCTACAACAACAGTTACCAAGCCAGCATTCAAATGACGCCATACGAGGCTCTGTATGGGCGCCGCTGTCGGTCTCCAATATGCTGGGACGACTTGGGAGAGCGCAAGTTTTTGAGACCGGATTTAGTGGAAGAGACCGAGGCGAAGGTGCGCCTGATCAAGCAACGGCTGCTAACCGCCCAGAGCCGACAGAAAAGCTACGCGGACCACAGACAACAGGATTTGGAATTCACGGTGGGCGAGCATGCATTGCTCCAAGTTTTGCAATCAAAGGGGACCCGACGATTCAGCCTAAAGGGGAAGTTGAGCCCGAGGTACATAGGACCGTTCGAAATCCTTGAACGTGTAGGCCCGGTGGCGTACCGGTTGGCCTTGCCGCCGAATCTTGATCGAGTCCACAATGTGTTTCACGTCTCAATGCTCCAGAAGTACCTACCCGACCCCTCTCACGCCCTAGATGTTTCCACGATCGAGCTGCGGGAAGACTTAAGCGTCGAGGAAACACCGGCGCGAATCTTGGCACGAGAAGATAAGAAATTGCGCAATCGGACCATCCCCTATGTAAAAGTCCAGTGGAGCAACCATGAAGAACGCGAAGCAACGTGGGAACTAGAAGCGAAGATGAAGGAATGTTTCCCGAATTGTTTAGCGAGGGTTGTAATTAAGTTTCGAGGACGAAACTTCTTATAAAGTGTGAGTGGTGTAATGACATGACTTTTCTAGTAATTTTTACCCTCTTGTTAATAAAGTGCTTCTCTTAGTGATTTTGAATTACCGAGTTTTGTAAGTCGGTCGATGTGTGGCACGGGTATTTTTCTGTAAAAGGGCTCGAAAAATGATGACCGACGGTGCAATCGGATCGAAAATCCGACCTAGGGATCTCCCGGAACAGGGTTTTTAGAGTTGCGGTGACTTAGCGTGCATCGGAATCGGTGCGGAATATCCTGCACGCTTTTCGAGAAAATATGGGTTTCTCCCGTATGATTAATTAATTAAAGAATTAATTATTCGGTGACGGATATTAAAAGGTGGGATTTAGTTGTACGTACGAAAAGGAAAAATTCCACTTTTCGCAAAAAGAGAAACCCTAGCCGGAGAGAATGAGGAAGAAAAGAGAAGAAAAAGACGGAACCTTAACCGGAGGAAGGAAAAAGAAAGAAAGAGGAAGAAGACGGAGGAATCCGATCACCCCGAGCAACGTACCAGAATTAGGAGTGCGATCGGTCGTTCTCCCCGTCGGAAATTTCGGTAAGTAGAATTCGTTTTGTTGTATTGTTGGGGTTTTTCGTGTCTTTTCCGTTGTCATCATCGCCGTCTCCGTCCCCGTCGTCATCGCCGACCCCGCCACCGCCGCCGCGCGATCTAGGGCACCGCGCGGGCGGGCGGACGACGCACGGGCACCGCTAGGGCGCTGTGCGGGCGGGCGGCCGACGCGCGAGCGCCGCTAGGGCACCGCGCGGGTGGGCGGCCGACGCGCGGGCGCCGCTAGGGCACCGCGCGGGCGGGCGGACGCCGCTCGAGCGCCGCTCGGGCGCCGCCCGCGGGCACACACCGCGCGGCCTTGCGCCACGCGGGGCACCCGCGGGCCGGCGGGCGCCGCGCGGGCGCTGCCCGCGGACGCACGCCGCGCGGCTTCGTGCCGCACGGGGCATCCGCGGGCGGCGGCATCCGCGTGGGCAAACATCGCAGGCGACGACGTCCGCGTGGGTGGGCGCGCGGGGAGCCGTCAAGTGTTGTAAGAGCGCCGTTTTTGGGTTTTCGTCGCAGGGTTAGTTTTGGATTTCCGTTTTCGTGGTGTTAGTGCGTTTTATTAACTATCATTTTTGGGGACTTCTTTAGGTCCAAGTGCGCAGCGGGAGTGTGTCAAAAATCCAGGTGTTCCGATCTTCCCGCAACCAGGTGGGTACCCTTGCAATAAGTGCAATATGTCATCGTAAAAAGTATAATAACCTGTCTAATAAAGTAGATGAGATGTTTCAACTGATTAAACCTTTCGCATGAATATTTACCGTTTCGTCTATTATTAACTGTGGCGACTGAGTGTTGCTGTGATTGTTACACGCCGATTTCGGCTATCATGTTCTTGGATGCTTACACATACACAGGCGGTTTGGCCATCGCATGGGTGTACTTTTCTGGAGAAGTGGTCTGAATGACCCGTGTACCCCACAAAAGTGAAAGTGTCGTGTGGGGACCTCTTCACGCCTGCTATAAGTGCAGCACTAGCACCGTGAAGGGGTTAAAGGCATCACGTAAGTGAAGTAATTGTTCACGAGGGGGGATCGTCGACCTCCCGACAGGTACCGTGTAATTAAATCAAGGAATGTGGACTCATGAGGAGGAAAAAGCGAAAGGTTCCGGTGTATTTGGTTTGCTTTGAAATTATTGTTAAATGTTTGAATCATCTACTTTGTTTGTCACTGACTTTCCCACACTGTGACAGGTTCGACTAGGTGTAGTAACCGGGACGGTGGTGAGGCAGCGTCTAGAGGACCATAGCCGTATGAGGCTTTGCTACATCATTATTGTTTTGGTTTATCTCGTTTCTCTTCCTCGTTTAACTGTTAGTTTCATTTGCTTGATGGTGGATCATATTGGATGTTGGGTGGTTAATTAGTTGATACTGTGGATTTGACATACTGTTATGAACTCTTATGTTGCCGTTTTACATTAAACAAGGGTTTCGAAAATGCTTTCCAAAAATCATGTGTCGTGTGGGCACAACCTTGAAAATATCTGGATTTATCCTTTCAAAAAGATGCAGCCGCTTTATCGTGAATGTGTAACACTTTGGAAAAATTGGGTGTCATGTGGACACCGTTTGCAAACCCATAGTTTTATCTCTTGATGTGATTAAATGGTATTACCCTCTCTTGTTATTTTCACTGTGACTGTGTGGTTAAAGAAGTTAATGTAAATGTGACGCCGTGCATATACAAAGGAGACTCTGCCCGTTTTCATAGTGAATTTGTATATGTGGCGGGTCTGACCCGCACCGGTAGGCGAGATTGTTTATTCAAAAAAATATATATACGCTTTTCTGCTTGTCCTTAGACCTCCGGGGCGTGACAACGGTCCCCGACGTGGACCGCGCTGCCACGCGGCGCGCCGCGATTGGCGGGCGCTCGGGGCGCGGAGCAGGTGACGTGGCGCGCCGAGAGAGATTCGGGCGCGCACAGTAACGGGTTCGGGCCGGATTCGGGCGCCCGAATCCGGCGCCCGAATCCGGATCCTCTTGTATGTTGGGCTTGGGCTATAAATAGCCCCTTTGGGCTTCTTTTTGAGGGCTTTCCCGAGCTTCTCTTGGGCTGAGTCCTTAAGGAAGGTTGTTCCTTTCCCTCTCCTCCACCCTTCGATGAATCCCCAAATTTTTTGGAGGCCGTGGCATCAGCGTTTACTGTGACGCTGTGCACTTTGACGCTCCTTGGATTTTGGCTTCTACCGTCACATTTCAGTGCGCGAGACCCCCTGATCTACCCTGTTGGACTTTTGAGTTCGTTTTTGTGGCAGTGCGTTCACAAGAGGTGCGCCTTCGATTTCCGTGTAAATCGCTTTGCCTCATTTTGAGTTCTTGGCATGGTTCATGAGGCATCTTTGAACCCCTTTTCTGCTGGTGGTTTTCTAGATAGCAGAGGCTTGTCGGATTTTTATCTCTACACTCGGGTATCGGATTTCGATGTACGAGGACTCGATCGACATTTACACTTCAAGAGGAACGTTCTCATATTTTTATTGGAATTTTTGGAGGAATCTTCAAAAGTGATAATTAAGCTTCTTTGGTGACTATTTTTCTGCAGGCTTGTGTTTGTGAAGGTTTTGGCTTATGGCGATGTTTTATTTGTATCTTGGCCTACAGGTGTCGGAATAAGGTGTATAAATACTCAATTCACATCTACTCATCGCGAGGATCACAGTGGTGATTTTTCTGGGATTTTTGGAGGACTGCACGCAGGTAAAAAATCCCCTTCTTTGTGCTGGTTGGTAAAAACAGCATGTGCTGTTTGGGTGTTGTGGGGTATTGATCGTGTTGCTGTTGGTTGTGTTGTTTGTTGAGCAGAGGCTTGTGCGACCGTGTACCGAGGGTGCAGTTTCGGCGGATTTTGATAGCGTGTGACTCGCACTTCACCGACTTCGGCTTTGCCCGCGGAAAGCGTTTCAGGTGGGTTGCCTTGTCCCCGGAACCGGTGGACGGTTCTCTAATTCTATTTGATAGAATGCATGCATGTTTAGAGTACCTTGTTTGTGATTGAGAGGTAAGCTTAGTAATGTTGATTGTTTAAGAGAATTGCAAGATTAATATTCATGTTATATTATGAGGACTTGCATGATTCGGATATCCATGTTGGTGATTAGGGAAAGCTTACCTGAGAGATTGTTACCCTCTGTGACTTATAGCATGCATGATTAAGGTACAACTAATAGAATTGAGATGTAAGCGTGGAAAGTGGCCTGGATCATGTAGATTAATGCTTATTTGATTTTTGTACATGCTTTAGAGGATTTGAGATCTAGCATTCTTGATGGCTATGTTCATGTTATACTAGATGAGATAGAGTTCATGCTCGATTACCCTTTGGCATATATATGCGGATATTACTCTGAGGAGTTATTATGGATTATGGATCATGGGTTATGGACAGGTGTAGTCTATTAGTGATTCTGGCATGTGCTTATACTTATGTGGAGCTGCTATTTGTTTTTATCTTGTACCTTCTTTGAGGACAAATGCATGCTTGTATGGACATCTAGATAGGCCATCTTTTATCGCTACACTATCATGTTGGAACTTAACTTAGGAGAAACCATGTTTACTTCTTTTCTCCTTATTCATTAGTCAGGCATTTCTTGTTGCTCGAGTTGAGCAGGGGTTTGGGATAGTGTAGTCGAGACTTCGAGTCTGGGGCAGGTTGGACTTGATTGTGGGTTGTGGGTGTTGCGGCGACCGCGGATATTGGGCGGTTGACCGGATATGTCCTTGTGCATCAGATTAGGTATCGGGTTTCCCTTTAGTGGACGGAGTTTCCTACTTATTGTTTACCCTTGTATCAGTTTGGGGATCGGGTTTCTCTTTAGTGGATGGGTTTTCCCACTTTGATCAGAGTCGTGATCCAGTCCTGCTATATTATGATGCTTATGATACCTGTGATAGTGATACTTTACTCGTGTGGGTCGCTCCCCTCGAGTGCCACTCCGGAGGTAGGCCTATGACCGAGCCATGTGTGCCGGTCTGATACTTATTTTGGGATGCGAGCCATGTGTACCGATCCCGCGGATTCGAGCCATGTGTGCAGATTCCGCTATTGAGTTCTTGAGATACTGAGTTCGTGAGATTGATGACAGAGCAGGCAATACCGGGTTTTATACCGGTTTATTTGATTGGGTTTATTCAGGCAGGTACTTTTATTGTTGCACTCGTGCCTGGGGGCTGAGTGGAGTCTAGTAACTGTGATTAGACCAGTGCTAGTGTTGTTGGGAGCCGTTTGGGTTGACGGTGATCCCGTGTCGTTGAGAGTATTTCGACCATTGTGTGAGATGTTGAGGATCTAGAGTCTATCCGTTCTGAGAGAGAGCGTGGATTTTGACTATAGCCTGCATGTGCCACTATTCGATAGCGAGTTAGTCCATATGGACACCCTACGTAATTCCTGCCCGGCAGTGGGAGGTGGTTGTAGGTGGGCGCAGGCTTGACTGGACCAGATGTGGCAGTCAGCTCGATTGGGTCGATTGCGCACCTCGTGTGCGAGTGGTTGCATACCTTTCATTGGTTTTTTCCCTTTTGAGTATTTAGATAGAGGCATGGTAGCTGTAGAGTACCTCCAGCTTTCTTGTTCAGTTTTTACTGCATTGTTATCTTATGCCTCCAGTAGACTTCGTGGGCAGATCGTCGGACTTGGCGGTGGTACCTACTGAGAACTCCCTTTTGGTGTAGTTCTCACACCCATTGGGGGGTTTTCCCCCCTCCTCTTTTTTTTCTCTCCTTTGTTTTGCAGAGTCTTAGTGGGTGTTGCTGATTCTGCGGTTGCTGTGCGAGGCGAGGGAGTCGCGGGCTAGATCCCTACCCGTCTGTGGAGAGTAGCGGTACCCCTACATTGGAGATACTGAGTACAGTCAGTAGATAATTTATTTTTCCCGCTTTTGAGAGATTATTGTATTGTGAGGATATGACTTGTACTGAGAGCCTGTACACTAATGTATTATTTTCAGGTTACCTCCCTGTTGAGTTCTGGTTTTTTGTATTTGAGGATATTGTATGATTATCACTTATGGGAGTTGGATATTGTATCATTATTTCCAGTTGTACAGATGGTTGGTTTTGAGTTTTATAGCAGTTTTATTTTATAGCTCTGATATTTGTTTAGCTGTAGTCCATTTTCTTGCTGGTTGGATGCTTCGCCTTTGCGGGGTTTTGTATAGGCGGCGGATCTGTTGGCTAGCCCGGGTCGCAGTTTCGACCCCGGGGCGTGACACCCAAGCCTTTAAATCCTCAGTTCCATAAGAAAAAGATGAAGAAATCCCATAAGTATTCATCTCTGCTTAGAATAAAAAGTTGAATTAAAGAAAAGTAAAATAAATGTGTAGAGTGGCCGAGGTGGTTGGGTTAGTATAACCCCTTTTGTAGCGGTATAGTGGCCGAGTCATGGCCTAGTGGCATATTGTTTGAGCATGATAGTAGTCTAGCGGTTTGTTTGAGCCAAAAAGTGGCTGCACTGCGATCGGCCCCTAGGGGTGAACCTCAGAGATGTAGAATGCGCCACGTGCCAACAGATCAAGCGATCGGGCCGAGGAGG
Source organism: Tillandsia leiboldiana (assembly GCA_029204045.2). NCBI lineage: Eukaryota > Viridiplantae > Streptophyta > Magnoliopsida > Poales > Bromeliaceae > Tillandsia > Tillandsia leiboldiana. Next base: position 6,705,809 of record CM055067.1, on the reverse strand, counting down.
GATCCGCTCGGCCGGGTTCTCCTCTGGTAACTCTCACGACCGTTCAACTAAGGACAGCCGAATCGGGTTTATGGAGGTAGAGAGGGATCGCCGGTTTCGACTTAGAGTAGCCAAATCAGGTAAAGAGATAATAATACGGCTAAGGAGTCGATTGCAACGTTAAAGCACAAGAAATACAAATAAAGACACGGCTGATGAGTCGATTTACACTTTATATTGATTGGGAAGGGGATACAAGGAAAAAGGTAGGGATATAATGATTACAAGCAAGCCTACTCTTAGGAAAGCAGTAAAGAAAGCGGTAAATGCAGATATGAAAAGTTAAGTTAACCTATTCCTAGATGAATGAAGAAGCTGGGGTGGTACCGGGCTTACGAGGTTGCCGGATCCCTTTTCCTTCGATGGTTCGGATATTCATACATATCCCGAACCATATTGTCACGCCCCGGGGTCGAAACTGCGACCCGGGCTCGCCAACAGATCCGCCACCTATGCCAAATCCCGCATAGGCGAAGCGTCCTACCTGCAAGAAAAGTACTACAGCTAATAGATATCAGAGCTATAAATGAAAATCTGCTGTATAATTAAAATCAACCACTGTACAACTGAAAATAATACAACAATGTCCATCCTCCAAAAATGATAATCATACAATATCCTCATATACAAAGGTCGAGACTCAACCGGGAGATACCTCCAATAAATACACCAGTGTACAGGCTCTCAATACAAATCATATCCTCACTACATCAGTCTCTCAAAAGAGGAAATAAAACAACTAATCTACTGAAGCTCTCCTCTGAAGGGGTACCGCTACGCTCCAAACATGGGTAGGGATCTAGCTCGCGACTCCCTCGCCTCGATCATCAACCGCAGAATCGGCAACACCCGCTAAGACTCTGCAAAACAAATGAGAGGAAGGAAAAAGGAGGGGGAAAACCCCCAAAGGGTGTGAGAACTACACCAAAAAGGGAGTTCTCAGTGGGTACCACCGCCAGGACCGACGGTCTGCCCACCAAGTCCTCAAGAGACAAAAATTAACCAAAGCCGTAAAGACTGAAATAAGGAAGCTGGAGCCTCTCAACAACTATCATGCCTCTATGCCTGCTATGCCTGCCATGCCTGCCTATGCCTGCTATGCCTACTATGCCTGCCATGCCTGTTATGCCTGCTATGCCTGCCATGCCTGCCTATGCCTGTTATGCCTACTATGCCTGCCATGCCTGCTATGCCTGCCTATGCCTGCTTTGCCTGCCATGCCTGCCTATGCCTGCTTTGCCTGCCATGCCTGCCTATGCCTGCCTGCTATGCCTGCCTATGCCTGCCTATGCCTGCCTGCTATACCTGCCATGCCTGCCTAGTGTCACTAGTAAAACTGATACTGCCTGCTGTGCCTGCCAAATCGGGTATGCCAGCCTACGCATAACACCGATAGGGGATAGGAGTCTCAAGGACTCAAAGGTGCCTGCCAAATCGGGTATGCCAGCCTACGCATAACACCGATGGGGGATAGGAGTCTCAAGTACTCAGAGTAACAAGTATCATAGTAGAATAAATCAGCAGGACTAGATCATGACACTGATCTAAGTGGGAAAGCCCAACCACTAAAGAAAGCCTCGGTCCTCAATCAGATGCAAAAGTACTCAAGTAGTGGGAAACTCTGTCCACTAGAGAAATCAGATACCCAATCTGGTGCATAAATAAATATCCGGTCAACCGCCCAATATCCGCGGTTGCCGCAAAGCCCCACAACTAATCCAACCTGTCCCAGACACCAAGTCCTGACTACACTACCCAGAACCCCTGCTCGAACCTGAGCAACACTGACCACTTGACTAACAAAGAAGGGAAAAGGGAAAGCATGGTTTCTCCTAAGTCAAGTTCCAATAAGTAGTGTAGCAGTAAAAGATGGCCTAACTAGATGACCATACAAGCATGCAAAAGCCCTTTACTTAACAGAATAATTTCATTGTTCTAATTCTTACAAGATTTACAATATGCCTTTATTTGGATATCTGAAGTATTAACCTGCCACAAGCCAATTTATACACATGCTTAAGTCTCCCTATTATACATAAGTATGATATGGATTTAGCCGATTATTACCAAAAGGTTTAAGCAATAATTCCAGGGATTCTAGTCAACTTAACATTTGTAAGAAATTACCATTTATTAGTATCGAGTCCTCTAAAGATGCAAGTATCAATTACAAGTCCTTTTCTTTTCATTAAGCATGCTATGTTCATTCAACTAGTATAATAGCAACATTACACAAGACTAGCTCCAATATGCCTAGTGGGTTATCACAAGTAAGAGGTTAACAACGCTACCCACCTCGAGCGCTAAAATCCTTGTCCCAAATGCGAAAACCCGCGCTCGCAGCAAAAGCTCACCGCAACACTGTACCAAATCTCCAAGAAGGACATACATAACTTTAGTCCTTCAAACATCACAAAATCTGTCCCTAAATTAATCGGTCTAAAGTTCACAGATTTTCACCTGCGAAGGGTGCTCAGAAAATTCCAAGAAAAATGCCGTCGCGTTCCTTGCGACGAACCCGTCGAAACGAATACCTGCACGCTCGAAACCGAGCTTCCATCGCTGAGATACAAATTTGGCAAGGTGAACACCCCAAACAAAACTGTGCAGAAACTCTGTACCAAAAGACTACAGAGAAAGGAGATTTCCACCTTCGAAAAATATTCCAAAAAATTTGAGAAAATTCCAGGAGATTCCTTGCGAGATGGAGATGAAAACGCCTTTTGAATCGCCTCGATCCATCGAATGAGCGCGAAGTTATAGCCAAATCAAACGGGTGCTTTCCAAAACTCCGCGAGGAAAAATGGGTCACAAAGAAGCTCGGAAAACTCAAAATCGAAATGAAAACCAGGGGCAACTCAAAATATCAAAAATGAAGCCCTACCTATCAAGAGTCCAACGGCACAAGAATCACCTGAATCGGAGGTCGGGGTGAGCCGGGGGAGCCTGAACACTGAAAAGGGACGAAACGGGTCGTCGGTGAACGAGCGTCGCGCCGCGCCGGAAAAATGGCCAACCTCGAAAAATGCGCTCCTAAAAATCCCAGGGAAGCTCGGCCAAAATCAGCCTAGGTGGAGGAGAAATTTTGCTTAAGGGCTTACTGTAGAAATTTGCTCAGAAAGAGAGAAAAAGGGGCCCAAAAGGCCCTATTTATAGCCCAGCCCAAGTCCCCCCCCCCCCCCTTGGCCGGATTCGGGCGCCAACAGTAGAGCGCCCGAATCCGCCAAACGGTCGTGCGCCCCTGGTCCGACGCGCCCGGAAGTCTCCGGTGCTGCCACGTGTCCCCCGCACAGCAAACAGCTGTGCGGGGCGACTGGGCGCCTGCCGCGTGGCGGGGGGTCGTTGGAGGCGGTGCATGCGCCCGCCCCCTGGCCGGCCGACACGTGGCCCGCACTCGAGTGCGGGCCATGTGCGCTCGACCAGCCGCACTGGCGCCCTGCGCTGGCACGCACCCCGAGGCACCGTACCGTGCTCACGTGGACCGCGCTTTCGTGAGCCCGCGAATACCGTGCCGCCACGTGTCATATGCCCGGTCCACGAAGCCGCGCGCAATTCATTGGGCCGCGCCGCGTGCGCCGTCCACTCCGCGTATGCCACGCGTCCCATGCCGGGTGCACGCCTCCGCGGTGGACCGCACCCCTGCCCGCGCCCCTGTGCGCCTGCCCGCGGCCGCGCGCCGCCTGCCCGCCGCCGTGCCGGTGCCCGCCGTACGCCGGAACAGTACCCTGCCGCCTCGAAAATCGTGCCAAGTCATCCGGGCTCCGAAAAATATAAGTAAATAGCCCATTTTCACCGTTTTCGCGCGCTGAATCCAAATCCGAAGTCCGATTTGCCAAACTCCAACTCTAAAAATTGCCGAAGGCATCCGGAAAGGTGTTTTTTTGTCCAAACTTCGCGCTGAGCCCAATTTCAATATCCATCGCGCGCAAAACCACTTCTAAGCATCCGACGGGGTCATCTGACTACTCTCGTGATCCACTAAACACTCTGAGTCCATCACTAGTGTCCAATTGGTGCACAAACACCACCGACGCGCCATATAGGCCTCCAGAAGTTGCTGGTCAACCCGTAATCTAGTCGTGGGGATCTAGGTTCTCACACATATTATTAGGCACCGATTTGAATTATCGGTGTAAATTAGGGAGAATCATCGTAGAATCCTGAACGACTTCCTTTCGAGTCGAAACTTCCTTAAAAGAATAACGGTCGCTCGTCCGTCCAAGTTTATTCCCCCATTGTCGTACTGGAACGTAATCCTCGGCGCAATCTAATGCTAGATGCCGCTTGCCGTTTCGAGTGCGTTGCGAGATTCGCGCCTGAACATCGCCTTTTCAAAATCTTTCTTTTATCGGCTCGAGCGGCCGAAAACTAACTCCAACTCCCGCCTTTTTTATCAATTGATTGGAGCGGTCCAGAGGATGCTTTCATCTGAAGTCGGTCCTAGATGAGGCGCGACTCTCCTCGTCAGCTGCTTTTCCTATCGGCTACCGTCTTTAGCCGATGGTACGCATCGCATGCTACGTTCTCACGCGACTGAGATCGGTCCAGATCAGGATGCGGATCCTCCTTTGTTGACTCGTTCTCCCCTCGGCTGATGTCTTCGGCGGATGATAAATGCCACGTGTTGCTCTCCCGAGTGGCGATAAATTTTGGTCTCAACAATGCCCCTTCGGCACTCGCCTGACGTGTTGTTCGGGCGATTGTCGAATATCTACTTACTGTCCGAGGGACTCGCGACGCTTGAAATGTTTCATTGTTCGTGGGCTTCGCGAACAGGTACTGATCCTCCTCGGATTTCAGCGAATCTGTTCTTCGCCGTTCCTCCATGGAATGTCGCTACTTTTCGAGAGGCGATTATTACCATTTCGCTCCATCTTGTTGGCCTAACAAAGGGGCATGTCCGTCGTTTTCTTCGTACTGCCCTTTCTCCTCATGGCCACCCCTTTGCATAGCATTTTCGCCCTGGAAGATATTTTCAAGGCAGCCTCTAGAGACATTACTCGCCGAGCGATGAAAAGCTCTTTGCGCCTTGAGTTGTCAATAGAGCCTCTTTTTTGGGACAATCTCCGCACATAGCTTCCACTCCCGGGGAGACACGTTATCTTGTGTTGACTGGCCTATTGTTAGGCCGTTGTCCCCTTTTCCTCTTCGGCCTTCTCGGCCGAGTCTTCGGCCTATATTGGACTAGCCGAAACAGCCGGCTTCTCTTGAGGCCCTTTTGCGACCTCGCCTACTGGCCCCTTCCCATGCCAGTTGATTCAGGCTGGGGTCCAGCCACTTGCCAACATTCAGCTGGTCTTCCTTGGTCACCCGGATAAAGGAAAATTTTGTCCGGGTCTTCATTGACCGACAAGTTATCGGTTCGCCTTTGACCTCTGCATTCGGTGTTTCTGTGTCCTTGTCGTGACCGGCCCCTGCCATCGTGTCGGTTCTGTCAACGTGAACCACTACTCCTCCGGCACTTCCGTCGGTGGGTTCATCTTCCCCAAATGTTTGCTAAGGACTCTCCTTCTTTCCTGTGACCTCGGCCACGGGTGGATCCTAAATTCCTGGGCTAATTGAACGCCCAAGTCCTTCGGCTTCCTCTTAGTAAGCCAGAGGAAGTCAGAATCAAGACTCGTGCGGCTTCTCTCGCCCCTAGTGTTCCTTAGTAAGGAGACCGTGGCGGCGGTCTTCTTCTCCGGTGGCTGGCTGGGCCTCTTTATGTCCCCAGCGGTTCGAGCCTCTGGTGGGGCCCGATCCATTCTGGGTATTGCGAGGGCTCACGTGTGGACACTCCTTTGGCCTGCCAGCCGCGAGGTCTTCGAGATTCTCCCCGGCCCTGATTTTCTGAATAACCGTGGCGGGAGCCCTATCTTTGTCACTGTCGCGGGGCTCGTGACCCTTTCGGGCCGGCTAAAGTCGGCATTGGCCTCTCCCGGTCTTGATACCCTTGCAAAATCCTCTGGTGGGAGAGCCTCGCTCCCCTTTACCATCCTCTTCTCCCGAAGACCGTTTATCGGAACCTCTGGCCGAACTTGGGCTCAGCCGGTGGTCGTGATGGTTCGCACCTTCGCCGTGGCTAGTAAAGGCAACCCACATCTTTACTACCTCTGAGACGTCGAGGAATAGGGCATTCCAGTCTTCATGTATCATTTCAGCCTTGCACCTGATGCAGGACCGAAACCTGTCCCGAGATGATTTTTTCTCTACCGGGGACTCGGGGTCCTGGATTGGCCCTTTTCCCTTGAGGTCGACCATGCCCATCTGCACAAGGCATGGGGGCTTGCGTATGGATCGTATCTCCGGCCCGCCTCCCGGGCCATGGGTGTTGCAGGCGACCTCCTCCATCTGGTTGTGATCGCCAGTATGTCCTGCAGGAGATGGTGGCCTGTACTGGCCAATTTGAGGGGTCTCGGCGAGCTCGGCTTGAGGCGTCGAGGTTGCCGTTCGCATCTGCATATGTGGTGGCCTGTATCGACTGTCCTGTTGTTGAGAGGGTTCCCGAGAAGGAACCTGCCTGTCGCTCTTGCCCCCAGCTCTTCCGGTGAGCCCGGCCTGGGGTACTAGAGCCGCTGGCTGCGCTGGCCCGCAGCGGCTAACCCGTTGCGCTGTCATTATCGCTTGCCCCGCCCCTAGTGGCTGGGTCATGTAGACAGGCGTTATCGGTTGCGCAATTCCTTGCGGTTGCACCAGTGGTATTGCCAGTGCCATCGGGGCTAGAGCCATCGGTCCGAATTCCACCAGGATGGGGACCCTTTCCGGCTGTTCTCTTTCCTTGGTCTCTAACATGTTTACCTACGGGAGAGAGGACATAGTTTTTTTGTGGGTTATGGGATCCAAGGATCTAAAATAGAAAAAAAATCACCTAGAGGGGGGTGAATAGGTGCAAACAATAAAACTTAAAAATCTTTGCGTAAAAATAACCCAATGCGGAAAATAAAGAGAGTACGCAAGATTTTACGTGGAAAACTTCAATCCAGGAGTAAAAAACCACGGGACCAATCACACGGAAAAATCCACTAAGATTAAACACGTACAATGTGATATAACGCATACCCACGACTCAACCTTTTCCATACGCTCTAAGTAGATCTTCTCCGCTCGTCCTCAACACTCTTCGATCACACGAATGCGTCCAACTTCGAATCCACAAAGTCCAACTTCGTATCCACGAAATCCAACCGAATCCACGGTCTTTAATATAGCACGAATCGAATCGAATCCACGAACGCTACTAACTCCGAATCCACGAAGTCGATAACCTTGAATCCACAAGGCCTTCACCGAATCCACGGTCTTCACGCGAATCCACACGCTGATATTCCTTCCGAAACTCGTTGAACGTTTATTGGTGGTGGTGATTTTGAATGCTCAGATAATCATAGATAGATAAGTAAAACACCTTTTAAGCATTCATCAATTTGATTCCTGAAAAAGAATAAAGAGTTGTGAAACCCCAAGAATCAAATTGATAAATTTTCTTGATCGAAAAGAAGATCAAGAGATCGAAACAAGAAATCTTAGATAAAATGTGTTTTCCTTTTCTTCTATATTTTTTCGATGCCCTAAAATAATACCGCTAGGGTTTATTTATAGGTTAGAAGCCTTAGAGATAAGATAAGAATAAAAAACTGCCCAAAACAGTATTTTTCCGCTTCACGGTCCGGACTGGATTCACAACGGTCTGGACTGTCGTAAAAATTTCAAGAATTATGGTTTGGGGTCCGGACTGGAATGGGTCTAATCCGGACTGTTTCATGCGAAATAAGAAATTCAATGTTCGGGGTCTAGATTGAAGCCTGGCTGATCCGGACTGGAATTTCTCATGGAACCATCTATGTTCGGGGTTCGGACTGAAGCCTGTCGGATCCGAATCCAGAACATCCAAAAGTCCAGTTTTTTATTTTTAAGCCATAGAAAATATTCTAAGTACTTCTAATCAAATAGAATGAATTCAAATCACCAAAAATATTTAATTAAACGTACCTAATTATTATGGATTCATTCTTCTTGAGATTGATGTCGTTGTTCTTCAAGTCTTCATATTCAATCTTCAAGACTCCAACTAACTTCACGAAATTCGCTAATACATATCCGTAACAATCTCCCCCTTTGGCGATTTCGTGACAAAACATACAATACTCAAAAAGTAAAGAAAATCAATTTTTGTTGCAATCATCAAACAACAAAAATACGCATGAACGATCTAAATAAAACATAATACAAGATATGAACTCCTAATACAAACTCTAGACGTAAATACAATTAGGAGTCTTAAAGTCTTGTACTCTCTGCAAAAAAAAAAAATTCTTGACAGAAAAATTCATTAGTAACACAAGAATTTAAGCAGTAAGCAAACAGAGAATTTAGAATTCAAGTTAACATTCATAAGTACAACCATTCAAGTTCTCATGTAAAGAAAGTTCAAAGTTCAAATGTCCAAAATATCTCACCTCACATGTTCTAATGTTCTAACCTATTAGCAGTTAGTAGAGAGGGTTAGAATATTACAATCCCAAATAGTTAGTGAGTTCAAGTTCCTCTCAAGCTCTAAACTTCTAAACCATCTCCCCCTTTTTGTCACAAAAGAGTCAAATAAAAGTCCATGGGGGAAGAGGGTGCTAATAACACATGCAAAAATAAAATGCAAATGAAACGAAATCAGATGCAAAAGTAGTCAAATGCATGCAGGATAGAAAAAGAAAAAGAAAACTGAACAATAAAACTTGTAAGTCATTTGATGGAGTCAATCAGAACCAGAATCACCATCAGAGTTGCAACATCCCAACTTATCGAAGATAGCCTTCACCAATCGTGATAACTTTGAATATTTTTTCTTCAAATCGTGTTGGTCAGCGATAATGCATTGAAGGTCCGATGAGATGCGCTCTTGCTCTGACGAAAGACGTTGTTGTTCTCGATACGTATTCCAAAACTCGTAAGGTTTGGGTGCGTAAAGGTGAACTCTTCCCTTGTCTTGTCATACACACATCACTGCATGCATATGACAATTCGTCTTGGTATCTGGATAATGAATGTTCCCGTCACATGACTGGTGATAAAAACTATTTTCAATCTTTAGAGAAAACCTCCGGAGGACTTGTAGTTTTCGGAAATGGATGATCTTCTAAAATAGTTGGAAAATGAACAATCACTATTCCAGAAGGCCCGATTTTGAACAATGTTTTATTTGTTGAAGGCCTTAAGACTAACCTCATAAGTATTAGTCAATAGTGTGATAATGATTTTTCAGTTAATTTCTCTTCTGTTGAATGTATTGTAACTGACAAAAACCATTCATTCTTTTTGAAAGGGGTTAGGTTACAAAATAATTGCTATGTAGTTCCTAATAAATTTTCTGAACATTGTAACCTAGTGTCACTCTATAATGAAACACTTTGGCATGAAAGATTAGGTCACATAAATTTTAAGGAACTATCTAGAATATCAAACAAAGACATAGTTAGAGGTGTTCCTAAATTGAACTTCAAAGAAAACCTTATGTGTGGTGGTTGCCAAAAGGGAAAACAAACTAGATCCATTCACAAGAATTTGAACCATGTAGGAACAAAACGGCCATTAGAATTATTGCATATGGACTTAATGGGGCCGTCTCGTCAACCAAGTTTGGGAGGTAAATGGTACATTTTTCTGTTGGTTGATGATTTCTCTAGATATTCATGGGTAGCATTTTTAAAAGAGAAAGCGGATACTTTCGATTATTTTCATGAGATTTGTCATCGTATTATGATTGAGAAGAATGAAAAGATCGTTCATGTTCGGAGTGATAGAGGTGGAGAATTCATCAATTCCAAATTCATTGATTTTTGCACTTCAAATGGCATAAAACATGAATTCTCTGCACCTTATACACTGCAACAGAACGGTGTAGTCAAGCGTAAAAATAGAGTTGTTCAAAAGATGGCGCGTGTTATGCTTCATAGCCGGGAACTCCCGTTACATTTTTGGGCTGAAACAGTTAACACCGCGGTCTATGTGATCAATCGCATCTGTTTGCGCCCAGGTACTTTGAATACCCCCTATGAACTTTGGTTTAGTAGAAAACCGAATATAAAATATTTTCGTATCTTTGGGAGTCGTTGTTACATTTTACGCGATCGAGAAAATCTTGAAAAATTCGACTCTCGAAGTGATGAAGGAATTTTATGGGTTATTCTACAAACAGTAGAGCATATCGGGTATTTAACCTTGAATCTAAAACGATGATAGAATCTTTCAATGTTAAAGTAGATGAAGCTTTTCACTTTTCTTCTTATAAATCTACTCCTGATATGTCTATTGATAATGAATCTCCTGCTCATGATATTGCATCTTTACATGATAACTTTTCTGAAAATGTTGATGCATCTCATGGTTCTTCTAGTTCATCTAATGTGCAGGAATCATCGCAATTACCCCCGAGTACTCCGTTACCTCAAACGCTTCGAATCTCCAAGGACCACCTAGAATCGAACATCATTGGAGATCCTCAAGAAGGAGTTAGAACTAGGAGACAATTGGTTTGTGGAGTTGCATATTATGTCTCCATGATGGAACCAAAGAACATTGATGAAGCACTTCAAGATGACTATTGGATTGAAGCAATGCAAGAAGAGCTCAATTAATTTGAAAGGAACAAAGTTTGGGAATTAACGAAGCCACCGAAGCAACAAAACATAATCGGTACAAAATGAATTTTCAAGAACAAGAAAAATGAAGATGGTACCATTGTTCGAAACAAAGTACGTTTAGTTGCTCAGGGCTATTCACAAGTCGAAGGTATAGACTTTGATGAGACTTTCGCCCCAGTTGCTCGTCTCGAGTCCATTCGTATACTTTTCGTGATTACCTGTCATTTTAAAATAAATTTTTTTCAAATGGACGTTAAGAGCGCATTTTTAAATGGTTTTCTAAATGAGGAAGTTTATGTTGCTCAACCGAAAGGTTTCATTAATCATAAACTACCAACCATGTTTTTTGATTGAAAAAGGCTCTTTATGGTCTAAAACAAGCATCGCGAGCATGGTACGAAAGATTGATAAAGCACCTTTTGGAAAAGGGCTATACTCGAGGGGGAGCCGATCGGACACTCTTTGTGAAGCACTTTCAGGACAATTTCATTGTAGCACAAATATATGTGGATGACATCGTGTTTGGTGCTACAAGAAACAACGATGCTTCAAAATTTACCGAAACAATGGAAAGTGAATTTGAGATATCCATGATGGGCGAGCTTACATACTTTCTTGGATTGCAAGTTAAGCAAAGTGAAGATGGCATACATTTATGTCAATCCAAGTATGCGAAGGAGCTGGTCAAGAAATTCGGATTAGAGAACTCTAAAAACTTTCCTACTCCTATGGGAACTAGCAATAAGGGATTAGGAAGTGAATCTCACGGAGAAAGTGTAGACGAGAAGCTTTACCGACGCATGATTGGAAGTCTACTCTACCTTACGGCTAGTCGCCCGGATATTTCTTTCAGTGTTGGAATTTGCGCGAGATATCAATCAACACCGAAGGAAATTCACCTGAAAGCGGTGAAAAGGATCATCCGGTACGTCAAAGGTACTATTAATTTCGGAATTTGGTATCCTATGGGCACATCTTTCGATATAATAGGATATTCGGATGCCGATTGGGCTGGATCAGTGGATGATCGGAAGAGCACGAGTGGTGCATGTTTTTACCTTGGCCATTTTCTTGTAGCATGGCATAGTAAAAAGCAAAACTGCATTGCTCTCTCTACTGCCGAGGCAGAATACATTTCAGCGGGAAGTTGTTCGACTCAATTGATTTGGATTAGAAGTGTGTTGAGCGACTTTCGCATTCCTGCGACTTCGGTAACAATACTTTGTGACAACACTAGTGCCATAAATATTTCTAAAAACCCTGTGTTGCACTCAAGAACAAAACACGTTGAACTTAGATATCATTTTCTTAGAGAGCTAGTTGAATCAAGTACTTTACAAATTTCTTATGTTTCAACTGAAGATCAATTAGCCGATATCTTGACAAAACCTTTGGATCAAAAACGTTTTATTCATTTGGTATGCTTTCTTTGAAATAACAATTTTTGAACCATTGCTTAGGTTAGGTTTTGTTTTGTGTTTTGTGTATATAGAATATTAACTGAGCATTTGTTAAATTGACTTTAATTGCATCTTTTCATGTTTAGAGAAATTCATTATGATTTGGATATCATTATAACTCTCTTGATGCATTGATCATTTATATCATTTATTTCATCTTTATTTGATCAAAGACAATTTCTCTCTCAATGATCTCTTGGTATAGTTTTTATCTTATTTGATAATTGAGTTAAGTATGAAAATGAGATCAATAGTTGATTGAATACTTAATATTTTACATAATTGATAGCCAATTGAGGGGAGTATTATTTAAAGTTTCATGCTCAAAAGATGTGGAAAGAGTTACATCCCTTATTGGAGTGTGAAAACTACCACCACATGGAGGAAAGAGTTACCACCTCGGTCGTCCGAGTACTGTGTGCAGCTACCACATGTTTTACCAAGCATGGTGATTTTTTTTTTATTAGATAAAATGCTTTTTGGAATACTTAACTTTGTCGAATTCCAAGGTTGGTATAAGGTGGGATTTCAAATTGAAATATGCTCAAAGAGCCACTTCCTAAAACATATTGATTAGAGAGCATTATCTAATTTATTTGGGATTTCAAACATTTATCGATCTTTGTGCTTTCATTTTCTTCATTCAATTGATGATTTGATAAACGCGTTCCTCATTAGATCGTGATTGATGTTTTGAACTTGCTCAACTTTAGAGGATATAACTTTTATAAATTTTCGTTTCATTATTTGGGTATTAATGATAGATTTAGCATAATCTATTTCTTTTGATATGAAACGATACTTTTTATTTAAAGTTGATATGCAAGAATGTTTAAATACTTTTTCTGGATTTTCTAAAATTTTTGCAAATTTTTCTGGAGAAAAAGTTGCAGGCAGTCCGGACTAGATGGACTCAGTCCGGATTCCGAACGGTAGGATTTCCTGCGCCAAGCCGATCCGGACTGAAATCCTGATCCGATCCGGCCCGCGGCTAGGTTTTATATGAAACGAAAACTTTTTAAATTTCCATTCACTCTAAACTTTTGTTTCTAGCTTCCTAGAGTTTCTCTCTATAGAATCAAAGAGATTTGGATCTTTTGCAACTAGTTTTCACTCGATCCAAGTAAGTTCTTATGATCAAAACTTGGTTTATTCACTGTTTTTGCTTGTGTTCATCAAAACGTGAGGGATTTCATGGTATAATCTTATTTTTGCACGGTTTTTGATCAAATTTCTTTTGAAATAAGAACTCTGGAAATCTTAGATTTGTTACTATGCCTTGTATTCATGTGATTAACGGATTTTTGGGCTTCGATTTCTGAAAATTCAATTTTAGAGCAAATATTAGAAATTTTCGAAAATCATGGAATTGATCTATTTTTAAAATTCTTTCTGCAAATCTAACTTGATTCCTAGTCTCTATACATGATAAAGATTGTTTGGGTATGTTTTTTCAAAATTTTGAAACTAAACAATTTTTTCAATGTTGTTGAGTTCTTAATCACAGGATCACTTCTTTAAAACCTTCAACCAAGATGGTGTTTGGTTGGGTAATTGTGCTTGTTGTCGCAATGGTTGGCACACGAGCAACGAACAAGCTCAAAAGGACAAAGAAAACACAAGAGGAAGGGGAGTATATCTCGGTGGATGAATCGGAGACTGAATCGGATGACTGGGACAAAGTCCTTGAAGAAACAACAGCATTGGCTGCAGCAGCATCAAAGGGAAAAGCCCCTGCTTCAACAAAGGCAAAGACTCCACCTGTCACGCCCCGGGTGTAAACCAGAACCCGGGCCCGTCTACAGATCCGCCGTGCACACGGAATTTCCCGCTTACACGAAGCGCTGGTAACCTGCTCAGATATAAGATATACAATAAAAGAGCATAATACAGAGCTGAACTAAAAGAAATACATAATAATCTCAGACTGGAAATAAGGTACAAGCTGTAATAATACAATAAACTCCCAGCTCACTGAAATAAATACAACCAGCTGGCAAAAGCCAGACCCAAAAGTAAAATACTACAGCCTGAGATACAAAAAGGGGTACAATAAAAGTCCAACTACTCTCACAGTCGGGGCAGACGATCTAGCTAATTCGCTATCCTCTTACCTCGATCCGCCGCTGATGGCCCAGCAGCACCCGCAGACGACTCTGCAAAACAAAGGGGAAAAGACAGAAAACAACTATGGGGGTGAGAACTACTAGATAAACCAGTAGCCTCCCCTAGTGGGTAAAGCCTCAACCCTGACGTACCCACTAGGACTACTAGAGGCAAAAAGGAAAGAACAGTGGTAAGCTATAAAGGCTGCTGATAAAAAGGAAACTACCACTACTATGCCTCTAAATGCCATGCCGAATGAAATGACTGAATGTATGCCTCAGTATCTAACATGCCTGCCTGAATAAACCCAATCGATGGACCAGTAGGAACTGGTACTGCCTGCTGTGCCTGCCGTATCGGGTATGCTGGCCAACGCAAAACACCGATGTAAAGAAGGAGTCTCAAGGACTCAAAGCCTGCCTGTCGCACACTCCGGAGTGGCACTCGAGGGGAGCGACCCACACGAGTAAAGTATCTCAGTAACAAGTATCATAAAACAGCAGGACTGGATCACGACTCCGATCAAAGTGGGAAAACCCATCCACTAAAGAAAACCTCGATCCCCAATCTGGTGCACAAGTACTCAATGAGTGGGAAACTCCATCCACTAGCAAAAGGCCCGAACCCCAATCTGATGCACAAGTAAACATCCGGTCAACCGCCTAATGTTCGCGGTCGCCGCAATACCCCATAAGTCCAAAGCTTGATAAAGTAATCAACATCTAGCCAACCGCCTGATGTCCGCGGTTACCACAATGCCCCATAACCCATAATCGAGTCTAACCTGTCCCAGACTCAATGGCCTCAACTACACTACCCCTAAAACCCTGCTCAAACCGAGCAACATGCATCTGAATAAAAAGGAGAACAATAAAGCATGGTTTCTCCTAAGTCAAGTCCCAATATGATAGTGTAGCGATAAATAGTGGCCTAACTAGATGTCCATACAAGCATGCAATTGTTCTCTTTTAAAACTATAGAAAAGTGTCCGATATTTATTTTAAAAAGATTGATCTTACAGTACCAACATGATAAGTCATTTGCATGAGAGATTAGGATATAGCATTTGTCCCAACAACAGTGTTCCAATTTAACATAAATGAGCTGTCATATAATTTGTGGGGTCAATACACATGGATCTCAATTAGGATAGCAATTGTCACATTTAAAATAGGGGATCTCTAATACTCCTAGTGAGTTAGTCAAAAGTGAGGTAAGCAACAACCACCCACCTCGAAAAGTGCAATCCGCACCCAAAAAGCCTCCTCGCTGTCCACAATCCTCTAACCCCGCAACTCGCCGAAAACAGTGCACAACTGTACAGAACAATGCACCCGGTGTAAACACAAATCCCAAAATACAGCTTTTGCTGTTTTTCCAAACAGCACGAAAAAAGAGGAGTTTTCACCTCTGTACAGTGCTCCGAAAAATCCAAAAAAAAATACGGTGGCATTTCTTGCGACGGTCCGATGCTCCTAGGCCAAGATATGCCTTGATCCGATGCTCCTAGGCCAAGATATAAATCAAACAAGCCGGTGCTGTCCAGAATTCATCACAGAAAAAAAGGAGGGTCAAAAATGTCTCGAGAACCGTGCCAAAAGTGCGAAACAGGGCAAAGTGGTCAACACGAAAATCGAAGCCTTATCTCTTAGAAACGCAGTGTCGTAGAAATCGCCCAAAAATTCCTCCTGGTTTGCACATAGGAAAATCCCGACTGAAATGCGACGGAAACGGGCCGAAATGGAGAAAAGTCGAGGCGCACTATAAAATTGAGATCGCCGCTGTCGAGCCTCCAAAAATTCTGGGAATCCACCACGAGATCAAAAACTACAAGAGAAACAACTTTCATATAGAGCACTCACTCCTATTCTCTCTCTAAGCTTCAAAAAAAGGAGAGAAAAATAGGAAGGTGGAGGTATTTATAGCCCAAAAGAAACAATTGGGAAAATTCCCTCCATGTCCCTACAATCGGGCGCCCGAAAGAAGTGGGCCGCTACAATGCGGCCCAGCAGCCCGTTACAGCCCGCGCCCGAAAATTTCTGGGCGCGACACGTGTCCGCATAACAGCGGACAGCGGTGCCGGCCAATCGGGTGCCGCCACGTGTCCCGCACCCGGCTCGGCGCCAGCGGCTGGCGAGGCGCCGCCCCGCCCGACACGCCGGTCGGCGCGGCAGTGCGCCGCCCGCGCGCCTGCGCCCGCGTGCACGTATGGCTGCAGCCGCGCGCCCGTGGGTACACCGCGCGCACATGGACCGCCCAATCCGGGGCCGCCACGTGGCGCGCCCCGGTCCATGCGCCAGCCGCGCTGCCCTGTGGACCGCGCAGCGCAGACCCGCCAATCGGCGGTTGCCATGTGTCCCCGCCGGTTCACCGTGCACCAGCGCCACTTCTCCGTGGACCAGACACCGTGAGCCGGCCAATCGCAGACCGCCACGTGTCCTAGGCCGGTCCACGGCTCCCCCATGCACCATTTTGCACAGAAAACTTTCGGGTGTTCGTTTTTGGGCATCCGGACTCAGAAAAATACAAGTAAATAGCCGTTTTCAAGCGTTTTTCCGCGCTGAATCCAAATACGGCCTCCAATCAGCCTGAAACCACTTCTAAAATTCGGCAAACACAGCCGGAAGACAGGCTCTAACCCAAACCCTCTCTGAGTCCATCCAACACATCCCTTTGACGTGTTGTTGCCCCAACACACCACTAACAGGTGTTCCACACCCCGAAACATAGGGGAAAGCTACACGGGGATCTGGGTTACTACAGTGCCTACTGCTGCCGAGAAAGGGAAAGCTCCCATGCAACCGACAACTATGTCCATGAAAAGGAAGAGTGTTGCAAGGAAGAGTGTTACTACAGCGCCTACTGCTGCCGAGAAAGGGAAAGCTCCCATGCAACCGACATCTATGTCCATGAAAAGGAAGAGTGTTGCAAGGAAGAGGGGTCGATCTCGTGGAATTGAGATCGAAGAGCCACTTGCAAGTGAGCCACCTCCACAGGATTTTGTGCATATCAATACGGAGAGAATGAAGGATTTTGAGAAGCGCGAATGCATAGGTGAAAGGCATGTAAATGTTGGAGCGCTTAGAGAAAGATCGGAAGCTTTTGGTGTCATTTTTGACAAAGCTCAACTCTCGCCGATTTGTAAGTTTCCTTAAACTTCTGGTTATTGTCTGCATCTGATCAGAACTTTCTATCTATGTGCGAATCAGCTTCAAGACGTTGATGGTGGACCAAGGGTATTTCATACAACGGTCCGGAACATCAAGCTTGTCATCACCCTACACTTAATTGGTGAAGTACTGGGAATGAGTGTCCAAACTGGAGAAACTCATTACTTGAAAGGTCAAGTCATGACCGATCAGACTTGGAGAACTGTAGTTGATGGAATTTGTTTGCCAGATACACGATCGGCTGGAAACTCGGTATTGTCGAAAGAACTCAAGCCAGAATACCATTTCCTGAATTTCATAGTCTGCTATAATATTCCGCCGAACATGAAAACAAAGGTGCTTCGATGGGATAGAATGTTGTTTTTGTATCTTCTTGGACATCCTACAGCTGCTTGGGGTTTAAACTTGAACATTCCTTTTCTCATTTGGTCGCGGATGGCTAGATATGTTGAGAATGCACATTCGACTGAGAGACTTCCCTTCCCAATGATCATTATGCGAATTTTCAGGAAATTTGACGTCGATATTCGATCGTCAGCTTATATGCATAGTTTGGGAACAATCAATGACTCAATGATTGTGAAGTCACTCTCCTCAAGACCAGATGAGACACCAACCCCGCCAAGGAGCAAGAGACCATCAGTTTCAGCACCAGCAGCAAAAGCAACAGCAACAGCAGTAGCAGCAGCAGCTTCAACCTCAGAGGATGATGCCTTTGTAACATCAATTTATCGCGAACAACAACGTCTTTCGTCGGAACAAGAGTGCATGTCAAACGAAATCACTAAGATCTCTACAGACATGGACCACATTTCTGCCGCCCAAGGTGACTTGAAAAGGAAATACAAATCTCTTGCCAAATTGGTGAAGAAGATTTTCAACAAACTGGATTGTAGCAACTCTGACGATAACGACCCTGATTGACTCTATCATCATTTTTTTTTGTTGTTCTAATGCCTTCTTTTGCAGGTTTTTACTTTAACTTCTTAGTTTTTACAAACTTTGCACTCCCTTCTTTTTAATTTTGGCTGACTTTCTGTGACAAAAAGGGAGAGAGGCACTTGAACTTGAAAGTTTGGAGACTTGAAAACTTTGAACATTGAACTTTGAAGGTAGGTTGAAATGCCCCGACTAACTATTTGACTAACTATTTGGGCATGTAATATTACTAACAAGTTGTTTGATAATTGACATATTTGTGAACTGGTTAGAATTTTGATATGACATTTGAATTTTTAAGGATTAGATGATATGTAAATCTTTGATTGCTTATTCTCATACATATCTGATATTTAATGTCATGGTGAGTATAAACTCTATCTCTCTGATTGTTTATTGAATGTTTAAATTCTTGAGGTATCTAACGATTTCTTTTTGTCAAGAATTATTTCTTTTGCAGAGAATTCAAACGTCTAAGTTTGGAGTTTGCTTTAGCAGTTTATCTCTTGTATTCATTTTTATTTGGATCATTCATGTAAATTTTTGTTGTATGGTGATAGCAACAAAAATATCTTTTTAAATTTTTTAAGTGGATTTTTGTTTTGTCACGAAACCGCCAAAGGGGGAGATTGTTAAGGATTTTGTGTTGGCATATTTCGTGAAGTGTTTTAAGTCTTGAAGATTGAAGATGAAAAATTGTGGATCATATATATCAATCTCAAGAAGAATGAATTCAAAAGGATCAGGTACGTTTAACTAAATAATTTTGGTGATCCGAATACATTCTTGTAGTTTAGAAATACTTGGAAGATTTTTCATTGCATAACAAATCAAAAACTGGACAAGTTGGATGTTTAGGATCCGGATCAGACCACTCCAGTCCGGACCCCGAACATAGTTTAGTTCATGTAGAATTCCAATCCGGAACAGCCTCTGCTCAATCCGGACCCCGAACTATGTGTTTGCTGAAATCGCATGAACAGTCCGGATCAAAAAATTCCAGTCCGGACCCCGAACTTGTTTTTCTGAAAAAGTTCTGTCTAAAGACGACAGTCTGGATCAGATTTAATCCAGTCTGGACCGCCGAGCGGGTAAATTCCAAATAAGGTAGTTTTTTATGCTTATCTCTTTCCAATGGTTCCTCACCTATAAATAAACCCTAATTTCACATCTAGGGTAACGGAATAAAACCAGAGAAAATATAAAAAATCCACATATATAGAGAAGAAAGGAAACATGATCTAATCTATGTTTCCTCGTCTATATCGTTCAATTTGATTCTAGGGTTTCCAAACTCTTATTTTTTGTAGAATCAAATTGAAGAATACTTAGATGGTGTTTTCTTATCTATCTTTGATCTAAGTATTCGGCGGATTATCATCACCAACAAAAATAACGATTTTTCTAAAAATCGGCGCGTGGATTCGCGTGGCCTTGTGGATTCAAGGTGCTACCGCTCTCGTGGATTCGGAGCGAGGTACGTTCGTGTGATCGATACGTACTACATTGGTGAAGACCGTGGATTCGGTTGGACGTCGTGGATTCAACGTTGGACTTCGTGGATTCGAAGTTAGACGCAAATCGTGGATTCGAGGAGCGTTGTGGAGCGAGCGGAGAAGATCAACTAGGAGCGTATGGAAAAGGTTGAGTCATAGGGTTACGGTAAATCACCTTGTACGTGTTTAATCTTAGTGGATTTCGCCGTGTTATCGGTCCCGTGATTTTTTACTCCTGTGACGGAGTTTTTCACGTAAATCTTGTGTACTCTATTTTATTTTCCGCATTGGGTTATTTCTTTACGCAACGATTTGGTGTGTTTATTGTTTACACCTATTCACCCCCCCTCTATGTGGTTTTTTCTCTATTCAGATCCATATTAACATAACCCACAAAGAGATAATAGTATGGCTGAGGAGCCAAATATGACTTTAAAGCGTAAGAAAAGTAAATAAAGACATGGCTGATGGGCCGGTTTACACTCTAAATGCACAAATAAAGACACGGTCGAATCGACCGGTTTACACTTTATATTAAAAGAAGAAGGAGATACAAGGAAGAAGGTAGGGATAGAAGGATTACAATTAAGCCTACTCCTAGGAAAGCAGCAAATGCAGGTATGAAAAGTTAAGTTGCCCTACTCCTAGATAAAAGGAAATGCTGGGGTGGTACCGGGCTTACGAGGGTTGCCAGATCCCTTTTCCTTCGATGGTTCAGGTATTTATACACTCTCCGAACCAAATTATTAGGCGCCGATTTGAATTTATCGGCACAAATTAGGGGAAGTTATCGGATATCCAGCAACTGCTTCCTTTTGAGCCGAACACCGTCAGACAGGATGGTAGTCGTTTCCCCGTCCAGGTTCATCCCCTGATTGTTGCACTAGAGCGTGATCCTCGGCGCTTTCCAGTATTGGGCGCGACTTGTCGTTTCGGGTTAGTTGCAAGATCTACGCCTGAAATCTCGCGCTCCTCCCTTCCAAGATATTTCCTTATGCATTTCCGAGCAGCTGAGGATTGATCTTGACTTCACCTCTTTCGTTGCTTGATTGAGGCGGATTGATGCCCTTCTTTAGCCGAAATTGACCTTGGATTGAAGTGATGATCCTTTTGTCGGCTGCTCCTCTTGTCGGCTGATACTTTCAGCCGATGGCGCTCAACGTTTGTCGCGTCTCCCCACGTTTGACATCGAGATGCAAGTCTTCTTCTTCTGACGCATTCTCCTGTCGGCTGATGTCTATCGGCCGGCGGTATTCATCACGCGTTGCTCCCATAAGAGGCGAAAATTCTGGTCTCAACAAATCCTTCACAAGGTTTTGGCCACTATCCGGTGGGTTTGACCTCACCGAAATGGGTGAACTCCCCCTATGTCTCCTATAGATTTTTATGGCATCATTGTTATATTAAACATGTATCATTTGATTTATCATGATTTATGATCATGCATTTGAACCCCTTCAAGTGTAGAAAATTTCATACTCTATGTAGTAGAGGTAAACATTGTATGTGCATGGGCACTTTAAGAGGGGATTGAGTAGGAATTTTCGTGAACTTAAGCTTTTGGATATGAATAGAGAATATCTATACATGTATTAGAATTATTGGAACATGTTATATATATGATCATGTACAAATGGACATTATGATATTAGTGTCATCTAGTGTAGTGAAATACAGGTAGAAAACTTCCAAACTTGTACAATCAAGATGAAATAGTGAGATTCCATATTTGAGACATGAGGACAACTTGTAAATGCTTTACTCTTTCATTATGCAAGATAATACTAATATTGTATATGAAACATTGACACTTGAGATATTTTACCCCGACCTAAAGGTCGATGATACTATTCCGTGTTTTAGACACGATGATCGTTATTCCGTGTTTTAGACACGATGATCAAGACTTGCTTGCTTGCCGTTTGTGCTTATTCACACATGCTTGGTAGGGTCGCTCCCTTCAAGCCGGCACTCAGAGTTGGCCATTTGCGACATCATGATCGCCATGTGGGATTGGGTGTCGATTGGGACGCCGTTGGATAGGCATAGCTCCATTGGAAGGTGCCACCACGAGACCATGAGGCGTGGCTCAAGCTTAGACTCAAAGAAAGTCTTCAAAAGAAAATAATTAAAGTTAACTAAACTTGACATTGAATATCACATAGATGATACATACATAATAGTAAACTTGACATTGAATATCACATAGATGATACATTCATGATAGTTGGACATACATGATAGCAAACTTGACATTGGACATCACATAGATGATACTACTTATTGTAGTTGGACATTATGATAGCATAATAGATTCATATCATTATCACCTCGTGCATGAGTATAGAGGCATGATAGTAGTAAAGTGCGTTACTTTACTTCAGTTGTTTATTATCTGCATTTTATTTCAGCAGTTATACTATCTTATGCCTTAGTTGACCTAGTGGTGTATTTCGCTTCTCTCGACGGATTACCCACTGGAAACTATTGACTAATAGTTCTCACCCCCATTTGGGTTGTCGATTTTCAGAGCCATCCACAGCGGGAGGGGCACGGGACCGTGGCAAGGGGTTATCGCATAGCTAGCTTGTCCCCGTCGCGCCACTCGAGGTGGTTACAGGGCAACTTTTCTTTTGTTTTGTGGGAGAGGTGTTGGTGTATTTTGTTATAGAGACCACCCATATATTTTGTTAATATGTACTTGAGAGGACTACATTTGTATATTGGATTTTAACTTCTTGTACGATAGTTGTTATCTACTCTTCTCTTTTATGCATTGTTTAGTCGTGTTGTACTCTGATTACTAGTAGGATGTGTATTTTGTTTCCTTTCCGCTTTATTATTGTAGACGCCTTGTGTGTACCGGGGGGTACCTTGTGCACACGGCGGGTCTGTGCACGTGCCGGGTAGGCTTCCGCTGGGGCCCGGGGCGTGACAATCAATCCGCAAGTTCTCCACTTCAAGTTTTAGTTGTGTATCAACTTCTCCAAGAGTCCCAAGCTTCGAAATGCCACCAAAGTCCAAGGAGAAGTCGAAGCCACCAAGGATGCCAAAAGCTGTTGATGCTGTTGGAAAGGACCAGTAGGGAGTAAAGGATGAGGAAGATGGAAATTGGAGTGAAAACCTTAGCAAAAACCTGATCTCTTGAGCTGGGGAAGTAAAAGACTCAGGGGACGCAGGGGCCTCTTTTGTAGAAGTTCCAAAGGTGTAAAATGAGTTCAAGGACCAAAATAGAGCTAATCTGTCCAACGGTGAAAATCCGAGATTCGAGTGCTCGGAACTCAACTCGAGCGTCCAAAACCTCAAACAGAAACACCTTCGGGTATCAAATGGGCGCCCGCCTTCCTCTCAACTGCCTCTAGTACTTTCGGGCATCTAGAATCTACGCTCAAAACTCCACGAACCAGCTGCCAAATATAAAAAAAAAGGTCAATACGCACAAGGAGAGTTCACCAACCACTTTCGAGCGACTATAATAGAAACGGGGCGTTCGAATCTTGAGCCCAAAATGTTCTTCAACATCTACGCAACTCTGCACCACATCCGGGTGTCCGAATCCCATATTGGGCACTAGAAACCTTCCAGAATTTTAGTTCAAGTTGCAAACCATGCATTAAGTCCATTTTTATGTCCATTTTGCGCTAAGACGACACCGACTTGTCCCGACAACTTATCGAGATGTCAACCAGCTTATGATACTGTGATCATTTTGCTAGTTAAGATTCCGAAACACCAGAGAGAGAGAGAGAGAGAGAGAGAGAGAGAGAGAGAGAGAAGGGAATGAGGGGAGTAAGAGAGAATGCGAGAGATAGTGAGAGGGAGTGAGGGGGAAGGGCTCGGGCGAGCGTAAGGTAAATACGATGAAAAGCAGTAAATCATTCACTGCTTTTTAAAGTGTTGAACCCTTCACCATGTTATTCACTGCTTTTAAACACGATGAATGGGCCATCGCTTTTAAAAACAGTAAATGGCTCACCGCTTTGTTGATTTTTTACTTTTTTAGAATCGATTGATTTTTTTTTAAAAGTGGTGAATGATTCATCACATATATTTGTTTAGAAATAAGGTAAATTATTTACCCTTTTTTATATTTTATATCCGAATGTGCTGATCTGTTATAGTTAAGACATTTTTATAATTAAATTTTATAGAAGATTAATTTTGTAATTATAAAATTATGTTAGATTATTTTTTAAAAAAATAACAAATAAGTCTATTTTTAAAAATAAAAGTTTGGAATATTCATTTTTAGAATGCTACCCGTACAAGTCTATTTATAATCATTTTCCTTTTAAAATTACAAATTTTCTTATGACTAGTTGGGAAAAGCCTGGGTGGTGAATCTGATGATTGCGAGAGAGTGGTGATCAGGGCTCACAATCAGGCCGCGCACTACATTCCCTTTTTATTTATTTTTATTTTCTTATTTTTATTTTGCTCGTCGGATTTGGGTCAACGGTGGCTCTGCTTCTTTCAGGAGATCGATGTCGGCTCTCAACTCGTTGTTCAACCGGGCTACCTTCGGAACGAGATGGTTCGCTCGCTTCTCTCCCATCATTACTCGTATATGTGTGTGTGTATATATATATGCACCCTTCCGATCCTTCACTTTATTGAATTTCTCGCAGAGTTCAATTGATTTTGATTTTTTTTTTCGCAACTTAGTTTGAAATTCGAGACGAATTTCACCCGAATTTAATTGAATTTTGTACCTTCTTGCTGTTTGGAATCAGAAATTTTGCCCAATTAAGATTTAGGCTATTGGTCATTGATGTTTTATAAGGGGATTGGATTTTCATTCGATGAACTAAATGGAATTCCAGTCTGATTTAGCCTCAAGATCATTTGATTTGGTACTAGTTGTAGATTTTCTTTTCAATCCAGCGTTTTGAATTGAAATTCTAGGTTCGCCGTTCCGATCACCTCAAATAGGAAAAAAAACAAGTCTTAGAATATTGAGTTCTTCTACATCTTGGGGCTTTCACAGGAGCACCATATTCCACCATTTTTTTTCATGTATTCTAGATTTCAGTGAACTAGCTTTCCTGGTTCTGAAAATTTCTTCTTTTTTTTTTTCTTTTTTTTGGCTGGTTATCCGTGTAGCCTTCTTAGATGTGGTTCTTCATTGACTGAAGCGTCACTATTCTCATTTTACTTTAGTCACCATGTAATATCAGAATCACCAAAACAAGCATACTTGATTTTTCTTTTTTGTAGATTATTTCTTTACATTTCTAGACCAATGTAGATTGCTTTTCTTTTTCCATTCCCAGTTCATTTTCTTCATTTCCTTGTTTCTGTCCACTAAATCTTGGGGTAGATGGCCTTTGCTTCAGATCTTTCCGAGTTCAAATCCCACAAATGCATGTGGGGCTTTGTCCAAATTCTTATGCAAATGAAGGTCCTCTTAGAGGACAAGCCAATGATAGTGGGAAAGTAATGCACCCAAGAGTGATGGGATTTTGTTTTTTTCCTAAATACTAATTATAGAAATTGAAAGAAAACTTGGCATCTGGTTGAACAAATTGAACCTGGAATTCAAGTTTTCTTTGCAAATATTGTGCAACGTTAATAGGAGGCCGGGTTGTCGACAGAGACAAGTAGCAGTAACACCTCACAGAGCAATGTTTTGTTGTTATGCTGTGGCATCACTGATTAATGTGGTTACCGTTAGAAAAAGGTAGCATCCCCTGTAAAATTGACATTTTCTTTTGATAATTGGATGATGTCCAGGAAATGTTGGCACTAGTATTAGAGAAGAAGATGAAACATATGTTGAACTATGAAAGACCGATTAATATCACTTTATTAACCAATCTACACTTTATTTTTTGAGATAAAGGTAGCATGCTAAGCTTCGTTTATTTTTGAAATAACTTAGCTGGAAATGTGAAGCAACTAGGCTTCGAACTCGGGTCTCGAGTATCAACCACCAAGCCCTTTGCCACTTGCGCTAGGGACGGTTGATATCAATCTACACTTTATTATTAGTGATGGCTTCAGATTGTGAATCTATGATTGCCTACTTGGCTGATCTTTTATTTACAAGAATATGATATTCCAAGCCAGCCACATTTCCACTTTGCAAATATCCCCACACTTCTTTTGATGGAAAATAAATGGTGCCCAGCCTGCTTCAAATATATATATAGAATTAGGTTACTATACTATTAATAGCATCAAGTCATTGATGCTATTAGGTTTTCGGCCCTTTGATGAAGGGATGTGTGGTTAGGATTATAGTGGTCCCCTAGGGTTTAGTGGGTGGTTGGTGGAATAATATGATCTAAGAGATGGAAATGGTCAAAAGGATATACCTAATTGCAGAAAACTTGATAGTACAAAGTGCCTGGTGCTATTAATAGTATAGTAGCCGGACTCTCTCTCTCTCTCTCTATATATATATATATAGAGAGAGAGAGAGAGAAAGAGAGTCCTGCCTTATGCTTTTAGAAGCATGGAGGCTTTCGTGCTATCAAGTCGGTTTCCAATGCTGGGACTTTCGAATCGACGATTGGCTCCGGTAGACTTGATCTAGAGTATTTGAAGTACTTAGAAAATAAATTTTATTGTTTTTCGATATCATTTACCTAGTGATCGAAATTGCTCAAAATAAACGGTTGAAAATAAAAATCTCACAAAAAGTGATGATATGACACTAAAATTTTAGATTAAAGATATTGATCTTGTTTTATATAGTATTAAAAAAATTTCTATCAAAATTTCACGTGATTTGAATATTTCTACACCGTTAAACTTACAAATCGCTCGCCACGACCATTAAAATTATTGATTTTGCGCCCCTTCGATCACTAGGTAAATAATTTTGAAAAATCACCAAATTTATTTTCAGCGTACTTTAAATACTCTAGATCAAGTCTAATGGAGCCGATCGTCAATTCGGAAGTCACAGTATCGAAAATGACTTGATAGCACGGAGGCCTCCGTCCTTCTAAAAGCACACAAGCCAAGCTCTCTCTCTCTCTCTCTCTCTCTCTCTCTCTCTCTATATATATATATATATATATATATATATATATATATATATATATATATATATATATATATATATATATATATATATATATATATATAGAGTCCGGCTATTATACTGTCAATATCACCAAGCACTTTGTGCTATCAAGTTTTCTGCTGTTAGATCTACCCTTTTGACTATTTCTACTCCTTAGATCAACTATTCCACCAACCACCCACTAAACCTTAGGGGACCACTATCATCCTAACTACACATCCCTTTATCCAAGAGCCGAAAACCTAATGACACCAATAACTTGGTGCTATTAACAACATAGTAGCCTAGTTCTCTCTCTCTCTCTCTCTCTCTCTCTCTATATATATATATATATATATATATATATATATATATATATATATATATATATATATATATATATATATATATATATAAGAAGAGCTGCTATGAGGAGCATGAATGTGGTGCAGGCTGGATAAGAATAGGTCGTAAATATTGTAGCGTAGGGAAAAAAAGAGGAAGAATAAAAGAAGAAGAAGTGAGATAAGTCACACAGGCTAGATATAGGCCACACACTAAGAAAGATCACATAAATCTAAAATAAATTTTCATTAACCAAAAACTCTCCTCTTTACAATAGATATCAAGCCTATTTATATTAAATCAAATTCTATTTCTAATCCTAATCAAATCCCATGATTTTAGGGACTTTCCTAAAAACAAATATATCTAATTCTAATTTAAAACTTCTAAATTCACATCTGTAATTTTTAGGAAATTATTTCTCATGACAATTCTAAAATCTAAAAGAAACATATAAAATAAATTAATAAAAATTTCAAAAAAAATTTAAAAAATTATAATTAATTATTTTTTGACTGCATCAGAATGCCTCCGTGCTCGTAAGTCATTTTTTATGATGGAACTCCTAAATAGATGATCGGCCCTATTAGACTTGATCTAAAATATTTGAAGTATCTACAAAACAAATTTTGCGATTTTTCTGTATTATTTACCTAGTGATCGAAATGATTCAAAAGCAACAATTGAAAATTAAAATCTTATAAAAATAAGATTTTAATTTTAGATTAGAAATATTGATCTTGTTGTAAGATAGTATAAGGGATTTTGTATCAAAATTTCATCTTTTACACTGTTAAACTTGCCAATGACATACATCGACCATTAAAATTGTTGCTTTTGAATCCTTTCAATCACTATGTCACGCCCTGAGACCGCCAATTGGGCCGCTCGGGCACGTACAACAGATTCGCCGAACGGACAAGGTTTTACCCTACTCGCACGAAGCAGAACACATATCAACCTGTACAATCATACATGATTTGGATACATGGTGCATCAGAGTATTTCTACTAATACTAAATGAAACCATTACAACTTAAATTCTTTACAGTTTACAACATTCGTTTTCATTCAAAATATTACATTGTTTTTCCTTTACCAAAAAGGGGTACACGCTAGACCTCTCCCTCGATTTAACTACTTCGCGACGCCTTTGCCGCGGTCCCTTGCCTTTTTGGCGATAGTTGTCACGCCCCGAGCCTGCAACGGAAGCTCCCTCGGGCACGTGCGCCAGATCCGCCGAACGGAGACATAGTTTCTCCTACCCGCCCAAGGTGTCACAACCTGCACAATCATAATATTCCAACTAGGAATAGAGTGTATACAAGAATTGTATGAGGATATAACAATAAACATAAACAACTAACTATTACATCATTTTTCATTCATTACAATTTCATCCATTACATTTGCCTCAATGTTTCCAAAATACAATCCCAAAATGGTACATACAAATTTTTTTTCTTTTCTTTTCTTTTCTTTTTCTTTATTTCTTTCTTTACCCTTTAACTATGTTCGTGTAGGGTGTAACTATTGGATCACCAAAAAAAGAGAAATGCGCTATCTATGGTGCTACACCTTTTCCATGCGCCGCTACATCCTCGGTGAAAGGGCCTTGAAAAATGTGGAGTGGGAACTATGAACATAGTTTCCAGTGGGTATGGCCATTGAAAATAGAAGCTTGACCCACCAGGTCCAAAGGAGGCAATGTCAGCATAATAGATAGATAGATAGATATCTGAAAGCATATAAATCTCTACTATATACGGAATGCGAAGTACATGCTCATGCCTCTACTTATGGTAATGATGTCTACAATATAAGTTTTACTCTACGTACTATCACATTACCCTATTACTTGCTCACTCGGTCTCAAGTCAATAACTAGCAGAAAAACCGCTTCTTTTGGCATACATCCGCAAGCCACGTGTCATGCCCTGGGGTCGAAACTGCTACCCGGGCTCGCCAACAAATCTGCCACCCATACGGGAATCCCCGCATAGGCGAAGCGTCAAACCTACAAAAGATAGAGTTTAACAGCTAATAGATATCAGAGCTAAAATAAAAGCTGCTATATAAAAAAAAACTCAAATCCACTGTACATCTGTAAAATCCAAAATACAAAATCCGCCTCACAGAAGGGTAAGATAAAATATACAACACAGAGTACAGGACTACTACCCAAAGGTTTGGGTACATTGTACATCTATCCCACCAAAACTCAGGTAGAGATCTAGCACGCGACTCCCTTACCTCGATCAGAAGTAGCAGGTGAAGGGACAGAAGCAGATGTCTCTGCAAAAAGAACACCAACCGCGGGTGTGAGAACTACATAAATAAAGTAGTTCTCAGTGGCTACCGTCTCCAAGACCAACGATCTGCCCACTAAGTCTACTAAAGGCAAAAGATGACTTAATGCTAAAGAAAAGCAGATAAGAAAGTTGGAAAAGGTCTACAGCTACCATGCCTCTATCTATAATGCTCAAGAATAACAAAGCGATAAAATGCAACTACTCGCTCTCTAGGTGCTCAATCAACCCAATCACACAGACTGCCACAAAAGGTCCAGTCAAACCTGCACCCACCTACTACCACACATCCACCGAGGACGGGATTTACGTAGGGTGTGCTACTCGGACTACATCAACGTCACGCAGAAAACAAAGTAACAGGCCCAGCCCGGAGTGGCGCTCGAGGGGTGCGACCCCACCGAGGAAAGCTGCGCATCTCAGTTGAGCTCAATATGGCTCATGCAGGCTATAGTCCAAATCCATGATCAACTAGATCGACAAGCTCACAACTCACGACAAGCTCACAACATAGGCCGAAAGCACTCAACGGCCCGGGACCACCGTCAACCCGAACGGCTCTCAACATTAGAACATAAACTAGCCACAGCTATCAAACTCCACTCGGCCCCCAAGCATGAGCACAAATGCGACCTACATTGCCCCGCCAACTCAAACCTACTACCCGGGGCGAGAGAAAATCACTAAGTCGAGAAGAATGCAACGATAGTGTAGAGTGTCCAAATATAGGTTAACATACCAATATTGAGAGTTTTCTAGTGACAAAAGGTCTCAAACATGCCACATATGTCAGGGGTGCTAATCAGAGTTCCACAAGTTTCCCGATCACTATCAGATAAATAAAGTGCTACAACTAGCATGCTGGACATTTATAAAATAGACGTAGAGGGAAACTCGCTGATTTTGGAAGAAATCCAACCCACCTGGATTGCTCTCCAACCAGAGGAAGAAGTCGAAGCGGCGGGGCACCGAACTCACTGTCAGAAAAAGCCTCGCACAGTCGGGAAAACACGAATTCAGCAAACGAGCTTCGCCCACAGCTAGCCCACTGCCAGAAGCTCCACAACACCCTACAAGCTCCTCTGCTCAAGCCCTCTGTCCAAACTCAACACACAAGAAATCCTCAGCTCCCTCAGCTCAGCACAACGCACGCGCACACATAGAACACAGCACAACACACTCTTTCGCGGCTCCTCAACTCCACCCTCTGCTCTAACTCCTCCAGCAACAACAAGAACACACACACACAAGAAAAAATGGGAAGATCCAACCGTCAAGAGCAACACCAACACACTGAGCTCATGAAGACTAAAATTTTGAAAACTCGCGAAATCGGGCTCCTACCTCAAATCCAGCAGGACAAGACACATGTCACGCCCCGGGAGTAAACCAGAACTCGGGCTTGTCTACAGATCCGTCGTGCACACGGAATTTTCCGCGTACACGAAGCGCTAAAACCTGCTCAGATATAAGATAAACATATAATAGAGCAAAAATACAGAGCTGAAAACTAAATAATCTCAGACTAAAACTGTATAAATAAAAATATCTGTACATCAACATCTTCCAGAGTACAAATAATCAAGGTTCGAAGTGCCGTGGCACGGGGGCGTGCCGCTCGCCGCCTGGCACGGTACGGTATCGGCACGCCCCCGTGCCGACACGTGGCACGCTTGCGTGCCGATGGATACGCATGACCTCCCAGTGGCACGCTCTGGCACGATTTTTTTTTGTTTTTTTTGTTCCCAATAAGCTCTTATAATATTGTTTTGACCTGTTTAGTCTTTAAATTATGAATATTGACTATATATAGCTTACTACACTCACCAATTAATATACTGATAATTGTTTTTTATATATAAAGTACAACTATATGTCATAGAGAATAGAAATAACAACATAATAAATAAATTCACAAGTATAATAAGTATTGAAATTTACATATTTATAGAGAGAAGACTGCTTAATTCCACATAGATTGTCGCGGTTGATCATATGGCATAGTGTGATCTGCAGATATCAGATTTATTTGACAATGTTGGTATAAATATTCCTGGTATTGTGGAAAAGTCATATATTCGTGATATATGTCATTGTATTGGCGTACGTAATGTCCATATGCAATTGGATCGCTGATATAATCGACAACAGTTACTTGTACTGGCTGATGGACTGCAACATCAGAAGGAGCAGTATTATCACTATACGAACTTTCACTATATGAAGGTATGTATGGATCATAATCATATCTCTCTCCATAAAAGCCATATTGATATGAGGGATACGATGAATCTGAAGTACTATCAAACTGTGTGCGCAAATTATCATCCCTTCGTGGGTGCCCAGTTGACACCGCTTCCAAACCCTCTCTCATCTCCCTATAATCTTGTTGTGAGGGCCTATTACCTTTTCTGCGATCATATACCACTCCAGATGTTTGACGTGGTCTCGACCCATGATCAGCATCTTGAGTGGCATGAGTGAAATTTTGCTCTTCAGTAAATATAAGACCACCTCTGCCCTCATCTCCACCCTCCTGTTGTGTTGGTGGAATGCATTCACCACCATCCCCACCACCATCCCCACTGCTATTGGTGGTGTCATCGTCATCGCTACATTCATTTTTGGACCGTGGTAACTCAGAATCTGATGGTGTCGATGTATCGCTATCTTCATCAAGCGATATTGCATCAGCTGCATCTAATGGATCCTTCGATGTCATAATTTTTTTACCCTTACCACTTATGACTGTTGTCGAAGGTCTCTTTGCGACAGACGATGTCTTCTCTTTTTCTGATTGACTTTGAGCACGACGTGGGCGACCATGTCCAGGTCCCATCATCTGACGCTCAAATTCTGCATCAGAGTCATCCACTGGATTTTGTGATGCTTCGCCCAAAGTTGCTTGATGAGACCCCTCTATATTCTCATTAGCCCATCTTTCTGGATCA
The DNA here is from genome assembly GCA_029204045.2 of Tillandsia leiboldiana. NCBI lineage: Eukaryota > Viridiplantae > Streptophyta > Magnoliopsida > Poales > Bromeliaceae > Tillandsia > Tillandsia leiboldiana. The sequence continues at coordinate 6,673,369 of CM055067.1, read as the reverse complement.
CTAATTCCTGCTTCCTCAGCAATTATCCTGAATGGTCGTGGTGGATCTCCAGGCTCATCGAGCAAAGGGTCCTCTTGATTCTCTTTGTCTTGTAGCCAATCAAATATGGGGTCTGATTCATCATTGATAAAGCTTGCATCTAAGGGATCATAAATTTTTAATTCCTTTTCCCTATCATACTCCGCTCGCATGCATCTTAAACGGAGCCTCATATTATAGTGGACATAAACTAGCTTCTCTAATCGAGCGTACGCTAATCGGTTACGCACTTTGGTATGTATCAATGCGAAGGTACTCCAGTTGCGCTCACATCCAATAGACGTTGTTGTTTGAGATAAAACGCGCACAGCAATTTTCTTTAAATGCTTTGCTGATCCACCGTATTGTAGCCACCACTCAGCTGTCCAATTAAAAATTAAAATTATATCAAAATAAGTTTATCGTTAGATATAAAATATGTAAATATTTAGTTACTTACTGGGATCGGTGTTGTGTCTCCCGTTAATTGCACCCGCATCGCCAAAAGTTCCAGTGGATTCACGAAATATTTTTCCCTATATTATAATATTATATACATTATAATAATGAGAAATTAGCATATTAACATATAATAAATTAATAATATATTAAAAAAACTATTGTACCTCATTTATGGCAAGAGCGGCATGCATTGGATCCATTTCCAATCTATTGATGACATTTCGTAATGCCTTTAATAATTCATCATCATATCCAAGATTATAACGATGGTGGTACGACGGATTAAGATAATAACCTATCATTAAAAAAAAAAATTACTCCATCAACAATGCAAGAATACAATTGAATAATCACTAACAAATATAATTTATACTTGCCTGCTAGGTGCAGATCCCGACCCATCTGAACTTCCCAACGTTTGTCAATAATTTTTACATAAGATTGACATCGCAATGGATTGACTTTCTTGATAGTCTCTTTAGCCATCCTCAGTTTATGATAGACGTGTCCCATTTGAGGTATTTTTTCCTGATCCACCAATCGAAGGACCACGTATAAAGGCTCCACAATATCAACAATCTCTTTCACATAATCCCAAAATTTGGTGGACTGAATTATTTGCTCAATACTCTTTCCATCAGACTTGGAGGCATAACGAGATGTTTGCCACTCATTTGATGCAAACATCGCCTTTAAACCATTTTATTTTTCAGAAAACTGTTTAGAGCGATAAAATTTGTGGCAAATCGTGTGATACCAGGACGTAAGATCTCTCCTCCAATGAATTTGGACATTAAAGCATTGACCCAATTATGATTATACAGATACTTAGATACACGTTGTGCAGTATCTATAATCTTTTTTACCCGATTTATCGTAGTAAAGTCAGACATCATTAGGTTGATACAATGCGCCGCACAAGGAGTCCAAAATATGTGTGGATGCCTTTGCATCAGTAGTTTGCCAGCTTTCTTGTAGTTTGAACCATTATCTGACACTACCTGTACCACATTTTTCTCACCAATCTCACCAAGAACTTGCTCCAATAATGCATATATATAATCAGCATCTTCAAAATGACCGGTCGCATCAATTGACTTGTGGAAGACCACCTTGCCATTGCAATAAAATAAAAAATTTATGATGCTTAAATGTGTATGTGATGTCCAACTATCACACATTAAGGTAACACCATACATCTCCCATTGTTGTTTGAAATTTTTTACCCATGTATGGATATCATTGACCTCCGCATCAAGGTATTTGCCGGCGATCTCATACGGTGTTGGGGGTTCAACTCCTGGACCCTCCTTTTGTACGGCAGTGATCATTGATCTATAATATGGACTGTTTGCTACATGGGAAGGAATATGACTAAAGTGAAAAAATTTTGCTATTGCTCGACCAATTCTGCCTTTTTTATCTTTTTTGAGCATTGTATCTATGCGCTGTTGTTGAGCATCTGGACCAGGAAATGCCATTGGGTCTATATCTATAATATTTGGACCTTTTCTACTTTTTTCTTTTGGTATTTTTTTTAATCTGTCGAACATGCGGCCAACAGAACCACTTCGAGATAAACCTGATGGCGCAGAGCCAGATCTAGACCCGTCACCGGCATCAAACTGAGAGGTCGCAAATTGTGTTCTATGTCGTTCGACTTCATCTTGCTGCCATCTTTCCTGTAAAGATGCTTCCATGGCAGCTCTAGTATCAATATCAAATTCATCACCTGTACCTTCATATGGGTCAGCAGAGGGATACTCGGCTGCCCGTTTATCTAGTTCATCTCGATCATCCCTCATTTTTTGTTTTGCTAATTTTGTAGATTCTAACTCAGTTTTCATTGCATGTCTTATTTCTTGAGGAACTTTAGTGCATTTCGATACTTCAGAAAAACCTCCCGCGATATGTTTTTTTAAGCGGGTGACACCTCCACCCATTCCGACCATATTACAATAATTACACTTCCAATGAAATCTGTTTCCATCAATCATTCGTCCGTGCTGCCAACCATAATCTTCTATTTTCTTAGGTGCCATTATGATCTACACAAATTTTTTACATACAAAATTACAAATAACTATTCTAAAATTCATTCAAAATAATAAAAAAAAGAGCTTTATAATTATGAAATATTTAAAAATTCTAAATAAAAAGTTAAATTATAATAATTTTTACTTACCTAATAAGTAGATCTTTGATTTCCACTTCCCGTGTCTTTTCTTTAGCGATGAAAAAAGAAAAAAAAAATTGCGAATGAGGGTGAGGGGAAGGAGAAGATGAGGGGGAAGCGAAAGGGGGAGGGGGGACTTTAAAGAAAATTTTTTTGATGCTCACGGGTGCGAAGACAATGCAAAAAAAAAAAAAAAAAAAAAAAATCTGAAGGCAAAAAACAAAAAAACAAAAAAGTTACTATGCACATGTGATTTAATTTCAAAAAAAAACAAAAAAGTTACTATGCACATGTGACTAAAAAAACAAAAAAACTAATCTTTATGCATAGTAATTTTTTTAAAAGTAATCTTTATGCATAGTTTATACTAATTTGTTTTACTATGCATAAAGATTACTATGCCTAATTTTTAAAAATTACTGTTTTAAAAAAAATCTAAAGAAAAAACAAAAAAAAGATCTACACAAATTTTTTACATACAAAATTAGGCATCATAAAGATTACAAATTTTTATGATCTACACAAATTTTTTACATACAAAATTACAAATAACTATTCTAAAATTCATTCAAAATAATAAAAAAAAGAGCTTTATAATTATGAAATATTTAAAAATTCTAAATAAAAAGTTAAATTATAACAATTTTTACTTACCTAATAAGTAGATCTTTGATTTCCACTTCCCGTGTCTTTTCTTTAGCGATGAAAAAAGAAAAAAAAAATTGCGAATGAGGGTGAGGGGAAGGAGAAGAATGAGGGTGAGGGGAAGGAGAAGATGAGGGGGAAGCGAAAGGGGGAGGGGGGACTTTAAAGAAAATTTTTTTGATGCTCACGGGTGCGAAGACAATGCAAAAAAACAAAAAAAAAAAAAAAATCTGAAGGCAAAAAACAAAAAAACAAAAAAGTTACTATGCACATGTGATTTAATTTCAAAAAAAAACAAAAAAGTTACTATGCACATGTGACTAAAAAAACAAAAAAACTAATCTTTATGCATAGTAATTTTTTTAAAAGTAATCTTTATGCATAGTTTATACTAATTTGTTTTACTATGCATAAAGATTACTATGCATAATTTTTAAAAATTACTGTTTTAAAAAAAATCTAAAGAAAAAACAAAAAAACAAAAAAAAAAAAAAAAAAAAAAAACAAAAAAAGGGCCGTGCCGGCCGGCACGGGCCGGCACGGCAAGCGATACCCACCAGGGTATCGCTCTGTCTCGAGCGATACCCTGGGGGTATCGTTCGAGACAAGGGGGGGTCCGAGACCCCCCCTGTACCGTGCCCCTCTTTGAGGGGCACGGTACGTGCCGCCCGTGCCGGGCCGGCACGGGCGGCACTTTAATCGTTGCAAATAATACATGTCCAACTCTCAAAAGCTGTAAAATACAACCACCTGGCTAAAGCCAGACCCAAATATACAATAGTCTGCTCAACTAAACTATAAACAAAATAAAATAATACTGGGTCCACCGCTAGCTCACAAATGTGGTAGGAGATCTATCTAGCCCACGATCCCCTCACCTCGATCCGCCGGCACCGCAATCGCCGCAGAGAAAACTGAAAAAGGAACTGAGCAACTACGGGTGTGAGAACTACTAGAAACAGTAGTTCTCAATGGGTAAATCATCAATACACTGACGTACCCACCGAGTCTACTAGAGGCAAGAAATAAGCTAAAGTGGTAAAGCTGAAATTAAATCTGTTGATAAAGAGAAACTACCACTACTATGCCTCTAATGCTATAATGAATGATAGCAACTGAATATGCATGCATTAGTGAACGATAACTGCCGAGATAAACCCAATCTAGTGGACCTGTATAAAACCCATCCTGTCTGCACCACCGTCATAATCGGCTACACCCAGCAATGTACCACCGACATGGAAACGTACTCACGTGTCACACCTATCAAAATCGGCTACACCCACAGATATGTACCACCGATGTGGAAACGTAATCAAGTATCAACCCAGTCGCCTACTCAATCATCACAATCGGCTACACCTAGCTATGTACCTTCGACGTGCATGTAATAGTCATAACTATGCTCAAAGTGGAAGACTCTATCCACTAATGGAATCCCGGCCCCAACGTGATGCAAAATCAACAACCGGTCAGCCGCCCAATATTCGCGGTTGCCGAAATATCCCACGAGTCAACAATGCGGCGATATCCCACCCCGACTCGATAATCTCAACTACACTATCCCCAAACCCATGCTCATAACCCCGAGCAACATGTGACATGCAAGGAGAGTAGAAATGGAAATAACAAGTTTTCTCCTAAGTCAATTCCAACATGATAGTGTAGCAATAATGAAAGTCGCCTATCTAGATGACCATACAAGCATGCATTTATCCTCACATGGAATAGGTTAAGGTTTATCAACAATGTTTGTTCTTACATAAGATGGACAAGGAATTATCAACAATATTCAATCTCACTTAGAATGGATTAGGAATCATTAACAATACTCATTCTCACATAGGTGGAATAAAGATCAATCAAACTAACCATTCTCATATAGGTGGAATAAAGATCAATCAAGCTAACCATTCTCACATATGTGGAATAAAGATCAATCAAACTAACCATTCTCACATAGGTGGAATAAGATCAATCAAGCTAACCATTCTTACATAGGTGGAATAAAGATCAATCAAACTAACCATTCTCACATAGGTGGAATAAGATCAATCAAGCTAACCATTCTCACATAGGTAGAATAAAGATCAATCAAACTAACCATTCTCACACAGGTGGAATAAAGATCAATCAAGCTAACCATTCTCACATAGGTGGAATAAAGATCAATCAAGCTAACCATTCTCACATAGGTGGAATATAGAATCATCAACAATAATCGATCTCACATGAATAGGCTAAGAATCATCAACCATGATCAATCTCACATGAATAGGCTAAGGGTCATCAACCATGATCAATCTCACATGATGTAGGCTTAAAGATCAACAACAATAATCAATCTCACATGGATAGGCTAGAAACCATTAAACATAACCATTCAAGCATGATTTACATAGGAATAGGGAAAATATCATCAAACATAATCATGCTGAATTCTAATAGCCTAAGTGAGTAAATCGAAGGTTTGATGTGCTCGGAAACCCACTTGGTAGCTCGACAATCCGATCGTGCTGAAAATCGGCGTGCACGATCCCCTGCCTCTTACAAGTCCGACGCACCAAAAATCACCCCGAGATCACTGTCGGATTGATCACAATCATCAAATCATTACGCTGCGTCGAATTCTCGGGAAAATTCCGGCAAACAACTACTTTGAAGATAGAATCAATTTCTGTACATTATACCTCAAATGAAAGCTCCAAACAGAAATCTTAAGTCTTCCTCTGTCCAAGGATCATCACCCAAGTCTCAAAAACTCATCTTAAGGTCCCCTTAATTATCCAATTAAGCAAAGTGTTCAATGTTGTTCATAATTACATTGAAATTTCAGCAAGTAATACCATGAGGTGTGGAGATCAATCCAAAAGGAATTTTAAATTGAATCCAAAAGAGGAATTGCTCACCTTGATCTCTTAAAGATGCTCAAACTTTAAAATCCCGAAAACAACCAAGAATTACAACAAAATCTGCATCCCCAAAGTCCATATATCAAAACAACACCAAAACAGGATTCTGCTGCAAACTTTATCACAGGGTCTAAAAGACCAATAAAGTTACCTGGGCAAACATACTCCAAATCCAGAAAAAAAGGTATCACTGCGTTCCTCTAAGAGAGTAGATGCAAATCAAGCCTTGATGCTCCAAAATCCATGCGCAAATCACAGAGAAAACCCATAAATACTAAGTATTGCCCAAAACTCCACCCTGTGCACAAGGGCTCCAAAAATGAAGTAAAAATCCCATGAAAACTCAAGATCTAGGAGGGGCGATCAGTATCAAAGTTGTAAGCCTACCTCTCGTGAAGATCCCAAATAAAAAATCAGCCAAAAACTCCAAGGGATCTGTCCTGTAGGGGCTTTGCACTGAAACGCGACGGAGTTGGCTGAAAACAGCAACAATGGTGATGCTCTCCAACTTGAGGAAGAAGATGGTGAAGAAGCTCCCTTGGATCCTTTAATGGTGGTGGAGATGAAGAAGAAGTGAGGGGTGATAGCTCTGTAAAAGTGCTCCAAAAAAACTAAGTCCAAAAGGCTACAATGGAGGAGAATGAGAGCTATTTATAGCCCAAAAAACACACCAAAACTCAGCATTTTGGGTACACTTTCGGGCGCCCGAATCATTCGGGCCCATAGCATGGACACGTGGCGGCCATCCGCGAGCGCCCGAAACTCGAATCGGCGGCTCCAGAGCACGCCACGCGTCCCGCGCGGAGTGGGTGAGCGCAACCAACGGGGAACCCGCGCCCGCTGCCACGCCGCCTGCCCGCACGTGCGCCGCGCCAATCCTCTGACGACGCATGTCGCCCGGTCGGCCCATCCCCTTGCGACGCGTGGCTTTGCGTTTTTTCCGTGGTCCCGGTGCACGCTTTTTGGGCCCTGCACCGGCCCGCCAGCAAATGCGGCCCAATAGCCCAAAAACACGGTTTTTAACCGTTTTCACGCAGAGTCCGTTTTTCGCATCCGTTTGACGCCCAACGTACTCGATACACCAAAAATAGGTGTTTTTACACCGCCGACCACACAGTCAAGTAACACGGGGATTCGGGTCACCACAGTACAAGCTCGGGTTCTCTACCTTAGGAGCAAGCCACGCGACGTTCTCGACCGAGCCTCGAAGCTTCGGCGCGAAGAGGGAAGAAGAAAAAGTGCTCGGGTGTTGTTGCTTCTGCTGCGGCTGCTCTGCTCCAATGCACAGAGAAGGAGGGAGAAGGAGGAAGATGGAGAAGATGACAGAGGGAGCAGCTTTGGAGTTCCACAAGTGTAAATAAGGTATGGGTACATGTGCTAAGGGGATAGAGTCCACGCAAGGGTGCGCTGAGCCGCGGAACAAACCAAGGAGCTAACCTGTCCAACCGCTGAAAAACTCGATTCGGGAGCCCGACTGTTCACGAGGGCGCCTGATCTTACGCGGCTACAGTATTAACAGGTGGGGCATCCGCTTTGCTACAGTGAAGGGCCTGGAAGTGTGTAACACTGTGTGCAGCTACCAGGGCGTTCGAATCACGTGTCCGCTGCTACAATGGTGTGCCCGAATGTCACCTTCTCCCAACCACTCCTACTAACTGTACTGTCAGACACGAATGTCGAGGAAATCTCATCCATTCAAATCCCGCACTGCTACAGTAACTTTCGGGCGTCCAACAAGAGGATCCACAAATAGGTAATGGTTCCGAGCGTCTAAAACATGTTTAGGGCACCCGAAATCTCTGGAACTCCAGTTCCTTTGCTATTTGCGTTCTAAGTCCGTTTTCGCGTCTATTTTGCGCTAAATGGTTCTCGCTCGACTCGACCATCTCCAGATGGGTCGGTCAGTATAGTAATGACACACCCGAACAGTTACTGAGCCTCCAATACTCCACACCACGGCATCGTCATACCCACCTGAGTCAACGGCTTCGGGAATCACCACCCCACTGGGCACCAAGATTAGGGTCACTCTATCACGGTATCCTCCTTGGTCTGGGGCTCCAGGATTGCCGTCCACTGCCCCTCAAGTTTAGGGTAGCGATATCACCGTTCATAGTCTCATCAAGAGTCTCATAGTTTTCCTATGTTGTCAACCTTTCTAGGTTTATTGGTCATCATGTCCAAGTGTTCCATATATACTATGTTATCAACCTATGTCATATGGCACTATATTTACTAGTTTTGTTGAGTTCTCATGTCCCTAGAGATGTCAATCTATAACTAGTTCATACATAGATGCACATGCATATATACATACATATAGGTTATTTCACATGCATTTGATTACCTCATGTTAGTTATACAATTTAAATATTGTAATTTAACCACATGCATTTATTCTTTAACTACCAAATTAATTAACATGCATTTTATTCTATAAAAATACTCTCTAGACATGAGAGGTGATCTAACCCGTTCGGTGCACACTAACTCACCTTAAAATGATCCCAATCGTTTGTCGACACTTGCGATTAGGCTCCCGGAAGCGTTTGGCTCGTCTTTAGCACTAACGAACCCAAATTTGCCTAAACCGACTTGTTTCTTCAAATTCTTCGTCGAGGCTTCATCGTTCACAAATCAAAGTTGTTGAGTGTGATTTTTCAACCTTCAATTAAGTTTCCAAAGGTTTAATTAGGTCCAAAACCCTTTAGAAAAAAACCCCCCAATTCTAACCCTATATTCTTATCACCCTCAAGAACACCAAAAAACTATGGTGTTAACTTAATTAAACTAGGTTAGAGGAGTATAGGGAACTCAAGAATACTAATTTTAAAGGATTTAAGTCAATCCCAACCCTAAACCAGAAACTCTTGCCTTTGCCCTAAGCTTTCGTGGCCTTCTTCTTGCTCCAAGAGGCTCAAACCACACCTCCAAAGCAATCTCCAAGGTTTTCTCCACCACACTCCACTTTTGGGAGAGATCTTTAGAGAGAGAGAGGGAGAGGAGAGTGAGAGAGAAAAAGAAAAAGAGATTTTTTCCTTTGCTTTGGGGTGAGCATGATTGGGGGAGACGGTTGAGGCTCCTTTTTATTACCCATATAACAAAATTCCCAAAAGCCTCCCAACTTTTCTCGGTGAAATAAGCAACCCCTGTCAGTCTGCACAGGTTTCGGGCGCCCGCGAGAAGATTCGGGCACCCAAATCTTCGGAACACTGTTCCTCAGGGCGCCCGTAGGATTTTTGGGCGTCCGATCCTTCGCGACTACGCGCTGGACAGCTCTCGGGTTGAGGATTCGATTGTATAGCCCAGGGTGCCCGGCTAGAGCCCAATTGTGGTTTCGGGCACCCACATGGTGTTTTGGGTGCCCGTAAAACTTTAGAACCCAGTTTTCTTGAGTTTTTGACTTTGTTTCAATCGGAATTCATTTTGATTCGATCCAAACTTACTCCAAACTCACATAATGACATTTTAAATATAATCAAATCCGAACTTTGCCAATTTAGCCAAAGTCAATACACTACATCCCTCTCTCCTTAAAAAGAGTTTCGTCCGCGAAACTAAAACCATACCTCAGCTTGGTTCGATGAAAAGGTAAGGATAACACTCCATCATTGAGCTCTCTACTTCCCAGGTAGCCTTGCGATTTTCATGATTACTCCATTGAATCTTGACATACGGAATTGTTCTGCAGTTCTTTGTCCTCACGGGCGAGAATGCATACCGAAAACTCCTTACAAGTCATATCATCTTGAAGTTCAAGCGGCTCATGCTGAAGAATGTGGATCATGAACACACTTGCGGAGAGTGGATACATGAAACACATTGTGCACCTCCGCAAGCCTTGGTGGAATCGCGAGTCGATAAACTAATGGTCCCACGAGCTCCAATACCTCATACGGACCAATATATCGGGGACTAAGCTTGCTCCACACACCGAATCGCTTTACCCCTCTCATAGGTGATACCTTTAAGAAAACGCGGTCTCCTACCGTGAATTCTAAATCCCGCCGACGCTTGTCCGCATAACTTTTCTGTCAGGCTTGCACCGTTAACAGTCATTGTCGTGCCAAACGGACCTTCTTCTAGGCGTCTTGCAGCACATTGAGCTCCAAAACTAGTTTCTCGCCGACCTCACTCCAATGTATTAGAAATCGACACTTCCTTGCATATAGGGCCTCAAATGGTGCCATCCCAATACTCACCTGATAGCTGTTGTTGTAAGCAAATTCGACTATTGGCAAGTAGGTGGCCCACGCACCCTCAAAGTCAAGAACACACGCTCGAAGCATATCCTCCAAAATTTGATTGGTCCTTTTCGATTGGTCGTCTGTTTGAGGACGAAATGCCATGCTGAAATCGAACCGCGTGCCTAATGTCTCGTGCAAGCTTTTCCAAAACTGAGACGCGAAGTGGGGATCCCGATCTGACACTATCGACATCGGAAACTCGTGCAATCTCACAATTTCGTCCAAATAGAGTTGTGCCAATTTGTCCCTCGACCATATAGTGTGGATCGGTAAGAAATGAGCCAATTTCATCAAACGGTCCACAACCACCCCAATGGCATCGTGACCTCCCTGCTATCGAGGTAAGTTAACCACGAAATCCATCGCAATATTCTCCCACTTTCATTCCGGAATTAGTAGATTCTGCAATTTTCTCGTCGGGAGGTGATATTCTGCTTTCACCTGCTAGCTTACTAAACATTGCGCTACAAAGCGCCTGAGGTCTCGTTTCATTCCCGGCCACCAATAATGCATCTTGAGGTCCTTATATATCTTGGTGCCACTGGGGTGTATCGAATACGGGGACTGATGAGCTTCCCTCAAAATCTCCCCACAGATCTCCTCGTCCTTGGGCACACACTACCGGTCCCGAAACCGAAGAGTGCCCTCCGAGTCCCCACTAAACTCACCGACACGCCCACTATCTGTCACACCCTGAGACCACCAATTTGGTCTGTTTTGGCACGCCAATAGACCCGCCAATCGGGCATGACCTCTCTATACCCGAAAGAAACGGTAATCATTCCAAACACATGAGTACAATGAGATACACATGAATATTAGAGTGAATTTGAACTAAACATTCAACTTTAAACCAAGGATTTAAGTATCCATCAGCACGGTCCATATCCACCGTGCCGTATCGTGCCAATAAGATACCGGCACGATACATCCTCCCTGTCGATAGCACAGTTTAAAACCTTTTTTTTAAAAAATTGCCAAGTAATTTTCTCAAGAAAGTTCAAAATATTTGATTAAAATACATAATAAGCAATTAGAAAATTTTGTTGCTAAGAAAATAAATATTTCTTGCCATTATGTGTCTGCACACATGTATTTTTTGTGACCGGCACTCATCGGCATGGCCCGGCACGCACCATGTCGTACCGTGCCATCAAGTTTTCGGCACGACCCCATGCCACAGCACTTAAATCCTTGCTTTAAACATAAACACAACTTTATAATGCTGAAACTGTAAAGTACTAGAATAAATATTTAAATATATTATTAAATACAACTTTTTCTTTTTTCTCTCTCAAAAGTACAATGTTCACTCTTAGTCAAAAAGGTACGCAACTAGATCTTCTAGGTACACTACTCTGCCGAGCCTTTGCCCTTGTCACGTGCCTCACCGGCGACACTTGGATCTGCAAAAGACGTATACCATGAGGTGTGAGAATTACGAATAGTTCTCAGTTGGTTCATCCATCGAGAAACATGCTCTATACTTCTTGGTAAAATGGAAGCATTAGTAGCAAGATAATATTGGAAAGTGGTAAATACTACACTAGGATGAAGATAAAAAAATTGAAACACTACTAGCTCATGCATAAATGCCACAATGCTACTATGCCATGCCACACTAGGCCGCTATACCACTGGCCACTAAGCCGCTACACCAGGGTTACTACTAACTCGACTGCAATCGATCACTCTAATCATATTATGATTTAGGTTTCATAAAGGTGCTTCATAGAGAGTCGACTTATGCGCGGAACCCTTTCTACTCGGCGGTTGCTTATGCTCTTTTAGAGCCATTTCCATAGAGAGTCGATTTATGCGTGGAACCCTCTCCAACTTGCCATGAATGAGTTTAAGGCACCTTGACACTCATTTGCAATAGAGAGTCAAAATATGCTCGTAACCCTCCCGTTGGCAATTTTATCACTTCCGAAAGTTAATTATCTTTACTTTTCTCTTTTACCCTAGGTTATTAACTCTAGGATAGCTAGCATGCCTCAAGAACACCAATTTACATTAGAGTTCTCTTGTTTCCTCATTTTATGCTTTTAACCCTAAGTTCAAGACTCTAGGTTCAAGATGTCCCAAGGACACCACAATTCCTCGTACCATGCCACTCTAACCAAGAGTTCATTGACTCTATGTTAAATCTCTATAGTCACTCCTTAGATTCATCCCTAAGTTCAATGCCACACAAAAGTAACCTACAACTAGGTTTTACTTACTCATAGATTTATAGAGCTAAATCCTAACTTGCTCATGTACACATGCATCTAACTCTTACAATAATGCTTCTAGATCAATGAAAAGCATAAGAACGAGAGTAGTTCACTCTTTTCGGTGAAATCCTCCACCTTAGCTTGCCCTTGTAAAAACAGGTACTCGATCTCTTGAACCCTCAAGAAAGCCCCTAAAGATGGTTTAAAAACCCATAAGAGATCTCAAAATCCCTTTTAAACTCCAAAAACCAAAACCTTAATTTTAGGGCACTCACCTCTCTCAAGATGCTAGTCAAATGGGGAAAGAGAAGGTTTTCCTTCCTCTCCTAGAACCCTCCTTTGAAGCTCCCTTTTCGTTTTCTTGCTTTGGTGGAGCTCAAGACCCCAGCCACAGGATCTTCCCACTGTGCGTTTCCCCCTTCCTCTCCTTTTTCTTCTTCTTTGGTTGGGAACGAACAGAGAGAGGAGAGAGAAATAGATGAGAGAGATAGTGAGAAGGAGATGGGTAAAGTGGGTTGGTCATGGGGTGGTTGGCCCCTTTTCAGAGGGTTGTAATATTTGCACTTTTGCCTGAAACTTTTCATATTTGCAACTAAATGCATGTCAGTAACTGCCATTTTCGGGCGCTCGCAACTTGTTCCGAGTGTCCATAACTTCGGAGCTACTGTGCTGCGAGGCCCCCAGGGCGCCCGCAGAACGTTGCGGGCATACGAAACGCCGCGCGCACAAAACCAGTTCTCTCGAGTTAAGAGTCCACAAGTACAGACCGGGCGCCCTCCCTGCGCCCGCAAGATATCTTTTCGAGCGCTCGTAGGACATTCCGAGCGTCCGAAACCCCTTGCGCACAAATTCCTATCTCTCGGGTTGAGAGCCCGCTTCTCGCTCCTAGGAACCTTCCCAACCCGATAGTACAATCGGGCATCCGCCCCATCTTCCGGGCGCCCGAAAGAGCCCAGAAGCTCCAGACGTTTTCGACTCAACTTTGATCCAAATTCGATCCAATTCGAACCAAACTTGCTCCAAACCCTTTTTATCACGTTTTTAAACGTGTCCAAGGTGACTCATCAGCATTTCGCTAATTTAACGAAAACTAGTGCACCACATCCCTCCCTCCTTATAGGAGTTTCGTCTGCGAAACTAAAATTCGACGTACCTCAATTCGGATCCTTAATCAAGTGAGGATGTCGCTCCCGCATTTTGCTTTCGAGCTCCCAGGTAGCCTCTCGATCATTATGGTTGGTCTATAGTACTTTCACTTAAGGGATTAAGCGGTTCCTCAACTTTTTCTCCTATCGGTTGATGATTTTCCGCGAAAATGTATTGTAACTTAGATCCTCCCGCAAATCCACAGGCGGGTAATTAACAATGTGAGCCGGGTCGTGAATATACTTGCGAAATTGGGACATATGGAAGACATCATGTACTCTTGCTATGTCTGGAGGCAATACCAACCGATAAGCCACGGGGCCGACCCATTCCAATATCTCGAAAGGATAATAAAGTGGAGACTCAATTTACCCTGTATTCCAAACCGCATTACGCCTTTTGTAGGTGATATCTTCAAGAACACATGGTCCCCGACGCTAAATGTAAGATCGCGTTGCCTTTTGTCAGAATAACTCTTTTGTCGACTTCGCGCCGTCAATAGTCGCCATGTCACGCCCTAAGGCCCTCGCTGGAATCTTTCTTTCTTTTAAAATCAGAGTTTTGTGGAAAACTATTTTTTTATCTCTCGGCTTAACCTCGGAACGTACAAAGCTGTCACAGACATAGAGTTTTCGCTATATCTGCACGGCGTACTTGTCAATAGTAACAATCACAATAAGCATCCATAACCCACAAATATTTTAAGAAAATTCTTTTGAAAACTTTTATCTATATGGAAACATTTTGATTTAAAAACGACTATGTTGGGGCCGAAAATGTCGCACTGACCGTCGGTCGTCGATCGGCCCCGTTGGGTTGTTGACCCTCTAGATGTGATGCCCCGCGTGCCAATACGATCAAGCGATCGGGCCGAGGAGGGATCTGCTCGGCCGAGTTCTTCTCAAATAGTTCTCGCGACCGTCCGGCTTAGAATAGCCGAATCGGGATATGGAGATTGAGAGAGAGGCAAAGATGTGCCAAGAAACAAACAGCTAAGGAGTCGAATGTGAGGATTGTATTGAGTGGAAAGAGGGTGTTACAAGAGTAACAGGTAACCAATTACAATTAATCTATTCCTAGGAAATGCGGTAAATCTATCTAGGAAAGCAGTAAAAATATGAAAAAGCAGGGTGTGGTCCTGGCTTACGAGGTTGCAGGACCACTTTCTTTTCGATGGTTCGGGTATTTATACACTCCCCAAACCATGTTTACAGGCGTCGATTTGAAATATCGGCAGAATTTAGGGGAAGTTACCGTGAAATCCTCGACTACTTCCTTTTGAGTTGAAACTTCCTCAAATGGTATAATAGTCGTTCTCTCGTCCAGGTTCATCCCCTTATTAGCGCGCTGGAGCGTGATCTTCGGCGCTTTCCAATGCTGGACGCCACTTGTCGTTCCGGAGTCAGTTACAAGATTCGCGCCCCAATCTCGCACTCCTTTTCAGAGTCTTTCCTTCTTCGGCTTGGGCAACCGAAGATTGACTCTGACTCATTCTTCTTCGTCGTTTGACCGGAGCGGTTTGATGTCCCTCTTTGGCCGAAATTGCTCCTGGATGAGGCGATAATCTTCTTGTTGGATGTTTCTCCTATCGACTGATGTCTTCAGCCGATGGCATGCATTGCGTGCTATGTTCTCACGCGACTGAGATCGGTCCGGATCGGGACGCGGATCCTTCTTTGGTTGACTCATTCTTCCATCGGCTGATGTTTTTAGCCGATGGTTGACGCCGCATGCCACTCTCTTTAGTGGCGAAAATTCTGGTCTCAACAATGCTCCCTCGGCAATCGCCTGACGTGCCGTTCGGGTGATTGTCAAAGTTGAGTCAGAGATCTGGCATGCATACCGATGTCCATGATCACCCGGTATTCTAGCAAGATATCTGCTCTCTTCCCGAGGGGTTGGCGAACAGGTGCTAATCATTCACCGTTTCTTCATTAAATGCTGCTGTTTTTCGAGGATCGACTGTCATCAATTTGCTCATTTTCTTCGCAGCGTTTCGGCTTCATTACCAACTCTCCGCCCATCTGACCGATCGTGATCTTCATCTATTTTCGACTTTGAATGTGGTAGCCGAAAAATCTCTCCTGGCCGGCCCCTCTCAGCCGGCCTTCACCTTTCGGGCCCAAGTGAAGCCCGGGTCAGTAATCTATTCGGTATGACCCCAACAGGTTTATCTCGACCGAATCATCATCGGCCTGAGATTTACCTTCGCTGGTATCTTCGGTCTCTCCCACCGAAAGAGGGGTCGGGACCTCGATATCCCTTTCTTTCGGAGCTCGTCTGTCGTGATTTCCTGAGGCGTTGGCTTTGCGCTAGATCATGGCCTCAAGAGCTCGAATTTGGGCGTCTAGCTCCTGACGGGCGCTTGTCAGCTCCCTTGCCGCCGATTGCGGCACGGTTGACTTGCCTCGGGGTAGTGCACTTGACCCCTCGGCCTCGTAATCGTTCCGCCTAGCCTAAAACAATGTGCAAAGCATAGAGCGTGCTTCGCTCGGTCCAGGCCGCGGCCCTCGGGCCGTCATCGACTCCTTTTTCACATCGGCTTGGGCTCGCTGCTGCCGGCGCTTTTGTGTCCTTGTCATGGCCGAACTGTAACACCAGTTCGGCCTATATGAAGTGGGCTGTTGTTTGGCCGGCCCTTTGGCCGGTGGGTCCACTTTCCTCAGGTGTTCCCTGAGGATCTCTCGCCTCTACCATGGCTTCGGCCATGGCTAGATTTGGAGCTGCTCCGTTAGGCGAATTGCCAGGGTGTTAGCCAGGGGAACTGAACATCAGACGCAAAAGGGGTCGTCCGTGCCCTCGGCCTGTTGCCTTTGTAATGCGAGACTCGGGGCTTTTGCCCTATGCGCTAGTAGGACCTCTTGTGGGGCCTGGCCAGATATGGGCACGGCTGCGGCCCATTCCTTCGTCCTTCTTTGGCCTCTGGACCGAAGGCTCCTCGGGGTCCCCCCTGGCCTCGGCTTTCCTGGTAGCCGAAGTGGGAACCTTGTTGTCGTAGTGGGGCTCCTAGTCCCCCGGGGTCGCCTGTTTGTGGCCTCGGCCCTCTCAGGCCATACAGATCACCCAGGGCCCGCTGGATAGCCCGATCTTGCTCATCTTTCTCGTCCTCCTTGGAGGGTTGTTCGTCGAACCCTTTAGCTGAATGTAGGTCCGGCATGGGTCGCGGCTCACCTCGCCTTTGCCGAGGTTGGGGAAAGCGAACCATCTCTTGACTGTCTCGGGCATGCCGAGGAAGAACGCGCCCCATTCTTCGCTAGTCATTTCGGCCTTGCAGCGCGTGCAGAGCCGAGGAACGCTGTTCGCCGGCACCCCTTTTCCAAGGGACTCAGATTCTGGTGTCGGCTTCTTTCCCTTCGTGTCCACTATATTCACATGCGAGGGAGAAGGGTTAGCATTACCGTTTTCGTGGTCGGCAAAGATAAGCCGACCCTCGTCGATCTCTTTTTGGATCTGTTTTCTAAGGGCGAAGCATTCGCCTGTTCGGTGGCTCCAGGAATTGTGCCACTTGCAGTATTTTCGCCTCCGGAGCTCCTCGTAGGGAGAGATTGACTGTCCCTCCTGAAGCTTGATTCGTCCGTCCTTATATAACCGATCGAATATTTGATCGGTTTTGGATGTGTCGAATGTAAAGGCGTTAGCCGATGCCGGGGTCTTAAACCCTCGGGTTTTGCTCGGCTTGAAGATTTGGCAAGTGGACGGTTCGCGGCCCGATATTATTTCGGTCGCGCACACTTTTCGGCTTCCTCGGCCGAAGACTCGCCTTCGCTTGCTTCATTCGGCTCAATATGATCCGAATTCCATTCAACGAAGGAGACGTTATGCTCCTTCGGCTTCCTCCAGTTCTGTCCGCGGCCCCACTTCGGCCGCTCCTTTTTATTATTATTTTGGAATTGCTCGTATTGAGCAACCCGAACTCCCAAATCAAAAAGATTGGAAAAATATCGACCCTCGAAATGGTCACGGGTCTTGAAGTGCGGGCCGTTGAATGCTATTTTGGTGAACTCGGCCTCGGGCATCGTAACAAAACAACGGTTTCTTGCCGTCTTGAAACAGTTAAGATATTCCTCTACCGTTTCTCCGGCATTCTGCCAATACGATGCTATATCGGCAACCGACAGTTCGGGCACTGCCCGATAGAACTGCTTGTGGAATTTGGCCTCCAACTCATCCCAATCCCGGACTATATGCGGAATACGAAGTACATGCTCATGCCTCTACTCATGGTAATAAAGTCTACAATGTAAGTTTTACTCTACTTACTATCACATTACCCTATTCCTTGTCCGACTCGGTCTCGAGTCAATAACTAGTGGAATCGCTGCTTTTTTCGGCAAAGTCCACACGCGCGCGCGCGCGCGCGCACAGATATATATATATATATATATATATATATATATATATAGAGCTAGGCTCCTATAGTATCTATAATACCAAAGCTTCAGTACTATAGTCTCGTTTTCAATCTTAGGGTATTCAAATCAACGATCCACATTGTTAAATATGATCTAAGATATATGAAGTTCTTAGGAATAAAATTTTAATTTTTTTCGACATCATTTACTTAGTAAGTAAATCATGTCAAAATGAACGGTGGAAATTGAACAATCTTTAAAATTTGAGGATAGGACTTGAATTCAAGATCAGGAATGTTGATCTCGATTTAAATAGTTTACAGTATTTTCTATCAAAATTTGAATAAATTTAGATTCTTCTATACCGTTAAACTACAAACTCGTCGTAGTAGCCATTGAAAATTAACAATTTTGAAATGATTTGATTATAAAGTAAACTATGTCGAAAAAATATAATTTTTTTTTTCTAAAAATTTTAAATACCTTAGATCAGTTTTAATGGTATGAATCGTTGATTTGAATACCCTAAGATTGAAAACGAGACTATATTACTGGAGCTCTGGTACTATAGATAGTATAGTAGAGTCGTTATATATATATATATATATATATAGAGAGAGAGAGAGAGAGAGAGAGAGAGAGAGAGAGAGAAAGAGTTGAGCTGGAATGCTATCAGTAGCAAACGTGCTTCGTTGCCACCTATTTGTTTTCAATGATGGACTTTCAAAATCGACGATAAGAACCATTGAATATGATCTAGACCATTGAAAGTATCTAGTCTAGAAATCAAATTTCAAATCTTTTCTACATCAGTGTCCTAATAATCAAAGTGTTGCAAAATTTATATTTTTAATGGTAGATATGAGTCTTTTGCTCGTTTAACGGTGTAAAGAAATTTAAATTAATTGAATTTTGGTTACTATTATATATATATGAGCTAGGCTGGAATCCTATCAGTAGTAAACGGACTCCGTTACCTATTTGCCTTCGATGATGGAGCTTCTAAATGACGATCGACACTGTTAAATATGATCTGGACCATTTAAACTATATATATATATATATATATATATATATATATATATATATATATATATATATATATATATATATATATATAGTACGTCTCATGTGCTTTTGAAAGTAAGGAGGCCTCCGTGCTTGTAAGTTGTTTTCGATGATGGGACATCCAATTTGACGATCGGCTCTATTAGACATGATCTGCGCTATTAGAACTATTTAGAAACTAAATTTCATAATTTTTCGATATTATTTACCAAACGATCAAAGAGTCTCAAAAATGACTATTTTAACGGCCGATGTTGTACGTTTGTAAGTTCAACAATGTTAAACAATCCAAATTAGGTGAAATTTTAATAAAAAATTCCACTTAACATCAAGAGTAGGATCAATACTTCCGATTTGAAATTTGAGTTTTTTATCACTATTTTTCATGAGATTTTTATTTTCAGCCGTTCATTTTGAGGCTACTCATTCACTATGCAAACAAAGTTAAAAAATTATGAAATTTGGTTTCTATATAGTTCCAACATTGTAGATCATGACTAACGGAGCCGATCGTCGAATCAGATGTCCTATCATCGAAAACAACTTACAAGCACGGAGGCCTCCGTATTTTTGAAAGCATAGGAGCCTAGCTCATATATGTATATATATATATATATATATATATATATATATATATATACATATGTATATATATATATATATATATATACATATGTATATGTATATATATATATATATACATATATATATATATATACATATATACATGTATATATATACATATGTATATATATATATATATATATACATATATATATGTATATATATACATATATATACATATATATATATATATATGTATATACATATACATACATATATACATATATGTATATGTATATGCATATATATGTATGTATATGTATATATATATATATAGTAGAACTTGTGTGCTTTTAGAAGTACGGAGCCCTTCGTGCTCCCAAGTTGTTTTTAATGTTGGGACTTCCAAATGGACGATCGGCTCCGTTAGACTTGATCTATAATATTTAAAATACCTAGAAAATAAATTTTACGATTTTTCGATATAATTTACCTAGTGATCGAAAGGGCTCAAAATCAACTGCTGAAAATAAAAATCTCACAAAATGGGATAATATGATATTAAAATTTTAGATCAAAGATATTGATCTTGTTCTATATAGCATAAAGAATTTTCTATCAAAATTTTATATGATTTGGATATTTCTACACCGTTAAACTTGCAAACGGCTCACCACGACCATTAAAATTGTTGATATTGAGCCACCTTGATCACTAGGCAAATGATATCGAAAATTTGCGAAATTTAATTTCTAGACCTTTTAAATACTCTAGATCAAGTTTAACGGAGCCGATCATCCATTTGGAAGTCCCAACATCGAAAACAACTTGGTAGCACGGAAGCCTCCGTACTTCTGAAAGCACACAAGCCTAACTCTTATATATATATATATATAGAGAGAGAGAGAGAGAGAGAGAGAGAGAGAGAGAGAGTACGTCTCCTGTGCTTTCAAAAGTATGGAGGCCTCCGTGCTTGTAAGTTGTTTTCGATGATGGGACATCCAATTCGACGATCGGTTCCGTTACACATGATCTACGCTATTAGAACTATTTAGAAACTAAATTCATAATTTTTCGACATCATTTACCAAACGATCAAAGAGTCTCAAAAATGACTATTTTAATGGCCGATGTGGTACGTTTGTAAGTTCAACGGTATAGAACAATCCAAATTAGGTGAAACTTTAATAGAAACTTCTACTTAACATCAAGAGTAAGATCAATACTTCCGATTTGAGATTTGAGTCTTTTATCACCATTTTTCATGAGATTTTTATTTTTAGCCGTTCATTTTGAGGCTACTCATTCACTAGGCAAACAAAATTAAAAAATTATGAAATTTGATTTTTAGATAGTTCCAACATTGTAGATCATGTCTAACGGAGCCAATCGTCGAGTCGGATGTCCCATCATCGAAAACAACTTACAAGCACGGAGGCCTCCGTACTTTTGAAAGCATAGGAGCCTAGCTCATATATATATATATATATATATATATATATATATATATATATATATCAAGGAATTAAGTGCCGTGGCACGGGAGCGGGCCGCTCGCCGCCTGGCACGGTACGGTACCGGCACGCTTGCGTGCCGACACGTGGCACGCTTGCGTGCCGATGGATACGCATGACCTCCCAGTGGCACGCTCTGGCACGGTTTTTTTTTTGTTTTTTTTTGTTCCCAATAAGCTTTTATAATGCTATTTTGAAAAGTTTAGTTAAATAATTATAAATATTGACTATATATAGCTATTTTTAAATTAAAGAAATATATATTTTTCAAAAATTTTAGAAAAATTGTGAGAATTGCTTAACTTTTAAAATTAGTTTGATTTTATCTTTTTTTTCTTGAAATTTAAAAAAAAATATAATATACAAAACTACAGAAATATTTTTTTTCAAAATTTTAATATATATATTTGCAGAATTGATGCATATTGATTTGACGAGAGACCGCTAGATATTTAGATTAACCATAATAGGACCGTAATTGCTTTAGATAACTTTTTTTTCATTTAAATTTTTTAAATATTTGAAGGAAAATATTTTTTATTAAAATATTTTTTAAAAAATATTAGATCTATTCATAAAACCTTAGCAATAAATTATATGACAAATAAATTAAACAAATTTAAGTATTAATTAATTTAATTTATTTTTTAATTTTATCAGTATTTTCAATCTTTTAAAAAGTTAAAAATATTTTTATCACAAATCTCATCTAAAATACTATATCTATCTAAAATAATTAAAATTTTGACTATGTAATTATTAAATCAATTATATTTATTTTCAACTTTTTATAAAATATAAATAAAAAAATTATCTAATTTTATATATATTTTTTAAAAAAATTTACAAATTAAAAATATTTTTTTAAAAAAAAATTACGTAGGAAATATAAAGGCGAATCCCAAAAAAAATTGGATGGAAGGCATAAGAACCTACCAAAAAAAAATTTATTAAAAAAAAAAATAACAACAGATGAGAAGTACAAAAGCTCACCTCAAAAAAAAAAAAAAAATCACAACAAAAAAAATCAACTCTAAATGTGAGAGCAAAAAAAACAACCGTAACAAAAAATCTAAACTAACTATGTGGGAGAGAGAGAGAGAAAGAGAGAGAGAGAGAGAAGGATTTGCATAAAAAGAAAAAAATAGAAAAAAAAAGAAAAAAAGAGCGGCGATACCCAGTGGGGTATCGCCCGTCTCGCGCGATACCCTCGCAGGTATTGCGCTGTCTCGCGCGATACCCGCGAGGGTATCGCGGCACGGGGGGTGCCTTGGCACCCCCATTGTATCGTGCCCCTATATTGGGGGCACGGTACGTGCCGCCCCATGCCGAGCGGCACGGGGCGGCACTTTATTCCTTGATATATATATATATATATATATATAGAGAGAGAGAGAGAGAGAGAGTTCGGCTACTATACTATCGATAGTACCAAGCATTTGGTGCTATCAAGTTTTCTACCATCAGATCAACCCCTTTAATTATTTTTACCCGTTAGATTTTACTATTTCCCCAACCACTTATTAAACCCAAGGGGCCCATTATCATCTCAACCACACTTCTTTTAATTCAACAGTTAAAAACTTAATAGCACTAATGATTTGGTACTATTAATAGTATTCCAGCCTAGCTCTATATATATATATATATATATATATATATATATATATATATATATATATATATATATATATATATATATATATATATATATAGTCCGGCTACTATGCTTGTAAAAGCACAAAACAATTGGTGCTTGCAAATTTTCTACCGTTAGATCTATCCCACGTCCTAGATCATGCTATTCCACCAACCACCCACTAAACCCATGGGGCGCACTATCATCCTAACCACACATCCTTTCATCCAAAGGCTAAAAACTCACAAGCACCAATGACTTGGTACTTTTACAAGCATAAGAGCTCAATTCTATATATATATATATATATGTAGCTAGGCTCCTATACTATCTATAGTGTCGGAGCTCTTGTACTATAGTCTCGTTTTCGATCTTAGGGTATTCAAATCAACGATCCACACTGTTAAATATGATCTAGGGTTTATGAAGTTTTTAGAAATAAAATTTTAATTTTTTTCGACATCGTTTACTTACTAAGTAAATCATATCAAAATGAATAGTGGAAATTGAACAATCTTTAAAATTTGAGGATAGGACTTTTGAAATCAAGATCAAGGATGTTGATCTTGATTTAAATAGTTTAAAGTATTTTCTATCAAAATTTGAATAAATTTAGATTATTCTACACCATTAAACTACAAACTCGCCATAGTAGCCATTGAAAATTAACAATTTTGAAATGATTTAATCATAAAGTAAACTATGTAACTATGTCGAAAAAATAAAAAAAAAAAATTAAGTATAAAGCAAACCAGCCTAACTATATATATATATATATATATATATATATATCAAGGATTTAAGTATCCATCGGCACGGGCTGTATCCACCGTGCCGTATCATGTCAATAAGATACCGGCACGATACAGCCCCCGTGCCAATGGCACAACTCAAAACCCTTTTTTCTTTAAGTTACTAAGTAATTTTCTCAATAAAATTCAAAATATTTGATAAAAATACATAAGAAGAAATTAGAAAATTTTGTTGTTAAAGAAAATAAATATTTCATTCCATTATGTATTGGCACACAAGCATTTTTTGTGATCGACACTCATCGGCACGGCCTGGCAAGCACCATGCCGGCAAGTTTTCGGCACAACCTCGTGCCACGGCACTCAAATCCTTAATATATATATATATATATATATAGAGTCCTGTTACTATACTATCAATAGTACCAAGCACTTGATACTATTGACTTTTCAACCTTTGGATGAAGGGATGTGCGGTTAGGATGATAGTAGTCCCCTATGGTTTATACTATTTCACCAACAACCCACAACCCTATGGGATCACTATCATCCTAACCGCACATCCCTTCATCCAAGGACCGGAAACTCAATAGTACCAAGTGCTTGGAACTATTGACAGTTTAGTAGCCTCGTTCTATATATATATATATATCAAGGATTAAAGTGCCGTAGCATGGGGGTGTGCCGGCCGTTGCTTGGCACGATACGGCACAGGCACGCTTGCGTGCCGACACATTGCAAGCTTGCGTGCCGACGAGCACGCACAACCTCCTAGTGGCACGCTTTGGCACAGTCTTATTTTAGTTTTTTCTATCCAATAAGGCTTTAGAATGTTATTTTAAAAGTTTTAGAGTAATATTTATAAATTTTGGCTATATATTGATTTTCTTGATCTAATGTCAATAATAGCTTACTAACTTACTAGTTAATAGCTTAATATAGTAGTAGTCTTCTTTATAGGTGAAGTTAAATACAACTACAGCTCATAGAGAAAATTATTTTTTCTTTTAGTTTTATAAAAATTTGCAAGATCCATTCGTATTGATTCAATGAAAAATCATATGATGACTAGACTAAACTAGAATGAGACCCCAAGTGCGCTGATAGTTTTTTTCGTTTTCAAATTTGTATAAAATATTTATGAAAAATTAAAGAAATTTTTTCTAAAAATTTTTAAAAAATTATAAAATCTATCCATGAAAATTTAATAATAAAACATACTATGAATAAATTAAGCAATAATAAAAATTGATTAACTTTTAAATTTTTTTGGATTTATCTTTTATTTTTTAGAATTTTAAAAATTATAAAATATAAATCCGAGAAATTAATTTCTTAAAAAATTTTATGAAACATTTGCAAGTTCATCCAAGAAAATTATTTTTTCTTAAATTTAAATAAGAAAACTTGTGCAATTTATTGTGAAAATTTAACACTAAACCATATGACATATACATTAACCAAATTTAAATATCAATTGCTTCTATTTAGGTTTCGATTTTATTAGAATTCTTATATTTCTAAATCTAATAATAAAAATTTTGAAAATTAAAAATATCTTAAATCTCGCACAAAATACTAAATCTGTACAAAAAAATTAAAAATAGACCATATAATGATTAAATCAAGTGGATATATTTTTAGATTTTTGTAAATTGTTAATAAAAATTTGTATAATTTCATGTTTCTTTACAAAAGAAACTTTACAAGTTAAATATATTCTAAATGTATGGAAAAAAAAAAATTAAGTTGTAAATTTCTTGACTTACCTAATAAGTAGATCTTCGATTTTACTATTTCTTTACTTTTCCTTTTAAGATCGAAGTGATAAAATAATAATAAGAGATTGACAGGAAAAATTTTAAAAAAAAATTATGAGAAAAAATGGAAGAAAAACATAGAAAAAAAAAAAATAGAGTAAGAGATGTGAGAGGAAAGAAAATAAAGCGCATAATAGAAGAAAAGGTAGAAGTGAAAAGAAGAAAATAGATAAGAGAGGGATAAAGGTCTATGCAAGAAACCAAAAAATACAAAAAGTGGAAGTAAAAAAAAAAAAAAAAAATTAAAAACACTGTGTGCCTGTGTGGGCACGCAGCGGCACGTACCGTGATACTCTCTAGGTATCGCTCTGTCTCGTTCGATACTCAGAGGGTATCGCGGCACAGAAGAGCCAAGAGAGACCCCCTCTGTACCGTGCCGCCTAATTGGTGGCACGATACGTATCGCTCCGTGCCATAAGGCACGGATGGATACTTAATTCCTTGATATATTTATATAGGACTTGTGTGCTATTTGGAGCACGGAGGCCTTCCTGCTCCTAAGCCGTTTTTTATGATAGAACTTCCGAATCGACGATCGACTCCGTTAGACTTAATCTAGCGTATTTGAAGTATTTAGAAAATAATTTTTTTGATTTTTCGATATCATTTACCTAGTGATCGAAATGACTTAAAATTAACGGCTGAAAATAAAAATCTCACAAAAAGTTATGATTTAGTACTAAAATTTTTTATCAGAGATATTGATCTTGTTGCACATATCAAAATTTCATGTGATTTGGATATTTTTGCACCGTTAAACTTGCAAACGGCTCACCATGACTATTAAAATTATTGATTTTGAGCCACTTCAATCACTAGGCAAATGATATCGAAAAATCACGAAATTTATGTTCTAGATACTTAAAATACTCTTGATCAAGTCTAACGGAGCCGATCGTCGATTCGGAAGTCCCAACATTGAAAACGACTTATAAGCACGGAGGGCTCCGTCCTCATAAAAGCATACCAACCTAACTTTATATAGAGTCCGGCTACTATCCTATCGATAGCACCAAGCACTTGGTACTACCAAGTTTTCCGCCGTTAGACCCTTTTGATTATTTCCACCCATTAGATCATACTATTCCACCAACCACCCACTAAACCCTTGGGGACCACTATCATCCTAACTGCACGTCTCTTAATTCAATGGCTAAAAACTTAATAGCACCAATACTTTCGTGCTATCGATAGCATATTAGTCTAGTTATATATATATATATATATATATATATATATATATATATATATATATATGAGTCTGGCTACTATGCTATCGATGGCACCAAACACTTGGTGCTACCAAGTTTTCTACCGTTAGATCTACCCCTTTGATCATTTTCATCCCATTAGATCATACTATTTCCCTAATCACCCACTAAACCCAAGGGGCCTACTATCATCCTAACCGTACATCCCTTCATCTAAGGGTCGAAAATCTAATAGCACCAAGGACTTGGTGCTATTGATAGCATAGTAGCCTAGGACTTGAGTGCTATTAGGAGCACGGAGGCCTTCCTGCTCCTGACCCATTTTTTATGATGGAACTTCCGAATCGACGATTGACTCCATTAGACTTAATCTAGCATATTTGAAGTATCTAAAAAAATAATTTTTGTGATTTTTCAATATCATTTACCTAGTAATCGAAAAGACTTAAAATTAACAGCTGGAAATAAAAATCTCACAAAAAGTTATGATATAGTGCTAAAATTTTTTATCAGAGATATTGATCTTGCTGCACATAGCATAAAGAATTTTCTATCAAAATTTTATGTGATTTGGATATTCCTACACCGTTAAACTTGCAAACGGCTTACTGGCCATTAAAATTGTTGATTTTGAGCCACTTCGATCACTAGGCAAATGATATCGAAAAATCGCAAAATTTATTTTATAGTTATTTCAAATACTCTAGATCAAGTCTAATAGAGCCGATCGTCGATTCGGAAGTCTCAACATCGAAAATGACTTAGAAGCACGAAAAACTCCATGCTTATAAAAGCATACCAGCCTAACTCTCTCTTTCTCTCTCTCTCTCTCTCTACATATATATATATATATATTTATAGTCCGGCTACTATGCTATCGATAGCACTAAGCACTTGTGCTACCATGTTTTCCGCCGTTAGATCTACCCCTTTGATCATTTCAACCCTTAGATCATACTATTTCGCCAACTACCCACTAAACCCTAGGGGCCTACTATCATCCTAATTATACATCCCAATGATCCCATCATCCAAGGGTCAAAAACCTAATAGCACCAATGACTTGGTGCTATTAATAGTATAGTAGCCTAGTTCTATATATATATATATATAAAGTAGGGCTACTATACTCTTATGAGTATAGACCTCTTTATAATCATAAGTTGTTTTCGATGATGGAGTTTTCAAATCGACGATTCATACCGTTAAATGTGATCTAGAGCACTAAAAACTTATAGAAAATAAATTTTGAAATTTTTCAAAATTGTAATAAAGTCCATCAAGTGAGCATAAAATGAACCGTCAAAATCGAACGACTCCCAAAAATAGAGGATCGAATTCTTCAATTTAAGATCGAATTTATAGATCTCTATCTTAAAAGTGAATAGAATTTTCTATCAAAAACTCAACCTATTCTGATTCTTTTACACTATTAAACTAGCAAGCATTCTATACCGGCCGTTAAAAATCGTCAATTTTGAGATCTTTTGATTGTAAGGTAAATGATGTCGAAAATTTCTGAAATTTAGTTTCTAGAAGTTTCAAATGCTCTAAATCATATTTAACGGTATGGATCGTTGATTTGGAAACTCTATCATCAAAAATAACTTATGAGTACGAAGTCGATTGTACTCATAAGAGTATAGTAGCCGGACTCTCTCTCTCTCTCTCTCTCTCTCTTTCTCTCTCTCTCTCTCTCTCTCTCTCTCTCTCTCTCTCTCTATATATATATATATATATATATATATATATATATATATATATATATATATATATATATACATATATATATAGAACTAGGCTACTATACTATTAATAGCACTTAGTCATTGGTGCTATTAAGTTTTTGACCCTTGGATGAAGGGATGTGCGGTTAGGATGATAGTGGGTCCCTAGGGTTTAGTGGGTGGTTGGGGAAATAGTATGATATAAATGATAGAAATGATCAAAGGGGTAGAACTAACAGCGAAAAACTTGGTAGCACCAAATGCTTGGTGCTATCGATAGCATAGTAGCTGGACTCTATATCAAGGTTTTAAGTGCCGAGGGATGCCACAGCACCCCCCATGCCGCGATATCCTCGCGGGTATCGCGCGAGACAGCGCGATACCCGCGTGGGTATCGGGCGGCACTTTTTTTTTTTTCTTTTTTTCTTGCCTCTCTCTCTCTCTCTCTCTCTCTCTCTCTCTCTCTCACACACACACACACACACACACACACACAGTTTTAATTTTTTTTTCTTAAAAAAATATTTATTTATTTATTTATTTATTTGTTTATTTCGTGGGTTTTTATATTTTTTATCTATTTTTTTTTTTGGTAGATTTTTTTTTATAAGTCCTTATGTCCCTCATTCGATTTTTTTTTTTTTTTTTTTTTTTTTTGGGATTGGCCTTTGTATCCGTAGTTTTTTTTTTATTTAAATATTTTTAATTTGTAAAACTTTTTTTTTAAAAAAATATAAAATTAAATATTTTTTTATATGTAGTTTATAAAAAGTTAAAAATAGATATATTTGATTTAATTATTATATAATTAAATTTTAAATTATTTTGGATAGATCTAGTATTTTATATAAGATTTACGATAAAAATAATTTTATTTTTAAATTTAAAAAATTAAAAATACTATTAAAATTAAAAGTTAAATTAAATCAATTAATACTTAAACTTGTTTAATTTATTTGTCATATAATTTATTACTCATATTTTTTTTTTCATCTTGTTGTTTTTTTTCTAACTTTCTTAAATAAATTTTACTTGTAAATTTTATTATTATATTTTAATTTCTATTTTCTATGAGGTATAATTTTTTTACATTTAAAAAAAACTTATCACTATATTAATTGATTTGTATAGTAAGTTATATATAGTGAATATTTATAATTATTTGATTAAATCTTTCAAAATAACATTATAAAAGCTGATTGAGAACAAAAAAAATCATAAAAAAAGCGTGTCAGAGTGTGCCACTAGGAAGTCATGCGTATCCATCGGCACACAAGCGTGCCGGTACCGTACTGTGCCAGGCGGCGAGCGGCACGCCACCGTGCCACGGTACTTTATTCCTTGCTCTATATATATATATATATATATATAGAGTTGGGCTGGAATGCTATTGATAGCACCAGCCCAACTTTGCCACCCATTTTATACCCTTTGGATTGCGTTGAGATTTGTGAAAGCTATTTAATTTT
The DNA here is from genome assembly GCA_029204045.2 of Tillandsia leiboldiana. Taxonomy (NCBI): domain Eukaryota; kingdom Viridiplantae; phylum Streptophyta; class Magnoliopsida; order Poales; family Bromeliaceae; genus Tillandsia; species Tillandsia leiboldiana. Next base: position 6,643,428 of record CM055067.1, on the reverse strand, counting down.
TACTTTTTCTTTTTACTTTTTCTTTTTTCTTTTTTTCATTAAATAGCTTTCACAAATCTCAACGCAATCCAAAGGGTATAAAATGGGTGGCAAAGTTGGGCTGGTGCTATCAATAGCATTCCAGCCCAACTCTATATATATATATATATATATATATATATATATATATATATATATATATATATATATATATATATATATATATATATATACATACATGTACATACATATGTATGTATGTACATGTACATACGTAATATATATACATACATGTACATACATACATATACATATACATATACATATATATACATATACATATACATATATAACATATATAATGTAAGATAATAAACATTTTGGCTTTTTGATGAATACATGCAAAATCTTTTTGGATGATATAAATAAACTTAGTATGGTGGAGAATTTCTTTCTTTAAAATATATGAACTATCAATGAGAATTTTATTAATTTTCATTCATATGAGAAATGTAGCAATATTATTTCGCATAATTAATTTTTTATACATAATAAATAAATATTATTACATTAATAATACTATATTTTATTATTGGTATCCGTGTCCTTATGTTTTTGAAGTTGTTGAGTCGCCGCGTCCATGTCCTTAAAATAAGCATCTTCATTTCATTCTTCCACTTTTTTAATGTACTATTTGAACATACTAGTTGAACATCATCTAGAGTTTAATGGTTCAAAATATCTCTTGTAGTTAACCAGGTTGACCAACCCAACCATTCAACTTGACAGTCTTAGCTAAGTGCCATGATCTGAATCGTGTGGAGGGTCAAATCCAATACTGACCCGAAAATTTTGAACTGATGCCTTTTGACTAGTACTGACCCAAGGTTGCCACCCTTAGTAATAGTATCATCCATAAGTCGCTAATTCCCTTTTATTTGTGTATTTGGATTATTTACTACCAACCTTGAGGATTTGAGGTATGTGAGAGGAACAATCAAATGAGAGAGCAAATATGAAGTACTCCAAGTTGGCGTATAATTCTCACGTACTTTATTTATCTGGTTCAATATTACATATCCAAAAGGCTGTGTGGTTATGAATTGTTATCTAGCCGAATAGTGATTATTTATCAGCTAGAAAAGGTAGAGTTGCATGTTTGAAATTTTGGAAGGTCTTTACTTCAAGTATAGTTGTTTCATCAAAATAGTAAAATTAAGTTGTTCCGGTTATTTCTCTTACTTTTGAAAAGTATGCTTTCAAGTATTATGATTGCATGTTTGGCTCTTATTAATTACCCAAAAAAAATATACATTCTATTTTATTGCAAGCCAAATGAAAATGCCCCTAAGATAAACACTTTCCACTATCTATGTAACTGCTCTTTATAAAGCTTGCATTCAATTTTGATTAACTTATTCGTAGTTCATACAGATTGCTGCTGGCTTGAGTCTGACTTGAATTAAATCTGGAGAGACTTTACCTTTGTATTCATATATTGCATCAGTAAAACAACAAAATCTAGATGTAGGCTCGGCCATTACAATTGCTTCGTCACCTTCTGTAGTGATATTGTCCCTTTCTGATTACTATTCGATTGGAAAACCATGTTTTTGAGGAAGGAGGTGAAACCTAATTAGAAGGAAGCTATGTGACATAATTTTTCAGTGTGTCAATTGGCAAAACTGCTGATTTGTTTGCTTTAAATGTATTATGCAATTTGTAGGATTTGTCACTATATATATATATATATATATATACATATATTATGTAACTATACTGTTCTATTTTAATGAGATAGTGCAACACAACATATTGCTTGAAAAATTAGAGTGGTACTGTTCTTTTAATTGGGATTTCTTATTATTTTGCAGTAAGACTTGCTTGAATCTGGCTATTTCACGAATTAAACTGCTCCGTAATAAGAGAGAAGTGCAACTAATAAACATGCGCAAGGAGATTTTTCAATATCTTCAGACTGGCCAAGAAGCCATTGCTCGAATACGAGTAAATATTTGACTTATCACTCCATTGGCAGTCCTCTTCATTTTTAAATCCTCTTTCATTTTTCATCTCTTTGTTCTATTGATTTATGGAAATTAATGATAGGTGGAGCATGTCATACGTGAGCAGAATATATTAGCTGCCTACGAGATTATTGAGCTCTTCTGTGAATTTATTCTTGCACGTGTCCCCATTCTTGAAACCCAAAGGTTAGTTTCTTTTGCATGTCTGCACATTTATTTAACTATAAATTATTTATCATATGATTTTAGTTTGAATAATTTTGAGCCATCGTCATACTAAACAAATCTAGAAAACCATAATCCATCTTGCTAGTAATGAGCTCAAATTTAAAGAAAACTAAATTTTAAAACTTTTTTAGAAAATTTCAGAATTTTTTTTTTTAAAATAGAGAATAAGGATTAGAAGGAAAATAAGAAAAGAAATAGATGAAGAAAAGAGAAGAAAGTGTCACGCTCCGAGCCCGTAACGGAAGCACCCTCGGGCACGTGCACCAGATCCGCCGAACGGACAGAGTTTTCCCTACCCGCCCAAGGCGTCACAACCTGTACAATCATAACATTACAACCAGAAATAGAGTGTATACAAGGATTGTATGAAGAGATAACAATAAACATAAATAACTAATCTATTACATCACTTTTTCATTAATTTCATTTGCATTTACATTTTGTTCTCCCAAAATAATGGTTACAAATTTTTCTTTTCTCTTTCTTTACCCTTTAGCTATACAATGTCGAAGGGTGTAATTGATGGGATCACCAAAAAAGGGGAACGACGCTATCTACTGTGCTACGCCTTTTTCACATGTCGCCGCGTCCTCCGCGAAAGGACCTAAAAAACGTGGGGTGAGAACTATAAATATAGTTCCCAGTAGGTATGACCATCCAAGGGAGAAGCCCGACCCACCAGGTCCAAAGGAGGCAATATCAGTATAAATAGATAGATAGATAATCGATATAGTATATAAATCTATACTATATGCATAAAAGAAATTACATGCTCATGCCTCTACTTATGGTAATGATGTCTACAAATGTAAGTAAGATCTACAAATACAAGTCAATAACTAGCGAAATTGCCTCTCCTTTTGGCATAAGTCCACAAGCCATGATATCGCCATGCCCACTTAAGCTAGGGGCTGTGGGAATCACTGCCCCACTGCGCACCAAGATCAGGGCCGCGGAATCGCCGCTCCCTCTTGGGCCAGGGGCTCCGGAATCGCCGTCCCACTGCGTATCAAGTTCAGAGGTAACGGTATCACCGTTCACAGGGTCTCATCAAGGGTCATATGATTCTCCTATATTGTCAACCTTTCTAAGTTCAATGGCCATCATGTCCAAGTGGTCACTCTACCACTATGTTGTTCAGCCTATGTCATATGGCACTAGGTTTACTAGTTTGTTGAGTTCTCATGTCCCTAGAGAAATGTCAACCTACAACTAGTCCATACATAGGTACATATAAGTTTTCTCACATGGATATATATATCTCATGGTAGTTATACAATTTAAATCCTACGATTTATTCACATGCATTTATTCTTTAACTACCAATTTAATTAACATGCATATAATCCTACAAAATGCTCTCTAGACATGACAGGTGATCTACTCCGATGGGTGCACACTAACCCACCTTAGAATATTCCTAATTGCTCGTAGTCACTTGCAATTAGGCTCCCTCTAGAGGTTTGCTCGCCTTTAGTACTAATGAGCCCAAATTTGTTTAAACCGGCTTGTTTCTTCAAATTGCTCGCCGGGACTTCACCATTCTCAAATCAAAGTTGTTGAGTGTGTTTCTCCAACCTTCAATTAAGTTTTCAAAGGATTAATTAAGTTTTAAACCCCTTAGAAACAAAACCTCCAATCCTAACCCTAGATTCTTATCCTTCTCAAGAGCATTCAAAAATTATGGTGTTACCTTGATTAATCTAGGTTAGAATGGTGTAGGGAGCACAAGAATCTTGATTTTAAAGGATTTAACACAATCCAAGACTTAAAACCAAAACCCTTACCTTTGCCCTAAACTCTCTTGCATTCTTTTTGCTCCAAGAAGCTCAATCCACCCCTTCAAGGTCTTCTCCAAGCTTTTCTCCTAAAAAATCCATTTTTGGGAGGGATCCTTCTAAAGGGAGAGAGGGAGAAGTGAGGAGGAGAAAAGAGAAAGTGTTTTCTCTCTTTTGTTGAGTGTGCACGGTTGAGGAAAAGAGGGCTGAGGGTCCTTTTTAAATGGGTGTAACAAAATGCTACAAGGTCCCCCAACAAATCCCTATGCCAAAAACACCCATGTTTAGACAGTGCTAGGTCTCAGGCGCACGCGAGAAGATTCGAGCGCCCGAATCTTCGGAACACTGTTCCTCAGTGTGCCTGCAGGATCTTTTGAGCGTCTGATTCTTAACGACTGCACATTGGGGCGCTCTCGGGTTGAGGATCCTATTGTACGGCCCTGGGCGCCCGCCATGCGTCCAATTGTGATTTCAGGTGCCCCCAGGGCATTTCGGGTGCTCGAAAACTCTGGAGCAATATTCCAGCTCTCGGGTTAGCCCTCTGCGCGCACTTCCAGACGCCCACTTCACTTTTCGGGTGTCCGGAAACTCTGGAGTTCAGTTTTCTCAAGTCTTTCAACTCTATTTTGATCCGAATTCGTTGCGATTTGATCTAAATTCGTTCTAAACTCATACAATCATATTTTAAACATGATCAACCCTCACTTTGTCACTTTAGCCCAAGCCAGTACACTACATCCTTCCATTCTTTAAAGAAGTTTCGTCTGCGCAACTAAAATCTTACCTCAACTTGATTCGGTGAAGAGGAAAGGGTAATGCTCCATCATTGAGCTCTCCAATTCGCAGGTAGCTTCACAATCTCCGTGATTTCTCCATTAAACCTTAACATATAGAATTGCCTGGTTTCGTAGTTCTTTTTCCTCACGAGCGTGAATGCATACCGGGAACTCTCTGTAAGTCATATCATCTTGGAGTTCGAGCGGCTCATGATGAAGGATGTGGGTCGGATCATGGACATACTTGCGGAGTGTAGATATATGAAACACATTGTGCACTCCCACAAGCCTTGGTTGTAGCGCTAGTCGATAAGCTAATGATTCCACGTGCTCCAATATCTCATATAGCCCAACATACCGGGGACTTAACTTGCCCCGCACTCCAAATCGCTTTACCTCTCTCATAGGTGATACTTTAAGAAAATGCAATCACCTACTGTCACGCCCCGAGACCGCCAATTTTGTCGGTTCAGGCCAAGGAATTAAGTGCCGTGGTACGGGGGCGTGCCGCTCGCCGCCTGGCACGGTACGGTATGGACACGCTTCCTTGCCGACACGTGGCACGCTTGCGTGCCGATGGATACGCATGACCTCCCAGTGGCACGCTCTGGCACGGTTTTTTTTTTTTTTTTTTTGTTCCTAATAAGCTTTTATAATATTGTTTTGAATTGTTTAGTCAAAAAGTTATGAATATTGGCTATATATAGCTTACTATACTCACCAATTAACATACTGATAATTTTTTTTATATATAAAGTACAATTATATCTCATAGAGAATAGAAATAACAATATAATAAATAAATTCACAAGTATAATAAGTATTTAAATTTACATATTTATAGAGAAACGACTGCTTAATTCCACATAGATTGTCGCGGTTGATCATATGGCATAGTGTGATTTGTAGATATCAGATTTATTTGACAATGTTGGTATAAATATTCCTGGTTTTGTGGAAAAGTCATATATTCGTGATATATGTCATTGTATTGGCGTACGTAATGTTCATATGCAATTGGATTGCTGATATGATCGACAATAGTCACTTGTACTGGCATATGGACTGCAACATTATAAGGATAATGTGGATATGCAGTATTATCACTATACGATTCGGCATACGAACTTTCACTATATGAAGGTATGGATGGATCATAATCGTATCTCTCTCCATAAAATCCATGTTGATATGAGGGATACGATGAAACCGAAGTACTATCAAACTATGTGCACAAATTATCATCCCTTCGTGGGTGCCTAGTTGACACCGCTTCCAAACCCTCTCTCATCTCCCTATAATCTTGTTGTGAGGGCCTATTTCCTCTTCTGCGATCATATACCACTCCAGATGTTTGACGTGGTCTCGACCCATGATCAGCATCTTGAGTGGCATGAGTGAAATTTTGTTCTTCAATAAATATAAGACCACCTCTGCCCTCACCTCTACCCTCCTGTTGTGTTGGTGGAATGCATTCACCACCATCCCCACCACCATCCCCACTGCTATTGGTGGTGTCATTGTCATCGCTACATTCATTTTTGGACCGTGGTAACCCACAATCTGATAGTGTCGATGTATCGCTATCATCATCAAGCGAGATTGCATCAACTGCATCTAATGGATCCTTCGATGTCATAATTTTTTTACCCTTACCACTTATGACTGTTGTTAAAGGTCTCTTTGCAATAGACGATATCTTCTCTTTTTTCGATTGACTTTGAGTACGACGTGGAGGTCCCATCATAAGACGCTCAAATTCTGCATCAGAGTCATCCGTAGGATTTTGTGATTCTTCGCCCAAAGATGCTTGTTCTTGCACATTACCAGACTGATTATGAGACTCCTCTATATTCTCGTTAGCCCATCTTTCTGCATTACTAACTCCTGTTTTCTCAGCAATTATCCTGAATGGTCGTGGTGGATCTCCAGGCTCATCGAGCAAAGGGTCCTCTTGATTCTCTTTGTCTTGTAGCCAATCAAATATGGGGTCTGATTCATCATTGATAAAGCTTGCATCTAAGGGATCATAAATTTTTTAATTCCTTTTCCCTATCATATTCCGCTCGCATGCATCTTAAACGGAACCTCATATTATAGTGGACATAAACTAGCTTCTCTAATCGAGCATACGCTAATCGGTTACGCACTTTGGTATGTATCAATGCGAAGGTACTCCAGTTGCGCTCACATCCACTAGACGTTGTTGTTTGAGATAAAACACGCACAGCAATTTTCTTTAAATGCTTTGCTGATCCACCGTATTGTAGCCACCACTCAGTTGTCTAATTAAAAATTAAAATTATATCAAAATAGGTTTATCGTTAGATATAAAATATGTAAATTATTTAGTTACTTACTGGGATCGGTGTTGTGTCTCCCGTTAATTGCACCTGCATCGCCAAAAGTTCCAGTGGATTCACGAAATATTTTTTCCTATATTATGATATTATAATATATTATAATAATGAGAAATTAGCATATTAACATATAATAAATTAATAATATATTTAAAAAGCTATTGTACCTCATTTATGGCAAGAGCAGCATGCATTGGATTCATTTCCAATCTATTGATGACATTTCGTAATGCCTTTAATAATTCATCATCATATCCAAGATTATAACGATGGTGGTACGACGGATTAAGATAATAACCTATCGTTAAGGAAAAAATAACTCCATCAACAATGCAAGAATACAATTGAATAATCACTAACAAATAGTTTTGTTATAATTTATACTTGCCTGCTAGGTGCAGATCCCGACCCATATGAACTTCCCAACGTTTGTCGATAATTTTTAGATAAAATTGACATCGCAATGGATTGACTTTCTTGATAGTCTCTTTAGCCATCCTCAGTTTATGACAGACGTGTCCCATTTGATGTATTTTTTTCTGATCCACCAATCGAAGGACCACGTATAGCGGCTCCACAATATCAACAATCTCTTTCGCATAATCCCCAAATTTGTTGGACTGAATTATTTGCTCAATACACTTTCCATCAGTCTTGGAGGCATAACGAGATGTTTGCCATTCATCTGATGCAAACATAGACTTTAAACTATTTTTATTTTGAAGGATACTGTTTAGAGCGATAAAATTTGTGGCAAATCGTGTGATACCAGGACGTAAGATCTCTCGCCCAATGAATTTGGACATTAAAGCATGGACCCAATTATGATTATACAAATACTTAGATACACTTTGTGCAGTATCTATAATCTTTTTTACCCGATTTATCGTATCAAAATCAGACATCATTAGGTTGATACAATGCGCCACACAAGGAGTCCAAAATATGTGTGGATGTCTTTGCATCAGTAGTTTGCCAGCTTTCTTGTAGTTTGAACCATTGTCTGACACTACCTGTACCACATATTTCTCACCAATCTCACCTAGAACTTCCTCCAATAATGCATATATATAATCAGCATCTTCAAATCGACCGGTCGCATCAACTGACTTGTGGAATACCACCTTGCCATTGCAATAAAATAAAAATTTATGATGCTCAAATGTGTATGTGATGTCCAACTATCACACATCAAGGTAACACCATACATCTCCCACTGCTGTTTGAAGTTTTTTACCCATGCATAGATGTCATTGACCTCCGCATCAAGGTATTTGCCGGCGATCTCATATGGTGTTGGGGGTTCAACTCCTGGACCCTCCTTTTGTACGGCAGTGATCATTGATATATAATATGGATTGTTTGCTACATGGGAAGGAATATGACTAAAGTGAAAAAACTTTGATATTGCTCGACCAATTCTGCCTTTTTTATCTTTTTTTGAGCATTGTATCTGTGCGCTGTTGTTGAGCATCTGGACCAGGAAATGCCATTCGGTCTATATCTATAATATTTGGAGCTTTTCTACTTTTTTGTTTTGGTACTTTTTTTAATCTGTCGAACATGCGGCCAACAGAACCATTTCGAGATAAACCTGATGGCGCAGAGCCAGATCTAGACCCGCCACCGGCATCAAACTGAGAGGTCGTAAATTGTGCTCTATGTCGTTGGACTTCATCTTGCTGCTATCTTTCCTGTAAAGATGCTTCCATGGCAGCTCTAGTATCAATATCAAATTCATCACCAGTACCTTCATATGGGTCAACAGAGGGATACTCGGCTGCTCGTTTATCTAATTCATCTCGGTCATCCCTCGTTTTCTGTTTTGCTAATTTTGTAGATTCTAACTCAATTTTCATTGCACGTCTTATCTCCCGAGGAACTTTAGTGCATTTCAATACTTCAGAAAAATCTCCCGCGATATGTTTCTTTAAGCGGGTAACACCTCCGCCCATTCCGACCATATTACAGTAATTACACTTCCAATGAAATCTGTTTCCACCAATCATTTGTCCGTGCTGCCAACCATAATCTTCTGTTTTCTTAGGAGTCATTATGAACTACATAATTTTTTTGCATACAAATAACTATCCTAAAATTCATTCAAAATAATAAAAAAAAGAACAATATGATGAGAAAATTATATATATCAATTTTGATAATTATTTTGATTTTATCATTTTTTAAATTTTAAAAGTTATAAAATATAAAATTAGAAAATATTATATTTTTTCTCAAAACTTTTCAAGATCCATTTATTGATCCATTTAATTTTTAACTATTTATAAATTATAAAGAAAGAGGATCAATAAATGGATCCTAAAAATAGTTCAAAATTAAATAGTTCAAAATTAAATAATTTATAAATAACTAATTTTAAATTTTTTTTTAAAAAAGCTTTATAATTATGAAATATTCAAAAATTCTAAATAAAAACTTAAATTATAACAATTTTTACTTACCTAATAAGTAGATCTTTGATTTCCACTTCCTGTGCCTCTTTCTTTAGCGATGAAAAAAGAAAAAAAAAATTACGAATTGCGGGAGAAAGAAAGGAAAAGAAAGGAAAAAAGAGAGAGAGAGTATAGAAACTTGCTGCCTGGAAATTAGGAGGGGGAAGGGGAGGGGGAGGGAGGAAAAGGAAAAAAATATTCCTTCCCTCCCCGTTCACGGGTGGAAAGAGAAAGGAAAAAAAACAAAAAACAAAAAAAATATTACTGTACAACATGTGAATTTTAAAAAAAAACAAAAAAATATTGTACGCATGTGATTAAAAAAAAAAAAACAAACAAAGAAGCTGCCGTGCCGTGCGACACGGCACGGGCGATACCCAAAGCGATACCCTTTGGGTATCGCCGAGACCAGGCGATACCCAAAGGGTATCGCCGAGACTCAGGGGGGGGCGATACCCCCCTCTATACCGAGCCCCCATTTGAGGGGCACGGTACATGCCGCCCTGTGCCGAGCGGCACGAGCGGCACTTCAATCCCAGGTTCAGGCACGCCAATCGGGTATGACCTCCCCTATACCCGAAAGAAACGGAAACAACACAACCACAAGGAATACCGTGTGATAACCAAGAGTATTGGAGTGCGAATAACTAATACTTTCAACTTTAAACATAAAACACACTGAATAAAGTTGAAATGTAATATACTAGAATGAACATTAAGTACATGTTTAATTACAGGTTTTTCTTTTCTCTTTCCTCACCCAAAATACAATGTTCACACTGTGCTCAAAATGTAAATACCACTATACCCTCTAGGTCCTCTACTCTGCCGGGCCCTTGCCCCTGTCACGTGCCTCACTGGCTGTGCCTGGATCTGCAAAAAGTGAAAACCACGAGATGTGAGAACTACGAATAGTTCTCAGTGGATTCATCTACAAAGAAACATGCTCTACACCTCTTGGTCCCAAGGAAGCTTTACTAGCAAGATAAATAGGGAAAGTAGTAAATACTACACTAGTATGCAAGTATAAAAATTTCTACAGTCCATGCTCATACGTCATCATGCTACTAAGCCATGCCACACTAGGCTACTATACCACTCGGCCACTATGCCGCAACTCTTATCTAACCCGACCGTAACCGGTCACTCTAATTACATTATGATTTAGGTTTCATATAAGGTGCTTCGTAAAGAGTCGGCTTATACGCGGAACCCTCTCTACTTAGCGCTTGCTTGGGCTCCTTTAGAGCTATTTCATGGAGAATCGACTTATGCATGAAACTCTCTCCACTTGCCATGAATGAGTTTAAGGCATCTTGGCACTCATTCGTATAGGGAGTCGAAATATGCTTGTAACTCTCCTGTTGGCGATTTATCGCTTCTGGAAGCTTTATTACATTTACTTTTCTCCTTTACCCTAGGTTATTAACTCTAGAATAGCTAGGATGCCCCAAGGACACCAAATTGTATTTGAGTTATCTTGTTTTTACTCAGTTTACACTTTTGACCCTAAGTTGAAGACTCTAGGGTTCAAGATGCCCCAAAGACACCAACACTAGCTCATACCATGGCACTCTAACCTAGAGTTCATTGACTCTGTGTTAAAACTCTACATTGCTCACCTTAGGTTCATCCCTAAGTTCAATGCCACACTTTTGACCTAGGTTCTTCCCTAAGTGCAATGCCACTCAAAAGCAACCTATATCTAGGTTTCTTATTCACATAGTTGCACGGCTAAACCTTGAAATCCCTCTTTTACACTACTTAGGACTAAACCCTAGTTTTACTCACATACAAATAGTACCAAAACTCTAACTCTTGAAATTAATGCTTATTAATCTAGTAAAGCATAAGAACAAGAGAGTTGTTCACCCTTTTCGGTGAAATGCCCCACCTTGTGGATCTCTTGCAAGAATGGTTTCTTGCCCACTTGAATCCTCAAGAAAATCTCTAAAAATTGGATGAAAACCCATAAGAGGTCATAAAATCCCTTTTGAACTCCAAAAATCTAAGGTTTTAGATTTTCCCACTTTAGAGAAAGGCCTTCTTTCTTTCCCTTCTTTCTTCTCCCAAAGCCCTCCTTGGAGCTTTACCTTTTTTTCCCTTGCTACTTTGGAGATCAAACCCCAGCCAAGAGGGCTCCTCCACTATGCGCCCCTCCTTCCCCTCTTCTTCTTCTTCTCTGACTGAGAGTGAACAAAAAGAGAGGGAAATGTGTGAGAGAGAAAGTGAGAGAGAGAGAGGAATGGGTTTGGTGTGGTTGGTCAGGGTGTTTGGCCCCTTTTTCAGAGGGTTGTTACAATTGTACCTTGGCCCAAAACTTTTCTTATTTGCTAACCAATCCCTGTCAGTCACCGCCACTTTCGGGCGGCCGCGACCCTGTTCCGGTCGTCCGAATCTTCGGAGCTATTGTGCTGCGAAGCCCCCAGGGTGTCCGCAGGACATTTCGAGCGTTCGACACGCCGCGCGCACAGAATTACTGCTCTCGGGTTGAGGATCCGCAAGTACGAACTCCGGCGCCCTCTCTACTCCCGCAAGATGGGTTCTTTGCTCCGGCAGGACAACCAGGTTTCCGAAATCCCTCGCGCACCATTTTTCCCACTCTCGGGTTGAGAGTCCGAATCCTAGCCCCAGGGCGCCCACCCAGAGCCCGATAGTACGGTCAGGCATCCGTTTTCTCTTCCGAGCGCCCGAAAGAGCTCAGAAGCTCCAGACTTATGTTTTCTCGCTCGTTTCCAACTCAACTTTGATCCGAATGTATTTTGATTCGAACCAAACTTGCTCTAAACCTTTTTTATCACGTTTTTAAATGCGTCCAAGGTGACTTAGCCGCACTTTGCTAATTTAGCGAAAGTCGGTGCACTACACCTACCGCGAATTTCAAATCTCGCCGATGCTTGTCCGCATAACTTTTTTGCCGGGCTTGCATTGTCAATAATCGTTGTCGTGCCAAATGGACCTTCTCCTCGGCGTCCTGCAATATATCGGGCCCCAAAGCTAATTTCTCGCTGACCTCGCTCTAATGTATCGGAGATCAATATTTCCTTCCGTACATGGCCTCAAATGGTGCTATCCCATTACTCGCCTAGTAGTTATTGTTGTAAGCAAATTCGGCCATTGGCAAATAGGTGGTCTACGCACCCTCGAAGTCAAGAACACATGCTCTAAGCATGTCCTTCAAAATTTGATTTGTCCTTTCCGATTGACCGTCCGTTTGAGGATGAAATGTTGTGCTAAAATCAAGTTGTGTGCCCAATTCTTCATGCAAGCTCTTTCAAAATTGAGAAGCTATTGTAGGTCAAGACGTCTTCTTAGCATTTGACCTAGAAAAATAAGGTTTCTAACCCATTTGTTTGATGAAAAGAGAATTATGTCGCATGCATATTAGTATAATGTGAACTTGAACATAGGTAATCAAGAGTGGCATTTAACCTAGGTTGAAACCTAAGGTGTGAAAATAGTGGCATTGAACCTAGGATGGAATCTAGGGTTTGAGATATAGTGGTATGTGAACTCTAGGCTAAACTTGAGCTAGAGAACAAGAGAATGGCAAATGAATAATATAGATGACCCTAGAAGTCATGAACTTAGGGTGAATTGGTAAAACATGTACCACCTTCCGGAAGGGTTAAAGAAAAGGAGAAATCTGCGAGCAATTAACTCTCGATGAAGTACTTGGGGAAGTCCGAGAGTAATCAACCCCATTTACCTATCGATTGGGAAGTTCGAGAGAAATCGACTCTCCATGAGGTGTAATAAGAAAGAAAACCAAACTAATAAGTGGGTTAAAGTTGAGAAGGACGATAAGATGCACGTATAGGCTAATGACATAACAAACTATTATGGCATATTGTATATGTTGAGGCAATGTAGTTGTATTTCGATTCTTGCATTTCTATTGTAAAAATAGATGTTGTTTATCAACATTATCTAGTAGTAATGCCCGTGGTCGTACTTTACTTTTTTTTAATGGAACTACATGAAGCAAAAGGAAAAAAATTAACAAAAATAATATACAGCAGATGGAAAGAAAAAATAAATAATAAAAAAAAGAGCAAAAAATATTTGCATGTTTAATGATCAAAGATTAAACTAAAATTGATTTAGTTTAACTCAAGGATTTGAGTATCAATCGGCACAGGCCGTATCCACCGTGTCGTATCGTGCCAACAAGATACCGGCACGATACAGCCCCGTGCCGATGTCACAGCCCAAAACCATCTTTTCTTTAAATTACTAAGTAATTTCCTCAATAAAGTTCAAAATATTTGATAAAGATACATAATAAGCAATTAGAAAATTTTGTTACTAAAGAAAATAAATATTTCATGCCATTATGTGTCGGCACTCAGCACACATGTATTTTTTGTAAGGAATTAAGTATCCATCCGTGCCTTACGAAACGGAGCGATACGTATTGTGCCACCAATTAGGCGGCACGGTACAGAGGGGGTCTCTCTTGGCCCTCATGTGCTCGATACTCTCTGAGTATCGAATGAGACAGAGCGATATCCAGAGAGTATCATGGCACGTGCAGCTGCGTGCCCACACAGGCACACAGTGTTTTTAATTTATTTTTTTTTATTTCGACCTTTTGTATTTTTTGATTTCTTGCATAGACCTTTATCCCTCTCTCATCTTTTTTCTTCTTTTCACTTCTGTCTTTTCTTCTATTCTGCGCTTTCTTTTCTTTCCTCTCACATCTCTTACTTTATTTCTTTCCTTTCTATTTTTTTCTTCCCTTTTTTCTCATAATTTTTTTTAAAAAATTGTTCCTTTCAATCTCTTATTATTTTTTGATCACTTCGATCTTAAAAGAAAAAGTAAATAAATAGTAAAATCGAAGATCTACTTATTAGGTAAGTCAAGAAATTTACAACTTAATTTTTTTTTCCATACATTTAGAATATATTTAACTTATAAAGTTTCTTTTGTAAAGAAATATGAAATTATACAACTTTTTTATTAACAATTTACAAAAAATCTAAAAAAATATCCACTTGATTTAATCATTATATGGTCCATTTTTAATTTTTTTGTACGGGTTTAGTATTCTTAACTTTGAAAATTTTATTATTAGATTTAGAAATATAAGAATTCTAATAAAATCGAAAACTAAATAGAAACAATTGATATTTAAATTTGCTTAATGTATATGTCATATGGTTTAGTGTTAAATTTTCATAAATAAATTGCACAAGTTTTCTTATTTAAATTTAAGAAACAATAATTTTCTTGGATGAACTTGCAAAATTTTCATAAAAATATTAAAAAAAATAATTTTCTCGGATTTATATTTTATAATTTTTAAAATTCTAAAAAATAAAAGATAAATCAAAAAAAAATTATAAGTTAATCAATTTTTATTATTGCTTAATTTATTCATAGACACTTGCAATTGGTATCCCCGCAATTTTTCTTGTCTCCTCGAGCTGGCACGCAAAACGGTGCACGCCTTCCAAATCTACACGCAAAACAGTGCACATCATCAAAGATTGCACGCGAAACGATGCATGTCTTTCTTTGAGGTTGCACGCAAAACGATGCACGCCTTTCGAGTCTGCATGCAAAACGATGCACAACATCAAAATCTGCATGCAAAACGATGCACGTTATCAAAATCTGCACGCAAAACGATGCACGCACCTCGGGTTTGCATGCAAAACGGTGAACATCTCTCTTCAAGGTTGCATGCCAAATGGTGCAAGTTCTTCAGGTTTGCACTCAAAACGGTGCATATTCTCTTAAAGGTTGCGCGCGAAACGATGCACAATCTTCGAGCTTGCACGCCAAACGGTGCACATTCCTTGGGTTTGCACGAAAAACGGTGCACCTCGAAATGCCCGGCGATACCTCGCGCAGCAAAACGACACAGTAAATCACAATCCCTGACATGCACAAGGGTATGGGGTCAAATCCAAAATCCAAAAAGGGAAATCTTAACACTGTCAAAAACACCGCAAAAATGACGAGCGAAGCCTACCTCGATATCGTCGCGCCTTCCAACGCGTGCACACACCATCCGGCTTCTTGAAACACCTTGCGCGCGCACCACGGGGTCCTCGGCGTGCTCGCGACACCTCCCAAAAACCCCCCACGAAATCCCCCTTTCCTCCCTTATACGCTTGGTTTGGAGCAAAAGGAGAAAAGGGGAAGAAATAGGGCATTTCGGCCCTTTATAGGCCGAAACCCCCGATTCGGGCGCATGATTCGGGCGCCCGAATTGCGGTTTCGGGCGGCTACAGTAGCCGCACGTGCGCCCGCGCGTTAACGCCGCGCCTGCGACGCGTCGCCTAACGCGTCGCGTTGCACGGCGCTGCCAATGGGACGCCGACACGTGGCATCCCGCGCCCCCGCGAGTCAGTGATCGGTCACATCGTGGCTGACCGGCGAATGGGGGCCCGACACGTGGCCTGCCTGCCCCCGCTGACACGCGACAGGGGCCGCGCGTCTTCCCGACGCGCGCCTCTCACCTCGGTAGCTGGGGCCAATGGGGCGCCGCCACGTGGCGCGCCCCACCTGCCCCCCGCGCGCTCCTGCGCGTCGCGCGCGCGTGCCGTGCATCGGGATTCGTGCCCGTGCCTCAGGATCCGTGCCAACTGCCTCGGGTTCCGTGCCACTTGCCTCGGGATCCATGCCACTTGCCTCGGGATCCGTGCCAACTGCCTTGGGATCCGTGCCACTCGGAAATCGGGCGCTGCTACAGTAGATTCGGGCGCTGCCCCAAGCCCGAACCGGGCTGCTACAGTGAACCGGGTTCGCTACAGTGCAGCCCGGTTCGCTGCAGCCAAAAAAACCCGGCCTGCTATAGTAATTTTCGGGCGCCCAGAAACATCTTTCGGGCGCCCGAAAGTTTGGCCCAACTCGGATTTCGCCTGTTTTCGTCCGTTTTCGTCCGTTTCTCGTCCGTTTTCGCTCAAATTTGACAGGCAGCCACATTTTAACTTGATTTATCACAAGGTACTTTAAATTTTTAGTTTGTACCCTTTCTGTGTCACCAAAAGTCTCGCTGTATTCAGAATCACTGGCGAACCCCGTTCACACTGCCCGGGTATCCGATCAACGCGAAACTTTTACTGTGGCCTTAAAACATAATTACGGACCTACCGTAATTTTCTCGAAATTTTCTGACACTTTGAATTTCTGCTAAAAATCTGGGCCCACTTTCTCATATAAAATTCTAGAAGCCTCCTTTTTAATCCGATTTCGGCCCAATTCACTTCTAAATCATTCTTTACTTCTCTAAATTCAATAAAAATAATATTTTATACTATTTTTATTTATATTTATTTGGGCTTTTTTTGAAATTGACCCTGTAAAAATTTAAATTTTTGAAAATGGCCCTGCAAAATTTGTATTTGCAAAAATGGCCCTCTTTCTGCCAACTGGGCGCCACGTCAGCGTGCATCGTCAGCTGGTGGAGGTGATGTGGCAAGTTGGACACGCAGGATGAACCTGCGTGTCTAAGACACGCAGGTTCAACCTGCGTGTCTTAGACACGCAGGTTCATCCTACGTGTCTACTTGCAATAAATCGGAATTATTTTTTTAAATCGAACGTTTTTTATTTATTTATTTTTTTATTTTTTTTATAAAATTGATTCTTTTTCAAACAAACGGAATTATTTTTTTAAAAAAAAAAATAAGTCAAAAAATATCTACCTAGAAAAAATAAATTTCACATTCTAATTTTTATTTTTTTATTTATTAAATATTTATATATTATTTTATATATTTTTTATATTTTTAAATTATCTCAAATAAACAGATTTTTTTATTATTATTTTCCTACGCAAAAAAAAATTTATTTTTATCCTTTGGACGGAAAAAATAAAATTGGGATAAAAATAAATTTCTTTTTGCGATATGAAAAAAAAAAAAAAAAAATATCCGTTTGTTTAAAAAAATTTAAAAATATAGAAAATATATAAAATAATATATAAATATTTAATAAATAAAAACATTTTTATATATTTATATAAAAAATGTTTTTATTTATTAAATATTTATATATTATTTTATATATTTTCTATATTTTTAAATTTTTTTAAACAAACGGATATTTTATTTTATTTTTTTTTTCATACCGTAAAAAGAAATTTATTTTTATCCGAAATTTTTTTTTCCCGTCCAAAGGATAAAAATAATTTTTTTTTTTTGCGTACGAAAATAATAATAAAAAAATCAGTTTATTTGAGATAATTTAAAAATATAAAAAATATATAAAATAATATATAAATATTTAATAAATAAAAAAATAAAAATTAGAATGTGAAATTTATTTTTTCTAGGTAGATTTTTTTTACTTATTTTTTTTTAAAAAAAATAATAATTCCGTTTGTTTGAAAAAGAATCAATTTTATAAAAAAAATAAAAAAATAAATAAATAAAAAACGTTCGATTTAAAAAAATAATTCCGATTTATTGCAAGTAGACACGCAGGATGAACCTGCGTATCTAAGACACGCAGGTTCATTCTGCGTGTTCAACTTGCCACATCACCTCCACCAGCTGACGATGCACGCTGACGTGGCGCCCAGTTGGCAGAAAGAGGGCTATTTTTGCAAATACAAATTTTGCAGGGCTATTTTCAAAAATTTAAATTTTTAAAGGGTCAATTTCAAAAAAAGCCCTATTTATTTATATACCAAAAATCTGGTACATTATATTCTACCCCCCTTAAAGAAAGTTTCGTCCTCGAAACTTAAATCGCACCTCGACTCAAGTTCGATCGAGTGGGAGGAATCTTGCCCCCAATGCTGGGCCTACTATACGTCGTTACTAGGCATCATATTGCCTGCTCGACAAAACTACACGAACATCCCGTTCGTGGATCCCTAACTCTACTCAGGGAAATCTCAGACCTTGTGTCTGGCCATTCTCACTAAGCAGGTGAAAAACACAGTCGAGCACTTGCTCTCCCAATTGCCACGAATGACCCAGTCTTTACTTGCGAAATTTCTCGACAATTTCGCAATCGTTTTTTCATAATAAGGCTGCATTCGCAACAAATTACATTTACCATGTTTCCCTACCGCTCCGCTGCCTGATGTAGAGGGCAAAGGCCAATCCACGAGTTCTCATCTAACCTGTTTATTTCGGACTACTAATAGGTCCACAGGCCACGGTCCAATATGGGCCTATAGCCCAACTACTAGCCTGACAATATGCAACGGCTCTCACTAGCACGCAGACCCAATCATCATACGGGTAGATCCTCAATTAGGATTACCGCACCAACACTCCCACTAGGAGCAATAGTATCTCAATCATCACCAGCCCTATGACCTGGTCACGTCTACACTATCAGTGTACTAACAGCCTCAAGGCTCACATGTGGCTTTCCACATCCTCGAGTCATCGCTCGGACTACCGCCCCAACCAAATCTCTATCATGCCCCGCCCTCAGGCCTCGGGTCGCTGTCTCTCACAGCCGACTACGCCTGCCCACATGGCTACAAGCTCCGCAGTCCTCATATATGGTCCAGGCACGGATCGTCCCACAGCGAACCCACTAATCGTCGCCACGCGACTACTACGCTCCACTGAGCAAAACCCACTCGCTAGTCGTCACTCTACGACCTGAACTCCCTATCGGCTCTCGTCACACCTAGCATAAGCTAAGGTGCCACTTAATCGGCCCTCTCTAGCTGAACGGTACTTGTGCTCCGCGAGCACCTAAACGGTTGGGCATCCTACGCCTCCACGCTAACTCACAAAATCCAATGTTAAGCGATTTGCTTAAGCACCCCTATAGCTCTTGTGCACCTTTCCCAACTAGGTTGGGGCACCACAATAACGGTTCACCAACTCCGATGATTAACACACGAACCCTGCGGTGGCAACCCTTGCCATTATACCGATCCGTCGGATTGGCACCACAAAATTCCCGCTCAATTGCGAGGTTCTCAAATCTCGAAGCCCACTCTGGGCCCCCTCCAACTCCACTACGCGGCAATTTAGCCACAATCGACACGCCACACGGTTACTACCGTCATCAGGGGCGAATTCCCGCCGCCTGGCTACACATCTCTCTTGCCCTAATCCCTTAGGACATCAGAATTTGGCTCTCGCAACATAGCGATGACCATTGTTTCGTGAGTCGGTCTCTCACTGGACCTTACTAACCACACTTTGCCAGCAAACTAGCTGGCACACGCTTATGACACCCCATGCTGAAGGTTCAGGGCGCGCCGACATAAGCTCGACGGCCACAGCTACTCTCCCTACTGTAACCCCTACATGCGGTGACGCCGTACGCTCATGCGTCGTTTGTGCAGCATCAACTTGCTGCGCTATCAGCCCCAGGGGCCTCTCAATCTGCTCCGACTGTCGCCTCGACGCCCCCACTAGGCGCCGGAATCCGCCTTACTGCCGGCAGGAAGTTTTCGCTTGTCGGCAAGAAGTTTCCGTCTGCTGCTGGACCACACCAATAAGTACGGCCACCTGCTATCGCAGCTCATGTACCTCGCTCGACCCAGAGCATTCTCGTGGCTCGAGTCGAGACAAGCACGTCTCCCCACATGGTGTCATTGCTAATATGCACACCACAACGAAACAATTAACCCAAATTTGGCCATTTGAGCAACTCGTAAGCTAAACACCGACAAAAAGGCTCGTCGACCCAATCATGCGAAAGTATAAGAGGGCACTCCCTTTCATCTCCAACATTACGTTGTCGGCCACCAACGTAAATGTCCGAAGAATGAAAGCTCATCACCCTCAATCAGTCCCAATATCCCTTTTGGGAACAATAATAACCAATCAAGTACTTTCGCACAAAAATCCACACACTTTCTCGTGCTAATCCCTAGGGTTTCCCTAAGGTTCGCTAACCACCTAGGACTATTCCTAGGCTCTGATACCACTCTAATCTATCACGCCCCGAGACCGCCAATTTGTACAGTTCGGGCACGCCAACAGACCCGCCAATCGGGTATGACCTCTCACTACCCGAAAGGAACGGTAACATCCAAAATAATACATGGTTCCTAAGTTCCTCTCCAACTTAAGAACATCCAAGAATCCTTAAAACCAGTGACGAAGCCATATGTAGACTGAGGGGGGCCATGCCCCCCCCCAACTTTTAAAATGTTCACTTTAGGTCCCTATATTGTTATTGATTTAAAAAATAAGTAGTTGTAGCTAAACAAATATTACGATAATCGCCTATATAAAAAGTTTTTTAGTGTGTATCACTAAAGAAATTTTTTTAAAATAATTATATGCACCTGATACACCATACATCATATTTTATGACATTCATAATACTTGCATATTAAATATATAAGAAGTTATAAATTTAAGTATATACGAATTTAAGTATCTAATAGTCCTAAAAATCAACCGTGAAAAAAAAAATATTATGGACTATAAAATATAGATGTCTAAAAATTATAATTGTTGATATGCATGTACTTTGAATGGCATCAAATATACTTATCAAATTTAATTTTAATTTTAAATTTTTTTAATTGTATAGCCTTTGGCCCCTCCAGAAATTAAATTTTGGCTTCGTCCCTGCTTAAAACACTATCCTCGAGTCCAAAAATCCAAGTAATGATCCAAACTCTCAAGTGCTGTCCAGAACTGGGTTAATTTCAACATGCAGGGTTCATCTAGATGTAGATCCCAAATCCAACACATTCACGAGATGAATCCAAAAAGAGAAATGCTTACCAAGATCTAGAGGATGTAACCAAGGTCCTAAATCATCATAAAATCCCCATGAGTACCACGAAATTGGTTCCCAAGGTGAAACTATATATAAGGTTAACAAAAATCCTGCATGCAGAATTCTGTGTTCAGGAAGCCAAAAGAAGACTAAATAACACATAAAATACCTTCAAAAATCTGGAAAAAAGGTCTCTATCTGTTCTTCAAGAAGTCCAGAACATCCCCATGAACTTTAATTCTCATATTCATAAGAAAAAAGAAAAGAAAACTCATGAATATCCAATTCTGTCCAGAATTCCAGGTTGAACACAAGGGGCTCAAAGATAGCTTAAAATACCTGTTCTACAGCTGAAAAGAAAGTCCTTCAGCCCTCCAAAAATCAGGTCAAAATTCCTTGTCTACAGTCCAGAGGAAGCTGAGGAAGAATCGTCGACGAAGCTGCGAGCAACTGCAGGAATGCTCCAATGTCACCAAAGGAGGAAGAAGATAGAGATTGGAGCTCTCAAATGGCTCAAAGGAGTGTAACAATGGTAGAGTTGGCAAAAGACTCCCCTGAGGACGAAAGGGGGCTATTTATAGGCTCTTCTTTTGGGCGCCCGAATCCGCTACCTCCAAAAACACAAAAAGTGTTTTTTGTCCAATTTTTCGCGCTGAGTCCGTTTTTCGCGTCCATTTCGCGCGCAAACGTCTCCGACACTTGACAAAGGTGTCAATAAGCCACTGATCACGGGGCCGAGTCAATCATCGGGATTCGGGTCTCCACAGTTCTAGTACTCCATCTGTATAAGACCTCCATGTAATCTATTGTGAAAAGTTCCTATGGTTACTAACCCGTATTAAAATGAAAGCTACATTTATGATAAGATCGAATTATTTTTATTTACCTGGGACTCTAGCTGCTAATCAAGCTGATCACGATAAAACTCAATATCAATCGTCCTGATATTGTCCCGAAAAGCCAACCTAGTATTCCACCTGTTTCATTTATATCGTATTAGTAATGATAACATAAAATATTGAAAACTTAAAAGGAAAATACCTACCTGCAACCTAGTGGCACGTCAATAAGCTTAGGTTGCTATCCGACTATCTCAGGACGATCAATGTGCAGGTGGTCCCATACTCATATCTATATAAAAAGCTACTTAGAAACAAGGATTTAAGTGTCGTGGCACGGGGTCGTGCCGAAAACTTGCCGGCACGGTACGACATGGTGCGTTCCGGGCCGTGCTGATGAGTGCCGGTCACAAAAAATACATGTGTGCCGACACATAATGGAATGAAATATTTATTTTCTTTAGCAATTTTTTTTTTCTAATTGCTTGTTATGTATCTTTATCAAATATTTTGAACTTTATTGAGAAAATTACTTAGTAACTTAAAGAAAAAAGGGTTTTGAGTTGTGTCATCAGCACGGGGGTTGTATCGTGCCGATATCTTGTTGGCACGATATGGTGGATACGGCTTATGCCGACGGATACTTAAATCCTTGCTTAGAAACTAAAATAAAATTCATGAATGAAATTAGTGGTAAAAGAATGTACCTGAAGTAATATCCCAAAACAACAACACTCCACCTTTTCCCTCATGCAAGCACCCGCTAATGCTCAATAGAGATGAGCTAGCGTCGCAGCACCCTATAACAACTCACCACAAGCGTCAAAATCCTCTAACAGTGGCAACCACTTCAAATGCACTCTATTTTCGCTTGAGTTTGGCATCAAACTACAACTTATTTGAAACATCATATATGCTCGTGCTGTAGCCCCTATGACAGAGGGAGATGCATCTAAGGCGATATCATGAAATTGATGATACAACCAATCAATCTTTATCTCTCCGCCCCTAATATCCTACGGAACCAACCCAAGAAGTAGCTCTCACAGCTGTGGCCACTGATACGAGGCGCCTCTGGTCACAACCCCACTATAGATGCGAAGTCCTGTGATAACAGCCATATCCATTAAGGTGATCGTCATCTCCCAATGCCTCATGTAAAAAGTCTATGTCTCCCTCATCCACCTCTCGACTAAAGATCCTAATAATGCATGATCTAGCTGGGCGCGCCTCAACCGTGAAACATAATAGAATCTTACTCGTTGCAGTAGCTCCAGAACTGCAGGATGCTCAATTTGCCAACGATTCAATTTACGGCCATGCTCCGTAAATTGAACGGGAGATTAACCCTGCAATATTATAAATGTCACATAATATTAGTACATGGGATTTCAAAGAAGGAAAAAAAAATATTTAAAAATATTGTATTACCTTATCTTTGATGCAAGTGCATCTATGGTGGGGTTGCTCAGTCAGTACAGAGATATTAATCGGTCCTGCCTCCTCGTGATCGTCCAACTGAAATAATACCAATAAGTAAAAAAAAGATATAATATGCGTTAAGTAGTGTAAATTAATCAAATAAATCTATAACAATGAAAATATCAAACAAACAACCTAAACGGCGACGTCTCTCGGTCCTTCTTTGTTTATTTTCAAGACATGTGCTCTTATAATGCCCGTGTTGTTTACACATACTACACTTGCCCCTGCTACTTCTAGCGCCTTCGTCCATAACATTGCGAATGTAAGTAGATTTGGGTCGTCCTTTCTTTTTTCCCTCGCGTGTTGGAAGTAGGGATGAATCATATGACTCAACCCAATAATGTCGATCGGGAACTAGATAGAACTGTCGTTCATAAGTCTTACGGTAGAACTCAGTAGTATACCAATGAGAGCATAAACTATAATAATCTAAATTCATGTATGAGGAACTACAGGATGATAATATATATGAACAAGGGATTCCCGTTAGTTGCAAACATAACCATGAACATGTAGAATCCCTCCCATTGATAATCACTTGGTATTGCAAATCCCGTCCAGTAAGTACTTCAAACTCTTGAGCTCTAAATCGCCGAATTGTATGTGCTCTAGCAAATGTCATCCGGCTATTGATGGTCTTATCAACCGTCGATACAAATTGAGTAGACATTGCTGCTTCCTCCTCACGATGTTTTTGAAAGAATTCAACCACTCGATGAAATGTTGTCATTACAAAAGCTGTAATTGGTAAGCCACGAACTCCCCTTAACACCCAATTTAAACTTTCCGAACGGTTTGTTGTCATAATGCCGAATCGTCGACCACCATCGAAAGCTTTAGCCCAATATGTTCTATCTGCGTGAAGTTTGTCAACCCATAGCCAAGCACCTTCATCCATTTTCTTTAATTCTTCCTTTAACGTGTAATATTCTCGTTCTTCTGATGCACTTCCGATAGGATAAATTTTTTTAAGTAGATGTTTTGCTTTAAAATGAACATTCATATTAGCCTTCATACGTCGCAAATACCATCGATGAGCATGACTTTCTGATGGTGGGAATACAAGTGCAACAAGATTCGCAAGCCCTTTAAAACGATCCGAAATTATTGTAATAACTCGAGATCGTGTTATGTACCTTCGTAGGTAATTTAGAAACCACTCCCAACTCAACCCATTCTTCCCCTCGCATATTACGAATGCTAGTGGGTATAAACCACCATTGGCATCAACACCTGTGGCAATTAATTCATGGCTTTCGTATTTTCTGTACAAGTGCGTAGCATCGATACTAGGTAATGCCCAGTAATACATCTAACCATGAATCGAGGGTCCAAAAGCCCAAAAGGCTCGTGTAAACATTCTAGAAGTACTCGTCACTCTTATAAACTCAATCTTCGTAATAGTTCCGGGGTTTGTTTCTTCTAACATTGAGAAATACCGAGGAAGGTCACAATATGATTGCTCCTAACTACCGTATATAATTTGTAGTGCTTTATTCGGTGCCCGCCAAGCTTTACTATATGATATGCTAACGTGGAACTCACTCCGAACTCGAGTTTGAATTTCTGTAAGACTCATAGCAAGCCTTGCCTTCACTGTGGGTAGTTTATGTTGACAAACAAAAGAAGATGTACAATTCCGATGCGTTTTATTCAAAATAGAAATCATGCATGTGTGCGGTCCTGCATAAGTTATTACTTTAAAATATGAACAATCTTTGGGTCAAGAGGCATGTAATCTCCATAGACAAGAATTGACCACACCTCTTACAGTATCTACTTGTATTTGATTTAACAACTCTTAAGTTACACATTATGTTCAATGTGTCGTCGATCCAAAGTATTCACCAAGGACGACTTGTCTGAAAATACCCGATTAATCCATGCCTCATCACTCGGAGGACCCTGATCAATGATTTGTTCATTATATGCATCAACAACGGCTTGATGAATTAATTCATTACCCAGGAGAAAACGTTATCGTTCATCTTCAAATTCTTTGAATTCTATCGGGTCCTCCACATCATTGTTGTTGGCATATGAATTTTCAATCAATTCGACACCTTCATCTCGAATGGCGCATGTGAGAGAATTCAAACCACCATCATGATCAGAATCCATAGATTGTAGAATATCGTCTATATCGTCATCTGTAGAGTCAATATTGGTTTCACTTACATGCTCATTGTCACTTCTAATTATTTGCTCATAATCACTTTCAATTATATCCTCATTATCATTTGCATTTCTCGCTTTCCAATCAGTGCATTCTCGAACACTAGATGATGAGCCTTCACATAGATTATGATAGATAATTGACCTTTAAAGATATTTAGGATTTACTATTCGCATCGATTCAAATTTCATATAACTAAATCATACAATCACTTACTGCTCATCAAGTCCACCTAATAAAGATGGATCCACAATAGTATATGGCAATGATGCACTCGCTAGCACACATAGGACTTCAGACACTCTGTAACACTTAAAAGTCCAAATTATAAATTTTCTGCACCTAGACTAATAAAGGAGAATGAATGAAACACAATTTTAATGATCAGTATTTTATACCTTGATATACGAATTCGTTCGAGATCGACATAATTTTTTGGTAATCACTATTGTGCATTCTCGTGGAGTAAACAGAGGTTAGACGGTCTTGTGTCGTCAACACTTGCTTCTCCACATATACTTTTATGCAACCATAAAATGAAAAAAAAAACTCATCATGCCTACAATTCCATTGTCACTTAATATGACAAGTAATTCTCATTCATTAACTCCCATTGGACATCGAACTGTTATGCGGAGACAAACTTCCGCTCGATCATCATTAGTGACCTTAAAAAATTTTGTTTCAAAATCCCGAAATGTGATATCTCGTCGGATGCCGATCAATTCTTTATAGCCACCAATGTATTGTGGTATATTATCGGTCACAACAAAATTTCAGTTCCAATGGATATAAAAGGGTACACATTCACCAGACATAATGATCTACTATAAACAACATTATACAACATTATACAATATTATACAATATAACAATACATATATAAAATTAACTATTATGTGAAAACCAAATTTACTGATTTCCAGACAGCGTCGGCGTGAGTTCTGTGTCAATGGAGGGCTCTGGAAGGGGGTGATGGCAACGAGACAGTGAGAGAGAGAAAAAGGTCTCTGGAGGTGGGGGTGATGGGATAGAGAGTGGCTCTAAGTAAGAAAGAGAGACAGAAAGAGATAAAGAGAGTGAGCCTCACTCTCTCTCAGTGAGAGTGAGGGAGTAGAGATAGAGACAGAGACAGAGAGAGAGCTCTCTCAATGAGAGAAAGAGAGACAGAGAGAGACAGAGAGAGCTCTCTCTATGAGAAAGAGATAGAGTGTGTGTGTGAGAGAGAGAGAGACAGAGAGAGTGAGAGAGAGAGAGAGAAAGAGAATGTGGATAGGGTCAGGGGGTCAAAAGCTGGCGGCGGCGGCGAGGGCGACACACAGAGGGAGAGAGAGAGAGAGAGAGAGAGAGAGAGAGATAGTGAGAGTGAGAGAAAGAGAGAGGAATACAATGCAGGGCGGTGGCGGGGGCGGCGACGACGGTGGCGGCAGACGGGGCACACAGAGATATGAGAGAGACAGAGAGAGATAGACAGTGAGAGTGAGAGAGAGAGAGAGAGAGAAAGAGAGAGAGACAGCAAGGAATTAAGTGTCGTGGCACGGGGGCCTGCTGCTCTCCGCCTGGCACGGTACGGTACGGGCACGCTTCCGTGCCGACACATGGCACGCTTGCGTGCCGATGGATACGCATGACCTCCCAGTGGCACGCTCTGGCATGGCTTTTTTTTATTTTTTTTGTTCTCAATAAGCTCTTATAATATTATTTTGAAATGTTTAGTCAAAAAATTATGAATATTAGCTATATATATAGCTAATTATACTCACCAATTAACATACTAATAACTTTTTTTATATATAAAGTACAACTATACCACATAGAAAATAGAAATAATAATATAATAATAAAATTCACAGGTATAATAAGTATTTAACCATGTATTTACTGTAAAACCATATGCTAAAAAAAAAAAAAAAAGTTCGGCACGCTTGGCACGGTTCAGGCGATACCCATTGGGTATCGCCGAGATGGGGGGGTAGATACCCCCCTGTACCGTGCCCCTATTGTAGGGGCACGGTACGTGCCGCCCCGGGGCGGCACTTAATTTCCAGAGAGACAGAGAGAGCTCTCTCTGTGAGAGAGAGAGAGCTCTTTGTGAGAGAGAGAGACAGAGAGTGTGTGAGAGAGAGAAAGACAGAGTGAGAGAGTGAGAGAGAGAAAGAGAATGTGAATAGGGTTTGCAGGTCGAAGGCTGGCGGCGGCGGCGAGGGGGACACACACAGAATGAGAGAAAGAGAGAGAGAGAGAGGGAGAGAGAAAGAGAGAGAGAAATAGTGAGAGTGAGAGAAAGAGAGAGAGGGCGGCGACGACGGCGGCGGCAGACGGGGCACACAGAGATGAGAGAGAGAGAGAGAGAGTATGAGGAACACGGTGAACCATTAGCCGCGTCCAAACACGGTCATCTCTTTACCGTGTCCAAACACAGTAAATTGTTTACCGTGTTTGGACACGGTAAATTATTTACCGTATTTAAACGCAGTGAACCATTCACCGTGTTCAAACACGGTGAATGGTTCACCGTGTTCAACTTTAACCATCTCACTTGCCCTGTCGCTCGCGTGGCGCTCACATGGCTCATGCGTAGCAGATATAGGGCTATTTTTGCAATTACAAATTTTAGGGGGTATTTGTAAAAAAAAATTTGTTAGGGGGCTGAATGCAAAAAATGTCCTTTATTTCCTCAAAATTACCAGAAATCGCAGTAAAATCTAATTTAAATATTTAGGTTGCCTTTTTGCTTGGTGCAAGATGTCATTTAATTCAGGCAAAAGCTTGCATAGAGAATGTAGAACAACTTTGATTATCGTAAATAGTAGTAGCGATCAGAATGATAGAACTGTAATTTAGTTCTCAGTTGAACTTGTATTACCTTGCTAAAGGGCATTTCAAGGATATCACGAAATACACTATCAAGTTCATCTTCCTGATATACCATTAAAAATTTAAATACTCGAAAGAGAAACCAAAACATTACAAAATAAAGAATGCAATGTTTGTACTGTAGGTTTTCAAGAAGGATTCACTAAAATTGTCCTTTCGCAGTTTTATGAGACACATTATGTTGGATTTGCATGTGTAGTGCTCCTTCTATCTGTTCTGGCTTATTTATATTGCTTTTTTGCACTTTTCTTATGACAAATTTTAGTTACTAATAATCTATCCTTTCTTTTCTTCTCTTATGTGTCCCTTATAAAACATTCTTCAGTCTCCCTTAGGGGTGTTTGGTTGCACGTAAAATTGTGAAAAATAATTTTTGGTGAAAAATAATTTTCGGTGTAAAAAATGTTTTACATTTTGTAGTGTTTGGTTTATAGGAAAAAAAAGTAGTATTCCATCAACATTTGTTTGGTTGAAAGGAAAAAAAAATTATATTTGTTTGGAATGGTGGAAAAAGTATCCCAGAGCTTGAGTTTTCGTTTTCCGCCAATTTTCGGCGGAAAATGAAAACACACTATTTTTCTCAAATTCGTAAAAGTAGTTTTTCGAAAAAAAAGTTTTAGGGCTAAACAAACACAAAGAAAAAGTAATTTTCACTGCATTTTTCGGCCAACCAAACACACCCTTAACTGTTTCTTACACAAGACACTACTACGCAAATGACTCCTTTAAGTTGGATACTTATATATCTTAGGATTGGAGCTTACCTTAAAAGTTGAAGACGAAAATTGTTGTAGGCCTTAAACTGCTAAACTGGATCTTACACTGGAATGAACTTTTGTTAGTAACACACAGGGGTGGCAAAGTGAAGAATACGCTAAACCACAGGGGGACAAAGTGCAACTTTTTAAACCACAGGGTGGCAAAGTGAGAATGAGCTAAACCGCAGGGGAGCAATCTGATGTTTACCCTAATTTTAAAGATTGTATAATTTCCTACAGATCTGAATCTTTCTAGTACCTTGTTACTTTCCTGTCAATTTATTTCTGCACTGTGATCTTACAATCAAGGATTTAAGTATTCGTCTGCACGGGCCGTATCCATCGTGCCGTATCCATCGTGCCGTATCGTGCCAAAAAAATACCGGCACGATACAGCCTCCGTGCCGATGGCACAACTCAAAACCCTTTTTTCTTTAAGTTACTAAGTAATTTTCTCAATAAAATTCAAAATATTTGGTAAAGATACATAATAATTTGCTAAAGAAGATAAATATTTCATGCCATTATGTGTCGGCACACATGTATTTTTTGTGACCGGCACTCATCGGCATGGCCCGGCACGCACCATGCCGGCAAGTTTTCTGCACGACCCCGTGCCACGGCACTTAAATTCTTACTTACAATTAACGAAGGCAAACTAATCTTATTGAACTCGTTGTAAATAGGGTTTTCCAAAAGAGTGTTCTTTGGGGTTAGTAGAGCCTTAAATGCCTTCAAAAATTAATTAATGGAAAATCTGATCTCAAATCATTCCACCTGAATTATATGAAATAAACCTAATTCCAGTATGGAACAAGACTTTAACATTGGTACTAAGTTTGGCTTACAGAAATTGCATCTGTACTATTTGATTTATTCTTACTAAAAAGTATTTAGAATTTGTTACTAAGAATACATTTGAAGGAAATAGTGTTGAATCTCTCCAGGATTCAAAGAGAACTGTGTCAAACACTGCTCATTTATTAAGAAAAAACAGTACTAGATGGGAAAGGCAACTTCATGACAGATCAAGGATATGTTTCTGTAAGCAAGATTTCATGAATATTATCTTACCTAACAGAACTAAATGTAGAACAAGAAAAATGGCAACAAAATTAGTGTAAGGCCACAAGTAAAAAGCTCTACTGCAAATGAAGATGCTAATAATTATTAATCACACATGGAGAAATTGGTATGAACTTCGAAACGACAACAATGGAATAACCATAGTAATAAAGCAATTGCTGGAGTCACACAAACCACAGTAACCTTCGCATACTTGTGTTTTTTACTTTTTTCTTCCCTCGCCAAAGCAATGCCCATTTTTAGGTTTTGCTTCAAACTGCCTCATTGGAGTTCTATTTTGGGTAAATATTCAGGAATCCATATCCATCGGCATCCCTATAGCAGAATCAAATGCACGTGATAGTATTAGATTGGAGTGATGTGATACTATTAGATTGTATTTACTATGTAAATACGGTAGACCGCATAATATAATAATTCCATAAGATGGCAATTAGATCCGGTGTTTAAGAGAACTCTTTTTCTTTCTTTTGGGGCATCCTATATCTTTAACATCTGACTATCATTTTTATGCTCATACTTTTCGAAATTATTAAAGATACCTCATCATCTTCTTGTAGAGTGAAAATCATCAATCTCAATACTGCTACATCCTACTTTTTTAATGCTGCAATATTATCTAACTTTATTTGGAATACTACTTTGTGAAGCAGGGATTGCCCCTTAGAACTGCAGGAAGCTATTGCCAGTATAATCTTTGCGTCTCCAAGATGTTCAGATTTGCCAGAGTTGATGCAGCTCCGCAATTTATTCGGTGCCAAGTATGGCAAGGAGTTTGTTTCATCTGCTTCAGAGCTGCAGCCTGACAGCAGTGTTAATCGACTGGTAAGAAGAATATAAGAACCTTACTAACTATTAGTTATTAATGTGCAAATTTCCGTAAAATTGCTTACTTTTTAGTAATTCCTGCAGATAATTGAGAAACTTACAGTCAAAGCCCCACCTCCTGATCTGAAGCTGAAGGTTCTTAAAGCAATTGCTCATGAGTATAATCTCAATTGGGACGACTCAAACACTGAAGCGGAATTCAATAGAAAATATGAAGATCTGCTGGTACTAATTTCATTTTTATTTTGCTTCGATAAATACCATTCGCAAAATATCTGTCCCTATTATTCTGCAATGCGGTAGTTGTACAGTTCCCTCAAATCTCTCAACCGTGCATATCTTGGTGCCTTACGGCACGTTGGCGGCCAGGAAGGACAACCATAACTTATCTATAATGTACTTGTTCATTTGGTTTATCTTAGTTAAGTTACCATCATCCTTTCGTTTCATTTTCTTATCCGAGAAACATAAATGGGGGACAAGCATATTTGATTCTTTTTACTCGCAGGATGGATCGCAGTCCTTGTCTAGGAGAGAATACCTCGTTGAGAGCTCTTCGCTTATCTCACTTTCTAAAGATGGGAGTTCTGTTTTGCCTTCAATGGAGGGTAATACAGATCAACTTTTGCAGCCATTGGTTACGCCGATGAAGATCCATTCTGTGGAGACAGGATATATTTCTCCCACACGAACTGATGGTATTATTGTTAATAATAGTCAGGCAGAACCACCTGCTGATGGGAAATCTCATATGTGCCGAAATGCATCTGATGTTCTGGAGAAAGCTCGAGCTGCCATTGCTGCAGCAGAGCGTGCATGTGCTGCCGCCCGTGCAGCTGCTGGTCTTGTAAGAGAAAAATCACCCCGTACTGCTACTAGTGGTGCCCACATCAGCATCTAATGGTATACTTATTTGCTTGTTTGAGATTGTTGTGAATAAAAAATGTCTGCAAAAGAATGGAGCGTCTGTGCTGCATACTCTGTATGTATTCTTTGTAAGAGTAATATGCAAGTGCATATTTTTCATGCTGCATGGTGTACATATTATGAGGGGGGATATATACATCGTACGTGCGCGCGCGTGTGTGTGTGTGTGTGTGTGTGTGTGAGAGAGAGAGAGAGAGAGAGAGAGAGAGAGAGAGAGAGAGAGAGAGAAAGAGTGTGTGTGTGTGTGTGTGTGTGTGTGTGTGTGGCAAGTAACTTTATGGGAGGATCAACTCTGCTGTTCTACCAGCTGGTAGTTTTGCATAGGCTTTTCCTAGTGCCAATCTGGAATTAAACCATCCCTCTTATGGGAGGATCAACTGTGCTGGTTAGTTGTGCATAGGCTTTTCCTTTTCTAGTGCCAATCTGGAATTAAACCATCCCTCTTGGCAAAATGTTGTGTCTTACCCTTTGCACCGCTGCAAGCTCTAATGAGGCAGCGGTAGAAATCTCTTTTTCTTGGAGAAGATAACTGGCAAGGTAGAATACCCAACTTTTTTTTTTTTTTTTTAATTGATGGAATTAATCAATGAAAACAAAAAGAGGTTCTGTCCTCTTATTTATAAGCATCTAATAAGAATAGTTTGATTATAATAATTCTCCCTTGTGGTGCTCCTTGAACTTGAAGTGTGAGGTTTTCATCTTCATCCTCCCCATTGCTTCTTCTCGCAGCTGCTTGTTCCATCTTAATCAAATCTGTCTTCATTCTAATCCCAAATCGGCGGCATCGCTTGACTAAAATATCTCTGATGTTGGCGCATCCTCCTTATGTTTGATTTGATGAAAAGCTTAGTACCGGCATCTGGTTCTTCATTGTATTGTCATCCTCAGAGTCACAGTGAAAGCCTGTTTGGGCATATGCACAGACCCACTAGTGCCCTTGCTCGAGGCCGAAACCTGCTGCTTTGACCCATCTCCTTGGTTGCTCTCTAGGTTGGCCTAAAGGCCCTTCTCCAGCCAATCGCCGCTACCACACGCCGGCACCAGACCCCGAGGCTTGCATGGCACTTTCATGGACACCCTCTTGATGCTGCTTGCCTTAGTTACTGCCCAGAGCTTGGGTTTTTGTGAGTTCTACAAACCTAGCTCTATGTGAAGGGTATATGGCGGAGGTTGACTCTGTCACTGTTCCGGCAGTGCTCCGGCAACCCAATGGTGAGCCCTCGGACCCCCTCGACCTCCTGAGCATGGTGCTCACCTTACTTTTGCATTTGGTTGAGTGGTTAGGTCACAACAACAACTTAGGCCTCAATGCATAAATACAAGTTGACCCTTAGTTGTTCTCGGGTCTTGTGTTGCTCCCAAACAGCGAGCACAGTGTTCTGTATGTCGAGGCACACCTACTAGTGCCCTCGGTTCAACTCATAAGTCCTCAGTTGGGAAGTATTTGCTTAAATGTTGATAAAAACATGTATTTATGCAGTTTAAGTAAACCCTAGGGGTCTAATTGCAATTGTAACTGAATGGGCTGCTGTGGGCAGCATGCACATAATCTCTGAACTTTTCGTTCGAGATCCGTTGGCTTCCTTTAAGCGGAATTTGGATAATGACTTGTAAATCGGCGAAATCGACGATTTATTGACTATTTGGCGCTAATCGAGCAAATCGAGGAATTCTGTTGACCAGTTGGGAGTCCCAGATGTCCCTGGTTGTTCCCAACGCTGTCCTGGCTGGTACAGTGATCTTTGTTTAGCGTTGGTGACTTCCGGAGCCGAAATTGGCTTTTCCAGAAGTGATAGCGGTATTTTATGCCCGAACGTCTTAAGTTAAGCATTCCGGGGCAGCACGTCAAGTTTTGTTGACTTTGGAAACTCGTAGGCTCAGATCAGACCATAGTTGGTCGATCGGCGGATTACCGAAAATTTCGGCGAATCCCGAGACTTTGAAGTTTCCCGTTTAGCTTGTCTGTATATAGTGAGTCAGTGGGTTGGGTGTGTGAGAGTATTTTACTGACCCATGATTATGATTCAGGCCCCAGCATTCAGCAGCCAGCACACGAGCCTTCCAGCTATTTCCGCGACCGCCTACACTGAGGTGGGTGCTTCGGTCCGGGCTTCATTATATCGTCACCTATGGGGTACCGTATTCGGTTGAACCCCTGTGATTGTTGCCAGCCCTGGTCCCATTCCTTGAGCTCTCTTGCTTTTCTTTCAGTAGAGTAGTTTACTACCTTTCTATTTCGCATACTTAGCTTATACCTAGACTGTTGCCATGTTTGATTGGTCATTAGCTAGTAATGATTATATTCCAGTTACTTCAACATACTCCTGTTTAGTGATTTCAATATTTTTCTATTCTCGTATTGCATGATTGATTATACAGTATCAGCAGCCCAGTTGAGATTCCGGCTTATTGCCGATTAATCGGTCTGTAGACCGTGAGTTTGAGCATCAGCATTTTGATCGCCACAGTGCCAGCTGTACTTCATGTACGCCTGTGGGACTGAGCCCCCAAATTAGCGTTCTTTATCGGTAGAGTGGTCGACAGTGACCCGTGAGCCCCAGATAGCACCGAGTGGTGCAGGTGTCACGCCCCGGTGTCGAAACTGCGACCCGGACTCGCTAACAGATCCATCGCCCATACGGGAAGCCCCACATAGACGAAGCGTCTAACCTGCAAAAGATAATACTACAACTACATATATATCAGAGCTGTAAAATAAACTACTGAAATATAAAAGTACAACTCCAAAAAGTACAGATCTGAACCTCACAATACATAAGTCTCTCGAAAATAAAACTGTCAACAGCAACTATCTACAATAATCCAGCAGACTGTACTACAAAGCTCCAAAAAAGGGGTACATCTATACTCCAAAGACGGGTAGGGAACTAGCTCGCGACTCCCTTACCTCGATCAGCTGGTACAGCAACAGGAGTAGGAACAGGGGTAGATGCCTCTGGAAAATCTGTAACCAACAGAGGGTGTGAGAACTACACCGTCACGTAGTTCTCAGTGGGTACCGTCTCCAAGACCAACTGTCTACCTACTAAGTCTACTAGAGACATAAGATAACAGGAAAACTGTAATAATGTAAAGATAAGCTGGAAAGAAATCTACAGCTATCATGCCTCTATCTACAATGCTCAATAGGTGATATAGATGAAAATGATGCATCGACTCTAACCCAATATACTCAATCAACCCAATCACAGTGACTGCCACATAGGGTCCAGTCAAACCTGCGCCCACCTACTGCCATTACATCCACGGAGGACTGGACTTACGTAGGGCATCCCACACGGACTGCGTCGACAAGTCGCGATAGTAAAGTAACAGGTCCAACTTCGGAGTGGCACTCGAAGGGCGCGACCCCACCGAGGAAAGTATCCGCGCATCTCTGTCGAGCTCAATATGGCTCATGCAAGCTATAGTCCGAATATACGATCAATCAGATCAGAAACAATAACTCAACATTAACAACATATACCGGAGACACTCCATAACTCGGGATCATCGTCAACCCAAACGGCTCCCAGAACAAACCACACGACTCACAGACAAGAAGAATCCAACTGACCCAACAAGGATCCGAGAATCACGAAAGGTCAGTGCCTAGAATCCCAATCAAACAAGAACAGGTTCCAAGCTCAACCTTTCGAAGTTCTCGATCCCCGGGGAAAATCAGCTCTCTCAGGTAAAACATCCGGAGGGAACCAATCAGGGCCCGAAAGTTTCGGGAGACTAGCACCTACAACCCTATCAAACAAGAACGGTTCTAGGCACACCCCCCGTAGCTTTCGTCCCAAAACAAGAAAAAGACCCCTAGAACCCAGATCACTCAACCCTCTCGGGTGAGGAAGTTTGTAAGAAGAAATGACAGTTATTTTCGAAAACTATTTTGATTTGTGAAACCCAATTTAATGAATTTTAGTTCTTTAAGAAAAACAGTTAAAATAAGTTTTATTTTTCCAAACCCCGAAGGGCTTAATGCCTTCACCCTATCAAACAAGAACAGGCTCCGGCGACCCTTCGAAATTTGGAAGGAAAACCTTCGTTTACTGAAATTATGTGTGTCCAAAAAATAGTCCGGGTTCAGGGTCCTACTATCAATAACTCAACACTACCACAAACACAGTGCTAATGACACTGGTCGGAGAATATACGACAACCCGGGACCACCGTTTACCCAACGGCTCCCAGCATTAGCACAACACTAACCATAGCTACCAGACTCCACTCGGCCCCCAGGCACGAGTGCAACATGCATCCCACACTAACCCGACTAGTCAGCCCACTATCCGGGCGAGAAAACACTCTAAGTCTAGAAAAAAGAAATGCAAGAGGTGAAAACTAGAATATGAAAGAATCTAGCGCAAGTGAGAGTTTTCTAGCAGTCTGGTTGAATACATACAATCATATGACAGGGTGCTAGTCAAAGTCCAATAACTCTATAAACATCAATAGTAGCCCCTATTCTAGCATGCTAAAATGTACATCACTAGAATTAGAAGGAAATCCGCAGACTTGGAAGAAAATTCAACCCACCTCAGTTTGCCACCAATTGCTTGCAGACACTTGCAATTGGGCTCCTGCAGAAACGTTCACTTTCGACAGAAAGCGCAACGGCGCCCGCCAAGCGCGAACGGTACACCCCGAAAAGTCCGACGGTAAAATTGTGCGGCAAACGACACCACCAACAACGGTCCCTGGCAAAACCAGGGCATAGAGTTCAAAGACAAAAACCCCAAAAGCAAAATCTAAGAACTGTGCCGAAAAACACAACAAAACACGAGGCGACACCTACCTTAAACCGGCGCGCCGACAAATGGGCGCACACACGACCGCCCGGCTCCGTGGAACACCTCATACGCGCTCCACATCGCAAACGACATGCACCACGGCACAAACGGTGCGCCCGCAACACAAATGGCGCGTTCCACGACACAGACGGCTCGCCCGCGGCACACCAAAAATTCCCACGCTTCTCACTAACGCTCACAAAATTTTTTGAGCGGAGCAAGGAGAAGAAAGGAGGAAAAAGAGGGGAGTTTCGGGCCTTAAATAGCCCGAAAACGGGGTACGCACAGTACTCGGCCAACCGGGGGCTGCCAGCTGGCGCCCCCGTATCAGCGCGCCTACGGCGTGCTCTGCCTCGCGTGGAGCGGGCGCCAACGGGGCCCCGCCACGTGGCGGTGCCCACGCCAGCCAGCGCCCTGCGTCAACGTAGGGTGCCCTTGGGCGACGCGCCCGAGGCGGGGCTGCCGCGTGGCACAGCCCTCGCCCGCCCGCAAGCCTCTGCCTCAATCGCCGCGCCCAAGCTCGGCCAATCCACGCTCGCCACGTGGCGGCCGCACGGGTTCGCCGCACCCGTAGCACGCGCGATGGGCCGTAGACCAGCCCACCTGCAAATTCGGCCCGTAAGCTCGAATTCGCCCGAAAATAGTCAATTTTGACTGTTTTCGCGCGCTGAGTCCATTTTTTGCATCCATTTGACGCACAATGCACTCAATACACCAAAAATAGGTGTTTCGCACTGCCAACCACACGGTCAAGTCCCGCGAAGAAATCCGGGACACCACAGCAGGGTTATATCAGCCAGACAGGTGCCAGTCAGTGGTATGGGCCTGAGGTCCTTATGACCTATGACGACATTGATTGAGTATTCTGGTTCTACTATTATTGCATAGTATCTATCTATTTCAGCATTGTTATACCATGATTAGTCATCTTCTATTTCTCAGTAGTCATTCAGCAGGACTTATACATGATTAAATGCCAGCTATTATCTGCTCTACCATTATTTCAGCATCAAGACTGTACGCTACCTACTATTTTTACTATCCGCTGCTTATGGTATACTAGTAGGTACGATTCGCTATCACCGGCCCGTCGTACCCACTGGGATACATTATTATTGTATCTCACACCTTTGGATGACCATCATTTCAGGTCAGTTGGGTCGTGGGATGTCGGGGTGTGTTGGTGAGGTGCTACGATAGATCCGTCCCCGTGTTGCTAGCCCTGCAGTGACCGTTGCATGATATTTACAGTTATAGTTTTGCACTGATGCTTATGATTCGTTTATGTTGAGGATTTTTTGGTAGGTGTGGATTTGGTTGTATTTACTTTAAATCTGATCATGTCTTAGATGTAGTGGCTTTGAGATCGTTTGTGATGTTTGGTTTTAGTTGTGGTTGGTGTGTTTATTGTACTGTCTTATATGGTATTTTGAATGTGACTGTTGTACTTGCCTAGCCGTATATGTATGGAGAATATTGTGTCCGAATGAATAGAGAATTTTCTATACATGTGGCGATCTATTCAAGTCCGGTTTCAAGTTTAACTCTGATTAAAAAAAAAAAAAATTAAACTGCTTTTTAAGTCCGGGGTGTGACATAAAATTAATAAATTTTATATTTCATAAATTTTTAAATTTATTAAAAATAAAGTTAAAAATTTTAAAAACTATAAAATTTAAAAATTCTCTAAAGTTAAAAATTTAAAAATGTTAAAAATTTTAATTTAAATTGTTTCAAAAAATTATAAAAGTGGGACCAAAAATTTTAATTTTTAAATTTGTATAAATTTAAAAAAAATTATAAAAAATTTGTATAAATTTAAAAATTAATAAATTTTCAAAAAATTAAAAAATTTAAATTTTTAGATTTATTAAAAGTAAAGTTAAATATTTTAAAATTTATCAAATAAAAAAAATTGAATTTAAAATTTTTTAATTAAAAAAAAAAGAGAAAACAGGTGGGAACAAGGTTTAAAATTTTGGAACTTTATAAATTTTTAAAAATTAAAAATTCTATATATAAAAATTGGTAAAAATTTTAAAATTTTTAAAAAATTAAATTTATTAAAAAAAATTTAAAAATTTGCATAAATTTTAAAATTTTAAAATTAATAAATTTTAAAATTTTATAAATTTTAAAATTTATTAAAAATAAAAGTTAAAAATTATAAAAGCTATAAAATTTTAAAAATTTATAAAGTTAAAAATTTATAAATGTTAAAATTTTAATTTTAATTGTTTCAAAAAATTACAAAAGTAGGAGCAAAAAATTTAATTTTTAAATTTGTATAAATTAAAAAAAAATGTATAAAAAAATTGAATAACTTTAAAATTTTTAAAATTAATAAGTTTTAAAAAAAACTTAAAAATTTAAATTTTTAGATTTATTAAAAAGTAAAGTTAAAAATTTTAAAATTTATAAAATAAAAAAAATTAAAATTAAAATTTATAAATTTAAATATCTTAAAATTTAAAAATTTTTAATTAAGAAAAAAAAGAAAAAAAAAAAGAAA
Source organism: Tillandsia leiboldiana (assembly GCA_029204045.2). Classification (NCBI taxonomy): domain Eukaryota; kingdom Viridiplantae; phylum Streptophyta; class Magnoliopsida; order Poales; family Bromeliaceae; genus Tillandsia; species Tillandsia leiboldiana. The sequence goes on along the minus strand of CM055067.1, from coordinate 6,603,867 downwards.
AAAAGAGGAAAACATGTGCTGTTCCCCCCTTTTCAGCGTATCGCTCGTCGCCCGGGGGACTTTTTTTTTTTTGAAATAAATCTTCCAATTTTCAAAATTTGCAAAATAACTTTTTCGATTTTATTTTTGTAAAAATAACTCTGCTTTCGCCACGCGGGCGCCACGTCGGGTGCCCACCTTGAAGGCGCCGAGCGACTCAGCGCCTTCACATTCTGTGAAGGCGCTGAGTCGCTCGGCGCCTTCAGTGCGGCTGCGACCAAATTTTCTAAAAATTGGCCGAGTCCTCAGGGCACGTATATGATTGTAATGTTGCACTAAAGGCGCTGAGTCGCTCGGCGCCTTTAGTGTAAAACACTAAAAATGCAGGGTCGCTTAGCGCCTTCGTCTTGACTACAACCTCCACACGGACTACAGTGCCCTCACTTTCCCCTTTTCCAATCCGACTTCCACTCTCCACCTCTCTCCCTCTCCTGCAGCACAGTGCCGAAGCACATTTTCGCCGTCGCCGTCGCCGAAGCCCATTGTCGCCGTCGCCGTCGCCTATTGTCGCCGTCGCTGTCGACGAAACCACTGTCGCCGTCGCCGAAGCTCGCGGTTGCCATCGCCATTTCTATCACTTAAACAAGTATATTCGCCGAAAAGGTTACAGCTTTAGGTCAGGAGAAGAAGAATAAGAAGGCACCTGGCAACCGTTCCAGGTGCAGTAGGTGGCGACGGACTGGATGGTGATCCCCTTCTCCCTCTTGAGGTCCATGGAGTCCATCTTCGCCCCGACACCGTCGCGACCGCGCACCTCGTGGATCTCGTGGATCCTCCCCGTGTAGAAGAGAATCCACTTGGTGAGCGTCGTCTTCCCGGAGTCGATGTGGGCGGAAATCCCGATGTTTCGCATCCGCTCCATCGCCTCCTTCCACCACGCCTCCTTCTCCTCCTTCGCCCGCGCCGCGCTCCCCGTAGACATCGCCTGCTGCCACCTCCCGTGGCTGCCGCTGTGGAGATGGAGGAGGAGGAGGAGGAGGAGGGAAACGGGGCAGATGGGGTAGAGGAGGCCGTTGCCGCCCCTCGAGTGGAGGGAGGAGAGTAGCCGGGCCGCGGATGACCTCGCCATCGTCGTCGCGGAGAGTGAGGGGAGGGTGGAGAGGAGCCGGGCCGCGGATGACCTTTAATCCCCAAAGAAGAAGTCCTCCTTGTTAAAACTTAAATTTTTTCTTTTTTTTTTTCTTTTTTTTTCTAAATAACCCTCCTAATTTTTAAAATTTGCGCTTCCAAAATTTTTTTTTATTAAAAATAACCCTGCTTTCGCCACGAGGGCGCCACGTCCTCAGCGCCTTTACAAAATTTCTGTGAAGGCGCTGAGTCGCTCGGCGCCTTTAGTGTGGCTGGGACCAAATTTTCTAAAAATTGGCCGAGCCCTCAGGGCACGTTTGTGGTTGTAATGTTGCACTAAAGGCGCTGAGTCGCTCGGCGCATTTAGTGTAAAACACTAAAAATGCTGAGTCGCTCAGCGCCTTCGTCTTGACTACAACCTCCACACGGGCTATAGTGCCCTCACTTTCCCCTTTTCCAATCCGACTTCCCCTCTCCACCTCTCTCCCTCTCCCGCAGTACAGTGTCGAAGCACATTTTTGCCGTCGCCGTCGCCGAAGCCCATTGTCACCGTCGCCGTCGCCCATTGTCGTCGTCGCTGTCGACGAAACCAATGTCGCCGTCGCCGAAGCTCGCGGTTGCCGTCGCCATTTCTATCACTTAAACAAGTATATTCGCCAAAAAGGTTACAGCTTTAGGTCAGGAGAAGAAGAATAAGAAGGCACCTGGTATCCGTTCCAGGTGCAGTAGGTGGCGGCGGACTGGATGGTGATCCCCTTCTCCCTCTCGAGGTCCATGGAGTCCATCTTCGCCCTGACACCGTCGCGACTGCGCACCTCGTGGATCTCGTGGATCCTCCATGTGTAGAAAAGAATCCGCTCGGTGAGCGTCGTCTTCCCGGAGTCGATGTAGGCGGAAATTCTGATGTTCCGCCTCCGCTCCATCGCCTCCTTCCACCACGCCTCCTTCTCCTCCTTCGCCCGCGCCGCGCTCCCCGTAGACTTCGCCCGCTGCCACCCCCCGCGGCCGCCGCTGTGGAGGTAGAGGAGGAGGAGGGGGGAGACGGGGCAGAGGGGGTGGAGGAGGCCGTCGCCGCCCCTCGAGCGGAGGGAGGAGAGTAGCCGGGCCGCGGATGACCTCGCCATCGTCGTCGCGGAGAGTGAGGGGAGGGTGGAGAGGAGCCGGGCCGCGGATGACCTTTAATCCCCAAACAAGAAGTCCTCGTTAAAACTTAAAACGGATATTTTTATTTTTTCTTTTTTTTTTCTTTTTTTTTTTTATAAATAACCCTCCCAATTTTCAAAATTTGCGCTTTCAAAATTTTTTTTTGTAAAAATAACCCTGTTTTCGCCACGCGGGCGCCACGTCAGGTGTTCACCTTGAAGACGCCGAGCGACTCAGCGCCTTCACAAAATTTCTGTGAAGGCGCTGAGTTGCTCGGCGCCTTTAGTGCGGCTGGGGACTTGACCAAATTTCCTGAAAATTGGCCGAGTCCTCAGGGCACGTATGCGCTTGAAATGTTGCACTAAAAGCGCTGGTCGCTCGGCACCTTTACTGCTTTGTACTAAAGGCGCCGAGCAACTCAGCGCCTTTTGTGTAAAACACTAAAGGCGCTGAGCTACTCAACGCTTTTAGTGTAGAACACTAAAGGCGCTGACTCGCTCAGCTCCTTTAGCTGGAACGTCATCCAAAATTTTACCTGACTTTAAAAAAAAAAATCCAAATTTGTACAACAAGTTGCAAACTATGAGAATTGACATTCAGAATTCTGAAACAACATTCACAAATACCAAATTTCACAACATTCATGACATTCAAAAATCACAGTTGAGTAACATTACAAAAATGTCAATAATACAACCTCGACCTCAAAAGCTCAATTTTGAGCACGTCCTCGACCTCGACGTCCTCGGCCACGCCCGCGTCCATGCCCTCGCCCACGGGGAACAGCAAGCTCCATAATAGGTATATCATCGAGGTGCTCGACTGCTGCCAACTGATCGAGCTCCTCGATGATACCACCCTCATCCTGCTCAGCAATATGCTGGATCTCCTGTGACGATGATGACGAGGGACGACGGCGTGAATATGTAGAAGTATATGAAGTTCGTGATACTGGTGGCGGGAGCGACGCTGACGTCGAAGGAAATGTCGTCGGGGCCTGAATGGTAGGAGATGGAGATCGTGGCACCTGAAAGAGTGTAAATAGTTTGTTAATTTGAATTTGAAAACTTAATTTGAATTCTATGCTAAATGGTACCTGATGACTCGAGGACACTCCCTCATATGAAGGTCCGCCTGAAACTCTGGCCGTAGGTATAGATGGTACATACTGTAGTACCATCTGAATATTCTCGTTCATTTCTGTCAGAGTCCCAAATGTGAACTCAGGCGGCGGTCGGTCATGCAATAACTGGCCGACAATAGTATGAACCTGTCGTAGTGTGTCGGCATGCATTTTAATTTAGAAATTAAATTTATATTAAATAAGTTGAACATGTTAAATTTATATATATAAATTATTATACCAGTCTCCTCTCGACATGCCCACGGGGATGAAAAGTCAGCGGAGGACGCTGTACTGGATGAGATATCTATTTTCTTGTAATCGTCCAGTACCACTTCATATATACGGACGCCGTCTGCAGTGGGTCCTCACCAGCAGCCGAGAGCTGATCAAAAATCTGTTCTAGCCTCCCGGATCACCTCTCAATGTGGATAGCACGAAATGCGATCCAATCCTCATCCGGACGCCCACGTGATGTGATGCGTCGGAAGGACTCCACATTGCGAGGTATATGCTGGAGAAGATCGAACTGCCGCTGGACTCAGTCCGGCACGTGCATCTCGACAATGTGAAAGCAAATAACGATTGTTCTTACATGCCAGACTGCTGAGCCCTGCACACAAAAATCTGGTAATGTAGCTATAATCTCATCTGTGTACGGCATCCATATAACCTGTTAATGGACAAAATGATCAGTTAATATAAAAGTGATGAAGAAAAATATACTTAAAGTATTCAATAAAACATCTACATATCTGCGCCTCTCGCTGCTGATCTAGCTCGTCTCTATAAAACTCAATGTCACTCGTCCTGACATTGGTTATAAAACGTAGTCCTCTAGCGTTGCCCCCATCTAGATTATAAAAAATATATATTAGTTGCAATTACATTTGAAATACAAAAATCTACTATATCAAATAAATATCTTACCGGCAACCCAGAGGTCGATCGACTATATCGGGCAGCGCTATGACGCCTGTAGGTCGACCGATATGAATATGGTCCCAAGCCCAGATCTATAAATTAACACCAACGGGTTAATATAATAAATAAAATATACAATACCAATATATAAAGATAATACTGAAATCAAAAAAATAGATTTTATACCTGCAAAAGGGTCCCAAAACAGCAGCATTCGGCCTTCCCGTTCAGCGCGGCATCTCCTAGCGCTCGATAGAGATAGGCCAGCGTCGCAGCACCCCACGCATACGCACCGCAGATATCAAAGTCAGATAAAAGTGGTAGCCACTTTAGATGAACTCTATATCTGCTAGGGTTTGGAAACAAACTACCCCCGATCTGATATAGCATGTATGCACGGGCCGTAACTGCTACTGCTCCGGCAGGGGCATCTAGAGGTAAATGATGAAAATGCTGATATAACCAATCTAGAGATACCTGTGACCCCTTGATATCACTAGGTACCACCCCCAATAAATCTGCGCAGAGAGCTGGGCAATCATGAAGCGTAGATCCCGACACCGGCGCACCATGGACACGGAGACCCGAAATAACCGCCACATCCTGTAGTGTGACGGTCATCTCACCGTGGCGGAAGTGGAAGGTCTGGGTCTCAGGTCTCCACCTCTCAGCAAGGGCGCCCAGCAGAGCCTGATCCAGCACTAATCGTCTGAGTCGTGATACCCCATAAAATCCAGACTGACGGAGTAGATCTATTACAGCTGGATGGTGAAGCTCCCACTGGTTGATCTTGCGCCCATGCTCTGCGAACAAGACAACACGATACCCCTGTGACGCAAAAAAAAATATAGTTAGCTCTTACATCAATTCAGCTTATTTATATTATGAAAAAAAGAAAATAAAATTTTATAGCTCTTACCTCAGTCCTGATAAATGCGGACCTATGGTGATGCTGCTCTACTATGACAGACGGATCAACTGGCCCCGCGTCCTCGTGATCTGCCATCTGTAATAAGTAATCTACATATTAGTAACATGATAGCTAAAAATAAATAAATATTAAGACAAGATAAATAAAATTATGGAAGTCATACGCCGATGTCCTTGTTGCACTCCTTTTACATTTTGTGGACAAGTGCTCCTATAATGGCCTGCCTGTTTACAAATGGAGCATTTTCCTCGTCGGCCACCCCCCTCGTCCATTATATTACGAATACGTGTAGATCGTAGACGACCTTTCTTCCTTCGTATAGGAGGCGGTACAATCGGGGAACCTTGGGGTCGTGGCCAGTGCCATCTATCAGGAATAGGATGAAAATGTGGTGCGTACGCCGCACGATAGCAGTCTGTACTATACCAGGGTGAATAAAAAATATGATAGTCTAATCTCATATGTGATGTACTACAAACTGCTAAGATATGCGAGCAAGGTATTCCCGTTAGATGAAATTCACCACATGAACATTCTACATTTGTTCCATTCACGATCACTTTGAAGGAGAAATCTCCAATATTGACTTCAAATTCTATTGGTACAAATCGTTCAACCTGATGTCCCCGCGCCGTATCTATATTTTCGGTATTTATTCTTTTGATTTTAGGGACATGCGCGTCCGTCATACTTTTACCGTGAGCACGGCGCTTGAAAAAATACTTATTAAGCTTATAAAAGGTAGCCGCAATAAAAGTCGTGATAGGCAAACCACGACTGCCCTTAAATACCCCATTTAACGATTCAGAAAGATTCGTAGTCATCAATCCAAACCTGCGGCCTTCATCAAATGCCCTTGCCTAGTACTCTTTATATCTCTCAAGATCATGGACCCACTGCCAAGAATCGTGATCCAACACATCTAATTCTTCCTTCAGCTAATAATATGCCGTCGGTGTTGCAGCAATTCCGATCTGCCAGAATTTATCTAACAAATTATCGTTCTTGAAGCACTTATTCATATTTGCTTTCATATGTCGAAGACACCAACGATGCGAGTGACCCTATGCTGGAGGATAGATAGTAGTCACTATTTCCCTCAATCCAGGAAATCGATCAGATATAAAATAAATGGCTCTATCACGGGTAACACACCGACGCATGTTTTGCAAAAACCATCGCCAACTCCTGGCATTCTCCCCCTCACAAATTGCAAATGCCAAAGGATATAGTCCATCATTTGCATCTGCAGCCGTTGCTATCAAAGCATGACCTTCGTATTTACCGTACATATGTGTGGCATCAATACTCACTACCGGCCGACAATGTGCGAAACCATGAATCGAAGGTCTAAATGACCAAAAAACACGACTAAAGCGACAAATCCCATCAGCGAGCCACCTATGATCCAGACGCCATAAAGTACCAAGATTAGATTCCTTCACCATAGTAAGGTAACGAGGCAAGTCTGTGTACGATTGCTCCCATCTCCCGTAAATAAGTTGTAATGCTTTACTCTTTGATTGTCAAGCCTTCCAATATGTTATGTCAACATGGTAAGTTGATCGCACCGTATCTTGAATTTCTTTTGGCGTCATATTAAGTCTAACCTTTAATGTTGGGATAATCAATTGACATATAAGGGTCGAATTACAATTACGGTGCGTCGCGTTCAGCATTGAAATTACACATGTGTATGGACCAGCATATGTTTTTACCCTAAAATATGTCGTATCTTTAGGTACTGAAACATGTAATCTCCATGCACATCCCTCTACCAAGCATTTGGCAGTACTTTCATTTGTACATTATACTCAATATGACACCGATCTAGAGCATCCAATAAAGATGCCTTCTCATGAAAGACACGTCCAGCCCTACTCCCGTCGATGCTAGGGAGACCACTATTGATTTGTAGAATATCAAGATCTGTAGGATCTACAACATACTGATTTATCCAATTATTATCTGAAGGAAAACGTTCCGGATGATCAATAAATTCATTTTCCTCGTCAGGATTGTCTACGTAATCATTGCTTATTTGTGGGTTGTCCGTTTCACTGTAAATTGCATTTGCAAGATCATTTAACCCTCCATTATGATGATCATCTATATCTAGAAATGAAACATCCAATTCGTCATCCTCACTACTATTCTGATCATCATTGATTGGTGAATCCTCATGATTAATATCACTATCACCACCCCCGTCAACATTACAATCTCCTTCGTTGATATTATCACCTCCTTCGTCAACAGTAGTATCAAAATTGTTACGGCTTTTTGTGTTGGCATATTTCGTGAGTTGAGTCGGAGTCTTGAAGTGATCAAATTGTCAATCAGCAATCGAAGACTCAGAGAAGATTCAACAAGATCTCAAGTTGACACTCAGTGTTTTGAGTCTTGAAGATTGAAGTTGAAGAATTGTGGATCATATACATCAATATTAAGGAAAATGGATTCGGATTGATCAGGTACGTTTAACTAAATAATTTTGGTGATCCGAATACATTTGAGTAGTTTAGAAACACTTGAATAAGTTTTCATTGCATAAAAGTCAAAAACTGTTTTTTCAGGAAATCCGTTCAGGACTGGAAATTCTGTTCAGGACTGTTAATCCAGTCCGGACCGTGGATTCCAGTCCGGACCCCGAACCTTGTTTTTTCAGGAATTGCTGAAAAAAAGATGACAGTCCGGATCAGCCAATCCAGTCCAGACCGTCATGCGGGAAAAACTCTGTTAAGTCAGTTTTTGATGCTTATCTCTTTCCAAAGGTTTCTAACCTATAAATAGACACTTAGGGTTTCTCAAGAACTACCGATTAATTAATAAAACACTTGAGAGCAACCCTAGAGGCTAGGTTTTTTATCGTTCTTCTTTATAGCCTCTTTTAGGTCAATTCGACGGTTCTTCCAAGATCTATCTTTTGTCGAATTGATCTAATCTTTGCTTAGAGATTCCTTCTACGGTTCCTCAATGATAATCTAAGAAAAGGATCACCATCGAAGCTTTTATCAAGTTTGCGTCGTGGATTCGACGTAGTATCGTGGATTCGATGTGTTGAAGGCGTTTCGTGGATTCGAAACGTGTGCTCGTGGATTCGAGTGGCGTTCGTGGATTCGAACGTGTGCAGTGGACGTGCAATCGGTGAGCGCAAGATCCGAAGAAGTTGAAGGAGGGGTTTGAGTCCGTGGAGTCGGTAATCACCTTGTTATTCTTCTATTCTTAGTGGATTGTTATTGCGTGTTGGTCCCGTGGTTTTTCTCCTGGATTGGAGTTTCCACGTATATCTCGGTGTGCTATTTTTATTTTCCGCATTGGGTTTTATTTTGCACTAAGATTGGTTTTATAAGTATTACACCTATTCACCCCCCCTCTAGTTGTTTGATAGTACCTATTTAGATCCTTGTGGATCCTAAATATATTAAAAACCAACAAGTGGTATCAGAGCGGGTTTTAGGTTTATCTATCATGTCGGGTGAAAGTGGTAATATTTATAGACCTCCTCTTTTTGATGGGACCAGTTATGCGTATTGGAAAGTGTGGATGAGAGCTTTTCTCATCGCAATTGATGAGCGGGTATGGCAATCCGTGGAATACGGTTGGGTGAATCCTATTGAGGAAGTAGGAAATTCTACTACCCCAAAACCTCGCTCTAGATGGTCCAAAGAGGAATTTGAAAGATCTTCTTACAATGGGAAAGGTATGAACGCTTTATATAATTCTCTTTCCTCGACTGAATTTACACGAATTTCCGCGTGTGAAACCGCGAAGGAAATTTGGGATATTCTCAAAATTACACATGAGGGTACCAATCTTGTAAAAATTCAAAAGCTCCAGATGCTTACAAGTCAATTTGACTCTATTCATATGGAAGAGCATGAATTGTTTACAGATTATTACACTAGACTTCAAGATGTAATCAACACTTGTGCTAATTTAGGAGAAAAGATCCCGGAGTCGAGAATTGTAAGAAAGATACTTCGGACTCTTCCGGAACGGTTTAGGGCAAAGGTTACCGCCATTGAAACCGTTAGTCATCCGGATGAGATGAGAGTAGAGGAATTAGTAGGTGCTTTGCAAACTTATGAAATAACTTTTCCTACTAATCAAGTTTCTTCCAAGTCTTCTTCTAAGCTTACAGGTGTCGCATTCAAATCAACAAAGGAAGAAGATGGCGAATCAAGTTCCGACGATGAAATCTCTTTTGCCGATTTTGAAGAACAATTGGCGCGGATCGTAAAGAAATTTCGTCGGAAGTTTTGGAAGAATCGAACCGATGGATCTTCATCCTCGAAATCATCTAAAGGATCATCGGGTTCTAAATCCTCTAACCTCAAAAGCTCTGCAAAACCTTCTAAGGAAAAAGATGAATTCGAAGGGGAAATCCAATGTTATAGATGCAAAGGCTACGACCATATTTCAACGAATTGTCCTTCTCCGAAATCATATAAAAAAAAGGCTTTTCAAGCGAAAACTTGGGACGATTCTACTTCTAATGAATCGACCTCAAGTAAAGAGGGAAAAGTCGTTGCCTTTCATGCCTCTCAAATTCCCTCTTCTAATGTTTGCTTATCATCTTTAATCACTGACTCTATTCCTTTGATTTTGCATGAAACATCAACATCCGGCGGAGAGTCATCTAGTGAGGGGGAGTCGGACGCAGAAGAACTCGTTGAGGCATATCAACAACTTCTTACGGAATCAAAGAAGATGGCCAAGCATATTAAGAAGTTGAGGAAGCAACGACTTGAGATTCAAGACGAGAATCATGCTTTAAAGATCAAATTTCATGATCTCGAGGAGGAACGAGAGCTTTTATTGGATAATAATAAAATCCTCCAAGAAAAGATAAATCAATCGGAAACGATCGTTAATTCCCATATTAACAAGATTGATTTTCTAGAAACACAGTTTGAGGAGATTCATGTCACCAACCAAACTTTGACCAAGCAAGTTCATCAACTTAAATCCGGCATACAAAGGATTTCAACCGGTTCGAAGAAACTTGAGTGTATGTCCGGATTAGGTCAAACAAGCAAGGTTGGTTTGGGATTTAAAAAGAACCAAACTGTGAAGGCTTCAAGTTCCACAACTAAGTTGAAAGGAAGAACTTGTCACCAATGTGGACTTGAAGGACACTTGATGAAGTCGTGCCCGAAAAAGAGAAAGAGGAATTCTTCGGCAACTTCATCTACGGAGCGAACTCAATGGAATCAAAAGACCCATCAAGTCAAAGGAGTTCACTCAAACCACCAAAGGTCCGAGCCACAACATCAATCATACAAGTGGATCATTGCGAGGCAAAGACCTAAGGTGGATCAACAGTCAAAGCTATCATCTCCCAACCACAATGAATCAAGACAATCCAAAATCCGACGATTTTGGATTCGGAAAGGTGATATCTTTCCTTGTCTTAAGTTCTAAATAGCTTATGACTGTATGTAATGCTTTGATTGGTTTTCCTTTCATATTTTTCTGAATCTCTGCATTACATGTTTTCAATGCTCTTCGTTTTTATGTTTTGTTTTTTAAACAAAAGGGTTTTAACGAACAAGTGCATTGAATAAAAAGGGTTTCACTTTCAATCACTCCAATTTAATTTTATATGAATTATCAACTTTACTCCATAATCATAATTCTTGAAGATACTTCATTATAAGAGTTTTTGATAATTATATCCATCAAATTTTAGTAATCATGTGTGATCTTTAGATGATTAATCTATCTCGGTTGTGTGAGTTCTTTGTGATAAACATGAGACAACCGATAGACTAAAATTTGGGATTTAATTCTTTCACATAAGAGATTGCAAATTACCAATTTATTATGTTATTTTTCTAACATTGTCATTCTGACACCACCTTTGTTTGGAATATTTTGATCACCCATTATATTGGCGGAAGGACCCACATGAATATAATTCTGGAGCACTCTCGTGTAATAACCTTGCGGTTCAAAATTATCCGACGGATGTAGCTCTTTCTCAATGTATACCGTCACAAAACCATAATGTTCACATAATCCAATCATTCTCTCCAATGATTCATCATCTACTACTTCGTGAGCTAAATATTCACTACCGATCGTGGGGCAACGAATAGTAAATTTTAAACGAAATTCTTCTCTTGTACAATTTACTAAACGATCTATTCTCGTCTCGAAACTAGTATATGTAGAATCAGAACGTATCGCGATTAACTTTTTTCGGCCGCCGATATATTTTGGACCATTCTCATCGATAACTAACTGTCCATCCCAATGAACACTTAGGGACATGCGACGATTAGCCATTTCAACTACAAAACAAAATTAACCACTTCAAAATACTAATTTTAACTTCACAGTCGGAGACCGACAGTGAAACCTCTCACTGTGAAATCTCGTGCGGACAATGCTAAAGGCGACAGTGAAACCTCACTGTGAGATCTATCTCACAGTGAGAGAGTGAGGGATCTCTCACTGTGAGAGTTCTCTCACAGTAGCTCTCACAGTGAGAGAACTCTCACAGTGAGAGATCCCTCACTGTGAGAGACTCACAGTGAGGCCCTCAATGTGAGAGTGAGGCCCTAAGTGTGAGAGAACTCTCATAGTGAGAGGGAGAGGGAGAGAGAGCGAGAGCAAGAGTGAGAGAAAGAAGGATAGAGGGAGAGAACTCTCACAGTGAGACTCACTGTGGTCTCACTGTGAGAGCTCCGCCTCACAGTAAGAGAGAGAGGGAGAGAGAAAGGTAGGGAGGGAGAGGGAGAGAGAAAGGTAGGGAGGGAGAGGGGGGGGAGGCTCACAGTGAGATCTAGAGAGCAAGAGAGACGGCGACGGCAACCGCGAGCTTCGGCGACGGCGACAGTGGTTTCGTCGACAGCGACAGCGACAATGGGCGACGGCGACGGCGACAATGGGCTTCGGCGACGGCGACGGCGACGGCGAAAATGTGCTTCGGCACTGTGCTGCGGGAGAGGGAGAGAGGTGGAGAGGGGAAGTCAGATTGGAAAAGGGAAAAGTGATCGCACTGTAGCCCGTGTGGAGGTTGTAGCCAAGACGAAGGCGCTGAGCGACTCAGCATTTTGTGTTTTACACTAAAGGCGCTGAGTCGCTCGGCGCCTTTAGTGTAAAAACACTAAAGGCGCCAAGCGACTCAGCGCCTTTAGTGCAACATTACAACCACATACGTGTCCTGAGGACTCGGCCAATTCTTAGAAAATTTGGTCCCAGCCGCACAGAAGGCGCCGAGCAACTCAGCGCCTTCACAGAAATTTTGTGAAGGCGCTGAGTCGCTCGGCGCCTTCAAGGTGGACACCCGACGTGGCGCCCGCGTGGCGAAAGCAAGGTTATTTTTACAAAAAAAAATTTGAAAGCGCAAATTTTGAATATTGGGAGGGTTATTTATAAAAAAGAAAAAAAAAAAAAAAAGAAAATCCGTTTTAAGTTTTAACGATGAGGACTTCTTGTTTGGGGATTAAAGGTCATCCGCGGCCCAGCTCCTCTCCACCCTCCCCTCACTCTCCGCGACGACGATGGCGAAGTCATCCGCGGCCCGGCTACTCCTCCCTCCGCTCGAGGGGCGGCGACGGCCTCCTCCACCCCCTCTGCCCCGTCTCCCTCCTCCTCCTCCTCCACCTCCACAGCGGCGGCCGCAGGGGGTGGCAGCGGGTGATGTCTACGGGGAGCGCGGCGCGGGCGAAGGAGGAGAAGGAGGCGTGGTGGAAGGAGGCGATGGAACGGATGCGAAACATCGGGATTTCCGCCCACATTGACTCCGGGAAGACGACGCTCACCGAGCGGATTCTCTTCTACACTGTGAGGATCCACAAGGTGCACGGTCGCGACGGTGTCGGGGAGAAGATGGACTCCATGGACCTCGAGAGGGAGAAAGGGATCACCATCCAGTCCGCCGCCACCTACTGCACCTGGAACGGATACCAGGTGCCTTCTTATTCTTCTTCTCCGGACCTAAAGCTATAACCTTTTCGGCGAATATACTTGTTTAAGTGATAGAAATGGCGACGGCAACCGCGAGCTTCGGCGACGGCGACAGTGGTTTCGTCGACAGCGACGGTGACAATGGGCGACGGCGACGGCGACAATGGGCTTCGGCGACGGCGACGGCGAAAATGTGCTTCGGCACTGTGCTGCGGGAGAGGGAGAGAGGCGGAGAGGGGAAGTCGTATTGGAAAAGGGGAAAGTGAGGGCACTACAGCCCGTGTGGAGGTTGTAGTCAAGACGAAGGCGCTGAGCGACTCAGCATTTTTAGTGTTTTACACTAAAGGCGCCGAGTCGCTCGGCGCCTTTAGTGTAAAAACAATAAAGGCGCCGAGCGACTCAGCGCCTTTAGTGCAACATTACAACCACATACGTGTCCTGAGGACTCGGCCAATTTTTAGAAAATTTGATCCCAGCCGCACTGAAGGCGCCGAGCGACTCAGCGCCTTCACAGAAATTTTGTGAAGGCACTGCGTCGCTCGGCGCCTTCAAGGTGGACACCCGACGTGGCACCCGCGTGGACACCGAAGTTTTTGAAGGCGCAAATTTTGAAAATTGTGAGGGTTATTTATAATAATAATTAAAAAAAAAGAGAAAATAAAAGAAGAAAAAAAAAATATCCGTTTTAATTTTTAACGAGGAAGACTTCTTGTTTGGGGATTAAAGGTCATCCGCGGCCCAGCTGCTCTCCACCCTCCCCTCACTCTCCGTGACGACGATGGCGAGGTCGTCCGCGGCCCGGCTACTCTCCTCCCTCCGCTCGAGGGGCGGCGACGGCCACCTCCACCCACTCTGCCCCGTCTCCCTCCTACTCTTCCTCTACCTCCAAAGCGACGGCCGCGGGGGGTGACAGCGGGCGATGTCTGCGGGGAGCGCGGCGCGGGCGAAGGAGGAGAAGGAGGCGTGGTGGAAGGAGGCGATGGAGCGGATGCCGAACATCGGGATTTCAGCCCACATCGACTCCGGGAAGACGACGCTCAACGAGCGGATTCTCTTCTACACAGGGAGGATCCACGAGAACCACGAGGTGCGCGGCCGCGACGGTGCCGGGGCGAAGATGGACTCCATGGACATCTAGAGGGAGAAGGGGATCACCATCCAGTCCGCCGCCACCTACTGCACCTGGAACGGATACCAGGTGCCTTCTTATTCTTCTTCTCCACACCTAAAGCTGTAACCTTTTCGGCGAATATACTTGTTTAAGTGATAGAAATGGCGACGGCAACCGCGAGCTTCGGCGATGGCGACAGGGGTTTCGTCGACGGCGACGGCGACAATGGGTGACGGCGACGGCGACAATGGGCTTCGGCGATGGCGACGACGAAAATGTGCTTCGGCACTGTGCTGCGGGAGAGGGAGAGAGGTGGAGAGGGGAAGTCGGATTGGAAAAGGGGAAAGTGAGCGCACTATAGCCCGTGTGGAGGTTGTAGTCAAGACGAAGGCGCTGAGCGACTCAGCATTTTTAGTGTTTTACACTAAAGGCGCCGAGTCGCTCGGCGCCTTTAGTGTAAAAACACTAAAGGTGCCGAGCGACTCAGTGCCTTTAGTGCAACATTACAACCACATACGTGTCCTGAGAAAATTTTGTGAAGGCGCTGAGCCGCTCGGCGCCTTCAAGGTGGACACCCGACGTGGCGCCCGCGTGGCGAAAACAGGGTTATTTTTTAAAAAAAAATTTTTGAAAGTGCAAATTTTGAAAATTGGGAGGGTTATTTATAAAAAGAAAAAAGAAGAAAAAAAAAAGAAAAAGAAGAATAAAAAAATATCCGTTTAAAGTTTTAACGAGGAGGACTTCTTGTTTGGGGATTAAAGGTCATCCGCGGCCCGGCTCCTCTCCACCCTCCCCTCACTCTCCGCGACGACGATGGCGAGGTCATCCGCCGCCCGGCTACTCTCCTCCCTCCGCTCGAGGGGCGGCGACGGCCTCCTCCACCCCCTCTGCCCCGTCTCCCTCCTCCTCCTCCTCCACCTCCACAGCGGCGGCCGCGGGGGGGTGGCAGCGGGCGATGACTACGGGGAGCGCGGCGCGGGCGAAGGAGGAGAAGGAGGCGTGGTGGAAGGAGGCGATAGAGCGGATGCGGAACATCGGGATTTCCGCCCACATCGACTCCGGGAAGACGACGCTCACCAAACGGATTCTCTTCTACACGGGGAGGATCCACGAGATCCACGAGGTGCGCGGTCGCGACGGTATCGGGGCGAAGATGGACTCCATGGACCTCGAGAGGGAGAAGGGGATCACCATCCAGTCCGCCGCCACCTACTGCACCTGGAACGGATGCCAGGTGCCTTCTTATTCTTCTTATCCTGACCTAAAGTTGTAACCTTTTCGGCGAATATACTTGTTTAAGTGATAGAAATGGCGACGGCAACCGCGAGCTTCGGCGACGGCGATAGTGGTTTCGTCTACAGCGACGGCGACAATGGGCGACGGCGACAGTGGTTTCGTCGACAGCGACGGCGACAATCGGCGACGGCGACGGCAACAATGGGCTTCGGCGACGGCGTCGGCGAAAATGTGCTTCGACACTGTGCTGCAGGAGAGGGAGAGAGGTGGTGAGGGGAAGTCGGATTGGAAAAGAGGAAAGTGAGGGCACTGTAGTCCGTGTGGAGGTTGTAGTCAAGACGAAGGCGCTGAGTCACTCGGCGCCTTAAAACACTAAAGGCGCCGAGCGACTCAGCGCCTTTAGTGCAACATTACAATCATATACGTGTCCTGAGGATTCGCCCAATTTTTAGAAAATTTGGTCGCAGCCGCACTGAAGGCTGAAAAGGGTTATTTTTACAAAAAAAAAAAATTGAAAAAGTTATTTCGCAAATTTTGAAAATTTGGAGATTTATTTCAAAAAAAAAAGTCCCCCGGGCGACGAGCGATACGCTGAAAAGGGGGAACAACACATGTTTTCCTCTTTTTTTCCTTTTTTTCTTTTTTTTTCTTAATTAAAAAATTTTAAATTTTAAGATATTTAAATTTATAAATTTTAAATTTAATTTTTTTTATTTTATAAATTTTAAAATTTTTAACTTTACATTTTAATAAATCTAAAAACTTAAATTTTTAAATTTTTTTTAAACTTATTAGTATTAAAAATTTTAAATTTATGCAAATTTTTTATACATTTTTTTTAATTTACACAAATTTAAAAATTAAAATTTTTGCTCCTACTTTTGTGATTTTTTGAAACAATTAAAATTAAAATTTTAACATTTATAAATTTTTAACTTTGTAAATTTTTAAAATTTTATAGCTTTTATAATTTTTAACTTTAATTTTTAATAAATTTAAAAATTTGTAAAATTTTAAAATTTATTAATTTTAAAATTTTAAAATTTATATAAATTTTTAAATTTATTTTTAACAAATTTATTTTTTAAAAAATTTTAAAATTTTTACCAATTTTTATATATAAAATTTTTAATATTTAAAAATTTATAAAGTTCCAAAATTTTAAACCTTGTTCCCACCTGTTTTCTCTTTTTTTTTTTAAATTAAAAAATTTTAAATTTATTTTTTTTATTTTATAAATTTTAAAATTTTTAACTTACTTTTTAATAAATCTAAAAATTTAAATTTTTTAATTTTTTGAAAATTTATTAATTTAAAAATTTATACAAATTTTTTATAAATTTTTTTAAATTTATACAAATTTAAAAATTTAAATTTTGCTCCCACTTTTATAATTTTTTGAAACAATTAAAATTTAAATTTTTAACATTTATAAATTTTTAACTTTATAGAATTTTTAAATTTTATTATTTTTAAAATTTTTAACTTTAATTTTTAATAAATTTAAAAGTTTATAAAATTTTAAAATTTATTAATTTTATGTCACGCCCTGGAGTTAAAAAGCAGTTTATTTTTTTTTTTTTTAATCAGAATTAAACTTGAAACCGGGCTTGAATAGATCGCCATTTGTATAGAAAATTCTCTGTCCATTCGGACACAGTATTCTTCATATATATACGGCTAGGCAGGTACAACAGGCACATTCAAAATACCATATAAGACAGTACAATAAACACACCAACCACAACTAAAACCAAACATCACAAACGATCTCAAAGCCACTACATCTAAGACATGAACAGATTTAAAGTAAATACAACCAAATCCACACCTACCAAAAAATCCTCAACATAAACGAATCATAAGCATCAGTGCAAAACTATAACTGTAAATATCATGCAACGGTCACTGCAGGGCTAGCAACACGGGGACGGATCTATCGTAGCACCTCACCAACACACCCCGACATCCCACGACCCAACTGACCTGAAATGATGGTCATCCAAAGGTGTGAGATACAATAATAATGTATCCCAATGGGTACGACGGGCCGGTGACAGCGAATCGTACCTACTAGTATACCATAAGCAGCGGATAGTAAAAATAGTAGGTAGCGTACAGGCTTGATGCTGAAATAACGGTAGAGCAGATAATAGCTGGCATGTAATCATGTATAAGTCCTGCTGAATGAATACTGAGAAATAGCAGATGACTAATCATGGTATAACAATGCTGAAATAGATAGATACTATGCAATAATAGTAGAACCAGAATACTCAATCAATGTCGTCATAGGTCATAAGGACCTCAGGCCCATACCACTGACTGGCACCTGTCTGGCTGATATAACCCTGTTGTGGTGTCCCGGATTTCTTCGCGGGACTTGACCATGTGGTTGGCGGTGCGAAACACCTATTTTTGGTGTATTGAGTGCGTTGTGCATCAAATGGATGCAAAAAACGGACTCAGCGCACGAAAACAATCAAAATTGACTATTTTCGGGCGAATTCGAGCTTACGGGCCGAATTTGCGGGTGGGCTGGTCCACGGCTCATCGCGCGTGCTACGGGTGCGGCGAACCCGTGCGGCCGCCACGTGGCGAGCGTGGATTGGCCGAGCTTGGGCGCGGCGATCGAGGCAGAGGCTTGCGGGCGGGCGTGGGCTGCGCCACGCGGCAGCCCCGCCTCGGGCGCGTCGCCCGAGGGCACCCCACGTTGACGCGGGGCGCTGGCTGGCATGGGCACCGCCACGTGGCGGGGCCCCGTTGGCGCCAGCACCGCGCGAGGCAGAGCACACCGCAGGCGCGCTGATACGGGGGCGCCAGCTGGCAACCCCCGGTTGGCGGGGTACTGTGCGTACCCTGTTTTTGGGCTATTTAAGGCCCGAAACTACCCTCTTTTTCCTCCTTTCTTCTCCTTGCTCCGCTCAAAAAATTTTGTGAGCGTCAGTGAGAAGCGTGGGAATTTTTGGTGTGCCGCGGGCGAGCCGTCTGTGCCGTGGAACGCGTCGTTTGTGTTGCGGGCGCACCGTTTGTGCCGTGGTGCATGTCGTTTGCGACGTGGAGCGCGTACGAGGTGTTCCACGGAGCCGGGCGGTCGTGTGTGCGCCCATTTGTCGGCGCGCCGGTTTAAGGTAGGTGTCGCCTCGTGTTTTGTTCTGTTTTTCGGCACAGTTCTTAGATTTTGTTTTTGGGGTTTTTGTCTTTGAACTCTATGCCCTGGTTCTGCCAGGGACCGTTGTTGGTGGTGTCGTTTGCCGGGCAATTTTACCGCCGGACTTTTCGGGGTGTACCGTTCGCGCTTGGCGGGCGCCGTTGCGCTTTCTGCCGAAAGTGAACGTTTCTGCGGGAGCCCAATTGCAAGTGTCTGCAAGTAATTTGTGGCAAACTGAGGTGGGTTGGATTTTCTTCCAAGTCTGCGGACTTCCTTCTAATTCTAGTGATGTACATTTTAGCATGCTAGAATAGGGGCTACTATTGATGTTTATAGAGTTATTGGACTTTGACTAGCACCCTGTCATATGATAGTATGTATTCAACCAGACTGCTAGAAAACTCTCACTTGGGCTAGATTCTTTCATATTCTAGTTTTCACCTCTTGCATTTCTTTTTTCTGGACTTAGAGTGTTTTCTCGCCCGGATAGTGGGCCGAGTAGTCGGATTAGTGTGGGATGCATGTTGCACTCGTGCCTAGGGGCCGAGTGGAGTCTGGTAGCTGTGGTTAGTGTTGTGCTAATGCTGGGAGCCGTTGGGTAAACGGTGGTCCCGGGTTGTCGTATATTCTCCGACCAGTGTCATTAGCACTGTGTTTGTGGTAGTGTTGAGTTATTGATAGTAGGACCCTGAACCCGGACTATTTTTTGGACAAACATAATTTCAGTAAACGAAGGTTTTCCTTCCAAATTTCGAAGGGTCGCCGGAGCCTGTTCTTATTTGATAGGGTGAAGGCATTAAGCCCTTCGGGGTTTGGAAAAATAAAACTTATTTTAACTGTTTTTCTTAAAGAACTAAAATTCATTAAATTGGGTTTCACAAATCAAAATGGTTTTCGAAAATAACTGTCATTTCTTCTTACAAACTTCCTCACCCGAGAGGGTTGAGTGATCTGGGTTCTAGGGGTCGTTTTCTTGTTTTGGGACGAAAGCTATGGGGGGTGTGACTAGAACTTGTTCTTGTTTGATAGGGTTGTAGGTGCTAGTCTCCCGAAACTTTCGGGCCCTGATTGGTTCCCTTCGGATGTTTTACCTGAGAGAGCTGATTTTCCTCGGGGATCGAGAACTTTGAAAGGTTGAGCTTTGAACCTGTTCTTGTTTGACTTGGATTCTAGGCACTGACCTTTCGGGATTCTCGGACCCTTGTCGGGTCAGTTGTGTAGGTTTTTATGTAGGATCCACAAGGATCTAAATAGGTACTAACAAACAACTAGAGGGGGGGGTGAATAGGTGTAATGCTTATAAAACCAAATCTCAGTGCAAAATAAAAACCAATGCGGAAAATAAAAACAGCACACCGAGATTTACGTGGAAACTCCAATCCAGGAGAAAAACCACGGGACCAACACGCAATAACAATCCACTAAGAATAGAAGAATAACAAGGTGATTACCGACTCCACGGACTCAACCCCTCCTTCAGCTTCTTCGGACCTTGCGCTGACCGGTTGGATGTCCACGCAATAACAATCTACTAAGAAAAGAAGAATAACAAGGTGATTATCGTCTCCACGGATTTAACCCCTCCTTCAACTTCTTCGGACCTCGCGCTCCACCGTTTGCACGTCCACTGCACACGTTCGAATCCACGAACGCCACTCGAATCCACGAGCACACGTTTCGAATCCACGAAACGCCTTTAGCACACCGAATCCACGATGCCACGTCGAATCCACGACGCAAACTCAGTCGATAAGAATATTGACTTCGATGGTGATCCTTTGCTTAGATTATCAATGAAGACCTATGGGAAAAATCTCTAAGCAAAGATTAGATCAATTCGACAAAAGATTTGTTCTTGAAAGAACCGCCGAATTGACCAAAAAGAGGCTATAAAGAAGAACGATAAAAATCTAGCCTCTAGGGTTGCTCTCAAGTGTTTAATTAATTAATCGGTAGAGAACCCACGTTCTTGAGAAACCCTAAGTGTCTATTTATAGTTTAGAAACCTTTGGAAAGAGATAAGCATCAAAAACTACCTTTTCTGGAGTTTTTTACGACGGCGATCCGGATCGGATTTACTGCGATCCGGATCGTCGTAG
Source organism: Tillandsia leiboldiana (assembly GCA_029204045.2). NCBI lineage: Eukaryota > Viridiplantae > Streptophyta > Magnoliopsida > Poales > Bromeliaceae > Tillandsia > Tillandsia leiboldiana. The sequence goes on along the minus strand of CM055067.1, from coordinate 6,583,122 downwards.
CGTGATAGACAATTCCAGAAAACCAAGGGTTCGGGATCCGGATTGAACTTCCCGATCCGGATCGTTCATGAATTTCAGCAACATCCAATGTTCGGGATCCGGATCAGAATAGGCTTGGATCCGGATTGGATTTGCACATGAACTAATGCCCTTCGGGATCCGGATTGGATCATCTGATCCGGATCCTGAACATGCCCCATGTCCAGTTTTTGATTTTTATGCAATTAAAAATTCATCCAAGTGTTTCTACACTATAAGAAAGTATTCGGATCACCAAAATTATTTAGTTAACCATACCTGATCCTTTTGAATACTTTCTTCTTGAGATTGATGTAACTGATCCACAATTCTTCAACTTCAATCTTCAAGACTCAAGACACTGAGTGTCAACTTGAGCTCTTGTTGAATCTTCTCTAAGTCTTTGATTGCTGATTGACAATTTGATCCCTTTAAGACTCCGACTCAACTCACTGACTTGACTCACGAAATATGCCAACACCAAAATGCCGTAACAATCTCCCCCTTTGGCAATTTCGTGACAAAACCCAAAAATACATAAAAGCGCTCAAGTCACTCATCTTAAACCAAAAAGTCGAAATTCAATGTTATCACCAAAACATTAATTTTCTTTGCGTGAAAGATCCAATAAATACAAAATTACATTTGAACCAAACAGTCCTAAAACATACTCTATGACTTAGGACTTGGAGTCTTAAAGTGATGTAATTCCTGCAAAACAAAACTCCAAACAAAATCAAACGTTAGTCGTTAGAAATTAAAATCCTACATTTGATTCGTCCTTTTGGTTCTTTTGTTTTTCGGCTCTTTCAATCTTTTCTTTATCTCCCCCTATCATGAGCATCTCTAAAATGTTCTCCATGTTCCATGTTCTCCCCCTGTCTTGAGCATTTATGTTCTCCCCCTTTGTGATACGATCATTATTTTCTGTTCTCCCCCTTTTTGTCACAAATTGTCAACAGTGAACATACTAGACAAAAGGAAATCACTAACAGCATTAGTTCATAGAGAAAGAGAGATAAAGGCTCAGTTCCGGTATATAACAAAAATGCAGATTGCGTACCTGTACCAGAAAGCAACAATCAAATAATTTCTTGAAACAAATCCAGATTTTGAAATAATTGAATTACCGATTTGTATTCCATCAAGAAAACAATTTAAGTGCTTGAAAATAATATGAGATCACATAGATGTCATTCAATCCAATTAATTTTACAAAAATTAAAAAGATTTACTCCGAAATCATAAAAAATAAAGGTAAAACATTATAAACCGTTTTTCATGTTATATTCATCAAACACAAGTCATCAAAAATAATCTTGAGATCCAAAGTCTATCAAGATGTAACGGATGTACAAAGATGACTTACAGAGATTTCCAAATGACATCAATTTGATTTCTTACCCTTTCAAATTTGAGATAAGCACTAAAATACCTAAGGGTGGCTCTTTGAGCATCTTTCAACTATCCCACCTTATACCAACCAGGAGATTGTTCAAAATATAAGAACTTTGCATATAAATCTCCAAATGCTTCAACTAAAAATTTCAAGATATATTTTTCAAGCATCAAAACATGTGGTAGCTTCACACACAGACCGGACGACCGGGGTGGCAGCTCTTTCCAACATGTGGTGGTAGTTTTCACACTCCTTTCGGATGTAACTCTTTCCACATCTTTTGCAAATCATTTCAATACCCTTGTAAGAATGCAATCTCTTACGTGAAAGAATTAAATCCCAAATTTTAGTCTATCGGTTGTCTCACGTTTATCACAATGAATTCACACAACCGAGATAGATTAAGCATCTAAAGATCACACATGATTTCTAAAATTTGATGCTTATAATATCAAAAACTCCTATAATGAAGTATCTTCAAGATTATGATTATGGAGTAAAGTTGATAATCCATATAAAGTTAATTTGGAGTGAATAAACGTAAAGCCCCCTTTTTTTTTATTCAATGCACTTGTTCATTAAAACCCTTTTGTTTTTTTTAAAAAAAAATAAAACATAAAAACAAAGAGCATTGAAAAACATGTAATGCAAAGATTAAGAAAGATATGAAGGGAAAACCAATCAAAGCATTACATACAGTCATAAGCTATTTAGAACTTAAGACAAGGAAAGATATCACCTTTCCAAACCCAAAATTGTCGAATTTTGGGTTGTCTTGATTCATTGTGGTTGGGAGATGATAACTTTGACTGTTGATCCACCTTAGGTCTTTGCCTCGCAGTGATCCACTTGTATGATTGATATTGTGGCTCGGACCTTTGGTGGGTTGAGTGAACTCCTTTGACTTGATGTGTCTTTTGATTCCGTTGAGTTCGCTCCGTAGATGAAGTTGCCGAAGGACTATTCTTTCTCTTTTCCGGGCAATTCTTCACCAAATGTCCTTCAAGTCCACATAAGTGACACGTTCTTCCTTTCAATTTGAATGTGGAACTTGAAGCATGCACAGTTTGATCCTTTTTAAAACCCAAACCAACCTTGCTTGTTTGACCTAATCCGGACATACCGTCAAAGTTTTTGAACCCGGTTGAAAGCCTTTGTATGTCGGATTTGAGTTGATGAACTTGCTTGGTCAAAGCTTGGTTGGTGACATGAATTTCCTCAAACTGCTTTTCTAGAAAACCAATCTTGTCCATATATGATGTAGCGTTTGTCTCCGATTGGTTTAGCTTTTCTTGGAGGATTTCATTATTATCCAATAAGCCTTCTCGTTCCTCCTCGAGATCATGAAGTTTTATCTTTAAAGCTTGATTCTCGTCTTGAACTTCAAGTCGTTGCTTCCTCAACTTCTTAATATGTTTTGCCATCTTCTTTGATTCCGTAAGAAGTTGTTGATATGCCTCAACGAGTTCTTCTTCGTCCGACTCCCCCTCACTTGATGACTCTCCGTTGGATGTTGATGTTTCATGCAAAATCAAAGGAATAGAGTCAGTGATTAAAGATGATAAACAAACATTAGAGGAGGGAATTTGAGAGGCGTGTAAGGCAACGGCTTTTTCCTCTTTACTTGAGGTCGATTCATTAGAGGTAGAATCGTCCCAAGTTTTCGCTTGCAAAGCCTTCTTTTTATATGATTTCGGAGAAGGACAATCCGTTGAAAAATGGCCGTAGCCTTTGCATCTATAGCATTGGATTTTCCCTTCGAAATTATCTTTTTTTTTTTCTTTAGAAGGTTTTGCAAAGCGTTTGAGGTTAGAGGATTTAGAACCCGATGATCCTTTAGAAGGTTTCGTGGATGAAGATCCATCGGTTCGATTCTTCCAAAACTTCCGACGAAATTTCTTTGTGATCCGCGCCAATTGTTCTTCAAAATCGGCAAAAGAGATTTCATCGTCGGAACTCGATTCGCTATCTTCTTCCTTTGTTGATTTGAATGCAATACCTGTAAGCTTAGAGAAAGACTTGGAAGAAACTTGATTAGTAGGAAAAGTCATTTCATAAGTTTGCAAAGCGCCTACTAATTCCTCTACACTCATCTCATCCGGATGACTAACGGTTTCAATGGCGGTAACCTTTGCCCTAAACCGTTCCGGAAGAGTCCGAAGTATCTTTCTTACAATTTTCGACTCCGGGATCTTTTCTCCTAAATTAGCACATGTATTTATTACATCTTGAAGTCTAGTGTAATAATCTGTAAACAATTCATGCTCTTCCATATGAATAGAGTCAAATTGACTTGTAAGCATCTGGAGCTTTTGAATTTTTACAAGATTAGTACCCTCATGTGTAATTTTGAGAATATCCCAAATTTCCTTCGCGGTTTCACACGTGGAAATTCTTGTGAACTCAGTCGAGGAAAGAGAATTAAATAAAGCGTTCATACCTTTCCTATTGTAAGAAGATCTTTCAAATTCCTCTTTGGACCATCTAGAGCGAGGTTTTGGGGTAGTAGAATTTCCTACTTCCTCAACAGGATGCACCCAACCGTATTCCACGGATTGCCATACTCGCTCATCAATTGCGATGAGAAAAGCCCTCATCCGCACTTTCCAATAAGCATAATTAGTCCCATAAAAAAGAGGAGGTCTATAAATATTACCACTTTCACCCATCATGATAGATAAACCTAAAACCCGCTCCGATACCAATTGTAGGTTTTTATGTAGGATCCACAAGGATCTAAATAGGTACTATCAAACAACTAGAGGGGGGGGGTGAATAGGTGTAATGCTTATAAAACCAAATCTCAGTGCAAAATAAAAACCAATGCGGAAAATAAAAACAGCACACCGAGATTTACGTGGAAACTCCAATCCAGGAGAAAAACCACGGGACCAACACGCAATAACAATCCACTAAGAATAGAAGAATAACAAGGTGATTACCGACTCCACGGACTCAACCCCTCCTTCAGCTTCTTCGGACCTTGCGCTGACCGGTTGGATGTCTACGCAATAACAATCCACTAAGAAAAGAAGAATAACAAGGTGATTACCGTCTCCACGGATTTAACCCCTCCTTCAACTTCTTCGGACCTCGCGCTCCACCATTTGCACGTCCACTGCACACGTTCGAATCCACGAACGCCACTCGAATCCACGAGCACACGTTTCGAATCCACGAAACGCCTTTAGCACACCGAATCCACGATGCCACGTCAAATCCACGACGCAAACTCAGTCGATAAGAATATTGACTTCGATGGTGATCCTTTGCTTAGATTATCAATGAAGACCCATGGGAAAAATCTCTAAGCAAAGATTAGATCAATTCGACAAAAGATTTGTTCTTGAAAGAACCGTCGAATTGACCTAAAAGAGGCTATAAAGAAGAACGATAAAAACCTAGCCTCTAGGGTTGCTCTTAAGTGTTTAATTAATTAATCGGTAGAGAACCCACGTTCTTGAGAAACCCTAAGTGTCTATTTATAGTTTAGAAACCTTTGGAAAGATATAAGCATCAAAAACTACCTTTTCTGGAGTTTTTTACGACGGCGATCCGGATCGGATTTACTGCGATCTGGATCGTCGTAGCGTGATAGACAATTCCAGAAAACCAAGGGTTCGGGATCCGGATTGAACTTCCCGATCCGGATCGTTCATGAATTTCAGCAACATCCAATGTTCGGGATCCGGATCAGAATAGGCTTGGATCCGGATTGGATTTGCACATGAACTAATGCCCTTCGGAATCCGGATTGGATCATCTGATCCGGATCCTGAACATGCCCCATGTCCAGTTTTTTATTTTTATGCAATTAAAAATTCATCCAAGTGTTTCTACACTATAAGAAAGTATTCGGATCACCAAAATTATTTAGTTAACCATACCTGATCCTTTTGAATACTTTCTTCTTGAGATTGATGTAACTGATCCACAATTCTTCAACTTCAATCTTCAAGACTCAAGACACTGAGTGTCAACTTGAGCTCTTGTTGAATCTTCTCTAAGTCTTTGATTGCTGATTGACAATTTGATCCCTTTAAGACTCCGACTCAACTCACTGACTTGACTCACGAAATATGCCAACACCAAAATGCCGTAACAAGTTGGATTCTTCTTGTCTCTTAGTCGTGTGGTTTGTTCTGAGAGCCGTTTGGGTTGACGATGGTCCCGAGTTATGGAGTGTCTCCGGTAGATGTTGTTAATGTTGAGTTATTGTTTATGATCTGATCGATTGTGTATTCAGACTATAGCCTGCATGAGCCATATTGAGCTCGACAAAGATGCGCGGATACTTTCCTCGGTGGGGTCCACCCCTCGAGTGCCACTCCGGAGTTGGACCTGTTACTTTACTATCGCGACTTGTCGACGCAGTCCATGTGGGATGCCCTACGTAAGTCCAATCCTCCGTGGATGTAATTGCAGTAGGTGGGCGCAGGTTTGACTGGACCCTATGTGGCAGTCACTGTGATTGGGTTGATTGAATATTTTGGGTTAGAGTCGATGCATCATTTTCATCTATATCACCCATTGAGCATTGTAGATAGAGGCATGATAGCTGTAGATTTCTTTCCAGCTTATCTTTACATTATTACAGTTTTCCTGTTATCTTATGTCTCTTGCAGACTTAGTAGGTAGACAGTTGGTCTTGGAGACGGTACCTACTGAGAACTACGTGACAGTGTAGTTCTCACAACCTCTGTTGGTGACAGATTTTCCAGAGGCATCTACCCCTGTTCCTACTCCTGTTGCTGTACCAACTGATCGAGGTAAGGGAGTCGCGAGCTAATTCCCTACCCGTCTTTGGAGTATAGATGTACCCCTTTTTTGGAGTTTTGTAGTACAGTCTGCTGGATTATTGTAGATAGTTGCTGTTGACAATTTTATTTTCGAGAGACTTATGTATTGTGAGGTTCAGATCTTTACTTTTTGGAGTTGTACTTTTATATTTCAGTAGTTTATTTTACAGCTCTGATATATATGTAGTTGTAGTATTATCTTTTGCAGGTTAGACGCTTCATCTATGCGGGGCTTCCCGTATGGGCGGCGGATCTGTTAGCGAGTCCGAGTCGCAGTTTCGACACCGGGGCGTGACACCTGCACCACTACGTGCTATCTGGGGCTCACGGGTCACTGTCGACCACTCTACCGGTAAAGAACGCTAATTTGGGGGATCAGTCCCATGGGCGTACATGAAGTACAGCTGGTACTGTGGCGATCAAAATGCTGATGCTCAAACTCACGGTCTACATACCGATTAATCGGTAATAAGCCGGAATCTCAACTGGGCCGCTGATACTGTATAATCAATCATGCAATACGAGAATAGAAAAATACTGAAATCACTAAACAGGAGTATGCTGAAGTAACTGGAATATAATCATCACTAGCTAATGACCAATCAAACATGGCAACAGTCCAGGTATAAGCTAAGTATGCGAAATAGAAAGGTAGTAAACTACTCTACTAAAAGAAAAGCAAGAAAGCTCAAGGAATGGGACCAGGGCTAGCAACAATCACAGGGGTTCAACCGAATACGGTACCCCATAGGTGACGATATAATGAAGCCCGAACCGAAGCACCCACCTCAGTGTAGGCGGTCGTGGAAATAGCTGGAAGGCTCGTGTGCTGGCTGCTGAATGCTGGGGCCTGAATCATAATCATGGGTCAGTAAAATACTCTCACACACCCAACCCACTGACTCACTGTATACAGACAAGCTAAACGGGAAACTTCAAAGTCTCGGGATTCGCCGAAATTTTCGGTAATTCGCCGATCGACCAACTATGGTCTGATCTGAGCCTACGAGTTTCCGAAGTCAACAAAACTTGACGTGCTGCCCCGGAATGCTTAACTTAAGACGTTCGGGCATAAAATACCGCTATCACTTCTGGAAAAGCCAATTTCGGCTCCGGAAGTCACCAACGCTAAACGAAGATCACTGGACCAGCCAGGACAGCGTCGGGAACAATCAGGGACATCTGGGACTCACAACTTGTCACGCCCCGAGGTCGAAACTGCGACCCGGGCTCGCCAATAGATCCACCGCCCATACGGTGAACCCTGTATAGACGAAGCGTCTAACCTGCAAAAGAAGGATACTAAAGCTATACAGATATCAGAGCTGAAAAGTAAACTACTGAAATAACAATAATACAACTCCAAAAGAAAAAGTACAAGTCTGGACCTCACTACAAAGGTCTCTCAAAATAACTCTCAAAAGTAAACAAAAGAAATAAACAAGATAAGCCCCCAAAAGAAAACCCTAAATACTAATACATCACCAAAATAGGGTACAACTACTCTCTCTCTGGCAGACGACTGGTAGGGATCTAGCTCGCGACTCCCTTACCTCGATCAGCAGAATCAGCCACTGGAGCAGCAGGAACAGGAGTAGAAGTCCCTGGGGAAAAAGACACCACGACGGGTGTGAGAACTACATCCCACAGTAGTTCTCAGTGGGTGCCGCCAACAAGCCCGACGGTCTGCCCACTAAGTCTACTAGAGGCATAAAGTAACGAATGTAATACTGAAAGAAAAGGGCTGGAAAAGAATAACTCCACAGCTACTATGCCTCTATCTAAATGCTCAAGAAGTGGAACAGATGGAAACATGATGCACCTACTAACTCTCAAGTATAGTCACCCAATCTACACTGACTGCCACATAGGGCCCAGTCAAACCTGCGCCCACCTACTGCCGCACATCCACAAGAGGACGGGTCTACCGTAGGATGTCTGTGATTGCCAAAACTGGCCCAGCCAGAGAGACTACGTCGACAAGTCGCGATAGCAAAGTAACAGGCCCAACTCCGGAGTGGCACTCGAGGAGCGCGACCCCACCGAGGAAAGTATCCGCGCATATCTGTCGAGCTCAATATGGCTCATGCAGGCTATAGTCCAAATCCACGATCAACAATACCCGAATCACCTCTCTAACTCACTAAGAAGAACCACTCGAACAGCTAGGACCGCTGTCAACCCAACGGCTCCCAGAAAGAACATCAACTCGTCATGCAAACTCACTAGCTGGATATACTCCACATTCGACAACAATGAAAGGTCCGAGAACCCCGAAGGACTTGAACCTACAACCCAAATCAAACAAGAACAGGCTCTAGGCATAGCCCCTCGTTGTTCCCGACCCAGAGAAAAAGGCAGTCCTTAGAACCCAGACCACTCGAATCCTCTTGAGTGGGGAAGTTTACAGGAAAAATGTGACATTTATTACTGAAAACCATTTTTCACTCAACCCACGCGGGGTGAGGACTAAAAGTAGTTACTTTTTGAAAAACCATCTTGATTTGAGGAGAAACCCATTTTTAATGGTTTTTAATTCTTTTAGGAAAAACAGTTAGAAAATAAGTTTTTATATCCAAATCCCGAAGGGCTAATGCCTTCGTCCAATCAAACAAGAACAGACTCCGGCGACCCCTCGATGCTTGGAAGAAAACATTGGTTGACTAAAATCATGTGTGTGTCCAAAAGATTCTGGGTTCAAGGTCCTGCTAACACTGGTATACAACTGCCACTAATACAGTGGCAACTAATAAACAAGGAAACGAAACATCCCGGGACCACCATTCACCCAAACGGCTCCCGCCACAGATAAAAGACCAACTACATCTACCAGACTCCACTCTGCTCCCAAGCACGAGTGTAACATGCATCCCACACTAAAAGGAAATCCCGACCACTCGGCCCACTACCCGGGCGAGGATAACACTATGTTCAGGAATAGAATATATTGTGTGGATGTCTAAAACATAAATAACCCTAGCCCAAGTGAGGGTTTTCTACTAGTCTGGTTACACATGCAACATATGACGGGGGTGCTAGGTCAAGTTCCAAGATAACAATAATTTAACAGATTGTAGGAAGCAGGAAGATCACATGATCATCAATATAACAGTAGGAAATATCAATTCTCACATTCTAGCATGCTACATAGTACATTCACAACCATGCATGATCCTACATCAATAGAATTAATGATCAGTCCATAGATCTTGAAGACGAGGCCACCCACCTGAAAGTGCTAAACTGTCCCAAGTTCAACAGCTGAAAATACCTATGAACAAATATCTCCAATTCTCCCCAACTCCAACGGGTTCAGAAACACCCGCAAACTCTCCTGGGTACAACAATAAGGTCCAAAGTTACACTTTATTCCAAAAATATCCAAGTACACACAATCTGCTGGTAATAGTCCCAAAGATGCAAAATTTTCACCTATAAGGAAAACTCCAAAAAATCCAATAAAAATATGACGGCGATCCTCGCGAAGTGTATATGTCAATCGAGCCCTTAAACACCGAATTCCAATAGCCGGATGCAGAGATAAAAATCCAACAAGGTGTTGCTGTCCAAAAGTTCCACCAGCAGCAAAGGGGGTCAAAAACATACCAGAAACCCCAATAAAAGCTCAAATATGAGGAAAGTGGACAACAAAAAAATCGTAGATCTACCTCTCATGAATCCGATGCCGCAAAAATCGTCCAAAAATACTGTCAGAGTAGCTCTGTGGACCTCTCAGAACGAAATGCGACGATAATGGGCCTCCGATGAAAGAACGTCGCTCTGCGCTACGATGCCGAGGTCGTCGACGCTGCGGCCTCCAAAAATTCCGAGCTTCCTTCAAAATATCCAGCACAGGAAGATGATCAAGTTCACTTGAGGGCTCAGAGGCTGAGGAGCTCGGGAAAGAGGAGAAAAAGCCCAAAGAACAAGGCCTATTTATAGGCCTCACCCAAAAAGCCCGAAAATATCCAAGCATTGGGCTTTTGGGCCCAACATCTAGGCCCCCGAAATATTTCGGGCGGCTATAGTGTTCGGCCCGGCCCAACACTGCGCGCGCCCGAAACCCCGAGAAGCCGCCACGTGTCCCATCTGCGCTCCCCGCGCCCGGCGCACGCGCGCCCGCCAATCGCGGTGCGCCGCGTGGCCCGCGGTCCACGGCGGGAACCGTGGGCCGCGGTTCACGGCGGCCCTGCCGGGTCGCTGCGCCCGCCAACCAGCGGGCGCCACGTGGCCCGGCGGGGTCCACCGTGCGCCGCGCCCGGCGCGGTCCACGCACTGTCGCGCGTGTGTTGACCCGCGAATAAACGCCTGTCACGTGGCGTTCGCCTCCGCTGGCTGCTCCCGGTGCACGCCAAAACTGTGGACCGCGCTGCCCGCCGCCGCGCACATACCTGCCCGCGCTCCTGCCGCCGCGCTCCGCCACTGCCCGCCGCCACCGGCGCTGCCCCCCGGCCGCCGGAACAGTACCAAACGTCTCGAAATCCGTGTTTTGGCATCCGGGCTCCGAAAAATACTAGTCGATTTTCATCGTTTTCGCGCGCTGAGTCCAAATCCGATGTTCGTTTTGCCCAATTCCACTTCTAAAATTTCCCAAAGGCATCCGGACAGGTATTTTTAATCCGAATTTCGCGCTAGGTCCAATCTTGAAGTCTGATTTGCACGCAACCAACTCCAACACACATCATAGGCCTCCAGAAGCCACAATTTACACTGCAAAAGCTCTGCGGAGATCCGGGTCATCACACAACTGGTCAACAGAATTCCTCGATTTGCTCGATTAGCGCCAAATAGTCAATAAATCGTCGATTTCGTCGATTTACAAGTCATTATCCAAATTCCGCTTAAAGGAAGCCAAGGGATCTCGAACGAAAAGTCCAGAGATTATGTGCACGCTGCCCACAGCAGCCCATTCAGTCACAATTGTAATTAGACCCCTAGGGTTTACTTAAACTACATAAATACATGTTTTTATCAACATTTAAGCAAATACTTCCCAACTGAGGACTTATGAATTGAACCGAGGGCACTAGTAGGTGGGCCTCGACATACAGAACACTGTGCTCGCTGTTTGGGAGCAACACAAGACCCGAGAACAACTAAGGGTCAACTTGTATTTATGCATTGAGGCCTAAGTTGTTGTTGTGACCTAACCACTCAACCAAATGCAAAAGTAAGGTGAGCACCATGCTCAGGAGGTCGAGGGGGTCCGAGGGCTCACCATTGGGTTGCCGGAGCACTGCCGGAACAGTGACAGAGTCAACCTCCGCCATATACCCTTCACATAGAGCTAGGTTTGTAGAACTCACAAAAACCCAAGCTCTGGGCAGTAACTAAGGCAAGCAGCATCAAGAGGGTGTCCATGAAAGTGCCATGCATGCCTCGGGGTCCGGCGCCGGCGTGTGGTAGCGGCGGTTGGCCGGAGAAGGCGTTTAGGCCAACCTAGAGAGCAACCAAGGAGATGGGTCAAAGCAGCAGGTTTCGGGCTCGAGCAAGGGCACCAGTGGGTCTGTGCATATGCCCAAACAGGCTTTCACTGTGACTTTGAGGATGACAATACAATGAAGAACCAGATGCCGGTACTAAGCTTTTCATCAAATCAAACATAAGGAGGATGCGCCAACATCAGAGACATTTTAGTCAATCGATGCCACCGATTTGGGATTAGAATGAAGACAGATTTGATTAAGATGGAACAAGTAGCTGCGAGAAGAAGCAACGGGGAGGATGAAGATGAAAACCTCACACTTCAAGTTCAAGGAGCACCTCAAGGGAGAATTATTATAATCAAACTATTCTTATTAGATGCTTATAAATAAGAGGCCAGAAACTCCTTTTGTTTTCATTGATTAATTCCATCAATTTTTTTTTTTTAAAAAAAGTTGGGTATTCTACCTTGCCAGTTATCTTCTCCAAGAAAAAGAGATTTCTACCACTGCCTCATTAGAGCTTGCAGCGGTGCAAAGGGTAAGACACAACATTTTGCCAAGAGGGATGGTTTAATTTCAGATTGGCACTAGAAAAGGAAAAGCCTATGCACAACTAACCAGCACAGTTGATCCTCCCATAAGAGGGATGGTTTAATTCCAAATTGGCACTAGGAAAAGCCTATGCACAACTACCAGCTAGTAGAACAGCAGAGTTGATCCTCCCATAAAGTTACTTGCCCCACACACACACACACACACACACACACACGCACGCGCGCACACACACACACACTCTCTCTCACTCTCTCTCTCTCTCTCTCTCTCTCTCACAGGCGCGCACGTACGATGTATATATCTATTCTTCCCCCCCCCCTCATAATATGTACACCATGCAGCATGAAAAAGATGCACTTGCATATTACTCTTACCAAGAATACATACAGAGTATGCAGCACAGACGCTCCATTCTTTTGCAGACATTTTTTATTCACAACAATCTCAAACAAGCAAATAAGTATACCATTAGATGCTGATGTGGGCACCACTAGTAGCAGTACGGGGTGATTTTTCTCTTACAAGACCAGCAGCTGCACGGGCGGCAGCACATGCACGCTCTGCTGCAGCAATGGTAGCTCGAGCTTTCTCCAGAACATCAGATGCATTTCGGCACATATGAGATTTCTCATCAGCAGGTGGTCCTGCCTGACTATTATTAACAATATTACCATCAGTTCGTGTGGGAGAAATATATCCTGTCTCCACAGAATGGATCTTCATCGGCGTAACCAATGGCTACAAAAGTTGATCTGTATTACCCTCCACTGGAGGCAAAACAGAACTCCCATCTTTAGGAAGTGAGATAAGCGAAGAGCTCTCAACGAGGTATTCTTTCCTAGACAAGGACTGCGATCCATCCTACGAGTAAAAAGAATCAAATATGCTTGTCCCCCATTTATGTTTCTCGGATGAGAAAATGAAACGAAAGGATGATGGTAACTTAACTAAGATAAACCAAATGAACAAGTACATTATAGATAAGTTATGGTTGTCCTTCCTGGCCGCCAACGGCAGGTAAGGCACCAAGATATGCACGGTTGAGAGATTTGAGGGAACTGTACAACTAACGCATTGCAGAATAATAGGGACAGATAATTTGCGAATGATATTTATCGAAGCAAAATAAAAATGAAATTAGTACCATCAGGTCTGCATATTTTCTATTGAATTCTGCTTTAGTGTTTGAGTCGTCCCAATTGAGATTATACTCATGAGCAATTGCTTTAAGAACCTTCAGCTTCAGATCAGGAGGTGGGGCTTTGACTGTAAGTTTCTCAATTATCTGCAGGAATTACTAAAAAGTAAGTAATTTTACTAAAATTTGCACATTAATAACTAATAGTTAGTAAGGTTCTTATATTCTTCTTACCAGTCGATTAACACTGCTGTCAGGCTGCAGCTCGGAAGCAGATGAAACAAACTCCTTGCCATACTTGGCACCGAATAAATTACGGAGCTGCATCAACTCTGGCAAATCTGAACATCTTGGAGACGCAAAGATTATACTGCCAATAGCTTCCTGCAGTTCTAAGGGGCAATCCCTGCTTCACAAAGTAGTATTCCAAATAAAGTTAGATAATATTGCAGCATTAAAAAAGTAGGATGTAGCAGTATTGAGATTGATGATTTTCACTCTACAAGAAGATGATGAGGTATCTTTAATAATTTCGAAAAGTATGAGCATAAAAATGATAGTCAGATGTTAAAGACATAGGATGCCCCAAAAGAAAGAAAAAGAGTTCTCTAAACACCGGATCTAATTGCCATCTTATGGAATTATTATATTATGCGGTCTACCGTATTTACATAGTAAATACAATCTAATAGTATCACATCACTCCAATCTAATACTGCCACGTGCATTTGATTCTGCTATAGGGATGCCGATGGATATGGATTCCTGAATATTTACCCAAAATAGAACTCCAATGAGGCAGTTTGAAGCAAAACCTAAAAATGGGCATTGCTTTGGCGAGGGAAGAAAAAAGAAAAAAAACCCAAGTATGCGAAGGTTACTGTGGTTTGTGTGACTCCAGCAATTGCTTTATTACTATGGTTATTCCATTGTTGTCGTTTCGAAGTTCATACCAATTTCTCCATGTGTGATTAATAATTATTAGCATCTTCATTTGCAGTAGAGCTTTTTACTTGTGGCCTTACACTAATTTTGTTGCCATTTTTCTTGTTCTACATTTAGTTCTGTTAGGTAAGTTAATATTCATGAAATCTTACTTACAGAAATATATCTTCACTACAACAAAATAGGCTTTTAGTGGCAATTTAATAACGACGATTATAAAATGACCGTTATTAAATAATATCTAATTATACTTTAGCGACAATTATTTTAATTTTATTTTTTTACCAACTAATAATTTTATGTTAAATATGGCAGCGTTTGGCTATTTTTTGAAAAATAATTTTGGACAAAAAAAAGGCTCAATAGAGCATTTAAAAAGTGATTTTAATTTTTAAAATTAAAATTTAAAATTTTTAAATTTTAAATTTTAAATTTTAAATTTAAACTTTAAAATTATATATTTAAAATTTAAAATTTAAAATTTAAACTTTAAAATTATATATTTTAATTTTTAAATTATAATTTTTAAAATTTTAAAATTTAAATTTTAAATTTTTTAATTTTAAATTTTAAAATTTCAGCCTTAAACCCAACCTAAACCCAACCCTAGCTTCCCTGTTGACACCCACGCGAACGGCCTCTTTTTCCGAGCTCGAGCTTGATGTCACAGACTTAAGCGAAATTGCTTAAAAAGCCCGCGCGGCGCTCGCCTTCCTTCGCGAAGTGAGCAAGCCTACACCGTCTCTTGTGAACTTGGACCTACTCGCCCAAAGTTGATGTGCAAGAGAGAGAGTTTGAAGAAGAGTAATTGTATTTCTGGAATTAGAAAGTTACAACTGTTTCTTACTTGCTAAAGGGGGTGGAGGTCACAACCTTTTATAGACCACTTGCCGCCCATCTATCTAATGAAAAGGTGCCAAGTGGCGTACAAGCATAAGCTAAAAGTGGAGGCTACGAGCTCCCAAGAGTCCTACATTTATTACCCTAGAAACTTGAACAGTCTCGTGACTCTTCGGCTTCCGTGTCTGGTGTCTCGAGATACGAGAAGAAGCTTCTAGATTATGTAGTAAAACCTCACGAGGTTCTTCCCCTTTGGAGTTTGGTAGTTTTGCAAAGGAGAAATCCGCCCAAAAAGTTTAGTCCCTGACAACCTCC
Organism: Tillandsia leiboldiana; assembly: GCA_029204045.2. Lineage (NCBI taxonomy): Eukaryota > Viridiplantae > Streptophyta > Magnoliopsida > Poales > Bromeliaceae > Tillandsia > Tillandsia leiboldiana. Next base: position 6,567,687 of record CM055067.1, on the reverse strand, counting down.
CCCATCTAATGCGCAGACGCCCTCGCTGCGCGCTGGTGTTGGAATTCTTCAATCATGGTTGAATATTTCCGGAGAGTGTCAGCCTTCTCCCAGCTTGCTTCGCCATGTGGGAGGTTCTTCCACTTGACCAGGTATTCGACACTTGGCGGGACACTGCGACGACGGATGGTGAGAGTGTCCAGCAAGGTCTCGACATCCTTGTCAATGGCTGTAGTCATGGTGGAGGGAGTGCGCTGTGACACGCTCCTGTTGGGATCCTCGGAGTCGCCATGGAAGGGTCGAAGGCTGCTTGCATGAAAGACTGGATGGATCCGCAAATTTGCCGGTAGTTGTAGTTTGTACGCTGCCTTGCCTGCTCGCTTCACCACAGTGAACGGACACTCGTACTTCCGTATCAAGCCGCGGTGAATCTTGCGAAATGCTTTAAACTGTTGTGGCTGCATCTTGACCAAGACTTGGTCTCCCTCAGCGAACTCCAAGGGTCGCCGCTTTACATCGACCCACTTCTTTATCTGATGCGCCGCTTTTTCCAAACAAGCCCTCGCGATGTCTCCCTTTTCTTGGAAATGCGAGGTGAATTGAAGAGCCATAGGGCTGCGGCCCTGCTCGCCCGCAGCAACAGAGTGGGGAGCGAGCGGCTGTCTTCTCGTTGCAAGCTCGAACGGGCTATGGTTCGTAGATTCGCTCCTCCGCAAATTGTAAGAGAATTGGGCCACATCCAGATGATGTGCCCAGTCCTTCTGGCTAGCACTCACATAATGCCTCAAGTATTCCTCTACCAAGGCATTCACCCGCTCCGTCTGGCCGTCCGTCTGCGGATGGAAACTTGTAGAGAAGAGCAATTCCGACCCCAAGATCCGGAACACCTCTGTCCAGAACTTGCCAGTGAACCTTGGGTCGCGATCGCTCACAATGTTTTCAGGAATCCCCCAAAACTTCACCACATTGCTGACGAAAAGCCGCGCTGCTTCCTCCGCCGTGCAATCTGCTGGTGCCGCTATGAAGGTTCCGTATTTGGAGAATCGGTCCACCACCACAAGAATTGATCCCAATGCCCCCACCTTGGGCAAAGCAGAGATGAAGTCCATCGAGACGCTCTCCCATGGACGTGTTGGTGTTGGTAGTGGCTCGAGGAGGCCTCCAGGCTTCTGGCGCTCCACCTTATCCTGTTGGCACACAAGACAAGTCCGCACATATGCCTCCACATCGTCCCGCATGTGAGGCCAATAGTATGCAGCTTCTAGCAATGCCAAAGTTTGTTTTTGCCCCGGATGTCCGGCCCACTTGGAGTCATGACACTCCTTTATGAGCTCCCGACGAAGATTGCCCCACTTAGGCACATAGACGCGACGCCCCTTGGTTAGGAGTAGGCCATCGCTAACCCAGAACCGCTGCGCCTTGCCTTCCTTGACGAGTCGCACGAGTCCTTGAGCCACAGGGTCCTCGCAAGTCCCTTCGCGGATTCGCTCCCTGATCGCTCCATGGAGCTGGCACACCGCCGCCAACTCAGCTTTGCGGCTAAGTGCATCAGCCACGTGGTTCTCCCTTCCGGGTTTGTATTGAAGCTCCATGTTGAACTCCGCTAGGAAGTCCTGCCATCTTGCTTGCTTTGGTGACAGCTTCTTTTGTGTTTGGAAGTAGCTTGTGGCGACATTGTCCGTCCGCACAACGAACTTGCTTCCGAGGAGATAGTGCCGCCAAGTCCTTAGACAATGCACTATTGCTGTCATCTCCTTTTCTTGAACAGTGTATTGCCGCTCAGTGTCGTTGAGCTTGCGACTCTCAAAAGCGATGGGATGTCCCTCCTGCATGAGAACACTGCCAATGGCGAAGTCTGAAGCGTCAGTGTGTACCTCAAATGGTTGCCGACAGTCAGGAAGTCGCAACACGGGTTCTTCAGTCACCGCCCACTTCAGGTCCTCGAATGCCTCCGCGCACTGAGGGGTCCAGTCCCATGACTGGTTCTTCTTCAGCAAGTCCGTCAAAGGGGCTGCCTGCGCCGAGTAGCCCGCGATGATGTGATGCCCCCAATAGTCCCACATCGGATGTGGATGGATTTGTGATTGGGTTTATATGAGACTTGGACACTAGTAATAATAACTGGGCTTAAGCATTTTGGGCTGTGGTTTGGGTCCAACAAGTTATTATTGCTAGTGGGCCGGGTCGTTACATTTGGTATCAGAGCCAATAACCAGCCGGAAGTGTGTGACGAGTCTCGGCTGAGTCTGGGTCTAGATGACAGGGCTAGGGAGACGAGTCTCACATCGCCTGGTGATCTTGGGCTTGTGTGTGTGTGTTTGGGCTGACGAGGACGTCAGGCCTAAACGGGGGGAGTCTGTGACGCCCCCAATAGTCCCACATCGGATGTGGATGGATTTGTGATTGGGTTTATATGAGACTTGGACACTAGTAATAATAACTGGGCTTAAGCATTTTGGGCTGTGGTTTGGGTCCAACAAGTTATTATTGCTAGTGGGCCGGGTCGTTACAGATGAAGCGACGATAATAGTTGACGAGTCCGAGAAAGGATCGCAGCTCGGACACCGTCGTGGGCGCCTCCCACTCGCAGATCGCCCGAATCTTCTTGTGGTCCATGTGCAGTTGACCGTGGCCGATCCAATGGTCAAGGAAATGCACCTCCTCATTCGCAAAGGAGCACTTTTCCCATTTGACGAAAAGTTGGTTGTCCCGCAGCACTTGAAAGATGATTCGCAGATGCTCCTCATGCTCCTCCAGAGTGTTGCTCTACACGACGATATCGTCGAGGTACACTACCACGAAGCGGTCGAGGTAGGGATGGAATAATTTGTTCATCAAAGTGCGGAAGGTTGCCGGTGCATTCGTCAGGCCGAATGGCATGACAAGGAACTCGTAGGCCCCATACCTCATCACGCACGTGGTCTTCTCCTCGTCCCCTTCCGCAATTCTCACTTGATAATACCCCGAGCGAAGATCGAGCTTAGTGAAATACTTCGCTCCTCCTAGCTGGTCGAAAAGGTCCTCGACTAGCGGGATAGGGTACTTGTTTTTCACCGTTACCTTATTGAGTGCTCTGTAGTCGAAACAGAGTCGCAAACTTCCGTCACTCTTCCGTTGGAACAGCACCGGTGCTCCATAGGGTGCCTTCGATGGTCTGATAAAGCCTGCTTCAAGAAGGTCCTTCAACTGGCGTTGCAACTCCTCGAGTTCTGGCGGAGCCATCCTGTATGGCGCCTTTGCTGTTGGCTTGGAACCAGGTTCAAGCTCGATTGGATGGTCCACCTCCCTTCTAGGTGGAAGCTGCTTGGGTAGCTCCTGGGGCATGACGTCCTTGAACTCCCCCAAGACAGCACCAATTTCTGTCGGAAGGTCTTCCTCCTCGAATCCCTCCTCACTCACCTCACGGATGCTCGCAAGATAAGTTATCTCCCCATGCTTCACTCCCTTCCGCAGTTGCAGAGCTGAGAGGATAGGGGTTTCTGTTGGTTCGTTGCGGCTAGCCAAAATCATACAAGGGGCGGCCTCCTCCATGATGCTTAAGGCCCCAAGATGTGGCATTGGTACCGCCTTTGACGAGGCTAGAAAGTCGATGCCGAAAATGACTTTGAAGTCGTCGATGGTTGCGGCAGTGAAGTTCGCTGTTCCCACCCAGGGTCCTACAGTGATCGACACGCCCTTGGCTACCCCTGTGACAGGTTGTGCCTCAGAGTTAACCGCCTTGATCTTGCTCGTGTCCTTCTCCAGCTTGAGACCCAACCGCTTGGCCTCCGTAGCTGCGATGAAGTTGTGGGTTGCTCCCGTGTCCACGAGTGCTCGAGTGGCCCACCCATCGAGGGTCACATTGACGAACATAAGTTCCTTCTTGAGAGGTCTACTGCCGCCCGCTTGCCCCTGCATCGCGCTAACGAGCCGCAGTGCTCCCATCTTCGTCGGTGCTGCTTCCTCGCCCTCCTCGGCTTGGACAGCATTGACGGCTTTCTTCTTTGGACAGTCACGAGCCCAATAGTCATCTCCGCAAACATAGCAAGACACCTTCTTCTTCTGCGGAGGGCCCTTGTGCTCTTTGCCCTTATGGTGGTCTTTGTTCTCGCGACGGTCTCCCCCACCTTTGGCCTTGCTCACCTTAGGCGGTTTGTCGCGATTAGACTTCGCCTTCTCATACTCCGGTAGCTTCTCCGCCATGGCTATGGCAGAGCTTACATACTTGACGTCTCGTCCCACGAGCTCCTTGTTTGCCCACAGTTGGAGACCGTCGAGGAAGAAGAACAGCCGGTCCTCCTCGACCATATTGGAGATAGAGAGCATCAGTTTGGAGTACTCCTTGACATACTCCTTGAGGGTTCCCGTATGCTTGAGCCATCGAAGTTGCCTCCGCGCAAGATACTCGACATGCTCGGGGTAGAACTGTGCCTTGAGGTCGCACACGAAGTCCTCCCAAGTATTCAACTCGCATTGGCCTTTCTCGGCCTCCGCCGACCTCCGACGCCACCACATCATGGCATCGTCAGTCAAGTACATGGAAGTGGTTTGGACTTTGTCTTCTTCGTCCTCCAGCCGCAACGCCTTGAGATAGCGCTCCATGTGCCAAAGGAAGTTGTCAATTTCCTTCTCATCGCGTGTCCCCTTGAAGCCCTGGGGTTCGGGGATGCGGATCCTTGGGGTATGCTCCCTTGGTGCATCGCCACCACGAGCCACCGCCCTCTCGAGGATCGTCATCCGCATCTTAAGGTCCTCGACCTCATCGACCCTTGTGACAAGGTCATCCACCAGCGTCTTCCGTTCGTCCTCGCGACGAGCAACGTCAGCGCGAAACTGCTCGAGTTGTTGGCGGAAAGTTCCCATTGCAGCAGCAACACTTTCCTCCATGGTATGTAGTCCTTCCTCCATAATCTCCATATGTTGGGTTAGGACTAGATAGTTGTCCTCCAACAAGCCAACACGATCATCGAGCGAAACGGACTCCCTCGCATGGGTCCGTGGTTCCTTGCTCTTGCCGCGTCTGGATTGTCGAGGTGGTTCGGCCATGTTGTCGGTGATGGCAGCATCCGATGACGACATGGTTCCTAGCTCCCGAACGTCGCTCCGATACCAACTGTCACGGACTTAAGTGAAATTGCTTAAAAAGCCCGCGCAACGCTCGCCTTCCTTCGCGAAGTGAGCAAGCCTACACCGTCTCTTGTGAACTTGGACCTACTCGCCCAAAGTTGATGTGCAAGAGAGAGAGTTTGAAGAAGAGTAATTGTATTTCTGGAATTAGAAAGTTACAACTGTTTCTTACTTGCTAAAGGGGGTGGAGGTCACAACCTTTTATAGACCACTTGCCGCCCATCTATCTAATGAAAAGGTGCCAAGTGGCGTACAAGCATAAGCTAAAAGTGGAGGCTACGAGCTCCCAAGAGTCCTACATTTATTACCCTAGAAACTTGAACAGTCTCGTGACTCTTCGGCTTCCGCGTCTGGTGTCTCGAGATACGAGAAGAAGCTTCTAGATTATGTAGTAAAACCTCACGAGGTTCTTCCCCTTTGGAGTTTGGTAGTTTTGCAAAGGAGAAATCCGCCCAAAAAGTTTAGTCCCTGACATTGAGCTCTCCGAGCTCTCCCTTTTATCTCCATCCTCTCCCTCTCTGATCTCGAGCACTTCCCCTCTCCTTCACCTCTACTCACCCCCCTCTCCTTCACTTCTATTCACCTCTACTCGAGCTCTCCGCGTCCTCTCCAAGCTCCGATCCCATTCCCAACATCCAAGACACAGCGATCAGATCCGCGACCTCGGCGGTGCAGCTTGTCAATTTGGTGCTCCGATCCATTGGTAAGATCTCTCAATCTCAAATTCTTAGTTTCGTCCTTGAATAGATTTTGTTTTTTTTCTGATCTCATTTGGTTTTGCTATGAATTTATAATTATGGTTCGATTTTTAGTGATTATTCTCCAAAATTTAAGGATAAAGAAGTCTTGGTGATCGAATTGTGGTGTAAATTTTTAGTATTAAATGCCACGCAGTAATTATACGTGCCCTGAGGATTCGGTCAATTTTTAAAAAAGTTGGTCTCAGCCGCACTGAACGCGCCGAGCGACTCAGCGCCTTGTGAAGGCCCTGAGTCGCTCGACGCCTTCAAGGTGGACACCCGACGTGGCGCCCGCGTGGCGAAAATAGGGTTATTTTTACAATTTTTTTTTTTTAAAACGCAAATTTTGAAAATTGGGAGGGTTATTAAAAAAAAAAAAAAAAAAAAAAAAAAAAAAAAAAAAGGGAGGGTTATTTTAAAAAGGAAAAAAAAAAAAAAAAAAGGAGTCCGTTTTTAAGTTTTAACGAGGACTTCGGGGATTAAGGGTAATCCGCGGCGCGGCTCGTCTCCACCCTCCCCTCACTCTGCGCGACGACGATGGCGAGGTCATCCGCGGCCCGGCTACTCTCCTCCCTCCGCTCGAGTGGCGGCGACGGCCTCCTCCACCCCCTCTGCCCCGTCTCCCTCCTCCTCCTCCTCCACCTCCACAGCGGCGGCCGCGGGGGGTGGCAGCGGGCGATGTCTACGGGGAGCGCGGCGCGGGCGAAGGAGGAGAAGGAGGCGTGGTGGAAGGAGGCGATGGAGCGGATGCGGAACATCGGGATTTCTGCCCACATCGACTCCGGGAAGACGACGCTCACCGAGCGGATTCTCTTCTACACGGGGAGGATCCACGAGATCCACGAGGTGCGCGGTCGCGATGGTGTCGGGGCGAAGATGGACTCCATGGACCTCGAGAGGGAGAAGGGGATCACCATCCAGTCCGCCGCCACCTACTGCACCTGGAACGGATACCAGGTGCCTTCTTATTCTTCTCAACCTTTTCGGCGATTATACTTGTTTAAGTCATAGAAATCGGAAAGAATCATTAGTTAGGTTGATCTATGTAGTTGCAACTTTGGATGTAATTCGAGTTCTGTCAAGGACGACGGTGAGGAGATTCACCCCTAGCTGTGTGATGCATTTCGTAGATTTTTGCAAAAAATGATTTTGAAGCTTCTTTCAAGGATTTGATCCCATGACTGAGTGGTGGATCTCCTTGACTTTGTCATGGTCAACAGAAGAGCTAAGTTTTTATTCTTACTAAACTGGAATTATGGCTGAGCTGCAGTGACACGATCCCTAACACCCCGTAATTGATCAAAGTGTTTCTACAATAGTTAAGTTTGATGTGAGGTGGTGCGCCGACCCTAACACTCCCTAATTGATAAAAGTGTTTCTAGGATAGTTAAGTTTGATGCGAGGAGGTGTGTAATTTGGGTTATTATTCTTCTTCTTATTGGAAATATGTGGTTTATATATTGAGATGAGGTGTATATGTAGGTACTTAGCTAAATCTGGCATCTTGGACAAATTCTATTAATGTTTCTTAATGGGCCATACTATTGGTAGAAATTGGAAGTAAACATCAAATATGATTAAAAAACTTTATGGTTTATATATCATTTGGAACAGAATTTGGCTAGAACATATCACAAGGATGAGTGATGTCTCTCTTTCCAAAAATTAGTTAGTTTGTCTGACTACAATGGTATGCACAACATAAGATCCTCCTTTGAGTTGGCCCTGTAGTTTTGTATTATCGGTAACATTGTCGTTGCCTTGATCGAGATATGGCTTTAGCTTGCATTGCAAATTCTGCAGATGTCCTTTAATATTGAATTTGCTAATTACATTAACTATAAAATAATTGATAAACAATTTTACAACAGAGACTAATGGAAAGGAATATTTAGGGCAGATTTGAGGGGGAAAAAAAGCTTGAGGAACTATGGATGGCTCTCTGCTCTCTGTGCTGTCTATTGAATTGCTATTGTACTGTTAGTCCATGCGGCCAATATGATCTGCCATTCTGCTTGTTTGCTGATGCTTTCATGCACTTCTGTAGTTATCCAGTTAGTTTTTAGGGATTAGCGCTAAATCTTGTATTGTTTTTTCCATTGTTCCATAGAATTCTCTTTGCTTGTTACACTTTTATTTGATTCTCCCTCTCAGTTTCTCTCCTAGAAGGTGTGATCTTGCACTAGAATGAATGAGGTAGTTGCACACTTTCTGTCTTTGCTACTGTTCTTTTATTTTTACTCAATATTCATTGTTGCAATTGGAAGAGCTAAATTTAGAAAGCCACATCAGATACAGTTTCCTAACCTTGCTAACCTTTCCTTAAGTGAAGTAATGGCCTTTGAAGGTCAGATTTGTTTGGTTGTTTAAGGTAGAGCTTAGACATGATTTCTACCTTGTTGAAGATGTGGTTTTGTTGAAGACCTAAAGGGTGTAAATTGCTCATAAGAACTACCGATATCTTCTTTTTGTTAGAATGGAATTGTTTTATTCTTAAAAAGTCGTAAAACATTATGTTAGCTATTATTATCTTAGCAATAGCGATGACATGATTTCTGGGATATTATGAAGCTACGAGCACATTTTGTTGAAAATTTAATATTATTGTGGTTATGGCTTCCATATTGCAATATATGATGAAACTTGTTGCTAAGTTTCTTCTTTCATCTTTGTATTAGGAAACTAAAGCTTTCGATTAAAAATGATTTATAGATCGGATAGTATCATAGTAAGTACTATGTTGATTTTTAGGAAATTCATTGTTCTTCATGTGTTCTGCACTTTGGATTTGTTGCATGGTCTAGTCTATAATACATGTACATAGATGGTTGCTATGATTACAGATGTCCAAAGTACTTCAGTAATTTTTATCAACTTGCTAGCTCTTTAGTTTTCTTTCACTTATTGGGAGATTTCTTAGTGGAATAGATTTGCTTTCAGATAGGGAAATACATATATGCTTAACTGCCTTCTTTTCATCAAATTTTAATGCTGCATTTACTGATTATGTTGGTGATAATTGTTGTGTTTGTATGAAATGATACTCAGTCCCTTTTTAAAATTTCAATGCAGGTTAATGTAATTGATACACCAGGTCACGTGGATTTCACCATTGAAGTAGAAAGGGCATTGCGTGTTCTTGATGGTGCCATCCTTGTTCTCTGTAGTGTCGGTGGTGTACAAAGTCAATCAATCACTGTCGATCGCCAGATGAGAAGATATGAAGTTCCTAGGCTTGCATTCATTAACAAATTAGATAGAATGGGAGCAGATCCATGGAAAGTTCTTAATCAGGTGACATTTTACTAACTTTAAAATGTAAAAAATCATCTTTAAGTATTCCTTGTATTGTTTCATAATGTCAGGGATCATGTCACATTTATGCGTGGTGCTAAATATTACATTGCTGAATGCTTTTTGCTAATCTTAATATTATTGCATAACTATTAATTACCACTTGCTATTCTTATGAACTATGCATGTCTGTAGTGCAATCATTTGCTAAATAGTTGTTACTTAACAGAAGAGGATAAGTTTCTTATTGTTTTCCAATTCTTTAAATTGAGGACGATTCAATAGATATAGGTGGACATTCTTAGTCTTCTATGTGTTTTTAACGGTACTAGCAATATCTATTGTTTTGATCTTTATCAGCATACAATTTATGACTGTTTAAGCTGTCATTAGTTGGGAGATTGCATATTTTACACTATCATTTTTATTACTGGACTTTATGTTCCCACTCAATATTCTCAACATTTGCTCAACCTCTTAACAAACAATCTGAAATGAAGCCCACTAACAAACAACCTGAACCGAAACCCAAAGCTACAAAACTGCTGAAATTGTTGGAACTGAAACTCTTGATGTTGGGTCAAACCAGAACCATAACTGATATTGAACCGTAATGACATGATTTGGGTTGCTTGAAAAGATTTTCAGAGATTATGCTAGTTCTACACAGGCATTACATTGCCCAATCATCAGGATCTCTTTAAAATGTTAGTGTGCGCAAAATTCACACATGCTTAATCGTATCTATTTGAAACAAGAAACATGACAGTCGATTTCCTGCTATCAAATTATCAACGTCCAGCACCTAATTATGCAGAAAGATAGTTTCTCCGCTGATCAATTAGGAAAATATACACCCTAGCTGATCATTCTTATCATGATTTGCATACTGATTAGCATCATTCTCCCTGCTGATGGCTTGACGACTGAGTTAGTGCACAGTGAACAGTCTTGATAACCGTCAGAGTGTTGCAGAATTCTACCGACCTTTTCTACTTCTCTCAATGGAAACCTTTGTAGAAGATTCTTTTCTTAGTTTCAAACAAGGAATTAAGTGTCGTGGCATGGGGGCGTGCCGCTCTCCGCCTGGCACGGTACGGTACGGGCACGCTTGCGTGCCGATGGATACGCATGACCTCCCAGTGGCACACTCTGGCACGTTGTTTTTTTATTTTTTTGTTCCCAATAAGCTCTTATAATATTGTTTTGAAATGTTTAGTCAAAAAATTATGAATATTGACTATATATAGCTTATTATACTCACCAATTAACATATTGATAACTTTTTTTATATATAAAGTACAACTATACCTCATAGAAAATAGAAATAATAATATAATAATAAAATTCAAAGTATAATAAGTATTTAACCATGTGTTTACTGTAAAACCATGTGTAAAAAAAAAAAAAAAAAAAAAAAAAAAAGCTCGGCACCCTCGGCATGGCACGGGCGATACCCATTGGGTATCGCTCTGTCTCGAGCGATACCCAATGGGTATCGCCGAGACGGCCCCCCCCCCCCTCGTACCGTGCCCCTATTGTAGGGGCACGGTCTTAATTCCCTGGTTTCAAAGCCTTTTTATGGTAGTTCGATTAGTCTAGCACCTAATACAGTATAATTGTACAAGTACCTTGCAAGCCTGTCTTTTTTTCTTTGTTCTTTATTTTGACTTCTGAACATCTTAAAATGATTGGATAAATGCAACTTTTTATTTATCACATTAAAGCATAACCAAATAATTGAAGCACCTATTTTAACTCTTGGTTACTGCTTGAACTTAAGAGTCAAGTGTACAGTTGTTAATCATCTGCATCAACTTCAATGCTTTCAAAATATGTTGATGATTCTGTCCGTTAATAGCTTCATAACTTCGATATATGTGTAATTGTATTATGCTTTTTGCAAATTTTATGGCTACTGATTGATTATTTCAAAGTAGGTAAAATTTTTATAACTGTACTTTCTTCTTTTAGGCAAGATCTAAGCTCCGTCACCACAGTGCAGCTGTACAAGTACCAATAGGATTAGAAGAGGAATTCCAGGGCCTTGTGGATCTTGTAGAATTGAAAGCCTATTATTTCCAGGGTACCAATGGGTTAGTCTAGCTATGAATCTCTACTTTTAAAAAGTTTTGCTGACATGTACTTGAGATCTTATTATTAATTCTCTCTGTTTGTATAAATTTGCAGTGAAAAGGTTGTTGAAGATGAGATTCCATCAAATATGGAAGGATTGGTCACAGAAAAGCGACGCGAGCTTATTGAAGTTGTTTCTGAAGTGGATGATAAGCTAGCTGAAGCTTTTCTTAATGATGAGCCTATAACGTCGAGCGACCTTAAGGTGATCTTGGCTGCAAATCATCTTACATGCTTTGCTGTTTGCTCTTGACAATTTCATTCACATCCTGCTAGCTGTTATTTAGGAACTTGTTTTCTGGCATATTCATAGAAGAATTAGATTTTTAATTTTTTAAATTTTGTTTTAGTGTTGCAATCATCTTCAGAAAAGAAAATTATTTTGGTGGTTATGATTTGCAAGTACAAATAACTAAGACTTGGAAGTCATGGGCTAGCATTATGTACAGCCATTGCCCAGTGATAGTTGATCGGCAATGCCAATTTGCCAATTTAATGTTATTTCTGCTAGGCATTGATTACCATATTTGTTTATGCAATTGCACACTAAGTATGATTTTCTTATATTGCAATGTAGTCTGTATGCCTTAAAATCATAAAATTCTCTTGATTAGCATTTGCGTCAAATCGATAAGTAGGTATTATAATTATCTCAAAAGCACGAGCAGCTTATAAAAGTTAGTGTCATAGTGTGAAAAATTAGTGTTAGTGTATCTGTCATAGTTTGAAAAGGTGTGCCTAGGCATGAGGCACAGGCCTTGGCACCTCAAGGAGCCTGATGCGTAGTGCCTTCTCTGAGCCGTGTGCCTCAGACGAGGCGTGAGGTGGGGATGAGGTGCGCGCCTTGTGATGCCTGAGGCACGTGGTGCTGATGAGGCTGGTGCCTCGTGATGTTTTAATAAAATGGTTTGTCTTTGATCTCGGGTTCTTTATGGGTAAAATCTGACCTGTTAAGGGGATTTAGGAAACCCTAATTTATCTATGGCCCCTTTCTCCCCTCTCTCTTTACTTCTCTCTCTCTCTCTCACCTTCCCCATCTCCCTTCTCTTCCTGACCGCAAGAAGCAGCGGCAGCAATAGAAAGCAGTGGCAGGTCGGTAGCAAGCAGTGCCAGCAGGCAACAACAGCAGCAATGAGCAGTGGCTTCGTTGAGGCCTCTATACTCTTGTTCTCTAAAGATTGCTTTTTTTGGGCTCTTTTTTTAGAGCTTTATATTGTTTGAAGTTACAGTTTCGATGAGGTTTTTCTGATTTTTTTTTTTCTAAATTTTTTGTGATGAAATTCATGAGCAAAAATTTCTTTCTTTTTTTTTTTTGTAGTTGAGGATTTTTTTTTTTTCATTCTTTCTCTGGTTCTTCAATAAACTTTCTTCTTGGCTCTCTAAGAATTTGGTTGTTCAAATCTTAAAATATTACTGTTGACTTGTTATTCTCCAAGTTTAATTGTCGCCATGTTGTTTTCTAAAGTTTACTATTGAGTTGTTGTAGCGTGAATGGATTCTAAAGGATCCAAAATGGATCCTGTATGGGAATATGCTGCTTAAAGGATCCCAACAATAGGAAAGTGTTGTTAGTGTTATAATCAAATTATTACTAGGTCTCTTTTAGAACTCTTTATGTTTATTAAATATGTGTAATTATGCGTCTCACCTTCTTGAGGCGTGCGCCTCACGCCTAGGCTCCAGGAGCTTCTCACACCTTTCAAAACACTGATCTCTGCGGAGACACAAAAGTTATATTACATTAAGAATAGTGAATTTGCTTAACTAGCCTTTACATAGGGTAAACCTGGAGATGCATATGGAGACACTTGCACACATTCAAGCTAAATTTGATGGAAAATCATGCATGCTTTATGTACCTTAAAAATCATCTTTTCATGGCTTCCAATATCTTTAATTATTTTGACATATGATTGTTATTTTTTTCAGATGGCTATTCGCAGGGCTACAGTAGCGCGCAAGTTTGTACCGGTTTATATGGGAAGCGCATTCAAAAATAAGGTTCTTGAACTCTTATAATTTTTATTTTTTTGCGTTGATTGTCTATTATCTTAGCCTATTGATTGATTGATTGAAATATATTCATTATAATTTGGTATCATGTTACTTTTTTTGCAAGTTCTGACAGCCATGAATAGTATCACATCACAGTAAATTATGATCACTTATTAATAATTCATGTAATTCTTTTGGAGTAGGTTGAGCTGGTCTTAGTACCATTTATTTGGAGCTCAGGGCTAACAGCTCATTCAATCGTATTATGTCCTTTAAGAATTGGAAACTCCATTCTGTTGCCAATACGAGGATCTGTAGATAGTTGAACAAGTTGTAGATCATGTATTCAAAATAAAGTAGTCTCTTATTCTCTACAATTACTGGTAAATTTTTGTACACTTCATTATCTTATTTTGCTGCTACAAATCAGTGTTTAAAAAATTGCACCTTAGGTGCACACCTAGGCACAGGCCCTAGGGAGACTCGTAGGCAAGGTGACCTCGCCTTGGGCGCTGGTAAGATGTGTCTTGAGAATATTGGGTTTGGATCCACTCTTTATTGGGTTCAACGGGTTTAAACAATTAAGAACCCTAAACCCTAAACGAATATGTTGAGAAAAGGTTTAGGGTTTAGGGTTTAGTCATCTCTGCTCGCTTTCTCTTTCTCAATCTCTCTCTCTCTCTCTCTCTTTCTCAATCTCTCTCTCTCTCTCTCTCTCTCTCTCTCTCTCTTTCTCTCTCTCTCTCTCCTCCGCTCCTCCCTTCCTCCGCTCCTTCGTTTCTCCATCAACATTCGCTCCTCCGCTTCTTCCCTCTCTTCGGCTTGACTCTCCCTTCCCGCCGACTCCATTGCCACCATCTCCCTCTGCTGCCACAGTGCCACCTCCCTCCTATGTGTTCATCTCTCTCTCTCTCTCTCTCTCCCCCCCTCCCATGTGTTCATCTCTCTCTCTCTCTCTCTCTCTCTCTCTCTCTCTCTCTCTCTCTTGTGGGAGTAGGATAGACTGTAGTAAAATTTGTTGTTCTCTTAAACAATATTCTTTGTTTTTTAAAAATAAAACATCATTATTATACCCTCTCTCTATCTCTGTTTTTTTTTTTTTGTAGAACAATGTTTTAACTGTGTGTGTGTGTGTGTGTGTGTGTGTGTTTTATTTAATATAATAGGATTATACCCTATTTTAACTCTCTCTTGATGGGATAAATTTTGTTTTGTCTTAAATAGTATTTTACTCTATTTTTTTATGTAAAATAGAGTATTACCGTGCTCTCTCTCTCTATCTCTCTCTCTCTCTCATGTTATGTGCGAATAGGATGGAGTAGGTTTTTTTTTTTTCTTATTTTAAATAAAGTGCGTCTCACCTCTCTCGGGCGCATGCCTGCTCCTTGCGCCTAGGCTCTAACAGCCCTTTGTGCCTTGGTGTGCCTTGGGCTTTTTCAAACACTGCTACAAGTATCAAAATACTAATTTTCTTTCTAATTTAAATATTTAAGTATATATAAGAAGATTTTGTATGTTGTTTATATCTTACATTAAATTATTCTTTTGCTTACACATAGGCAACTGGATATTTTGCTGCATTAAGATGCGTGACGATTTATAAGTTGGTTGTCTTATAAGATGTGCTGGTTGCTTGTTTCTTGGCATTTTTTTATTTTTACTGGTTTGGTCAACAAGAATATGATTTTCTGCTTTTTGAGGCGGTGAATATAATTGTTTGTTTGCAATTTAATGTCAACAGGGTGTTCAACCGCTTCTTGATGGAGTGCTCGACTATCTGCCTTTCCCAACTGAAGTTGAAAATTATGCGCTTGACCAAAATAAATCTGAAGAGAAGGTACTATCAATGATTCATTATTCATTTATGTTGTAACTTGATACACTCCATCCTAGTCCTATTAGGGGTAGGATCATGGAATTTCAACATTGATGTTAGCTTCATTTTTAGGTATTACTATCTGGGAATCCTGCTGGACCCCTTGTTGCTTTGTCTTTTAAGCTGGAAGAAGGGCGGTTTGGTCAGTTGACATATTTGAGGTAATGCATACTGGTGTTCTTGTTAATGTAGTCAGATTGCATTAATTGTATTTTGCCTTGTTGTTTTTCCTTTATGTGTATGGTTTACCAACTGATTTTTGGCATGTTATTTTATTTTAATTATGGCAGGATCTATGAAGGTGTTATACGCAAGGGTGACTTTATAATCAATGTAAACACAGGGAAGAAGATTAAAGTAATGGCTCAATCTACACTTCATTTCTTGTCAAGTGAACTTGGGTATTTAATCTTAATTAGTTTACTCGTTGATGATTGTGTTTATGCGATATCTTTAATTGATAAGATTCTATTCGTTAAGACCTTTTAACAAGCGCAGATTGCTCAAATAGATATTTTGACATGATTGGATACCATAATTTTGTTGTCTCGTTGTATCATTAATTGTAACATCGCTGTAAGACTTTTTCCACCTGCGATACACTTTATTTAGTCAATTGAAAAGAAGAATTGCCATATCCACATTCTCATCTTCTTTTTGATCATCTTCAATTAATAATTTTGAGAATCTTGGATTATTTTTTTGTTTTATTGATTAAATTATTTCTGGTTGAGCTTTTTTATATTGTCATTCTGATATTGTAGTATGGATTACATTGCTTTATTAGTGAGAATACATTCATGCAATGTTGGGTTCCGTATGTTCATGATATAAGCATGATGAATCTTTGTTTAAGACTAAGAGGATGCTGTTTGAAATGGATGACATGCAAAATTAGATTATTACCTTGACAACCTCAGCAATGTTCAAGTCTAATCACACTTCTTCATGGTTATTCAACTCTCAGCTATACTCTGCAGTCTGCACATGCTTTTCCACTTTATGGTTTGCAGCTGGTTTCTTTCCCTTGGTTTAGATTCTTTTGTTTGTTTCAGAGCAGTGGTGCATTGATATTTTTTTTTTTCCTTACAAAAACTCATTTGGGCCTCTATAACCGTAATGCTACAATAATTAAATATTCAACTCTGACACACAATGTGCATCTATATGACTTACACAATATGTTATTGCATGTACAACAGCAGAAAAGCATCCTCTTGCTTGTCATTTTTTTTTAAAGGTTGGTTATGTACTCCCTAATTTGTGTTCATTCTCTGCAGGTACCTCGTTTAGTTAGGATGCATTCTGATGAGATGGAGGTATGTGTGCAGCGTACAATTTTTATTATTTCTCTTTAATAGTTGATATTTGGCTTTCTATAGATCTAATGTTTTTTCTTTACGAATTTATGGCACTATGCTTTCCAGCTTGTTAGGATGAATCTAAATCTGTAAGTTGATGATCAACATTATGCAGGACATTCAAGAAGCTCATGCTGGCCAAATTGTTGCTGTGTTTGGAGTGGATTGTGCATCAGGTTAGCAACTTTGATATTTCTTTCTGCTCTTTCAGGCTTCCGAGTGCTTCTTTTGTATTACTTGTGGTCTAAGCTTATTCTGTATGTACCAACAGGTGATACATTTACGAATGGGTCGATCAGATACACCATGACTTCCATGAATGTTCCTGAACCAGTGATGTCGTTGGCTGTTTCACCCGTGTCTAAAGATTCTGGAGGACAAGTAATCTTTTACTTATCCACTTCTCTATTGAATTAATTATTATTTCAAAATGATTTTTTTTTATTTTGCTGAGTTATATTATCACATAATGACACTTACTTTTTGTTGTCAGTTTTCAAAAGCACTAAATCGCTTTCAGAAAGAGGATCCAACTTTCCGTGTTGGTCTGGATGCCGAGAGTGGGCAGGTACACTCTTTATCTGTCTTTCTAGATCCTTTTCTACCCTCTGCATAAGTATGAAATTATGTATAACTTCTACTTACAGACAATCATCTCTGGGATGGGGGAGCTTCATTTGGATATTTATGTTGAGCGCATTCGCAGGGAGTATAAGGTAATGAATATCTTTCTTATTTCTTGTAACAGTCTAAACAGAGGTTATGAAGGAATATTAGTCATTTTCCAATTTACTCCCTACTGCTTGCATGGTTATATGCGTGTATATCCTGCATCTTTGTGAATTAGAAGAAAGGGATAAATGCATAGAAACCACCTAAACTATAGCTTGTTTGCAGATAGCTACCTGAACTTCAAAAAAATTTACATTTGGGACCCTAACTTTCTTATCGTTGTGTCCAACCATCTAAACTTACCTTCTGTTTGAAGTGGAGAAAATCCACCGAATGGTTAGGAAGCAGTGAAGATCACTTGTCCGCAATGCAGATTGGCCTTTTTAATTCCAAAATCTTTAATGGTAAAATTTTGACCAAGGTTGCTATACTTGATTTTGGACAATCTAATGCTAAAAATCAACTTTTTTAACTGCTAAACCGAATTTTGGCACCAAGAAGATTCATTTGTCTTTACTTACAATCCATTGCATTTATACCTAATAAAAACCAGCATTCTGAATGGGCATTCTGGTGTTTTTTTTTTTTTGTTTCTTTATTTGAATAGTTGTTATCCAATAGTTATTTATTTATGTTTTCTTTGACATGGCTTTGAAGGTTGATGCAAAGGTTGGAAGACCACGTGTTAACTTTAGGGAAACTGTCATCCAGCGGGCAAATTTTGATTACTTGCACAAGAAGCAATCAGGAGGTCAAGGTCAATATGGACGTGTTTGTGGGTAAGGATAGATTGTGTAATGTGTGCAGTTCTTTCTTATATCTATTGCTCCTTTATATATATGCATCATGGATGTTTTTATTTGGCGAAATACTTTTACTCTTTTTACACGTAAATTAAAGCTTGGGGAGATGACTTTAGCAAATATTTTGTTCTCCTCGATATATTAGTTGGTTTTGGTAACAAAGATTTAGGAATGGACAGAGGATGGTAGGGGAGGAGAAGAAGTAGAGAGGAAAATCCAGCATATGAGAGGATTATCCACAACTAATACATAAGTTTCACTTCAGTAGGACCTTTATTCATACTAGAAAAGCAAAGTAATCAGAAGACTAAGAATGGAAATGGCTGTGGCTCGGGTCCTTAGTTATTTTCTTCTCTGAAATCTTATTCATTCAATATAGATAGCTCAGTCTCGGATTATTCTTAATGATTATTTTCATATTTAGGGTACTTTTCAAAGGATAACTTGCCAGGCTTCCAACTTGTGCCTAAGGAATATTTTATCCTCAAATGTTGTATGTTTAGCTTTCAGATGTTTCTCAGCTTTTTCTTTTATGTTTTGCAGATATATCGAACCTCTTCCAATGGGATCTCCAACGAAGTTTGAATTTGAGAATATGATTATAGGCCAAGTAATTCCTTCGAATTTTATCCCAGCTATAGAGAAAGGCTTTAAAGAAGCTAGCAACTCGTAAGTTACAACTTCATCCACTTTCAGTTATTACCTTCATTAGCTTTGTAGATTTAAATTATTATATGATATTAACATGTTAACACACACATGCAGGGGATCATTGATTGGGCATCCTGTTGAATATGTCCGAATAGTTTTGACTGATGGAGCATCACATGCAGTGGATTCAAGTGAACTGGCTTTTAAGCTGGCAGCTATTTATGCTTTCAGACAGGTTGATGTTTTTGGGATTGATCCTATTTTCCCTCTTTTGTTGTCTTAAGGGAAACCTTGAAATAACCCCACCTTGTTGTTTAGTTCATTAGAACTCCACTATGCTGTTGTTTCCTTTGTTGCATTCAGCTACCATGTGTTTATTGTTCTGTGATGCTGTAATGCCCACCCATTAATGATAGGCTACAAATGACGAGGTGTAACAAACTGACAATGGGAGGTCCATGACCTCTCCATGACCTCTCCATTCTGTTTATAAACTACTGCTAATGGGAGGTCATTATGACAAAACAGAAAATGCAATGAGGTAGTTTAGTGCAATAAATGAAACTGCAGAATAGCAAAGTGCAGTTGTGTTTAAGCACTAGGGGGTCAATTGAAGTTTCCCTTGTTTTAATCGCGATAAGCATTTTTCTCATTTCTGAACTGGAAGGGACAGCCATATATCAACTCAAAATTAGTATTCACACGAACAAGCTTTTTAAGCATGCTTAATTTCCTTTTCACTATAGTGTTATGCAGCAGCTAAGCCGGTCGTATTGGAACCTGTGATGAAGTTAGAATTAAAAGCACCAACAGAATTTCAGGGCACTGTTACTGGTGACATTAACAAGTGAGTGCTTATTATCTAATTAAAATAGAATTTTATCACATACTTTTATGTTGGATTAGGAATACATTAACCGTTATCTTTGTATACGTGGAAAACAGGAGAAAAGGTGTGATCGTTGGAAATGACCAAGATGGTGATGACACCATCGTCGTGGCTCATGTATGTAAATGCTGTACTCTCTCTTTTATTAGTCAATTTTTTTTTTTCAATCCAGTGATGGGTTGCATATGTTTTCTATATTATTTATATTGATTTAGTTGAGTTTGATATCTAGTTAGTAAATTAGGAACTTGTATTATTCCTACTTCCATCTTTCATTATTTAATTGAGCAATAATTTTGGGTTTCAGGTACCACTGAACAACATGTTTGGATACTCGACGGCACTTCGCTCCATGACCCAGGTTAGTATTCTTATTCACCCATGGAGGTTTTTCTTTGAGCAGTCCTTTTAGGCATCCTCTTGCGCTATCAGAATCATCATTGTTACCTACTTTTTTCTTTTTCTTCTTGTCTTTTTGTTTTTGCTGTGTATATGTGAAGGTTGATTAAATTCGTCTCTTTGTTGTCCGACAGGGCAAAGGTGAGTTCACCATGGAATACCTGGAGCATTCGGCGGTCTCCCAAGATGTACAAATGCAGCTCATAAACACCTACAAGGCTAACAAGGGCGCTGAGTAATCTATTCTTTGATATAATTATATTTATAGACTTTCTACAGGAAATTTTGTAGTCACATGCAGACAACCACATGTAACATTATTATTATTAAATTTTTTTTTATGTGTTCCAAATGAGGTAGGCGTGCCATTTTTTGGACAGTTAGTAATGTTATCGCTATAAACATTACAACAGAGTACCCAACACTAGTCAAAATATATGGAAATAAAGTTGGGACCTCTTTTTGCTCAGAATTTTCTGTTTCTTATTGTTATTATAAGGAATAGCTGCTACTACCTGGCAACTATAGGTGCTGTTGACTGGTGGAAAATGGCAGAAGAGAAGTCTTCTGAGTGCTCCTATTGTTTTTTGTTTTGTTTTTCTTTTTTTATATTTTTGGTTTTGATGAACCGTTGAGTCAAGGAATTTTCTTTTTTATGTGAAACTGGAGCACAAGGAAATTGCCTTCTGTTGGTTATGCAGCTTTACTGTGGACATTGCATTGGTTGTCTGCTTCACAGGAATGGTTTTGTTAATACTCAATATCTCAAATTAGCTAGAAGGTTTTATACAAGTAATCTTCGTGTTCTCTCCGATGGTGCGGCAACTGAGTAGATAATTTATATCGCTAAACATGATTTGCGGTATTTGAACATTTGAAGGATCGAAATTTATGATTTTTTTGATATTATTCTTTTAGCGATAACAAAGTTGTCTTAAATACACTATATGCCATTGTAAATTATTAAGTTTATAACCATTTGAACAATAAGTCAAATCAGATAAATCATGAAATTTGATTTCAAGAAAATTCATTAGATGTCCAACGTCAGACATAATCTTGATAGATAGAGTAAAAGTTTTACAACTCTTTTTTTTTTCCCGGGGGGGGGGGGGGGGGGGGGGGGTGTGGTAAAAATATTTAATAGAATTTTGTGGGAAACTTTATTTTATAATTGTTTGGATGTAAATTGATGAATTTTATACGATTTCTATCAAATTTGAAAATTAGCTGCTATAGAATTGTAAATTCAAAAAACGAGCTGTTAGAATGCTCCAAACTTAGAAACCAATCGTTTGAAAATTTTAAATTCAAAATGTACCTATTAATGAGTTTGTTATTTGAAAAATAACCCCACTATATTTTAATATTTAAATTTAAGTATTTTATTTTATTTTATTAATATTTTTTTTGCTCATATATTTTGGGAGCTATAATTTGATGGTGAGTTGTGGTAAGGATAGATGCAATATATTAAAGAAATATCATTACTTGTTTTTTAAAATTTATTTTTTTTTTTTAAAAATAACTCTCTAAATATTTATATTTTTAAAAATAATTCTACAAAATTTGTATTTATAAAAATGATCTTATGGGTGGTACACCACACGTGTGTCCGCCACGTGAGTAGAAAAATCTGAGTTGGAATAAGGTGAATACTCATAGTAAAATCGCGTGTTTAGACACGCATGGTAAAATCGCGTGTTTAAACACCACAAGGACTTCGATCCCGATCCCGACAACTCCGCCGTCGGGGGAGGCGGCGCCGCCTCCTTTTTCGACCTCGGCCTCGCAGAGTGGGCCGTCGCCACGTGCCGCGAGCTTGGGATCCGGCGCCCCTACCCCGTCCAGCTCCGCTGCATCCCTCGCATCCTCGGCGGCGACGATGTCCTCGGCATCGCCCAAACGGGGAGCGGCAAAACCGCGGCGTTTGCCCTCCCCATCCTCCACCGCCTCGCCGAGGACCCCTTCGGCGTCTTCGACCTCATCCTCACTCCGACGCGCGAGCTCGCAAGCCAGCTCGCCGAGCAGTTCCGGGCCTTGGGCTCGCCGCTCAACCTGCGTTGCATGGTCGCCATCGGAGGTTTCGACTCCATCGGCCAGGCGCGGGGCCTGGCGAGGCGGCCGCACGTCGTGATCGCGACGCCCAGGAGAATCAGGACGCTTGTTGAGGAGGATTCTGATATTGCTGCTGTTTTTGTCATGCCCCGGGTGTAAACCAGAACCCGGGCCCGTCTACAGATCCGCCGTGCACACGAAATTTTTCCGCGAACACGAAGCGCTGGTAACCTGCTCAGATATAAGAGATATAATAAAAGGGCAATAAAAAAACAGAGCTGAACTAAAACTACTACATCTCAGACTATAGCTGGAAGTAAAATATAGTACATCTAGAAAAAATAGTACAAGTGTCTCTCCCAGCTCACCAAAATGATACAACCAGCTGGCTAAAGCCAGACCCAAAAGATAAAAGTACAACCGTCTGAGATAAAAGGGATACAAGTCTAGCTAACTCACTGTCGGGTCGACCGTCTATCTACTCAGCTGTCATCTCTCCTCGATCCGCCGTTGTACGTCCAGCAGCACCCGCAGAAGACTCTGCAAAACAAAGGAGAAGAAAAAAGAGGAAAAGAAGAATGGGGGTGAGAACTACTAGTAAACCAGTAGCCTCCCCTAGTGGGTAAAGCCTCAAACTCCGACGTGCCCACTAGGTCTACCAGAGGCAAAAAGGGAAAGAAGAGTGGCAAGTAATGAAGACTGCTGATAAGGAAAACTACTACTACTATGCCTCTAAATGCAATCCCAAAAATGGAATAACCGTAAGCATCAACAACCAACTGGCCCAAATAATTCCCAATCTATGCCGCCCTCATCATCGGGCAAGTATGCCGCGCTGATGTGATAGCAAAACTCCTGCTGCCGCCCTCATCATCGGGCAAGTAACCGTGCCGATGTGATAGCAAAACTCAATAACTGCCTGACCCCGACACTCCGGAGGGGAACTCGAGGGGAGCGACCCACACGAGGAAAGCATCACCGGGCATATAAAGCCGCGCCGGTGTGATAATAAAACTCAATCACTGTCACAAGTATCATAAAAGCAGGACTGGATCACAACTATACTCAAGTGGAACAAAACCCTCCACTAAAGAACCCCGATCCCCAATCTGATGCATAAGTACACATACGGTCAACCGCCCAATATCCGCGGTTGCCGCAATACCCACTGTCAACAATCAAGCCCAACAACCGACACCCGGTTAACCGCCCAATATCCGCGGTCACCGAAATAACCCACAATCACAATCATGTCCCACATCCGACATTCGGTCAACCGCCTACTATCCGCGGTAGCCGCAATAACCCCCAATCCAAAATCGGATAAAATAATCAATATCCGGTCAACCGCCTACTGTCCGCGGTTGCCGCAATCCCCCACGAATCCAACATCAAGTACATCCTGTCTCCGACCCTAAGGTCCCGGCTACACTATCCCAAACACCTGCTCGAACCCGAGCAACATGACTCAAAAGTCTAAATAAGAAGGAGAAAGGAAACAATCATGGTTTCTCCTAAGTCAAATCCCAATATGATAGTGTAGCAATAAATAGTGGCCTATCTAGATGTCCAGACAAGCATGCAAGAATCCTCATGCAAGATGAAAGAGAGAATATCAAATAACAGTTCCACATGTGTATCAAATAATAAATCCACATAGATATAACCATCATGCTAAAATCATCAGACAACTTCACATGTATGTAATCCCTGATCCATAATAAATCACCAAAGTGGTACCCGCACATAGATATGTCATGATGTCCCAACAATTAATCCATTTAACCAACTTTCATAAAATCTATGTGCTAACATGGCATGTTGATTATTACTATTAAAATGTCCCCGCAATCATGTTTCCACAACAATATTATCCCCATAATATTCCCAACATGCTAAGTCCACAAAATTAATCTCAAATGATAGGCTCACATTTATATCATTCAATCATGCATGGTAATCAATCAATAAGTCCAATAGAGGGCTTCTCTAATAAACTTAGTGAGCAAGTCAGAAGTTGAGGTATGCAACAACCACCCACCTCTAAATGCGCAAACCACAACTGTAGAAGCCCCCTCGCTGTCCGGCACTCTCCTCCTCGCAGAACAACCAAAATCTGCGAACCAAGGCACAAGAATCACAATCGGCACATAAACAAACCCCCAAAACAGCCATTTGCTGTTTTGGAAAATTGAACGGGAAAAAGCTTTAATTTCACCTCTGTACGAGCCTCCAAAAATCCCAGAAAAATCACGGTTGTGTTCCTCGCGTCGAGCCGATCGAAACGAGTACCTGCACGTCCCAAACTGAGTCCCGTAGGCCAAATTACAAAATAGACAAGGTGGCACTCTCAAAATTCCAGGGACCAAAAATCTGTACAGTAATACCCAGAAAAATGGTGTTTTTACCTTTGGGAGAAATCTCAAAAAAATCCAGAAAAAATACGAGGACGTTCCTTGCGACGTGTAGATGCAAAACAAGTATTGGCTCGCCTCAATCTGATGTCCGAGTGCGAAGATATCCACGAAATACCCCGATGCTGTCCAAAAACCACACAACGCAAAAGGGGGGTCAAAAGTGCCTCGAGAATCGTGCCAAAAGTCCAGAATACGAGGAAACAATGAACTAAAAAAACGAAGCCCTACCTCTGAGGAACACACCGGCACAAGAATCGTCGAAAACGGTGGTCGGGGTAGGCCATGGGAGTCCGCACACCGAAACGAGACGAAGAAAATCACCGGAGAAGGAACGTCGCGATGCGTCGAGAAATCAAAAACCTCAAAATGCGTGCCTCCTAAAATCCAAGAAATCCTCAGGTGGATGCAGCACAGAGGGAGGAGCAACTTTGCTGAAGGGGGCTCTGTGAGAAGAGGCTCAAAGTGGGAGAAAAAGCCCAAAGAAGTGATTTCGGGCCCTATATATAGGCCCAACCAAACAAATCGAATAATACCATCCATGTCCCCGGTTTCGGGCGCCCGAATTGGGCTTTCGGGCGCGCACAGTGCGACCCAACGGCCCGGCCCGCCCCGATTCGAGCGCACACAGTGCGGCCCATAGGCCGGCCCGCCACCGCACACCCGATCCGCAACCATCCGACCCGGCCCTGGGCTTGACACGTGTCCGAAAACACGAGACAGCCATGCAAGCTCAGCGGGTGGCCGCCACGTGGCCCCGCCACCGGTCAACCCGGTGGGTAGCGCCCGCGAATTCGCGGGCACTACGTGGCGCCGTACCACCTGCCCACCTGCCCGCCTGCGTCAGCCACCTGCCCCCACCCGCTCCCGGCGTTGCGTGCACCGCGCGCTCCTGAACCCGCCACTCCTGGGCTGCCACGTGTCCCGCTCCGGTCCACCGTACACCCCGTGCCACTCCGTGAACCGCGCGTCGCGAACCGGCCAACCGGGAGCCGCCACGTGTCCTACCCTCCGGTGCACGCCGACCCCGTGGACCGCGCGCCTGCCCGCGCCCGCTCCGCCGCCTGCCCGAGCCCGCTCCGCCGCGCTCCGCCGCCGCCGCCGCTGCCCGCCGGTCGCCGGAACAGTGCACAATGCCTCGAAAACCGTGTTTTCGCATCCGAGCTCCGAAAAATACAAATAAATAGCCCATTTTCATCGTTTTCGCGCGCTGAGTCCAAATTCGAAGTCCATTTTGCCAAATTCCGCTTCTAAAATTTATTAAAGGCATCCGGAAAGGTATTCTTAATCCAAATTTCACGCTGGGTCCAATCCTGAGGTCTGATTCGTGCGCAAACACCTCCAACACACAGCAAAGGCCTCCGAAAGCTGCTAAACACACTGCAGAAGCTCTGTTGATCCAACAGTAATCCTCTTGCGGGAATTTGGGTCCTCACATCCTTCCCCACTAAAAGAAAAATTTATCCTCGAAACTAAAGTCATTCCTCAACCCGGAACCTCTACCAAGTAGGGGGGTAGATATCCAATCATCCACGACTCAAGCTCCCAAGGCTGTCTAATACCTCCTCCAGAGACGCGAAGCAATCCTCGGTCTCTAACTGATGCAAAATAGAGGCGGGCACTCTAGAAAAACGCACCACCTCATCCCAAGTACAGCTGGGCTAACCGCTCGAGCTACCAAGTAGTCTGCATCGGCACAACATATCTACTCCACCTAGGCCCCCCGGTAATCCAACCACAAAGTCCAAAGGGACAACAGCTCGACTCGAGTACCTCCGGCACACCAACTACTCCTGGCCTAGCTCCCCAAGAGAACCGTCCTCGCGGCACAATCAATCGCCGCGAAAAGAAGAAAACCGAGGCAGCCAAATCGTCCTAAGTAACAAAACCAAGTCCCGTAACTAATTTAAGACCATCAGGTCTACTGGCACAATCGAGGACTCAACTACACCGGGCAGGACCAACAACACTCCTCCACGAGCCAAAATCGGGAATATGAACCTCCTATACACCAGGTAACCGCCCTACCCCTAACCCATGCAATGAAGTAAATGAACTCCCAACACATGACTAGGATGCTCAAATGCAATACAATGCAAAATCAAATGCCAAAAAGTAAAATAATACCTGCCACCACACGGCCGGCTGCCGTAAAGTCCTCCACCTGAGCGGCGTAAACCCGACCGCTGTGAGCCGGCGGCCGGTGCTCAGCAGGGTAAAAAGATGGCGATCCGCTCGCTGGAGCATAAGGCCGCTGAGCTGACGACTGCTGCCGAGGTGGAAAAGGAGCCGATGCTGATGAAGGTGCCGCTGAGGTCGAAAGGGGGCACGAAGCTCGGATGTGGCTCGACTGTCCACATTTATAACAACGACCCCACCTCTGATCGCAGGTGTGCGACAAGTGAGATCCTCCACAGAATATACATCTGTCTCTGTCGCGAAGCCGTGGCTGTCCCGCCGACTGCTGGCTCTGTATCTGTTGCTGCGATCCCTGCTGCTGCTGCGATGGCCTCTGGGATCCACTAGGCTCTCGCTGCTCCGCACGCTCACGGCTAGATAACTGAGGCCGTGACGGTCTCCACGAACTGGCCTGTCCCTCGTCCTCGGGTACTGGTCGTTTCCTAACGGAACTCTGTGCGACCATCCCGTCTCGCCTCGCCACCACTGTGCCGCCTCTCTCCACCCATAGGGCATGCTCAACGGCCTCCTCAAGAGTCTGGAGTCGCTGTGCATGCACTAGGGTATAAATCTCGCTGCGTAGGCCTACCTCGAATAACTCGACCTGATGTGGACCATCACCGGCGACAAAGGGCACGCAGTTAAGCAACTGCATGAACTCCTGATGGTAAACATGCACCGATCGATCGCCCTGCTGGAGATTCTTCAGATCATCCTCCAATTTCCGCTTCACGCTGGTCGAAAAGTAGGTCTCCAGTACCATATGCAGAAACTCAGACCAGGGTAACTGTCGAGTATTCTGAAACTCCCGTGGCTCCACCCGATGCCACCAAATATCTGTATCTCCATGTAGGCAATGTACCGCCATATGAACTCTGTACCTCGGATCGACGAAGAAATCCCTGAAAAGCTTCTCCATCGCTGATAACCACGTCCCAACCTCCCACGGCTACATGTCCCGCCCCGAGAATCTAGGCGGTCCGTGCTGACAAAACTTGACAAGTTTGTCAGCGATATCCTGCTCCTCGGCCAGGGTCAAAGGCTGGGCCACTCCCCGAGCCCCGCTACTCGATGATGGCGCCGTCGGCACAAGTGGTACCACAGGTGGTGCAGGGGCCTCCAATACTGTCGGAGGCGGCGCCTCTCTCTGCGCCAGTAGCTGCTCAATCCGCTGCTCCTGCCGGCGGTTGCTCTCAGCCAATTGGGCCACCAAGGCCCTCAACTCAGTAATCTCAGAAGGTCCAGCCTGCCCTGGCTCAACAGGGGGTGTAGGGGCACCCAAGGAAGGGATCCGACGTCGGGGAGGCATCCTGCCACAAGAAACCACAAATCAGCAACATAGCCACACATGACCCAATCTAGCGAAAGTCAAGGACATCCCCCTATTTCTGTAACTTTATGTTGTCTGCAGCCAACATAACTGTCCCACAAAAATAGGATATGTCGATCCCTCTTCACTCATTGGAAGAGTCAAATAACTAAATCACCGATTTTCGCAAAATGTCGCGTCTCTCACGCCCTATCATCCTAGGGTTCGCCAAAAGCCTAGGGTTTCTTAAGTCCGAACTGACCTATCCCTAAGCTCTGATACCACCTAATCTGTCACACCCCAGGTGTAAACCAGAATCCGGGCCCGTCTACAGATCCGCCGTGCACACGAAATTTTTCCGCGAACACGAAGCGCTAGTAACCTGCTCAGATATAAGAGATATAATAAAAGAGCAATAAAAAAACAGAGCAGAACTAAAACTACTATATCTCAGACTATAGCTGGAAGTAAAATATAGTACATCTAGAAATAATAGTACAAGTGTCTCTCCCAGCTCACCAAAATGATACAACCAGCTGGCTAAAGCCAGACCCAAAAGATAAAAGTACAACCATCTGAGATAAAAGGGATGCAAGTCCAGCTAACTCACTGTCGGGCCGACCGTCTATCTACTCAGCTGTCCTCTCTCCTCAATCCGCCGCTGTACGTCCAGCAGCACCCGCAGAAGACTCTGCAAAACAAAAGAGAAGAAAAAAGAGAAAAAGAAGAATGGGAGTGAGAACTACTAGTAAACCAGTAACCTCCCCTAGTGGGTAAAGCCGCAAACTTCGACGTGCCCACTAGGTCTACCAGAGGCAAAAAGGGAAAGAAGAGTGGTAAGTAATGAAGACCGCTGATAAGGAAAACTACCACTACTATGCCTCTAAATGCAATCCCAAAAATGGAATAACCGTATGCATCAACAACCAACCGTCCCAAATAATTCCCAATCTATGCCGCCCTTATCATCGGGCAAGTATGCCGCGCCGATGTGATAGCAAAACTCCTGCTGCCGCCCTCATCATCGGGCAAGTAACCGCGCCGATGTGATAGCAAAACTCAATAACTGCCTGACCCTGACACTCCGCAGGGGAACTCGAGGGGAGCGACCCACACGAGGAAAGCATCACCGGGTATATAAAGCCGCGCCGGTGTGATAATAAAACTCAATCACTGTCACAAGTATCATAAAAGCAGGACTGGATCACAACTATACTCAAGTGGAACACAACCCTCCACTAAAGAACCTCGATCTCCAATCTGATGCATAAGTACACATACGGTCAACCGCCCAATATCCGCGGTTGCCGCAATACCCACTGTCAACAATCAAGCCCAACAACCGACACCCGGTTAACCGCCCAATATCCGCGGTCACCGAAATAACCCACAATCACAATCATGTCCCACACCCAACATCCGGTCAACCGCCTACTATCCGCGGTAGCCGCAATAACCCCCAATCCAAAATCGGATAAAATAATCAATATCCGGTCAACCGCCTACTGTCCGCGGTTGCCGCAATCCCCCACGAATCCAACATCAAGTACATCCTGTCTCCGACCCTAAGGTCCCGGCTACACTATCCCAAACACCTGCTCGAACCCGAGCAACATGACTCAAAAGTCTAAATAAGAAGGAGAAAGGAAACAATCATAGTTTCTCCTAAGTCAAATCCCAATATGATAGTGTAGCAATAAATAGTGGCCTATCTAGATGTCCATACAAGCATGCAAGAATCCTCATGCAAGATGAAAGAGAGAATATCAAATAACAGTTCCACATGTGTATCAAATAATAAATCCACATAGATATAACCATCATGCTAAAATCATCAGACAACTTCACATGTATGTAATCCCTGATCCATAATAAATCACCAAAGTGGTACCCGCACATAGATATGTCATGATGTCCCAACAATTAATCCATTTAACCAACTTTCATAAAATCTATGTGCTAACATGGCATGTTGATTATTACTATTAAAATGTCCCCGCAATCATGTTTCCACAACAATATTATCCCCATAATATTCCCAACATGCTAAGTCCACAAAATTAATCTCAAATGATAGGCTCACATTTATATCATTCAATCATGCATGGTAATCAATCAATAAGTCCAATAGAGGGCTTCTCTAATAAACTTGTGAGCAAGTCAGAAGTTGAGGTGTGCAACAACCACCCACCTCTAAACATGCAAACCACAACTGTAGAAGCCCCCTCGCTGTCCAGCACTCTCCTCCTCGCAGAACAACCAAAATCTGCGAACCAAGGCACAAGAATCACAATCGGCACATAAACAAACCCCCAAAACAGCCATTTGCTGTTTTGGAAAACAGCACGGGAAAAAGCTTTAATTTCACCTCTGTACGAGCCTCTAAAAATCCCAGAAAAATCACGGTTGTGTTCCTCGCGTCGAGCCGATCGAAACGAGTACCTGCACGTCCCAAACTGAGTCCCGTAGGCCAAATTACAAAATAGACAAGGTGGCACTCTCAAAATTCCAGGGACCAAAAATCTGTACAGTAATACCCAGAAAAATGGGGTTTTTACCTTTGGGAGAAATCTAAAAAAAAATCCAGAAAAAATACGAGGACGTTCCTTGCGATGTGTAGATGCAAAACAAGTATTGGCTCGCCTCAATCTGATGTCCAAGTGCGAAAATATCCACTAAATACCCCGATGCTGCCCAAAAACCACATAGCGCAATAGGGGGGGTCAAGAGTGCCTCGGGAACCATGCCAAAAGTTCGGAATACGAGGAAACGTTGAACATAAAAAACGAAGCCCTACCTCTGAGGAACACACCGGCGCAAGAATCGTCGAAAACGGTGGTCGGGGTAGGCCAGGGGAGTCCGTACACCGAAACGCGACGAAGAAGATCACCGGAGAAGGAACGTCGCGATGCGCCGAGAAATCGAAAACCTCAAAATACGTGCCTCCTAAAATCCCAGAAATCCTCAGGTGGATGCAGCACAGAGGGAGGAGCAACTTTGCTGACGGGGGCTCTGTTAGACGAGGGCTCAAAGTGGAAGAAAAAGCCCAAAGAAGTGATTTCGGGCCCTATATATAGGCCCAACCAAACAAATCGAATAATACCATCCATGTCCCCGGTTTCAGGCGCCCGAATTGGGCTTTCGAGCGCGCACGGTGAGGCCCAACGGCCCGGCCCACCTCGATTCGGGCGCGCACAGTGCGACCCACAGGCCGGCCCGCCATCGCACACCCGATCCGCAACCATCCGACCCGGCCCTGGGCTTGACACGTGTCCCAAAACACGGGACAGTCGTGCAAGCCCAGCGGGTGGCCGCCACGTGGCCCCGCCACCGGTCAACCCGGTGGGTGGCGCCCGCGAATCCGCGGGCGCCACGTGGCGCCGTACCACCTGCCCACCTGCCCGCCTGCGTCAGCCACCTGCCCCCACCCGCTCCCGGTGTTGCGTGCACCGCGCGCTCCTGAACCCGCCACTCCTGGGCTGCCATGTGTCTCGCTCCGGTCCACCGTACACCCCCCGCCACTCCGTGAACTGCGCCTCGCGAACCGGCCAATCGGGAGCCGCCACGTGTCCTACCCTCCGATGCACGCCGGCCCCGTGGACCGCGCGCCTGCCCGCGCGCCCGCGCGCCTGCCCGAGCCCGCGCCGCCGCGCTCCGCAGCTGCCCGCCGCGCTCCGTCGCTGCCCGCCGCCGCCGCCGCTGCCCCCCGGTCGCCGGAACAGTGCACAATGCCTCGAAAACCGTGTTTTCGCATCCGAGCTCCGAAAAATACAAATAAATAGCCCATTTTCATCGTTTTCGCGCGCTGAGTCCAAATTCGAAATCCGTTTTGCCAAATTTCGCTTCTAAAATTTGTTATAGGCATCTGGAAAGGTATTCTTAATCCAAATTTCTCGCTGGGTCCAATCCTGAGGTCCGATTCGTGTGCAAACACCTCCAACACACAGCAAAGGCCTCCGAAAGCTGCTAAACACACTGCAGAAGCTCTGTTGATCCAACAGTAATCCTCTTGCGGAAATTCGGATCCTCACAGTTTTTTCCAGGACCAAGGTGCCTATGTTCGAAAATGTGGGACGAGGGCATCCACTCGGTCATAGTATTTGTTTCTACTTGCAGGTATGCGATCTCTACTATTTCAAAACGCGTGTCTAAACACGCGATTTCAAAATGTGTGTTTAGACCCACGATTTGAAATCGCGTATTCATCTTATTCCAGCTTAGACTTTTTCGCTCACGTGGAGGGCACACATGGCGTTCAGTTGGCACCCATAGAGCCATTTTTGCAAATACAAATTTTTTAGGGTCATTTTTAAAAATACAAATTTTTAGAGGGTCATTTTTTAAAAAAAGCCCAAAAACAAATTATTTTTTCTTTCAATACAAAATAGAGAAGGGTTGGGAAGGTTTGGGATTATAGGTGATTGGACGGCAGCAGTTGGTTGGGGCTGGGCCCCGTCGCACCACGTCGACCTCCCCGAGAAGCGCCGGTGTGGAAGAAGAGGAGGATGTGCCAAATTGAGAGAAAGGTCGCGAGAGGAGTGGAGTGCGCGAGAGAGTAGGAGGAATAAAAAAAGAAGAAATTATCCTCTCTTGCTGCTGCTGCCACCATCGTCTTGGCCGGAGGGTATATTGTTATCATCTTGATTGGAGGGTTCGTCGTCATGATTTGATTGATAAAAGAGAAGAAATTTTTTTAAAAAAATTTCGTAGGAAGAGAATAGAAAATATGTGTTGCAAGAGAGAATAAGGGCATCGTGCGACCATTAGAACCCCCTTTTTTTTTTTTTTTTTTTTTTTTTTTTTTTTTTTTTTTTTTTTTTTTTCTAGTCGGAGTGGAGCAAGTTTTATGGCCGAATGCTGAATTCCATATGCATCTTTCTTGAGTAAAGGGAAAAAAAAAAGAGAGTAAAAGGAAACATATGTTAATGAAAATTCCTATAACTTGTTAAGCTTAAGCAAGCAATTTGTCGGCGGTTGATCCTTTAAGTTTACTGAATTTTAGAAATAAATTCTTGGAAAGGATGATTAATCTTTTTTCATGGAATTCTTTGAAAGATAAACAAATTGTAATAAAAGTACTTTAAATTTCAAAATTTGAATATTAGAATTTGGATAATTAAATAAAATTTGATTTTAATTTCAAAAGTTTAAAGAGGGTATCAATTTCAACATAATGTGGATTAATTTTTCAAAAATTAAATCACCGATTTATTGGTGAATCAGCGCTGAAGAGAGTGGTTAAGTCCGTTTTCAAATTCGCTGTGCTGGTTGCACGGAAAAGCAGAAAAAACGAAGTTTGACGGAAAATCGCAAAATTGGAACTTTTTCTGTAAAACGACTATTTATGTTGAGATTTTCAAAAATAAAATCATCATTTCGATGACGAAGCTGTGCTGAAAACAACGGTTCAAACAACGCTTCAATCGGATTCCAGATCTGATACTCGGATCTCACTGGATTGTGTGTTTTGAGAATAAGTCGGATCGAAAATCGAATTTCGATAAATTTCGAAAAAGACGCGACGTTTACACGCGGGCATCCGTGAAATCAGTTTTGAGGGTACGAGTGGTCGTTTTGCACGCATTTCGAAAAATATTAAAAAAAATTTTGAAATTTCAAAATTTAAAATTTGGGGGCGAAGAATAAAATATGGGGACATATGGCTAATTAACTAAAATTATAATTAAGAGTAGGATTAGGGCATCGTAACCTAATCCCTAATCTCCCATTTTCCCCTTCTCGCAGCCGCAATCCTCCTCCTTCTCCCCTCGTCCGTACGCCGCCTTCGCCCTCGCAACAAAGCCGGAGCCGGAGCGAAACCCCATCGGGCCTCCTTTTTGTGATTGGGGTGCCCCGTTACCGCAACACTCGGCCAGCCGCGTGCCAGGGCACCGAACGAGCGCGCGTGGAGCTGCGTCGCCATAGCACGCATCCTCGGGCTGCCTTGGGGCAGAACCCCCTCGAGTTTCCCTCTTCCTCTTCGGGCGTTCGATCCCTCGCACCCGACCGCGCGTGCACCGCTCTTGGGCCCAACTGAGCGCGTCGACCAAGCACGCGCACACCGCGTGCGGGTGGGTCGCACCGCCAACCGAGCCCCTCCCTCTCCTCCCTCTCTGTGCGATCCGGGCGGCCGCATCGCCAACCGAGCCCCTTCCTCTCATCCCTCTCTGTGCGATTCGGGCACCTCTTCTCCCCCTGTGCGCGCCCGGATCAGGTGCTCTAGGTCCCTCCTTGGCTCCTTGTTGCTTGCGGCTTGGGCCAGATCCGAGTGGGCCAGTTTTTGGATGCGATCTTCGCAGTGACGCCTTCGAGTGTCACGCCTCGAGGTCGAAACTGTGCCCCGGGTTCGCCAACAGATCCGCCGCTTATACGGGAATCCCCGCACAGACGAAGCGTCTATGTCACGCCCCGGGGTCGAAACTTCGACCCGAGCTCGCCAACAGATCTGCCACTAATGCGGGAAACCCAGCATAGGCGAAGCGTCCAACCTGAAAAAGGGGGTAATAACTACAAACTATACAGATATCATAGCTGAAATAACCGCAGTAATAAAAATCTGAAACCACTGTACAACTGAAATAAAGGTACAAGTAGAAACCTCCTATACAACATCTATGAGTCCAAAGGGGAGGTAAACTAAAATCATAAATACAACAGTATATAGTAAAACCCACAATCCGGGTTGGTACATCTATCTCACCAAAAAGACAACACTGGTAGGGGTCTATCACGCGACTCCCTCATCACGATCCATCGAGCCAACCAAAGTAGGGACGAAAGGGAAAGCCTCTGCAAAACTGTTACCAATAGAGGGTGTGAGAACTACACCAACACGTAGTTCTCAGTGGGTACCGTCTCCAACCACACGGTCTGCCCACTAAGTCTACTAGAGGCATAAGATAATAGAAATACTGTGATGAAGAAAGAATATGCTAGAAAGAAATCTACAGGTATTATGCCTCTATCTATAATGCCATGATGCATCGACTCTAACCCAGTATTCTCAATCCATCCAATCACACTGGCTGCCACATAGGGTCAAGTCAAACCTGCGCCCACCTACTGCTATTACATCCACGGAGGACTGGACTTACGTAGGGCGTCCGTGACTGCCCAAAAAGGGCCAGCCAAAAGGACTGCGTCGACAAGTCGCGATAGTAAAGTAACAGGCCCAGCTCCGAAGTGGCACTCGAGGGGCGCGACCCCACCGAGGAAAGTATCCGCGCATCTCTGTCGAGCTCAATTTAGCTCATGCAGGCTATAATCCAAATCCACGATCAATCAGATCGGAAACAATAACTCAACTCTAACAACATCTACTAGAGACATTCAACAGCTCGGGACCACCGTCAACCCAAACGACTCCCAAAACAAAACACCAAACTCACAGATGAAAAGGAACTGACCGACACCGTAAGGGTCCGAGAATCCCGATAGGCCGGTGCCTAGAACCCCAATCAAACAAGAACAGACTTCAGACTCCGCCTTTCGAAGTTCTCGCCCCCTTAAGTTCGAAAAATCAGATCCCTCGGGTAAAATATCCGAAGGGAACCAATCAGGGTCCGAAAGTTTCGGGAGACTTGAACCCTATCAAACAAGAACAGGTTCTAGGCATAACCCCCGTAGCTTTCGTCCCAAAATATGGAAACAACCCCTAGAACCTAGATCACTCAAACCCTCTCGGGTGAGGAAGTTTGCAAGAAAATATGACAGTTATTACCGAAAACCATTTTAATTTGAGAAGGCCAATTTAATGAATTTTAGTTCTTTAAGAAAATTAGTTAAAACAAGTTATATTTTCCAAACCCCGAAGGGCTAATGCCTTCACCCAATCAAACAAGAACAGGCTCTGACGACTCTTCGAAATTCGAAAGGAAAACATCGATTTACTGAAATCATGTGTGTGTCCAAAACAGTCTGAGTTCAAGGTCCTGCTATCACCAGCTCAACACTACTACAAACACATGCTAATGACATTGGTCGGAGAATACTCGATGACTCGGGACCACCGTTTACCCAAACGGCTCCCAACACTGGCACAACACTAGCCACAGCTACCAGACTGCACTCGGCCCCCGGGCACGAGTGCGACATGCATCCCATACTATCCCGACTACTTGGCCCACTACCCGGGCGAGGAAAAACTATGTCTAGAAAAAGGAATGCAAGGGGTGGAAACTAGAACATACAAAAACCTAGCCCAAATGCGAGGTTTCTATTAGTCTGGTCAAAATCATGCAACATATGACGGGGTGCTAGTCAAAGTTCCACTATTCTCTCAAACTCATGATACAACAATAATAACACCTATACTAGCATGCTGAGTCCTATCATACTAGAATTGGAAGGAAGTCCGCAGACTTGGAGGAAAATCCAACCCACCTGGATGCGCGGATTGGTACAAAGTCCAAATGAGCTGATATTTAACGTGCGCGATCCTTAGGTTCCCACAGTTCCAACGAACCAAAAATCATCAGAAAACTTCTCCCGGTCACTGATACACAGGCCAAACACCGCGGTAAGCTCAAATCACTCAAAATAGTAACCTTATCGCACATCTGTCCACAAAATAGGAAATTACCTCCTACTAGATGCCCTCCAAAAATTCCAAGAAAAATATGGCTATGATCCTCGCAAAGTGTAGATATAATTCGAGTCCTCAAACTCCAAATTCCGACTACCGTAGGTTGAAAAAATGCAAGATTACTCCTCCGCTGTCCAGAACATTCAACAGCAAAAAGGGGGTCTAAAGATGCTGCGAGAACTCTCATAAAAACCTGAAACGGAGAAGAGTGATGAACCAAAGTCGAAGTCCTACCACTCATGAAGATCCCTCTAAAACTTCAGCTTAGAATTCCGAATGGTAAGCCCAGGGTAGTCCGCGGAAGAAACATCGACGAAAAAGACCGGTGTCGAAGAAACGTCGCAGCTCGCGAGATCAGGTAGGAAAAATATCAAACGATCTCCAAAAATCCTCCAAAACCCCGAGAAGCGAAGAAAACTCGAAGAAGAAGCTCATTGTTGAAAACAGCCCTCGAAATAGATCTCAGAAAGTCCTCAAATGCTGGCCCAAGTGGGCTATTTATAGCCAAAACCCAAGAAGACCACTATTTCGGGTCAAGGGGGTGGATTTGGGCGCCCGGAAGTTACTGTGCGCACCCGAATCCACGTGGCGGCCATCCGCAGCCTCCACGTCCAGCGCCCGAATCTCTGAGATGATGCCAAGTGTCTCGCTCCTCCTGCTCCGTGCGCCCGGTGCACGCAAGGCGGCTGGCGCCCGCCAATGGGAGCGCGCCACGTGGTCCATGCGCAGTCTACGCGCCGGTTGTCGCGCTGGGTCTTCCGGAAGATGTCGGCCAATCAGGAGGCACCACGTGGCGCCGCCTCCACAGTCACGATGATGCGGTCCGGCCAATCCTGTGCTGCCACGTGGCCCACGCGTAACTTCTCTGGTCCCGGTGCACGCGCCAGGTCGTGGACCGATCTGCCCGCGCTTGCTCGCGCTGCCCGCGCCCGCCCTCGGCCGAGCCGCCGTGCTCCGGCGCTGCCCGCCGCCGCCGGGGCTGCCCGAGCTACGGTAAACCTGCCCGGATCCCGAAAAATACATGTGAATAGCCAATTTTTACCGTTTCGCGCGTTGAATCCAAATTCGATGTCCGTTTTGCCAAAATCCACTTCTAAAATTCGACGAAGGCATCCGGATAGGCAAACTTGATCCGATTTTCACGCCGAGTCCAATCTTGAGGTCTGATTTGCGCGCAACCATCTCTAACATCCGATATGGGCCTCCAGAAGCTGCTGATCACACCGCAAAACCTCCGCGGAGATCCGAATCATCACAATCTAACATGTAAATATCATATCTATAGCTATACATGTATCAGAGCTGAAAAATAATAAATAGCTACAATAAACCTCATAAATTGTACAACTGAAAGTATAATACATAATCCATCTCCCAAAATAATAATACATCAAAATGTCCCAGACTGTACAGTGCTAAAACAAAAATCCACCAGGGTACCTCTAGCTCTCAAAAAATGCAGGTAGGGAACTAATCAAAAATTGCAGGTATTGATTAATTGATTGAAATATATTCATTATAATTTGGTATCATGTTACTTTTTTTGCACGTTCTGACAGCCATGAATAGTATCACATCACAGTAAATTATGATCACTTATTAATAATTCATGCAATTCTTTTGGAGTAGGTTGAGCTGGTCTTAGTACCATTTATTTGGAGCTGAGGGCTAACAGCTCATCCAATCGTATTATGTCCTTTAAGAATTGGAAACTCCATTCTATAGCCAATACGAGGATATGTAGATAGTTGAACAAGTTGTAGATCATGTATTCAAAATAAAGTAGTCTCTTATTCTCTACAATTACTGGTAAATTTTTGTACACTTTATTATCTTATTTTGCTGCTACAATTCAGTGTTTAAAAAATTGCACCTTAGGTGCACACCTAAGCACAGGTTCTAGGGAGACCCGTAGGCAAAGGTGACCTCGCCTTGGGCACTGGTAAGCTGTGTCTTGAGAATATTGGGTTTGGATCAACTCTTTATTGGGTTCAACGGGTTTAAACAATTAAGAATCCTAAACCCTAAACAAATATGTTGAGAAACCCAAAAATTAAGTGGGTTTGGTCACCTCTGCTCGCTCTCTCTTTCTCAATCTATCTCCTAGTCTCTCTCTCTCTCTCTCTCTCTCTCTCTCTCCTCCGCTCCTTCGTTTCTCCATCAACGTCCGTTCCTCCGCTTCTTCCCTCCATTCGGCTTGACTCTCCCCTCCTGCCGACTCCATTACCACCATCTCCCTTTGCTGCCACAGTGCCACATCCCTCCTATGTGTCCATCTCTCTCTCTCTCTCTCTCTCTCTCTCTCTCTCTCTCCCTCCTATATGTTTATCTCTCCTCTCTCTCTCTCCCTCTCATGTGTTCATCTCTCTCTCTCTCTCTCTCTCTCTCTCTCTCTCTCTCTCTCTCTCTCTCTCTCGTGGGAGTAGGATAAACTATGTAGTAAAATTTGTTTTTCTCTTAAACAATATTTTTTTTTTAAAATAAAACATTGTTACATCTCTCTATCTCTGTTTTTTTTTGTAGAACAATGTTTTAACTCTGTGTGTATGTGTTTGTGTGTGTGTGTGTGTGTGTGTGTGTGTGTGTGTGTGTGTGTGTGTGTGTGTGTGTGTGTGTTTTATTTAATATAATAGGATTATACCCTATTTTAACTCTCTCTATGGAATAAATTTTGTTTTGTCTTAAATAGTATTATACTATGTTTTTTTAAGTAAAATAGTGTCACGCCCCGGGGTCGAAACTGCGACCCGGGCTCGCCAACAGATCCGCCACTCATGCGGGAAACCCCGCATAGGCGAAGCCTCCAACCTGTAAAAGGGGATAATAACTACAAACTATACAGATATCAGAGCTGAAATAACCGCGGTAATAAAAATCTGAAACCACTGTACAACTGAAATAAAGGTACAAGTAGAAACCTCATATACAACATCTATGAGTCCAAAGGGGAGGTAAATTAAAATCATAAATACAACAATATACAGTAAAACCCACAATCCGGGTTGGTACATCTATCTCACCAAAAAGACAACACTCGTAGGGATCTATCACGCGACTCCCTCATCACAATCCGTCGAGCCAACCGATGTAGGGACGGAAGGGAAAGCCTCTGCAAAACTGTCACCAACAGAGGGTGTGAGAACTACACCAACACGTAGTTCTCAGTGGGTACCGTCTCCAACCCCACGGTCTGCCCACTAAGTCTACTAGAGGCATAAGATAACATAAATACTGTGATGAAGAAAGAATATGCTAGAAAGAAATCTACAGCTATCATACCTCAATCAACCCAATGGGTGATACAGATGAAAATAATGCATCGACTCTGACCCAGTATACTCAATCAACCCAATCACACTGATTGCCACATAAGGTCCAGTCAAACCTGCGTCCACCTACTGCCATTACATCCACGGATGACTGGACTTACGTAGAGCGTCCCACACAGACTGCGTCGACAAGTCGCGATAGCAAAGTAACAGGCCCAGCTCCGGAGCGGCACTCGAGGGGAGCGACCCCACCGAGGAAAGTATCCGCGCATCTCTGTCGAGCTCCAAACGGCTCATGCAGGCTATAATCCAAATCCACGATCAATTAGATCGGAACAATAACTCAACCCTAACAACATCTGCCGGAGACTCTCAACTATTCGGGACCACCGTCAACCCAAACGGCTCCAAAAATAAAATACCCAACTCACAGATGAAAAGAACTGACCGACACCGTAAGGGTCCGAGAATCCCGATAGGCCGGTGCCTAGAACCCCAATCATACAAGAACAGACTCCAGACTCAGCCTTTCGAAGTTTCGCCCCCTTACAGTTCGGGAAATCAGCTTCCTTGGGTAAAATATCCGAAGGGAACCAATCAGGGTCCGAAATTTCCGGGAGACTAGCACCTAGAACCCTACCAAACAAGAACAGGTTCTAGGCACAACCCCCATAGCTTTCGTCCCAAAATATGGAAACAGCCCCTAGAACCCAGATCACTCAAACCCTCTCGGGTGAGGAAGTTTGCAAGAAAAGATGACAATTATTACCGAAAATCATTTTGATTTGAGAAGCCCAATTTAATGAATTTGAGTTTTTTAAGAAAATCAGTTAAAACAAGTTTTATTTTTCCAAATCCCGAAGGGCTAATGCCTTACCCAATCAAACAAGAACAGGCTCCGTCGACCCTTCGAAATTCAGAAGGAAAACATTAGTTTACTGAAATCATGTGTGTGTCCAAACAGTCTGTGTTCAGAGTCCTACTATCACCAACTCAACACTACCACGAACACATTGCCAACAACACTGGTCGGGGAATACACGACGACCCGGGACCACCGTCGTCCCGAATGGCTCTCGTCACTATCCCTGATCTAGCCTCAGCTAACAGACTCCACTCAGCCCCCAGGCATGAGTGCAACATGCATCCTACACTACAAAATTCCGACTGCTCGGCCCACTATGTGGGCGAGGAAAACACTATGTCCAAGGAAAAAGAATGTAAAGTGTGGATATCTGAAGCATAAAAGAAACTAACCTAAGTGAGGGTTCTCTACTAGTCTGGTTTACACATGCAAACATATGGCGGGGTGCTAGTCAAGGTTCCACCATTAAACATACAACATAACCAATACCCAGAATGCTACCTCTAGCATGCATACATCCCGTTCAATAAATGAGTCCCAAACTATATTATGGATATAACTTGTGGTGACCCAGATCTCTGCAGGGCTTCTACAGTGCGATTAGCAGCTTCTGGAGGCCTATGTGGCATGTCGGCGGTGTTTCTGCACCCATTTGGACTCAAGTGATGGACTTCGGGTGTATAGTGGATCACGTGAGTGATCGGAGGACCCCGTCGGATGTTTAGAAGTGGTTTCGCGCGAAATGGTTATTAAAATTGGACTCAGCGCGAAATTTGAGTAAAGAACACTTCTCCGGGAATTTTCGGCAAATTTTAGAAGAGGAATTTGGCAAATCGGACTTCGGATTTGGATTCAGCGCGCGAAAACGGTCAAGATGGACTATTTACTTGTATTTTTCGG
This sequence comes from Tillandsia leiboldiana, assembly GCA_029204045.2. Taxonomy (NCBI): domain Eukaryota; kingdom Viridiplantae; phylum Streptophyta; class Magnoliopsida; order Poales; family Bromeliaceae; genus Tillandsia; species Tillandsia leiboldiana. The sequence continues at coordinate 6,526,209 of CM055067.1, read as the reverse complement.
AGCCCGGATGACCCGGCATGGATTTCGAGGTATTTGGTACTGTTCCGGCCGCCGGAGGGGCGCCGGCGGCGGCGGCGGGCGGCGGAGCGCGGCGGCTGGCGGCGGCGGAGGCGCGCGGTCCACCGCGGAGGCGTGCACCCGGGCGGAGGACGCGTGGCGCCTTCAGGTTGGCCGGCGCAGTGGGCGCGGTCCACGGAAGAGGCGCGGGTGCACGGTGGACCAGGTGGCGACACGTGGCGGCTGGTTGTTGGCGGGTCCTGGTGCGCGCGGTCCACGCAGCGGCAGGGTCTGCCTCGGGATGCGTGCCCGGCACGGGGCCGCGGGCGGCGCGGCCGCGCACGTGGGCGCACGTGGGCGCGGCGTGGGCGCGGTCGGAGGCGTCGTGGGGGCGCCACGTGGCGCCCCGTGGTTGGTCGGGTGCACCGGTGCACGACCTCTGGTCGCGACACGTGGCGTCCCGTGGTTCGTCGCGGTGCGTGCGCCGGGTGCGGGGAGCAGGAATGGGACGCGTGGCGGGCCTAGGGGATTTCGGGCGTGAACAGTAACGGGCCCGGCCTGTTACTGTAGCAGCCCGGAATGCCAAGCGCCCGAAACTTTGGGCCAAAAGTCCAAAATTCGGATTTTTCGGGCTGGGCCTATAAATAGCTGTCATGTGGGGGAGTTTTGCCCCCTTTCTCGAGCTCCCCTGCCCATGGCCCCTTTAGCAAAGTTGGAGATCTTCATCTTGCGCATCTTCTGGCAGAGGCCCGGATTTTTTGGAAGCCGCGGCGTCGACGACTTCGGCATCGGAGCGCAGTGTGGCGATTTTTCATCGGAGGCCCGTTATCGTCGCAGTTTGATCTGAGAGGTCTACAGAGCTACTCTGTCAGTATTTTTGGACGATTTCTGCGGCGTTGGAATCAAGAGAGGTACGTCTTCGACTTTCGTGTTGATCATCTTGCTGGATTCAGAGTTTATGACACGGTTTTCGAGGCATTTCTAAGCCGCTGTTTTCTGGTGGAGTTTTTGGACAGCGGCCCCTTGCCGGAATTTTATCTCCGCACCCGAGTGTCGGATTGAGACGAGCCTATACACTTTTTGGATCTACTCGTCGCAAGGATTATCATTGTATTTTTCCGGGATTTTTCTGAGGTTTGGCCGAAGGTATACTATTCCCCTTTTATCTGTGTTTGAGTTTACAGTTGTGTGGTTGTGAGTGTTTGCGCACCTGTATTGTGGAATTTGTAACTTGGCCTACGGGGCTCCAAATTGGGCGTGCAGGTACCCGTTTCGAAGGTATCGACGCGAGGATCGCAGCAGTATTTTTATTGGAATTTTTGGAGTTCGTTTTACAGGTGAAAATTTCACATTTAGGGGACTGTTCCCAGCAGATTTGTGATGCTTGGATTTTATGGAATTAAGTGTATCTTTGGGTTGTGTTTTTGTACCCAGGAGGTATTGATCACTGTTCCTGTATCGTTGGATTGGTGGGTGTGCAGTGATATCTGTTTCTGGACTGTCTCAGCTGTGCGACTCCGGACTGTTAGCATTTTCAGGTGGGTGGCCTTGTCTTCATGACCTATGGACTGTGCATTAATTCTATCTGTGTAGGGACTTGCATGTTATAGATGTGTTCTATATAGCATGCTAGATTATAGGAATTGATGTTCCTAATGCTGTTAGATGATCATGTGTTTATTTTCCTTCCCTACAAGCTGTTGATTATGGTTATCTTGGAACTTGACCTAGCACCCCGTCATATGTTGCATGTGTAACCAGACTAGTAGAAAACCCTCACTTGGGCTAGGGTTATTTCTGCTTTAGACATCCACACTTCTACTTTCCTGGACATAGTGTCCTTCCTCGCCCGGGTAGTGGGCCGAGTGGTCAGGTGTTATCTTTTAGTGTGGGATGCATGTTACACTCGTGCTTGGGAGCAGAGTGGCGTCTGGTAGATGTAGTTGGTTGTTCATCTGTAGCGGGAGCCGTTTGGGTAGACGGCGGTCCCGAGATGTTTTATTTTTCTTGTTTTATCTGTCGCCGCTGTGATAGTGGCAGCGGTAGATCAGTGTTAGCAGGACCTTAAACCCAGAACCTTTTTGGACACACACATGATTTTTGTCAACCAAATATTTTCTTCCAAGCATCGTAGGGTCGCCTGAGTCTGTTCCTGTTTGATTGGACGAAGGCATTAGCCCTTCGAGGCTTAGATATAAAACTTGGTTTCAACTGTTTTCCTAAGCAGAACTAAAAATCATTAAATATGGATTTCTTACAGATCAGATGGCTTCAGTAAGAAATGTCACAGTTTTTCCTATAAATTAACAACCGAGATGATTCGAGTGGTCTGGGTTCTAAGGTCTGCCTTTTCTTGGGACGAGAACAACGAGAGGCTATGCCTAGAGCCTGTTCTTGTTTGATTTGGGTTGTAGGTTCTAGTCTTTCGGTGTTCCCGGACCCTTCATTGGTCAGTGGTTGAGATGTTCGGCCTGTTTGGCCTGTTGAGTCAGCTGTTCGCAGTGGATGCGATGTCGGCCTGTTGAGGCAGTTGTTCGCAGTAGATGCGACGTTTGGCCTGTTTGGCCTGTTGAGACAGTTTCTCGCAGTGGATGCGACTTGGTGCCATGAGTTGGCAGAGTGTGATCTAGAGGTTGTTTCTCTGATTTAGTGGTGGAGGTGGTTCTCCCACTTAGCCTTGAGGATCTTGGGGTTCTGGCAGATCGAGTCGTGGAGGTTTCCCGACTCAGCCATGGTCGTGCATTTATCAGATTGAGTCGTTGAGGGTTCTCCGACATATCTGTGGGAGTGTGTTGGGCTATTCCTGTTCGAGTCGAGGTTCTTTTTCCGACCGAGTTGCGCTTTGAGCTTGGAGTTACCGATCTGTTTGATCGTGGATCATAGCCTGCATGAGCCACATTTGGCTTGACAGAGATACTTTACAGAGATACTTGAGATGGGTTACTTTTTACTCGAGCGGGTCGCTCCCCTCGAGTGCCACTCCGGAGTAGGCGAGACCGGGTTGTTTGTACCGGCGTGAGATTGAGCTTTTCTATCGCGACTTGTCGTTGCATTTGTCCCTCTGGCTGTGCTGGTGTTGGCAGTCATGGACGTCCTACGTAAGTCCGCTCCTCCGGGACGTAACGGCAGTAGGTTGGCAAGTCATGGACGTCCTACGTAAGTCCGCTCCTCCGGGACGTAACGGCAAGTAGGTTGGCGCAGGCTTGACTGGACCTGATGAGGCAGTCAGTTCAGATTGGGTGATCAGAGATGAGAGTAGTTGTGGCATCATGTTCCTTCTGTTCCACTTCTTGAGCATCTAGATAGAGGCATAGTAGCTGTAGAGTTTACTTTTCCCCAGCTTTCCTTACAGCACTGTATTTGTTACTTTATGCCTCTAGTAGACTTAGTGGGCAGACCGTTGGGCTTGTTGGCGGCACCCACTGAGAACTACTTGGGACGTAGTTCTCACACCCGTCGTGGTGTATTTTCCCACAGGGACTTCTACTCCTGTTCCTGCTTGCTCCTGTTGCTGCTTCTTCAGATCGAGGTGAGGGAGTCTGCGAGCTAGATCCCTACCAGTCGTCGTCCAGAGAGTAGATGTACCCTTATCATTTTGAGAGTTTCTTGGTGAGAGACCTTGTTGTGAGGTATAGAGTTGTACTTTTCTTTCAGAGTTGAGTGACTTGTACTTTGGTGAGGACTTTGTATTAATTTATTTATTTCCAGCAGGTTATTTTCAGCTCTGATATCTGGATAGTTTAGTATCTATCTTTTGCAGGTTTGGCGCTTCGTCTATACGGGGTTCACCGTATGGGCGGCGGATCTGTTGGCGAGCCCGGGTCGCAGTTTCGACGCCGGGGCGTGACAGATTAGAGTGGTATCAGAGCCTAGGTTGTAGGTCATCGAGGACTTAGAAACCCTAGGCTGGTGGATGGACATTCGGATGACTACGTGAGAGTCGTGACTTTTAGCGAGAGTCCTGATCGAGTTTTGTACCTCTCCCAAGAGACGGGATGAGTGATTGGCATGTTTATGCTCCTAAGCGATTATGTTGGCTGCAGACAACATAATGTTGTGGAATTGGTAACATGCCTTAGACTTTCGCTGGATTGGGTCATATGATTGTTGTGTCCTGATGTTTGTTATTGTGCAGTGGACCTACGATGCTTTTGAGACGTCGTGCAGTGAGGAATGCGCATTCCGCATCTGATGAGTAACCCGAGCAGCGGGAGGCAGAGCGAGACCCAGGAGTTATGGGGTCCAGATGGCACAGATGTCGGAGGCTGTCTGATGCCAGGAAAGAAGCCATGGAACGTTTGATGCGCTGTTGGCAGCAGAGAGCATAGCTAGTTGCAGTACCGCGTGAGTGTCCTCCAGGACTTTCTTCCTATGCAGGGGTATCTTCAGTTGTACCAGTGGCGCCGATGGAGCGAGCAGCCCCCTCCGTGCCGACGAGCAGTGCCGAGGCACCGAGGCAGGGTGGATAGTGGATAGTAGCTGAGCTTCGGGACGTCATTGATCGATGGAGCCAGTCCAGGCAGTTGAACCATCCGATTAAAGGTTTGAGTTGGAGCCTTTGTAGGAGGCCAATTGGGGTTGGGGGTGATGGACGAGACTATCTGAGAGCCTCAGGGCTAGGGAGTGTATGCAGTGTTGAACTGACAAGCACCAGGGTTTCGAGGGGAGAACGCCTCTGATATGTTTGACGGGGAATGGTTTGTGCCAGGATACTTTCCGTGTAGTGGCCTCCGTCTGGATTATTGACGCTTCGATGGGTAGCTTTGTGTGTGGGAGCGTGGCGTTGCAGTACCTTTGGATAGGGATCTGCCGCCCGAGGCGAGGATGGATATACGGCGATTGGCCGTAGGGTGAGGAGGACAGACCGACCCCTGGTAGCCAGCGGAATTCTGCTCTCTTGACATGGATAGAAAATTAGAGATGCCAGAGGATGGGTGGACCCCGACGGCAGCATCAGATCTATTTCAG